>JBBGZY010001254.1:0-1200000 GCA_037952925.1 Lithobates clamitans
AAAATTCCCAGCAGACTTGCCAGCCAGCAAAAGAAACAAATTGTCCTGTCTAACAATTCAGGGTAAAAACAGAGGTTTTTGTTGTATTCATTTGCAAATCTATGTGGAAGCCGCAGCGCCCCGCCATGGCTCCTCTGTAAAGTGCGGCCCTAACTCTATAAATATGTTTAGTTGCAGGTTTGTCCCTACATAAGATTGTTACTCTTTATTGCTTTCACTAAATATCCTATAAAGAGACCCAGTCACCAGCTACAACTTTTCAATTTACGGGATTTTATTGAGGCATAAATGTACTTTATCACAAAGTATTTCTATAATGCCGACAATTGACACATTTATATTGCACATTCATATCAGCCCTCTCGGATCTTACAATCTATAGCCGGCCACAGAAGGATTGAACCTCGGCTGGTTCAGCAGGGACAGGCCTGAGATTCAATCTATCCATGGGCAGGCTGGTTGTACTGAAATCGATTGACTTCAGTACAATCAGTCTGTGGGATTTTTTTTCAGGCAATCACAGCTGGCAATGATCATTCTGTTCTGCCAGCAGGGAAAGCACCCCGCTGGCAAAACACAATAGCGCTATGGGAGGGATTCCCCCATCTGTGTTGATGGGGGAAATCAAGCAATTTTCTTTCCATTCACCCATTGTGTGAAAGAAAGTTGCATAATCTATGGGCTGCTAAAGTCCTTAAGGTTGGCCATAGAAGTGTATTTTTTTATTTTTTTTCAATCAGGCAGTGGGCGGATCGGAAAAATCAAATGGAATCCCCATCCCCATCTGTTTACATAAAGCAAACACCCTAAAGAACACAGTTATATAGAAATGTAACAGTACCACACCAGTATTGTTAAGTAATAGTAGTCAAATTTTATTACAATATCCAATAAAAAAGCCCATAGATGGGACTATATTGCAAATGTAGAAAATACTTTACAGTAAAAGGCATTGCCACCCTTGGTGGTAGATCAGTGGGTGTAGCTGAGCCTAAGAGGTATTGCCACCCTTGCTGGTACAAAAAAGTGGTTACTGCCCGCCCCCACCTGTAACTGGTCACTGCAGAAAGGAGCATTGCAAAGGCAAACACATAAAAATAAGACATTTTCACACTCAACTTATCGACCAGCCTGTGACCAACCAAACTGTCCTGTTGAGCAGTATGTGTCAAAGACAGGGGTTTAGTTGCACACATTTACAAATGCATGCGTAAGCCACAGAGCCACGGCAAGGCACCCCGTTTTCTGTGGAACCTAAGAGGCATTGCCACCATTGGTGGTAGATGAGTGTATGTAGGTGGGAGCAGGGGGTACGCTGGGCATGGGGGAGTTAGGGCAGAAACTTGGAGGGAAGTTCCACTGGCCACAGTCACCCCCTTACCCAGGGTTGTAGCGTCCCTTCTTGGTGGTAGATGAATGGGTGTAGCAGAGTCTGAGGCATTGTCACCCTTGGTGGTAGATGATTGCATATAGGTGGGGGCAGGGGGTATTACCAGTATGCTGGGCATGGGGAAGTGAGGGCAGATGAAACTTGGGGGGAAGTTCCACTGGCCACACTAACCCCCTACCCAGGGTGGTAGCGTCCCCTCTTGGTGGTAGATGGGTGGGGGCAGGGGGTATTACCAGTATGCTGGGCATGGGGGAGTGAGGGCAAATGAAACTTGGGGGGAAGTTCCACTGGCCACACTCACCCCCTACCCAGGGTGGTAGCGTCCCTTCTTGGTGGTAGATGAATGGGTGTAGCAGAGTCTGAGGCATTGTCACCCTTGGTGGTAGATGATTGCATATAGGTGGGGGCAGGGGGTATTACCAGTATGCTGGGCATGGGGAAGTGAGGGCAGATGAAACTTGGGGGGGAAGTTCCACTGGCCACACTAACCCCCTACCCAGGGTGGTAGCATCCCCTCTTGGTGGTAGATGGGTGGGTGTAGGTGGGGGCAGGGGGTATTACCAGTATGCTGGGCATGGGGGAGTGAGGGCAGATGAAACTTGGGGGGAAGTTCCACTGGCCACACTCACCCCCTACCCAGGGTGGTAGCGTCCCCTCTTGGTGGTAGATGGGTGGGTGTAGGTGGGGGCAGGGGGTATTACCATTACGCTGGGCATAGGGGAGTGAGGGCAGATGAAACTTGGGGGGGAAGTTCCACTGGCCACACTCACCCCATGCCCGGGGTGGTATCGCCCCCTCTTGGTGGTAGAAGAGTGGGTGTATTGGGTTGTGAGGCAGTTGATCCAGAGGAAGGCGAAAAACCCCAGCAAAGCATGATCCAATGAGCTCCAGCTGGGGAAAAAATTCCTTCCTGATCCCCCGAGAGGCAATCGAATATTTCCTGGATCGGCCCTGTGTGTGGGGGAGGGCGGGCAATTGGAGCCCCACCCTCGGTGGTAGGTGAGTGGAGATGTGGGTGTCAGTGTGTGGAGAGCGGGGGAGGAGGGACCATCCCCCACACAGAGCTCTGGAGGGAGGAGCCATTGTCCGGACTACAGCCGGGTCATGGCGTGTCTGTGTGATCTGCCTCCTCTGCTCAGGCTCTAAAGGAACTACAAGTCCCAGCAATCTGTCCACATGAGGAACTACAACTCCCAGCATGCACTGTGTAAGTGATGGGGGTTCCGTTCCCAGCCTGGAATAAGATGCTGTGGGACTACATATCCCAGCATGATTTTCTCTATGGAGATATTACAGGTCCAGTGATCTCTACATACCCCAGTCTGCTCCCCGGCCCCTCCCCCTCTTCAGGGGCAATTGCACCCCCCCAGTCCTGACCAGCCCTCCCTCATCCTGGAGGGAGGGGACCCACCACCTGTGGAGTGAGAGGATTGTGGGGAGCAATTACCCCTGAGGAGGGGGAGGGAAGCAGGCTGGCGTATGTAGAGATTGCTGGGACTTGTAGTACATTTATAGAAGAAATCATGCTGGGATATGTAGTCCTGTAACATCCTATTCCAGGCTGGGAGCTGAACCCCCATTACTTACACAGTACATGCTGGGAGTTGTAGTACCTCATGTGGACAGAGATTGCTGGGAGTTGTAGTTCCTCAGAGGTTGAGCAGAGGAGGCAGGTTCCCCGGACACACAGACACGCCGTGACCCCGCTGTAGTCAGGACAATGGCTCCTCCCTACGGAGCTCTGTGGTGGAGATGTTTCCTGGATCGGCCCCGTGTGTGGGGGAGGGCGAGCAATTGGAGCCCCACCCTCGGTGGTAGGTGAGTGGAGATGTGGGTGTCAGTGTGTGGAGAGCGGGGGAGGAGGGACCATCCCCCACACAGAGCTCTGGAGGGAGGAGCCATTGTCCGGACTACAGCCGGGTCATGGCGTGTCTGTGTGATCTGCCTCCTCTGCTCAGGCTCTAAAGGAACTACAAGTCCCAGCAATCTCTGTCCACATGAGGAACTACAACTCCCAGCATGCACTGTGTAAGTGATGGGGGTTCCGCTCCCAGCCTGGAATAAGATGCTGTGGGACTACATATCCCAGCATGATTTTCTCTATGGAGATATTACAGGTCCAGTGATCTCTACATACCCCAGTCTGCTCCCCGGCCCCTCCCCCTCTTCAGGGGCAATTGCAACCCCCCAGTCCCGACCAGCCCTCCCTCATCCTGGAGGGAGGGGACCCACCACCTGTGGTGTGAGAGGATTGTGGGGTGCAATTACCCCTGAGGAGGGGGAGGGAAGCAGGCTGGCATATGTAGAGATTGCTGGGACTTGTAGTACATCTATAAAAGAAATCATGCTGGGATATGTAGTCCTGTAACATCCTATTCCAGGCTGTGAGCTGAACCCCCATTACTTACACAGTACATGCTGGGAGTTGTAGTACCTCATGTGGACAGAGATTGCTGGGAGTTGTAGTTCCCCGGAGGTTGAGCAGAGGAGGCAGGTTCCCCGGGCACACAGACACGCTGTGACCCGGCTGTAGTCCGGACAATGGCTCCTCCCTCCGGAGCTCTGTGCTGGCGACGTTTCCTCCTCTCCGCTCTGCTCACACTGACGCGCTCCCTTTCCCCGCTCGGCTATTTATCTGATCAAGCCGTGACGTCACAAGTGTAACGGCTCCAGCCTCCAGCTCCTGATTGGTTATTCATCCCCTGGTCACGCCCGTCCCATGCGCTGATCACGCCCACTCCCACCTGAGCCGTTAGGTCGCTCTCTGCAGCAGTCACGTGTTGCACATAACGGGGCCACGTGACAGCACAGGAGGAGAAGCATGAAATCCTCCCTGCAGCTACTGCGCATGTGCGGCTCAGTGACGGTAGAAGGTAAACAAGCCGAGGTGACGATTTCCATGGAAACCATTAGCCCCGTAAATGCCACTGGAGTCTCCGCCCCCTGCAGGTTCCCAGCCTATCTCCTGCAGGCTGCTGCTTGAGTGGGCGGGATGGGGGGGGGTGTAGCCTGGAAGAGGGAGGAGTTCCTGGAGGTGCATTACTTTCCAGGCCTGAAACTCCCCCTCGTCAGTGTTGTCTTTGGTCAGCGTGAGTAGGAAGCTTTCTTCAGCTCCTCCTCCCTGAGTCCTGACCTCTGACCCCCCTCCCTGCAGATCATACAGTTACTGAACCCCAGCCATTTCTATATCCCATCCCTAAGGTCCCTGTATACTTCACATAACAAACATTCCTCATCACATTTCTATATCCCATCCCTAAGGTCCCTGTATACTTCACATAACAAACATTCCTCATCACATTTCTATATACCATCCCTCAGGTCCCTGTATACTTCACATTTGGGGCGCCATTAACAATTATTGGGCACCACAAGTTCTTTGCGCATGTGAAGTACATTTCTGAAATGCGCTGCAGATTGCCCGTTACCTGTGCACTTTGTCACACATTCAGCTAACCTCAAATTTCAATGTGGCCCAATGTCTCGTATACACTGCTAGTTTTCTTTTGATTTCCGGGGGGGGGGGGGGGCCCTGCCAGGTCGGTTGTAGGGGGCCCCGTCATTTCTAACAGCAGCCCTGCGTGACCAATGGGGTGCCATCTCCTCCTCATGTATCCCGTGTGTCATGCATGTAATCTATGATCGTCCCGTGTGTCATGTATGTAATCTGTGACCATCTCGTGATCATGTATGTAATTTGTGACTGTCCCTTGTGTCATGTATTTAATCTGTGACCGTCCCTTGTGTCATGTATGTAATCTGTGACCGTCCCGTGTGTCATGCATGTAATCTGTGACCGTCCCGTGTGTCATGTATGTAATCTGTGACTGTCCCTTGTGTCATGTATGTAATCTGTGACTGTCCCTTGTGTCATGTATGTAATCTCTGACCATCCCGTGTGTCATGTATGTGATCTATGACTGTCCCGTGTGTCATGTATGTAATCTATGACTGTCCCTTGTGTCTTGTATGCAATCTCTGACCATCCCGTGTGTCATGTATGTAATCTATGACTGTCCCATGTGTCATGTATGTAATCTGTGACTGTCCCTTGTGTCATGTATGTAATCTGTGACTGTCCTTTGTGTCATGTATGTAATCTTAGACAGTCCCATGTGTCATGTATGTAATCTGTGACCGTCCCGTGTGTCATGTATGTAATCTGTGACCTTCCCGTGTGACATGTATGTAATCTGTGACCATCTCGTGATCATGTATGTAATCTATGACTGTCCCGTGCGTCATGTATGTAATCTGTGACCATCTCGTGATCATGTATGTAATTTGTGACTGTCCTATGTGTCATGTATGTAATCTCTGACCATCCCGTGTGTCATGTATGTAATCTTTGACTGTCCCATGTGTCATGTATGTAATCTGTGACTGTCCCGTGTGTCATATATATAATCTATGACCGTCCCGTGTGTCATGTATGTAATCTCTGACTCTTGTATCATGTATGTAATCTCTGACTGTCCCAAGGGTTTCCCCTGGGGGGGTATTGCTTTCCTCTGATCATACAGAATGGAATCAGGGGGGCCCCAGCTAAACCCCCCCTAAAATGTCTGATAGATCCCCCATCAGGGGGCGCTCTGGGCTCCTCCGGGGACAAAGTTCCCACTTTGGTGTCATAATGAGTGGCGGCAGAATCGCCTCTTGAAGCGCACATGTGACGCCGTACACAAATCTCATTTCTATCATTTTATCCCACAAATAGCGCTTTTTATTGGTGGGATTTCATCACCTCGCTGCTTTTTTACATTTTTTGCGCCATAAACAGGAAAAAAACTACAGTTTTGAAAAAAAAATTATATCTTTTTACTTCCCGCTATAAAACATTTCCAATAATTTTTTTTAAAAATCGAATCTCTTCATCAATTTAAGCGACATGTTTTTGGTAAAAATATCCCAATAAGGCCCCTTTCACACGGGGGCGGCGTCGACGCTAAAGCGCCGCTATTGTTAGCGGCGCTTTACCGTCAGTATTCGGCCGCTAGCGGGCGATTTTACCCCCGCTAGCAGCCAAGAAAGGGTTACACACCACCACAAAGCACCTCTGCAGAGGCGCTTTGCAGGCGGAATAGCCGCGCTGTCCTATTGATTTCAATAGGCAGGAGCGGTGTATACACCGCTCCTCCACTGCTCCGAAGATGCTGCTAGCAGGACTTTTTTTCCCGGCCTGCTAGCGCACCGCTCCAGTGTGAAAGACCTCGGGGCTTTCACACTGGAGAGACAGCAGCGGCTGTTTTGGGTCGGTTTGCAGGCGCTATTTTTAGCGCAATAGCGCCTGCAAACCGCGCCAGTGTGAAAGCGGCCTAAGTGTAAATTGATTGGTTTACAGAAACGTTATCACATCTACAAACTATGCCATATATACTGGAATTTAAATTTGTTTATTCATACTAGTAATGGCGGCGATCAGCGACTTCTAGCGGGACTGCAATATTGCAGCGGACAATCTGACACTGACTGACACATTGTGGGAACCAGTGACACCAATACAGTGATCACTGATAATATTATACACCAGGGGTGCCGAACTGCTGGCCCACGCCGCCCTCTGATGTGACCCGCCACCTCCTGCTCTGGGGTGGCCGGTCAGCAAGCCCAGATCACGGGTTCTCCGACCTGCCATCCCCGAGAATCGGTGTGAATGGAGCCGTTGCTAGAGTAAGCATGTGGCTGCAGTAGAGAGCAGAGCCAATGAGTCCTGTATAGTGCCGGCTCCTGTCACAGGCGGAGTGATACCAAATGTACTCTGCCTGAGACACCAGCCGCCAGCGATACCCACCAGGAGTGCCCAGCAGCAATACCCGCTAGCAGTAACTGCTAACAGTACCCACCAGTAGTACCAGCAAAACCCACCAGCACCCGCCAACAGTACCCACCAGCAGTATCCACAATACCCGCCAGAAGTACCAGCAAAACCGACCATCTATATTCATCCAGGGGGACAGCCAGCAGCAGCCGCCAGCCATACCCGCCTGGGGGACAGCAACCGCCAACGATACCTGCAGGAATCCTGAGGAAGAAGTGAGGATTGAGGTCAGTTTTTAATAAAAAAATCAAACAGCAATGGGGATATCTGCACTCGCTACACTGGGCTTCTTTCACACTGATCTACAGGTGCGGTGCAATGTACCTGTACTGACCCACAGACTTCTGTTATTACCTGTACTGAGCCATATACTTCTATTAATATCTGTACTGACCCATAGACTTCTATTATTACTTCTACTGAGCCATAGACTTCTGTTATTACCTGTACTGAGCCATAGACTTCTGTTATTACCTGTACTGAGCCATAGACTTCTGTTATTACCTGTACTGAGCCATAGACTTCTGTTATTACCTGTACTGAGCCATAGACTTCTATTATTACCTGTACTGACCCATAGATTTCTGTTATTGCCTGTACTGAGCCATATACTTCTATTAATATCTGTACTGACCCATAGACTTCAATTATTACCTGTACTGACCCATAGACTTCTATTATTACTTCTACTGAGCCATAGACTTCTGTTATTAACTGTACTGAGCCATAGACTTCTGTTATTACCTGTACTGAGCCATAGACTTCTATTATTACCTGTACTGACCCATAGACTTCTGTTATTACCTGTACTGAGCCATAGACCTCTATTATTACCTGTACTGACCCATAAACTTCTATTATTACCTGTACTGAGCCAAAGACTTCTATTATTACCTATACTGAGCCACAGACTTCTGTTATTACCTGTACTGAGCCCCATAGACTTTTATTGGTACCTGTACTGAGCCATAGACTTCTATTATTACCCGTACTGAGCCATAGACTTCTGTTATTACCTGCGGATTTGGTGTGCTTTCAGAAAGTGCATCACACCTTCAGGATATAATAGAATTATATGGCAAAGTGCAGCTAACCCACAGGAAAGCCACAAGTGCACTGCACTGAACCCATGGTGCAGGTAAACTGTAGCGCATCAGTGTGAAAGCAGCCTTAGCACTCATTCAATTGGTCCCTGCTTTGCAGGGAAGCAAAATCCAGCACATCCCCCACTGACAGGACAGAGCTCTGCCTTGTTTACATAGGCAGAGCTCTGTTCTGTGTCTCTCCTCGCTAATCAGCAGGTGTCGGAGGATATGCATTGGCCGGAGGACATGTCATACTTACCTCCTCTATGCAGTTGGTTTTGCACAGAGCAGCCCGGATCCTCCTCTTCTCGGGTCCCTCATCGGTGCTCCTGGCCCCTCCCTCCTGTTGAGTGCCCACACAGCAAGCAGCTTGCTATGGGGGCACCCGAGCCAAGTCACCAGGGCTGCTGTTAGAAATCATGGGACCTCCGCACAGCCTACCTGATGGGGCCTCTTTCAACCACACCCTTGACCCCACCCCTGACCTCGGCTCAAAACAAAATGCAGGTTTGTTGCCATTTACATATATGTGTGTGTTTGCAATTGCACAAAGGAGTGGGGGCAGTTTAAATTGTATTTTATTATTATTTTTTTTAAATAAAAAAATCTTACACTGTATCTTTTACATTTTTTTTCTTTGTTTTTTCCTTTTACAAGGGATGTACAACATCCCTTGTGATAGTATAGGCCATGACAGGTCCTCTTTATGGAGAGATCTGGGGTCTTTTAGACCCTCTTATCTGGCCTCCAAAGCACCTGATCAAACCAAGATCAGTCTGATCAGATGCTTGTTCAGGCCGGTAATGGAATGTTTACATGATAATAAAACCGGAAGTGATACAATTCTCACCACTCCTGGTTTGTGATGTCACGCACTGGGAGGAACGACATCCACCCCTCTCACTGTGTCTCAGGAACTGGATGCTACTGGTCCCATCTTAAAAGGTGGTGGTTGGGGGACCCCCTTCCACTGCCTGGAAAAATTATCCAGCGGCTTCTTAGCCGCTAGGATTACTTTTAGTTTGTGCAGAATTGCTGGGGCTAAAAAATGATATCATTGCTGCAGTGATGACCGAGATATCACCCTTCCAATCCAGAGACGTACTGCTACATCGATGGACGGGAAAAGGTTAAAGTGGATTTGTTTGGGGGGCAGTAAAAATGCAGCTCTGCTGCACATCTTTACTGCTCCCCCTAAATGAAGAGTAAAGTAGCAGCATCTCACCGTCTTATGATCATCAGCATTACAATAATCACACAGACAGCACAGTAAGCAGGTGCTCTATCATGTCCCCATCATGGCTCTATCATGCCTCTATCATGGCTCTACCATATCCCTATCATGGCCCTATTATGGCCCTATCATGCCTCTATCATGGTTCTACCATATCCCTATCATGGCCCTATCATATCCCTATTATGGCCTTATCATAGCTCTATCATATCCCTATCATGGCCCTACCATAGCTCTATCATATATCTATCATGCCTCTACCATGGCCCTATCATGGTCTTATCATAGTGCTATCATATCCCTACTATGGCTTTACCATGGTTCTACCATGGCCCTATTATATCCCTATCATGCCTCTATCATTGCCCTATCATATCCCTATCATGGTTATAGCATGCCTCTATCATGGCTCTATCATGGCTCTATCATATCCCTATCATGGCCCTACCATGGTTTTATCATGGCCCTATCATATCCCTAATATGGCCCTATCATAGCATTATCATAGCTCTATCATATCCCTACCATGGCTCTATGATGACTCTACCATGGCCCTATCATGGCCCTATCATGGCCCTATCATAGCTCTATCATAGCTCTATCATATCCCTACCATGGCCCTATCATGGCTCTACCATGGCCCTATCATGGCTCTATCATATCTCTATCATGGCTCTGCTTTTGAATGAACGAAAGACTATTTGAATTTAAAAAAAAAAAAATTTCTAAAACGAAATTCGAAAGAACGAAAAACATTTGGATAATTTTGTTTTTCGTATTTTCTAACATAATTAAATTATTAAACATTATTATAGTTTTTATTATTTTAATAATAAATAATAATAACCTATAATAATAGTTATAAACTATTAAATTATAGGTATTGGAATTTCTTTTCAAATTTGGCAAACTGAACGTAACGAATTTATCTGAAATAACGAATGCCGCATCTAAATGAAATGACCTGATCAACGAAAAAAAACAAAAAACAAATGAAACGAGCACTTACTGTGCTGCCTGTGTGATTTATTATAATATTGATACCCTGCTGTGCTGGGAGTTCTATAATAGGACACAGTGAGGGTTCAATGCTCTATTATTCACTCGCTGTGTCCAGTGCAGCTACGCTCTCCTTCTGATGTTCCCTGGCAGCCTTTTACTTCACGTAAGGGAATTTAACAAGACTCGTGGCCACTCATTAAAATTAGAAGAAAAGCAGTTTTACTGCGTAGAGGGTTCTTTACTGTAAGAGCGGCAAGGATGTGGAATCCCCTTCCACAGGCGGTGGTCTCAGCGGGGAGCATCGATAATTTCAAAAAAACTATTAGATAAGCACCTGACAGCATACAGGGATATACAATGTAATACTGACATATAATCACACACATAGGTTGGCCTTGATGGACTTGTGTCTTTATTTAAAGCGGAGGTTCACACAAAAATTGAACCTCCGCTTTTCGGAACCCTCCCCCCCTCCGGTGTCACATTTGGCACCTTTCAGGGGGGAGGGGGGTGCAGATACCTGTCTAAGACAGGTATTTGCACCCACTTCCGGCATAGACTCCCTCGGGAGTCTATGCCTCTTCCCGTCCCCAACGTGCTGTCTGCTGGGACACACACGGGTCCCAGAGACAGCGGGGACCAGTTAGGAAGCGCAGCGTGACTCGCGCATGCGCAGTAGGGAACCGGGAAGTGAAGCCGCAGCGCTTCCCTTCCTGATTCCCTTACAGAGAATGGCGGCGGCAGCACCCGAGGACCGAGGGACGATTCGGTCTCGGGTGCCGACATCGCTGGACCCTGGGACAGGTGAGTAACCTTATTTTAGAATAGTCAGCAGCTGCAGTATTTGTAGCTGCTGACTTTTAAATTTTTAGGACTCCCTCTTTAACCTCACTTACTATGTAACTATGTTTTTTGAGAAGCGCAGCTCCTTACGTTTATCTATTTATGCTTGTGTACATTTCACTTTGAGCTGCAGCTGTAGTTGTAGGTTTGGAAACAGTGCAGTTTTTTTGTTCTACATACTACAGGAGACGGTCAGAGACTGCAGACATACTACAAGAGACGGTCAGAGACTGCAGACATGATACAGGAGATGGTCAGAGACTGCAGACATGATACAGGAGACGGTCAGACACTGCAGACATGATACAGGAGACGGTCAGAGACTGCAGACATGATACAGGAGACGGTCAGAGACCGCAGACATGATACAGGAGACGGTCAGAGACTGCAGACATGATATAGGAGACGGTTAGAGACTGCAGACATAGTACAGGAGATGGTCAAAGACTGCAGACATGATATAGGAGATGGTTAGAGATTGCAGACATAATACAAGAGATGGTCAGAGACTGCAGACATAGTATAGGAGATGGTCAAAGACTGCAGACATAGTATAGGAGATAGTCCGAGACTGCAGACATGGTACAGGAGATGGTCAGAGACTGCAGACATAATACAAGAGATGGTCAGAGACTGCAGACATAATAAAAGAGACGATCAGAGACTGCAGATATGCTACAAGAGACGGTCAGAGACTGCAGACATACTACAGGAGATGGTCCGAGACTGCAGACTAAGGATGAGCTCCGGCGTGTTCACAAGCTGCACGTGCAAAGCCCACCAGGAAGTCGGCACTGCACAGCGCTAATCGCAGGCAGTGACACATTTCCCAATCTCTGCAGCCGCACATCAGAAAATGTCTCACTGCCTGTGATTAGCGCTGTGCAGTGCCGACTTCCTGGCGGGCTCTGCACGTGCAGCTTGCGAACACGCTAGAGCTCATCCTTGCTGCAGACATAGTACAGGAGATGGTCCATTAGACCCCTTTTCACACTGGAGGCGTTTTTCAGGCGTTTCAGTGTTAAAAATAGCGCCCGGAAAAAGCCTTATCTACAATCCCAGTGTGAGAGCCCGAATGCTTTCACACTGGAGCAGAGCACTGGCACGACATCCAAAAAATTCCTGCAAGTAGCTTCTTTGAGTCGCTTTAGGAGCGGTGTATACACCGCTCCTAAAGCGCCCTTGCCCATTGAAATCAATGGGCAGTGCCTGCAAAGCGCCTCCGCAGTTGCGCCTTTGAACCCTTTAGTGGGGGTTAAATGTACCTCTAAAGCGACGGTAAAGTGCCACTAAAAGTTGCGGCGCATTACCGCCAACGCCCCCGCACTGTCAGTGTGAAAGAGCTCTTAGTACATCTCATTATACATCATATCTGTAGAGGAAGGGACAGGGCCTGTGTATCCTATGTAATCTATCATGCCATAAAACATCCCCTAGCAGGGGCAGCCCAGAGCACATGTAAAGGTGTGCTGGGGATACTATTCCCACACACAGCACACCGAACACTGTGACTCACCTTGGTTCTCTCTCCTTGCAGCCCGAGATAGAGATGGGAGGGGAGGCATTCCAACTGGAGTTGGTGGAGACAGTGCGGGATCCCAGTGTGAGGAATTCATTCCTGCACATCAGCACTCAGCTGCCACTGTCTAGAACCCTCATGTCAGGAAGAAGAGCGCCCCTCTCCCCGAGCACTGCCAGGCTGGACGGGCTGCCCTACGCTCACACTAGTGTTCTGGACGGACAATGAGAGAAGGAGGGAGAAGAGATTTATGGCACTATGGCGCCCCCACCTCTGCAGGCGCCCGGGTGTAAAGCACCCTGCGCACCCCGGGTAGGATCGGCCCTGGGTGCAGGCGAAGTTCAAGCTTAGTCAGAGGCAGATCAGGTCAGCAACAGGAGGTCAGACACAAGAACAGGTAACGGGTTATACAGGAAACGCTATAGATCAAACAGCTAGAATCCAGTGCAGCAGCTTTATTTAAATACCAGAGTTGCGTGCTTGCGAATGCATATTAGGGTTGCCACATCATTCCAGGACACATATTAATTACACAGGTTCTAAGGCTGATTTATTGCAGATAAGGCACCAAGTGTGTTTAATTACCACCTTAATCAGCCACAGAACCTGTGTAATTAATGTGTGTCCTGGATTAAAGGGATGATGTGGCAACCCTAATGCATATGCGCATGTGCATTTCCCCATGCAAGAGTATGGCCCAGTGTTGTTTTGCACCTGCACGCACATAAAAAAATACATACATTTATTTAATATTAAAGCATGGCATTGTCAAAAAAACAAAAATGACATATATGCTTCATGTTTCAATTCTCAGTTGTTCCTGTTTCTTTAAAAATCTGTGTACATTTATTCCATATAACCCATATTTATCTCTGTGTCTTTACGCATTGTGAAGAAATTATATTTCAAAGTTCACAACAGAGGCATTGTGCTATTCTATATAAGAACATGTAGCAGGTGTTCCTAAGCTGAAACCTGACTTTAGTCTAATCTTTAAAGTAGAACAAAAGGCAAAACTTTTTGTTTTCATTTTGCATAAACCCGTCAGTTTTTTTTTTATTCATCTGTGTTCCATTGGGGAGATTTTGCTTAATTTCCTGTCCCATAGCCAGGAAGTAAGAGGAAGTACTTTCAAAGTGAGCGAATCCCTGGTTGTCACCAGAATTAGTGTCTCCATTGGAAGTTTTCCCCTCTACTCCTGCTCTGGTGACAACCCAAAATTTTGGACGTTTCTATAACTTTAACTGTCAGTGACAATGGTAGACAGGATAAGCAGAGAGGGTAAATTTCCCTAACAGGAGCACAGATAGCAAAAAAAACCCGACATAAATACTAATTTCTCTCCCATCAACCAAAAAAAATAAATGCTTACAGTTATAGTTTGAGGATATTCAAGAAGGAATAACTTCACATTAAAAGCAGCCAAAGATCAGGAATGGCTTATATACGAAAAAAGAGAGCAAAGGGCGGGATTTTAAATGAGGCACACGGGGGCAAATACAAAAATTTGGTAAAAAACAGGTTTTATTATATTCAAAATGGTCATATATTCACATAGTTTTATTGCACATAGCTACTGTTATTACTCTATATTTCATCAATGTATACATTCCAACAAGGACTTTGGTTACAATTACATGAACAGTTAAATAGCTAAAAATCACAAATAGGAGATGTATGACACATTCAAGTGTCAAATGAAAAAGGTTACAGAAAGGGAACACAAATGAAAATGGAACGTTCATACATAATTATTAGTGGGGTACACCTATGGGTAGTTGTAAGCTCTACGCGTTTCGGGACCTTATAGCCACTCGTCAGGAGCAAAACCAAGGGTTACCTAGGGATATGGAAAACAGTCATATTTAAAGGGGAAAGATTAAGGGAAAATGGTGGGTAAATGTAGAGTATGTCCCCCACATAGTACACCTAACCCATCAAACTTACACACATATACTTGCGCACAGGCGGTGGGGCCCCGCAGGTCAGGCCAGCCAATGATACCACGCCCCGGAGCTGAGGGGGCCCATCCGGGCGACACACCAACAGCCCAAGCACCACCCCAGATGGGTCACAGAGGGGAATGGCAATGGTGAGTAGTGACATGAGAAAAAGGGGACGAGTGGGGCGGTTGTCCCCAAGGAGAAGGAAGCCTGTGAAAAATAGGTGACGTATGTTAAACTGATAATTAAAGAGTGTGAGGTAAGTGGGAAAAGGTGAAAGGAAAGGGAAAGAAGGAGAAAAGGGAGAGTAAGAAACAACCAGAGAAAAGAGAGAAACTGGGGGAAAAAAGAAAGAAAAAGAAAAAAGAGATACTGAGAATGGTAAAAAGAAAATTTACCTGCTGCAAGGTGAATGGAGGCGATAATGCCATGATACATATGATTGCCAAAGAGGAAGGTGATCGGAAGAAACCATAGTGCTTGGGCTGTTGGTGTGTCGCCCGGATGGGCCCCCTCAGCTCCGGGGCATGGTATCATTGGCTGGCCTGACCTGCGGGGCCCCGCCGCCTGTGCGCAAGTATATGTGTGTAAGTTTGATGGGTTAGGTGTACTGTGTGGGGGACATACTCTACATTTACCCACCATTTTCCCTTAATCTTTCCCCTTTTAAATATGACTGTTTTCCATATCCCTAGGTAACCCTTGGTTTTGCTCCTGACGAGTGGCTATAAGGTCCCGAAACGCGCAGAGCTTACAACTACCCATAGGTGTACCCCACTAATAATCATGTATGAACGTTCCATTTTCATTTGTGTTCCCTTTCTGTAACCTTTTTCATTTGACACTTGAATGTGTCATATATCTCCTATTTGTGATTTTTAGCTATTTAACTGTTTATGTAATTGTAACCAAAGTCCTTGTTGGAATGTATACTTTGATGAAATATAGAGTAATAACAGTAGCTATGTGCAATAAAACTATGTGAATATATGACCATTTTGAATATAATAAAACCTGTTTTTTACCTAATTTTTGTATTTGCCCCCGTGTGCCTCATTTAAAGTCCCGCCCTTTGCTCTCTGTTTTTGTATATATTGAACCGGGATGGAGGAGGGGATCTGAACGCCCCCTACTAAACCTCATTTAAAGTCCCAAATTTCTGTTTTTAATCAGAAATGGCTTGTTTATCAGTAAATAGTTTATTGTCCATAGTCCCTCCCCATCAATATATACTCATGTAACCCTCTCCTACATAGGCTTTGAGGTAAATGTAGTATGGGGCTTCGGCTGTATCAACAGAAGCCAGAATTGTTTAGTTTGGTCTGCTTCTGGAGATTAGGGTGGGAGGATGCAAATATCTGGCCTGAATATTTAGTAGGGCCCATCCAATCCCTGGGGAGGTGTGCCCAGATGGTGGATCGTTAAATAGGCTGGAGTCTAGAGGAGAGGGCTCTTTTTCCCTGTGAGAGAATGGATCTGTGAGCACCAGGGGTTGATTGCCCTGGAGCACTCTTGGGCTGGATGCTGGACCTCTCCTTTGGGGGGGGGGTCGTGGATTGTGTACGCTTTGGGACCCTATAACTAAAGCCTCCTCTCTTGAGCTGGAGTTTGCTTGCTCTCAAATGCTGAAACATGGACTACCTCAGTCTTCCATGACTCGTGCTACCAAAATTGCATGGTCCTCAGCTGTGCACATATAGACTGTCCTAGCTTATTATCATTTCTTTGGGAGTTACTAATCAATCCTCAAGATAGAAGTGTCCTTCGTTAGCAATCTGCTCCATTTTGGAGTTTCCTGCGTCACTCCCAGATCTCTTCCTATGTTCTACCAGCAATACATTTACAAAATTGACACCCCTAGTGTTGTGATACACTATGTGATTTATTGTCATTTCATTAGTGTTACACTATTTGGCTAATTATTGCTCTGTGTCTTTAGCTGTGTTCTCTTGTCTAAGCTGAACTCTCTCTCCCACTGTGCTTCTCTATATCCCCTCCCCTTCCCACTCTCTGGTTCATTACTCAGTATGCTGCCTTCATGTACACATCTTTCTATGTGGCTAACCACACCAATGTTTTTGCTACCTATGACTATCCTTCATTAAATGGAACATTTGAAAAGCTTCATCGTCTGTCACCTCAACAGTGAGTTTATTCATCTCGTTAAGCTGTCTAAATTGAAGCAAGGGATAAAAAAGGTCGCCAGGTCCTATAAGCCCTATATTAACCTGGAGATAAAGTTTATGGCCTTGTAGTTGAGTCAGAACACCTAGACTGTGGATGAGTGGATGGATGACAGCTGAGGTGCCTGGCTGCCCTGCACTGATTAAAGAAAGAACCTGATCTTTTCGGGGAATCTATTCCTTTTGAGGGTAGTGCTACAATCACCTTGCTTTTGCCTACTCTGTGCTCAAAAAGAGATAAATCACCATTTAAAGTAGGACCCTCCTCCCCCCACCCATGCACCCAAAAAATCTATAAAGCCATAGCTGAATACAGCTATTGATTGTGTACATCTCTGGGTTCAGGCATGTAAGAAAAACATAATCCACTGAAAGTATGGCTTGTGGTTTCTTCCACTTAAGCACTTAGTTCTTTGTATTCGATGTTCATGATGTATACAGTCAATGCAATACATTTTGACAGTGTGATAGCCCTGCAGAGTGCATTGTTGTTGTCAGCATGTGCTTGCAAACGAGATTATCTGCAATGTTGGCTTTCAGTTAGTACAAAAATATGAAGAGATACAGTATATTGACTTCATGTCTGGTATTTGTTTTTCTTCCTAATAAAAAGAGATCTAGATTCGTATCCATCTAATATTATATTGTACAATTCATCCTCATCGGCTCGCTTAAAATCTTGCATTGTGAGAAGGAACTGTATTTATGTTTAATATAGGCATTTATATAGCACTGGCAATTTATGTAGCACTTTACATATTGTACATTCACATTAGTCCCTGCCCTCAAGGAGCTTATCTAAGGTCCTTATTTCACATGCATAGATACACGTACACACATACTAGAGCCAGTGTAAGCAGTAGCCAATTGACCTACAGGCATATCCTTGGAGTGTGAGAGGAAATCCACCAGTGGCGGCCGCCCCCCCTAATCCATGCGCCCAGCTACCAAATCTACATGCAGGGCGCCGGACACATGGATTTCTATGGATTTCATTTTTTTTTAAAAGCACGTGATTATAGCCTGAGCCTAATTGGATCTAAAAAAGGGTGGGCTCAGACGCAAGAGTGCTCGGGGTGCAAGTGCGGGCTGACGGGGGCCTGGCGGTCGAGAGGGCGACCCTGGGGGGGATTGACAACAGTGTTGTCAATGGTGTGCAGTGGTGGGCTGGAGCAACGTGGGGGGGGTTAGTGTGGGGGTGGCGGGCTGGAGCAAAGAGGGGAATTAGTGTGGGGTGCCGCCCCCTGACTGATGGAGCACCAGCCACCACTGAAATCCACGCAAGAACATGTAAGCTCCATGCAGATGTAGCGCTGGTAGATTTCCAATCTACCGCTTTTATGTAAATTTATTGGGTCATCTGTGCTGTACATAGTTCAAATTTAATCTATGGCTAAATTAGCCTCTGTTCCAGCATTGGGTGTGTTGCGTGCAGTTCCGCACTGTTGCCTGTAGGTGTCGTTGTCACCATAGGTCAGTGTTGGAAAGCAACAAGCTGAAGTGTATTGAGTGCTCTTCTTTCTCGGAGGCTACTCGGCAGAGGTGGTCCACTGCTGTGCGTTCTGGGAGAAGGTACTTAAGAGGCAGACACCATTTTCTCTTTCTCTTTCACCTGCTGGCCCTCCTGGTCTAAAGGTATGTGACAAGTCAGTTCTACCTCGTGGCCCTCCAGGCCGGAGGGTTGCATTGCTGCAGCCGTGCAAGTGGGCCCAGAAGCCTGTCTGGGGCCTACTACTACGGAGATGATCCTGTGCTGTCTGTCCTGCGGGAAGAATCCGGACATTTGAGAAGACCCAGGGGAGGACCCGTCTTTGGAGAGGACTGAGCGGAACGCTGGTATCTCAAGAGGGGCCTGGTGACTCAATTGAAGGATGCATCTTAATCTAACCCATCGCACAAGTACTGATGGGTTGGCTTAAAGGTTCTGGTACTGTGTTTGCCGTTCATCTAAAACTACTATGTCCTGTGGCAGAGGACCGTACAGTTGAATTGTTCTCCTCAAGTTTGTGGCAGAGACTTTTTGTTCGTGCTACACTCCGGCTGCTAGGTCTGTGAGAGAAACCTATCCGGGTGGGCAAAGATTTAATCTTGGACTGAAGGTATATTCGTCCCTGAGATTAAAAGTCCTCAGTGATTTAAAGGAAAAGGTATTTGAACTTTCCCTGCAACTCTTCTTCTACCTCTTTCCTGCTACTTCTTCAAGTTACTTCCTATTAAAGTATTGAAAAAGTACTAAAGTGACTGGTGCCTACATTGCCAGAGACAAAGCTCAACATGGACTCTAAGTTCTGGTATTGGTGAGACTAAAGGTAAAAAAGGGACGGTAACAGCCCGATATTACTCAGCAGCTCCTAAGGGGGTTAGTGCTACACAAATAATGTCTTGCTTGGGACCCCAGTGTTTAAAGGCAGAAGTGCTAACAATTGAAGGGGTTGTAAAGGCAGAAGGTTATTTTTTACCTTAATGCATTCTATGCATTAGGATAAAAAACCTTCTATGTGCAGCAGCCCCCCTAATACTTACCTGAGCCCCATCTCTATCCAGCGATGTGCACGAGAGCCCCGGCCATCTGGGACTCTCCCTCCTGATTGGCTGAGACACAGCAGCGACACCTTTGGCTCTAGCTGCTGTCAATCAAAGTCAGTTAGCCAATCATATGAGAGAGGGGGCAGGGCAGAACCGCAGCTCCATGTCTGAATGCACACACAGAGCAGCAGCTCGGCTTGGGTGCGCCCATTGCAAGTTGCTTGCTGTGGGGGGACTTGACAGGAGTGAGGGGCCAAGAGCGCCGAAGAGGCACCTGAGAAGAGGAGGATCTGGACTGCTCTGTGCAAAACCAACTGCACAGAAGAGTTAAGTATACCATGTTTATTATTTTTAAAGAAAAAAAAAAAACTAGACTTTAGAATCACTTTAAGCCACTGTGCTGCCCAACATTAATGCAACCATTACATAATACTGAAAAAGAGAAAGTAGAGCTTGTGTGGGTAGATTTTTAATCGCAACATTAGTAGTAAAATAAAGTTAGGCTGTCTTTACCGGCTAGCCGGATTGTCTGTTGCAAAATGTTGTATTATTAGCTGTGACATGCCCCTTTGCAGGTTCCTTTCCTCTGCTATTTGTAAATGGATCAAGCTGCTGCCATTTTCTGATTTTCCAGTTGCTAACAAGCAGACAATGTGTTGTTACGATTTTTGTACAAAGGGTTATGATGTCTGTTTTGCTCAAATAATTGATTCCCATGGCTGTGCTTATTCTGCTGTATTTATCTGTCTCTTCAATTAATCTTGAGTGCGTCTATTATAAAAGGCAATCTCCTTAAACATCCTAGTAATTTGGGATGTATCTTATTTTGTTAAAGTGGTTGTAAAAGCTCAAGGTTATTTAAGAAAAAAAAAAAAAAAAATTACTGCGTGCAGCAGCTCCCCCAGCCTCCCCTAAAACTTGAGCCCCATCTCGATCCAGCGATGGGCATGAGAGCCAGTGAGCTGATGAGAAGAGAGGGGGGGCGGGGCTGATCCAAACTCCATGTGTGAATGAACACACAGAGCAGTGGCTCGGGGAGGAGCACACGGCAGGAAGGAGGGGCCAGGAGCGCCAGCAGGGGATCCAAGAAGAGGAGGATCAGGGCTGTTCTGTGCAAATTCACTACACAGAGCAGGTAAATATAACATGTTTGTTATTAAAAAAAAAAAAGAAGTCATGCACAATTTAATGTTTGCATAACACTGCTATTGGGTTATTGTGTTTTATTACTAACTTGGTGAGCAGAGTGATTTTGACTAATTTAATTTTAAAGGTGAATTCAACACTTGTGAAATTTTGCTAAAGTGAAAAACCTCTACTCACATAATTTTCTTGAGAAAAAAATTTGCTCTTTTTTTTTATTTTTTAGTTACATGGTGGTTTTTGTTTTTATTTTTATGTGGAAGTTATATTAGGGCAGATTAATATATTTATCTTAGTACCCTTTTTCCTTTTTGTTTTGCTTTTAGTGTATTTGAATCTTTGTGACATTAACATTTTTAGATTTGCCTTTTTTTGCTGTAGGTTTCTTTTTATTTAAACAAAAAATTAGAGTAATAAGACTAATAATAAGCACAATAGTTCAAAAGCAGCTTCCATAACCATTGGGAACTGTATTTCACACTTCACCCTTAAAAAAAAAAATCATAAAAAAAAAAAACAAAATCTCAGTATAACCCTTGTCAAATCTAATATTTCCTGGACTATTACTAAGGAAAAACTTACTGCCCAACTAACAGGTACATTGACTGTAAGAAATTTATGTTGAACTCCAGGTATGATATTAACTGCATAGTCACATGTAAGCATGCATATTTCAAATCTGAGGGAAGCTGACAATCACTGTACTAGTCGGCGCTACTACTGTGATCAACACTAACTTCCAGATCCCGTTTCAAGCAGCTGCTCCAATGCATACCACAGAGGGTTGTGATGTCACCACCCATCCTCTCCACCTTGTCCAATTCAAAAAAATAAAAGGTTCTCTATTAATAGCAACGGCGCCAAACATACAACCACTTGTGTTTGGTAGGTAGTATAGCAGCTGGGGCACAAGCCCTGGAAGATGGCAGCAATTGCTGTCAAAGCGCCAACTACTACAGTGATTGCCAGCTTCCCCAGTGGTCCTTTAGAATTGAAATCTTCATAGTTACATTGCTCCGCGCTGGTAAGTATGCAATTAAGACCATACCTACAGTTCAGCTTCATTAACTAGTCATTATTGAGAAAGTGACACACCACCGTGTGTTCATCTACTCCAGCCATCACCCCCCAAATTACCTCTTCGCTTTTCCATTTACCATCCTGTAACGGAAGATTCATACCTAATTTTCATATTAGGTTATTAAGCTCAAACTGCACTAACCAAAAATAGAATTTACAGAGGGGCTGTCTAATGCCCTGTACACACGATAGGATTTTCAGATGGAAAATGTCTGATAGGACCTTGTTGTCGGAGATTCCGACCGTGTGTAAGCTCCATCACACATTTTCCATCGGAATTTCCAACACACAAAGTTTGAGAGCTTGCTATAAAATTTTCCGACAACAAAATCCGTTGTCGGAAATTCCGATCGTGTGTACACAATTCTGGCGCACAAAGTGCCACGCATGCTCGGAATCAAGCTGAAGAGCAGCACTGGCTATTGAATTTAATTTTTCTCGGCTCGTCGTACATGTCGTACATCACTGCATTCTTGACATTCAGAATTTCCGACCAACTTTGTGTGACCGTGTGTATGCAAGACAAGTTTTAGCCAACATCTGTCGGAAAAAATCCCATGGATTTTGTTGTCGGAAAATCCTATCATGTGTACAGGGCATAACAGAGAAACCAAATTAGCAGTAGCTACTCTGACCTATAAGCTAAGTGATATTTTAAGCTTCTGGATGGCCTCCCAAATTTGGAAGACTGAGAGGAAGCTGCTCAGTTGTTAATCTGTGTGGCATAAATTCACACCCTGCAATGGTTAAGGGGGTGTTTAACTTGGAAAAATGACATTATGACCATCGAAACTCAGCGTCTTGTAGTGCAAGATGACCGCAAAACAGCCATTGTTAATGGACTGGCAAGACCTCAGATTGCTATTCACTGTAATCATTTATCTGTTAGCTGTTAAATAAATGTTATTTTTCATTCTTTTTAATTGCATATATGTTTTTCACTGGAAGAGAGACTTAAAATCCTAAAAGTTTGTTTTCTTTAATGCATTCCCTGCACTAAGGTAAAAAAATGTTTAGATAATAATATTATTCCCCCCCCACCCATACTTACCTAAGTCCTCACTCCCCCCCCCCCCACCCATACTTACCTAAGTCCTCACTCCCATCCAGTGCCGTGCCTGTCTGTAGCGGCTATATCCCCTTTCACAGGCTTTTCTGAGGCAGCAGGAGCCATTGGCTATCAGTCAAATCCTGCGATGAAGGACCGGGGAGCAGGGCTGAGCTACACTATCTGTGTCTATGGCGCAGCTTCCTATGGTGGCACACCAAAAAAGAGGAGGAGCCAGGAGCACAGGCGGGGGACTTCAGAAGAGGAGAATCAAGAAAGCTCTGTTTAATTCTTTTGCACAAAGCAGGTAAGAATTACATGTGTGTTATTGATAAAAAAAAATCTTTACAATCACTTTAAATCACATACTGTGTATGAATTAAGATGAACACGCGACTGGAGCATATTCTGGAAGGCGGTGCGAAGAATCTCCCGACAATTTACAGACTATCCGGTTCCAAATGACCCTGCCATCTTTCTTCTTCACTGCTAGGATATCCCTGGTAAAGTTTATAAGAAGTTGGTCCTTCGTCACTTACTTAATGCTGCCATTGCCTGCATTGCTTTATGTTTGAGAGACCTGAACCCTCCTTCTATCTCACTATGGCTCCATAAGGTGGAAGACGTCAACAGGATGGAGGACCTGATGCTGACTGCTCAAGGTAGACTAGAATGAATGATACTCCAAAACATGGCTCCATTGGAACATGTTTGTGTACTCCGATGAGGGCAAGACCTTAACGGATGACTATTTTGGGGAGTGACAGCTCTCAGTTCCACAACTGGCTCTGCACATGCCTGTTTAGCATCTCCATTTTTTCTCCCCCTCCCCCCACCCCCTTTAACCTCCCCTTACCCCCTTTAACCTCCCCTTTTTTTTTCTTCTCCACATCCCTATTCAGTTTCTTCCCCGTTTCAACTCGCTCTTCATAACCCTGACCTTCTCCTGTTTTCTATTTAAAGTAAAAATGTGTGTTCCGCTCACACCTAGTTCCATATTTTTATCAGTGTATGTTATGCTCTTTATGCATAATCATTTTTGCTATGGTGCATCGTGACATTTTTCTGCTTAATCATTTTCTGTAATGTGATCTTACTGTTGAACATATTTAGATGTGTCGGACACATCCTTGTTAAATAAAGAATTTGAAAAAAAAATGAAAATGAACAGTGCTGGGCAATTGGAGTTCTCTTCAAGATCTGATCATTGAGTTAAGAGTCTAAGCACCAAGCACTACAATGGAAACAGTAGTGGAATTCATTATTTCAGGTCATGAGATCAAGCCCAAACTCAATGGTGGCAGTGGTGGAATTCTTTACTTCATGAGATCACCCCCAAGCACTACAGTGGTCAGTGGGAAGAATGCTCCTTACATTGGTGGTTAATGGGAAGAATGTTCCTTACATTGGTGGTTAGTGGGAAGAATCCTTTCTTACTGATAGCTAAAAAGTCAGTGGTTAATTATATGAGAGGCAAAAAGTTGCTCATTGCTCAAGGAACCACTAACAACCTCTGAAACACCCCTAGGGTTCCACGGAACCCTGGTTGAGAAACATTGGTCTAAGGCCCCTTTCACACAGACGGACCAATCATGTCCGCCTGAAAAACTGACTGTCAGTTTTTCAGATGGACCAGATTGGACCATCCATTGCGCTCCATGGAGCAATGGATGTCAATGGTCATGTGTCCGTTTACACCCGCCGACATTTGATCCAATCCTGTCTGTTAAAAACAGATGAATGGGGATCCATTCCCCATCTGTCTAGAGGATCGGATCAGATGGCAGTCGGATGGAAACGGACAGGCGGTCCATTTTCATCCAACAGCCCATAGAGAACAGCGGGATCTGCTCTGCATCAGTGGAGAGGACACAGACCTGTCACCCGCCTGTTCAGCGATGATCAGCGGAGAGATCCCCTGCTGAACAGGCGAATCTGCTGGCGGACTCCCCTAGTGTGAAAGGGGTCTTTTGTGGGTCAGGCTATATACAGTATCTCACAAAAGTGAGTACACCCCTCACATTTTTGTAAATATATTATTATATCTTTTCATGTGATAACACTGAAGAAATTACACTTTGCTACAAAGTAGTGAGTGTATAGCTTGTATAACAGTGGAAATTTGCTGTCCCCTCAAAATAACTCAACACACAGCCATTAATGTCTAGACCTCTGGCAACAAAAGTGAGTACACCCCTAAGTGAAGATATCCAAATTGGGCCCAAAGTGACAATATTATTTTCCAGCACTGGATTAACCCTCTTGGGCATGGAGTTCACCAGAGCTTCACAGGTTGCCACTGGAGTCCTCTTCCACTCCTCAATGATGACATCACGGAGCTGGTGGATGTTTGAGACCTTGCGCTCCTCCACCTTTCATTTGAGGATGCCCCACAGATGCTCAATAGGGTTTAGGTCTGGAGACATGCCTGGCCAGTCCATCACCTTTACCCTTCTTTAGCAAGGCAGTGGTCATCTTGAATATGTGTTTGGGGTTGTTATCATGTTGGAATACTGCCCTGTGGCCCAGTCTCTGAAGGCAGGGGATCATGCTCTGCTTCAGTATATCACAGTACATGTTGGTATTCATGGTTCCCTCAATGAACTGTAGCTCCCCAGTGCCGGCAGCACTCATGCAGACCCAGACCATGACAGTCTCACCGCCATGCTTGACTGTAGGCAAGACACACTTGTCTTTGTACTCCTGACCTGGTTGCCGCCACACATGCTTGACACCATCTGTACCAAATAAGTTTATCTTGGTTTCATCAGACCACAGGACATGGTTCCAGTAATCCATGTCCTTAGTCTGCTTGACGTCAGCAAACTGTTTACGAGCTTTCTTTGCATCATCTTTAGAAGAGGCTTCCTTCTGGGACATCAGCTATGCAGACCAATTTGATGAAGTGTGCGGCGTATGGTCTGAGCACTGACAGGTTGACCCCCCACCCCTTCAACCTCTGCAGCAATGCTGGCAGCACTCATACGTCTATTTCTCAAAGACAACCTCTGGATATGATGCTGAGCACGTGCACTCAACTTCTTTGGTCGACTATGGTGAGGCCTGTTCTAAGTGGAACCTGTCCTGGTAAACTGCTGTATGGTCTTGGCCACCATGCTGCAGCTCAGTTTCAGGGTCTTGGCAACCTTCTTATAGCCTAGGCCATCTTCATGTAGAACAACTATTCTTTTTTTCAGGTCCTCAGAGTTCTTTGCTATGAGATGCCATGTTGAACTTCCAGTGACCAGTATGAGAGAGCGATAGCGATAACACCAAATTGAACACACCTGCTCCCCATTCACACCTGAGACCTTGTAACACTAACGGGTCACATGACACCGGGGAGGGAAAATGGCTAATTGGGCCCAATTTGGACATTTTCACTTAGGGGTGTACTCACTTTTGTTGCCAGCAGTTTAGACATTTATGGCTGTGTGTTGAGTTATTTTGAGGGGACAGCAAATTTACACTGTTATACAAGCTGTACACTCACTACTTTACATTGTAGCAAAGTGTCATTTCTTCAGTGTTGTCACATGAAAAGACATAATAAAATATTTACAAAAATGTGAGGGGTATACTCACTTTTGTGAGATACTGTCTGTGTATATATATATGTGCTAATTAATCTACTTAGCTCTTTGGGTTAGATAGGATTACATCAAGCCTGAAAAAAGCTTGTTTAATCAAGTCCCAATAAATGGACATTATGAGATTGAATTCAATGATACACCTTTGGCTGTAAAGAAAAATATATCATAGGATCCCCTCTGGCTACTGGAATGGTGTTTACAATATAGGTGTGCAAAGATCACCATTCAAGCTTCCCGATCTTGTTCTACACAATAAAGTATTTTCAAGGTTATCTTGAAGAAAGCCGTTACATAATGTACAACATGACCTTGAAAATGCTTTTCTCTAATAAAAGTGCTTCAAATCTACAGTTTATGTAGCACTGTTAATTGCTGGCAAAAAAAAAATGCAATAAAAATGGCATGGGGTCCCCCCAGGTCCATTCCAGGCCCTTCGGGTCTTGTATGGATTCAGAGGGGACCTCCCCACAGGAAATATTATTTTTTAAATGGGGTGGGGTCCCCCCCAAAATCCATACCAGACCCTTTTCCGAGCATGCAGCCCGGCAGGTCAGGAATGGGAGGGTACGAGCGAAATCCCCCCCCTCCTGAACCATACCAGGCCGCATGCCCTCAACATGGGGGGGTGGGTGCTTTGCAATCTGCGCCCCCCACCCCAAAGCACCTTGCACCCATGTTGATGGGGACAAGGGCCTCTTCCCGACAACCCTGTGCTGTGGTTGTCGGGGTCTGAGGGCGGGAGGGCTTATCGGAATCTGAAAGCCCCCTTTAACAAGCGCCCTCCAGATCCCCCCCTATGTGAAATGGGTAGGGGTACATGGTATGGTGTTGAAAACATTTATTTTTTCACCTAACCTTATTATTTTTTTTACCAGGGGACCAAAATGTCCCCTATGTGACAACATTTTGTTGTGACAAGTTCTCTTTAATAGGAATAGACCCCTGATGTCTCCCCTGCTTTCCACTAAAGCTAACGGAGCACAAATTGTGCTTTACTAGCTTCTACCCTGGTTACAGCGGCCGGGTAAGGTGGATGCCAAACCTAGAAGTGACTTAATACATGTCACGTGTTATCATTCTAGCTAGAGAGATCAGTAAACTGGTATTTTCTTGTCATTGACACCGGCCATGGGGCTCCAAGGCCTGCAGGTGGAACAGCAGAGTCCAGTAAACATGGCAGTGGGGGCGGCTAAACATTCCAGTCCAGTAAACATGGCTCACTACTGGGGGTATGTGGAAGCGATTTGGCAGCTGTACAGCCATTTGATCGATTCCACCTGAAAACCAATATCTGGCTTGTCAGATTTATACACAGTGTGTGTAAACCCCCCACTACGGTCGACATATGACATACGTCAGTGGCAGTGAAAGCTGTGGTTTGCTTTGATATAATTCAATTTCAAGTTTGATAATTTATGGAGAAACATTAGAAATATGTCTCTGATATGTCTCTCCTTTTTAATGAAATCACTTTAATCTGCAAATACTTTTGCGTTCTTGGGTGGTATAACAGCCAGCTGCCAAGAAGGTCATTATTTATATAACAAGGATCATGTAATTCTGCAGTGTTTGACGTGCTTGTTACTTTGGTGATCGAGTTCAGGGTCCTTTTAATGCATTAAAAATCACTCAAACGATTCGAGAAATTTTAGTTAACTTTGTCTCTCTACAGTTGTTTTACCTTCAAATTCCATCTGCATACTGTTGTTTTACCTTCAAATACCATCTGCATACTGATGACACCCAACTGTTGCTTCTGCATGTATCCTCTCTCCTCATTTACACTATCACTTGCTGTTTCCTATCTTATAGTGTAAGCCGTAAACTCAACCCATCCAAAACAGAACGCTTTATAGACAAGATTGGCTGGACACGTGTCACATTGTCAACTCACATGATCCATGTTAAGTAACCTTCACTGAGATTTACATGAGTTAACATTTTTTTTTAAATTAAAGAACTAAAAAAAAACAATGTTGGCCCTCATTCTGATGCTACCAGCTCATTACACAAGACATTCTGCCTTGTCCTCACTGAAAAGGGCAATTATTCACAGCTACTCGCTGCATTCCTGGATAAGTCCCTACTGAAGCTTTCCCACTACTTCACCGCCCCCGGCTAGTGAAGCGCCTGCTCTGGAACTCCTTCAGAACTTCATCCCTTCCAAACTTGTCTCCGGTAATAGGAGTGGTCATCCCTTTTGTGGCAACTGCTTCTCCTTTACCTCCGACAACAATCAGGCTGCCCTCAGGCCGAGCCTCTAATGCATGCAGTTCCTCCCCAGGCTTCGGGTCTAACCTTGGCTGCTCCTCCTTTGTGGTGCCCTGAACTGCTGGATAGGCCTTAAGTGGACCTAGCAGCCAGCATGCCTCCTGGATAGGCTTCAGGCCTATCAACCAGGCGCTTCTCAACACACACACACCCAGGCCACAGCCTCGGGCGGGAAGAACCCAGATCACCTGACTCCTCCCAAATAAATAGCCTATCCCAGGATACAGAGCGGTTAAAGAAACACCCGCTGATTGGCTGATACAACCTAGTTATCCATTAAATGAATTTTATGGTAATCCATCATTCTAATGTCAAAAGCAACAGTGCCTCCTATTGGCAGAAGAGAGAGACAACACCAGACTTAGGACAGGAGTCAGTGGATCAACCTACCAATTATCCAGGCTAGTTACCACCTAGCACAACTAGATTAGCAGCCCTGTTTAAGACCAGGGTGCTAAATAAAGAAATTGATTTTATATATATATATTTATATATATAATATACCAAAAGAGAGAGTGTAAATTTATCCTTAATCAAATATTTATGTCTGACTATACGGTCCTTGATCTTTTGAGTTGTTTCTCCAATATTAAGTAACCCATACGGGCACTTTAAAGCATAAACCACATTTGAAGAATAATGTAAAGGTAAAGTGCGTTTAAAAAGACCGCTGCGCAAATAGCGTGTGACATAAAATATTGCAATGAGCACCATTTTATTCTCTAGGGTCTCTGCTAAAAATATATATATATATATATGTTTGGGGGTTCCAAGTAATTTTGAAGCAAAAAATACAGATTTTAACTTGTGAGCAACAAATGTCAGAAATAGGCTTAGGCGTGAAAGGGTTTTATATACATTTTATGATTGGCATTCTCAATTCCTTGGATATCTTTTTATATCCCTTTCCTGTTTTATACAGTTCAAACGACCTTTTCCCGCAGATCCTTTGACAATTCTTTTGCTTTCCACATGACTCAGAATACAGAAATGTCAGTGCAGCACTGGATGAAAGTTGCAAGGGTCTGTCAGGAGTCCAGAAACTCATTGACCTTTTATACACACACACTAATTACAAGCAAACAGATCACAGGTGAGGATGGTTACCTTTTAAGAGCCATTCAAACCCCTTTGTGTCAACTTGTGTGCATGTTATCAGGTCAAAATCACCAGGATATGTAAACTTTTGATCAGGGTCATTTGGGTAGTTTCTGTTGTCATTATGATTTAAAAGGGGTAAACACAGTTGATTGATAATAAATGGCTTCTGCCGAACACTAACCATGAGTGAAAGAAATGTTTTTGTGTTATCATTCATATTCTCTGAAAAATGGCCAAGAAATCATAATCAAATATGACGCATGCTTTGAAGCAAGTACGAGACGAAAGCTATTGGCTACTGGCTATTGAACTTCCTATTTCTAGTCCCGTCATATGTGTTGTACGTCACCGCGTCCTGGACGGTCGGACTTTGGTGCGACCGTGTGTATGCAAGACCGCTTGAGCAGCATTCCGTCGGAATTTCGTCGGAGAAACCTTCAGAGTTTATTCCGACGGCAAAACCAGTCGTGTGTACCAGGCATTAGAAAGTGACATTTTTGCCCATTTAGCTCAAGCTCTGTCAGATTGGATGGAGAGCATCTGTGAACAGCAATTTTCAAGTCTTGCCACCATAGGCGTGCGCACTGGGTGTGCCTGGGCACACCCTAATCACCCATGCTGTCTCCAGAGATCTCCCCCAAAATGTTGCATCCAAAAGTGTATGTAACCTGCGCTGCCTGTAACACTTGCCAGAGCTGCTCAGTGTATCAAACTGTCAGATAATGTCACTGCTTGCAGGGAGAGAGACCAGCTGTCAAATGTCAGCGGTGATGTAGGGGGTGGGGGGGACCGAACAGCTATGCACCAGCCAATGGGATGGGGTCTTGACGGGCTGCTACATTTATGTGGCTCCGCCCCCTCTCTGAAGCCGCCCAATCATTGGCTGGTGTTGATAGCGCTTGGTCCAGCCCCCCCTGACATCGCGACAACTCAGTCGTGATGTCGGGGGTAGGCGGGAGTTGGGACCAAGCGCTATCAACGCCAGCCAATGATTGGGCTGCTTCAGAGAGGGAGCGGAGCCACATAAATATAGCGGCCCGCCCAAAACCCATCCAATTGGCTGGTGTTTGATAGCTGTTCGGTCCCGCCCACCCCCGATATTATTGTTGACTTTTGACACCTGGTCTCTCTCCCTGCAAGCAGTGACATTATCTGACAGTGTCACACTATGAGCAGCTCTGGCAAGTATCATGATCTCCTGAATGTGAAACTCCCCCTCTCCCCTATCAGTGCCAATCAGTGGCAGTTTTGCTTATCAGTGCCAACCAGTGCCAACCAATGCTGCCTATCAGTGGCAGTGCTGCTTATCAGTGCCAACCAATGCTGCCTATCAGTGCCAACCAGTGCCAATCAGTGCTGCCTATTAGTGCCCATAAGTGCTGCCAATCAGAGCCCATCAGTGCTGCATATCAGTGCTGACAATCAGTGCCCATCAGTGCTGCCTATCAGTACCAATCAGTGCTTCCAGTCAGTGCCCATCAGTGCTGCCATTCGGTGCCCATTAGTGCTGCCTATCAGTGCCAATTAGTGTCCATCAGTGTCCATCAGTGCTGCCTATCAGTGCCAATCAGTTCCCATAAGTGCTGCAAGAGTCCATTAGTGCTGCATATCAGTGCCAATCAGTGCTGACAATCAGCGCCCATCAGTGCTGACAATCAGTGCCGCCTCTTAGTGCCACCTATCAGTGCTGCCTATCAGTGCCCATCAGTGCCACCTATTATTGTCATTTAGGGGCAGCTTTTAGTGCCCATTAGGGATGAGCCGAACACCCCCCTGTTCGGTTCGCACCAGAACATGCGAACAGGCAAAAAATTTGTTGGAACACGCGAACACCGTTAAAGTCTATGGGACACGAACATGAATAATCAAAAGTGCTAATTTTAAAGGCTTATATGCAAGTTATTGTCATAAAAAGTGTTTGGGGACCCGGGTCCTGCCCCAGGGGACATGGATCAATGCAAAAAAAAGTTTTAATAATGCTTAAAGTGAAACAATAAAAGTGTAATATTCCTTTAAATTTTGTACCTGGGGGGTGTCTATAGTATGCCTGTAAAGGGGCGCATGTTTCCCATGTTTAGAACAGTCTGACAGCAAAATGACATTTCAAAGGAAAAAAGTCATTTAAAACTACTCGCGGCTATTAATGAATTGTCGGTCCAACAATACACATAAAAGTTCATTGATAAAAACGGCATGGGATTTCCCTACAGGGAAATCCCGAACCAAAATTTAAAAAAAAATGGTAGGGGGGTCCCCCTAAATTCCATACCAGGCCCTTCAGGTCTGGTATGGATTTTAAGGGGAACCCCGCACCAAAATGTAAAAAAAAATGGTGTGGGGCCCCCCCAAAAATCCATACCAGACCCTTATCAGAGCACGCAACCTGGCAGGCCGCAGGGAAAGAGTGGGGGACGAGAGACGAGAGAGCGCCCCCCCCCTCCTGAACCATACCAGGCCACATGCCCTCAACATTGGGAGGGTTCTTTGGGGTCACCCCAAAGCACCTTGTCCCCATGTTGATGGGAACAAGGGCCTCATCCCCACAACCCTTGCCCAGTGGTTGTGGGGGTCTGCGGGCAGGGGGCTTATCGGAATCTGGAAGCCCCCTTTCACAAGGGGACCCCCAGATCCCACCCCCCCTGTGTGAAATGGTAAGGGGGTACAAAAGTACCCCTACCATTTCACAAAAAAAGTGTCAAAAATGTTAAAAATGGCAAGAGACCGTTTTTGACAATTCCTTTATTTAAAGTCTTCTTCTTTTCCATCTTCTTTCTTCTATCTTCTTTCTTCTATCATCCTTCAGTTTCTTCCATCATCATCTTCTTCTTCCTCTGGTTCTTCCTTCGATCCTCTGCTTCTTGTTCTCATCCGGCTTCTTCCTCCGCAGCGTTTTCTTCCCTTCTTCGTTCTCGGGCTGCTCCGCATCCATGATGGGAGGCTCTCGCTGTGTGATGCTTGTCGTCTTCTGACACTTCTTAAATAACAGAGGGCGGGGCCACCCGGTGACCTCGCCCCCCTCTAACGCACGAGAACTTGACAGGGACTTCCCTGTGGCATTCCCCGTGACGTCATAAGTTCGACTCGAACTCGAAGCTCATCCCTAGTGCCCATCAGTGCTGCAATCAGTGCCCATCAGTGCTGCCCATCAGTGCTGCCAATCAGTGCCCATCAGTGCTGCCAATCAGTGCCCATCAGTGCTACCTATCAGTACCCATCAGTGCTGCTAATCAGTGCCCTTGAGTACACCAAGTGCAGGGATGGGGAGATGAACTCCGCAGCCAGGCACATTGTACATGGGGAGGGGGGTGCTGGCACAACTGAAATCTGTTGATGTTTATTAATGTGACATGCCAATCCTTGGTATAATAGGTAATTACCTATTAACCACTGAAGGTAAAATAAAAAAGTGTCAGTAAAAGACACTGTTAGGTGTTTCCATACCACAAAAAAAGTGCAGCGCTAACTTACTAATCAATAACTTAATAATGGTGAAACCTTTCTAATGTATGGTAATCTCAATAAACTTCAATATTACCACAGTACCGGTCTCTGTGATATGCAACTTCACATATAATACACATCAAACTGAAAACAAGACATAACAAATAAAACTTAGCAGGGGTAGTGGAATCCCCTCTTCAGATAATTGCAATACAAATTAACTTCAAGTGCAACAACTTTTTAGTTGGGAGGTTCACACAATTATAGCACTTTGGAATTTTTATTTTTTAGATTGTTACACTTAATTTTGTATGTTTTAGTTACGATTATAATGTGAAGTTAATTTTCTACCACCCCTGCTAAGTCCATGTCTTTATGGACCTTGCTTTGTGCACTGGTGCACAGTCATGTTGGAACAGGAAGGGGCCACCCCCAAACTGTTCCCACAAAGTTTGGAGCAGGAAATTGTCCAAAATTTCTTGGTATGCTGACACCTTAAATGTTCCTTTCACTGGAACTAAGGGGCTATGCCCAACCCCTGAAAAACAACCCCACACCATAATCCCCCCTCCACCACATGATTAGGAGCAGTGCACAAAGCAAGGTCCATAAAGACATGGATGAGCGAGTTTGGGGAGGAGGAACTTGACTGGCCTGCACAGAGTCCTGACCTCAACCCCATAGAACACCTTTGGAATGAATTTGAGCGGAGACTGCGAGCCAGGGCTTCTTGTCCCACATCAGTGCCTGACCTCACAAATGCGCTTCTGGAAGAATGGTCAAACATTCCCATAGACACACTCCTAAACCTTGTGGACAGCCTTCCCAGAAAAGTTGAAGCTGCTATAGCTGCGAAAGGTGGGACAACTTAATATTGAACCCTACGGACGAAGACTGGGATGCCATTAAAGTTCATATGCATGTAAAGCCAGGCATCCCAATACTTTTGACAATGGGATTTAGGTCTGGACTTTGACTGGGCCATTCTAACACACATTTGAGGGTCGTTGTCCTGCTGGAAGGCGAACCTCCTCCCCAGTCTCAAGTCTTTTGCAGACTTTAACAGGTTTTCTTCTAAGATTGTGCTGTATTTGGCTCCATCCACCTTGCCATCAACTCTGACCAGCTTCCCTGTCCCTGCTGAAGAAAAGCATCCCCACAACATGATGCTGCCACCACCATGTTTCACGGTGGGGATGGTGTGTTCAGGGTGATGTGCAGTGTTAGTTTTCCGTCACAAACAGCATTTTGCTTTTAGGACAAAAAGTAAAATTTTGGTCTCATCTGACCAGAGCACCTTCTTCCACATGTTTGTGTCCCCAACATGGCTTCTCCCAAACTGCAAACAAGACTTCTTATGACTTTCTTTCAACAATGGCTTTCTTCTTGCCACTCTTCTATAAAGGCCAGATATGTGGAGTGCACGACTAATAGTTGTCCTGTGGACAGATTCTCCCACCTGAGCTGTGGATCTCTGCAGCTCCTCCAGAGTTACCATGGGTCTCTTGGCTGCTTCTCTGATTAATGCTCTCCTTGCCCGGCCTGTCAGTTTAGGTGGATGGCCATGTCTTGGTAGGATTGCAGTTGTGCCATACTCTTTCCATTTTCGGATGATGGATTTGAACAGCACTCCGTGAGATGTTCAAAGCTTGGGATATTTTTTTATAACCTGATCCTGCTTTAAACTTCTACACAACTTTATCCCAGACCTGTCTGGTGTGTTCCTTGGACTACATGGTGCTGTTTGTTCACTAAGGTTCTCTAACTAACCTCTGAGGGCTTAACAGAACAGCTGTATTTATACTGAGATTAAATTACACACAGGTAGACTCTATTTACTAATAAGGTGACTTCTGAAGGCAATTGGTTCCACTAGATTTTAGTTAGGGGTATCAGAGAACAAGGGGCAGAATACAAATGCACACCACACTTTTCAGACATTTATTTGTAAAAAAATGTTCATAATTTTCCTTCCGCTTCACAATTATGTGTCACTTTGTGTTGGTCTATCACATAAAATCCCAATAAAACACATTTACGTTTTTGGTTGTAAGGCACTACATATATAGTTTTGTTTTTTGTTTTTTTTTGTTTTTTTACCGAATGGGTTGTTTTACAAAGGTATGGGTTCACACTTTAACAATTATGTTGTAATATAAAATATTGTGATGGTTAATTATGCCATTAAAACTCCTGTTCTGTTTTTCTTTGTAAAGAGAAGCTGAACTGTACAAGCTATGCCTTATAAAAAGTTTGCAGAATACAAATGACTAGCAGTATGGCTTGTGCTCTCCCTGCAGCTGATCCTTTCATTACTGACTTACCAAGCCTTGGTTTCCATTCTGTCTCTGTGTGGAGGCCACCATCTTGGTAGAGGCAGGGCATTGTTTCCTCATGTCGGAGTCTTCAGCAAAGAGAACAGTGAGCAGCACAGTAGTGACATTACCAAATCTCAGTCCAAATCTGTAAAGATTAGCAGAGGCAACAGTACCTTAGATCTTACACTCTGGATATACAGCTATGAGACCCAGGCACCCATACATACCAGGAATTGACAACTTTTCAGAAGGAATTCCAGACAAAAAAGTAAAAATTTCAGGGTACTGCTTAGGCACAATAAACCATAATAATTAGCAAATATTGACTTTTTGAGTTCAGTTCCTCTATAACAGACTACTAGACTACCTCTTTCAGCACATTCTTGCTGTGGCATTGGTAGGGGGTGGAAGAACTCAGAATTCAGACTAAGGCCCTGAGATGTTGAAAAAGACCGGGGAGCTACACTGACAGAGAAGTTAGCTCGAAAATTACACTTAAAAGTTAAAGTGGTAGTAAACTCTGTTCTACCACTTGTACCTACAGGCAAGCCTATAGTAAGGCTTACCTGTAGGTACTGTGAATATCTCCTAAACTTGCACTGTTTAGGAGATTTTGAGAGTGCAAGCAGCCGGTGTTGTTACAGTTGCATGCGCTCTGAAGGTCCAGCATGACCTTTAGAGCCCTTGCCGTAAACGGCGGCTCCCACGTGCATACGCGGGAGTGACGTCACTGCACCCCTGACCACTCATGTAGACAGAGGATGCGAACCCAGAAGGAAGACCAGGGGAAGATGTCAGCCCTCTCAGTGGTGACAGTACAGCGCTGGAGGGCTTTGTTCTAAGTTAAGTCTCTCATATTGTTCTAGTATGCGATGCATACTAGCACATTATGGCATTGCCTTGCAATGCATTTTTTTCCCAATCAACTGCAGTTTAATACCACTTGAATTCCTTACACTGCTGCCCCTCCTCCCTGACAACCTCTATCCACAACATCAGTGCCTAGCAGTGTAATGATTATACTCTCCTATTACCTACTACTATGAATGTTGAGGCGGGCTATAAAGTTTACTTTAAGTAGATAGTATTTAGTGCCAGAGCACCTTTCACACATGTACCCAGGCTCCTCATCCTTATGCTTTAGAGGTTGCGGACAGGTGGGAACATCCCTTTATATTTGGTGGACATGTCCCAAGGTCAGACGATTTTGGATTCACGTCCATTCTTTGATACATTCCGTCATGTTAGTCAATATCACCAGGAATGCCAGGATTGCATTGCTGAAGAAACCAGTGGATGATATCCCAAGGCACGCACAGACTTTAATTTATTTTATGTTCTTGGCAGCTAAGATAGCTATTGCATCAGCTTGGGAGAGCCCCATGATTGACCTTGCTTTACTGAAGCGCAAGTTAACCCGGATTATGCTCAACAAAACGATTTTGCGTGTCTTGAGGGATAAACAAGCATTCTTTAATAAGGTCTGGAGACCCTGGCTTTCTTATTTACAGGTGCCAGACGCCTGAAGGCGAATTTCTAACTGACTGGCGTACTATTCCTAGATGGGTAAGCGCTTTCTTTTTTTTTTTCCCTTCTTTTCACTCGTCCCTTTTCCTCTCTTTTCTTTATTTCCTTGTACTTTCCTTACTTTCCTTGTACTTCCCTTTAATTATTTTAGTTCTAATAGTGTATCATAGATACTTGATTTAGAATGAAAATTACTCCAGTTTTAAAGTACGGTGATACTCAAAGAGGGAGGCCACTATACCTTGGGTCTAATTTAGTGAACAGCCGTACTGTTCCAAATGGATGTATTTTGTTATCACCTGCTTGTTGGTTTCAATGCTATTAGTAAGCTTGTTTTTGTTTATTATGGGAAGTTATGTAACTGACTTGTATAATGTGCCCGAAGGTCTCTTAGATGTTTTTTGTACATTGTTATTTCGGCTACCTCTTTAAATTTTGTCTGAACTATGTTACCAAGGTATGTTTGGTTCTTAACCTTGTAATTATTTATTTTCGGAAAATTATTAAAAGCTATTGAAACAGAAAAATTGTCATGTTTTTCCTGCTATCCAGGGCCCAGTAAAGAGACTTCCTCCTATCTTTCGATCTGGGTGACTTTAATGGCTTTAATAGACATGAATAAGCAGCAGAGACACACACAGCAGACAATTTACTAAAGAAAAATGATGCTGTGTACTGCAGGTGCACTTGCTCTAGAGCTTAGTAAATGGGGTAAAGCTTCACTTTGAAAAGAATACTTAATCAAATGCAAGGAAAAAAAACAGCATGCCTTTTTCGTCCATTACGGGACACAGAGCAGCCATATACATTACTACCTGGGTTATATGCCACCTATAGGTGAATGGACACTGGCAGAATAAAAAAGACAGGAAGTCCCCCTCTCTATAACCCCTCCCATACAGGAAGTTTTTCCGCCGTGTCTTAAAAGGTAGATGGTCACTTTTTACTCTCTGTGAGTTTTCTAAGCTAAAGGTCCCAAGCCAGTTCTTAAGAATCAAGGGACACCTTTAACAATCGTATCCATTTAAAAAAAGTTGCTATGCTAAGATAAATGGTACCCGAGCCTCATTAAGATCAGAAACAACTACTAGGTTTTGCTTGTAATGCGACCCTGAGTGGTGCTGGACTTTGCGTTGTGGAAATCCTGGGCACTTCAAAACTAAGGCATTTCCTGTAGGCTGCTGTACAGGTCCAAGGGAGTGGACCCTCATATTAAAAGTGTACCCAGTCCTTGAAGGTCCATGTCTGACAGAACCCGCCATGTAATGGGTGAAGGCTGGACCTCTGGCTTAGGCTATAGTTCTTCGGCGGGAGTGGTAAGTGGCCCCTGTGAAAGCAGGGGCTCATTATTATAATTCCCCTGCAACACTGTATAAGTCTAGGTTGAGATGTTTTTGAGAAAAAAAACCTTCCCTCGCTGGACTGTGTTTTCCCTCTAGGGGGCTTGGGATTGCTGGTCTGCATTTCTCCCTTCCCGGGTGCGCGCGTGGGAAACTTTTAAACCAGCAAGGCCAGGGCCAGAAGAGGCCTTGGGTCCAAAAACCCTCTAACACTGGCGGCAAACCTGCCTTGTGAAGAGACGCCCAGCCTATGCGGGTGGGGGGAAGGTTGCTGTAGTTTGCAGGAGTTTGGGGAACGCTGATTCAGGACAAGTGGGTCATTTCCAGTGTCTCAGGGGTACAGGCTGGAGCTCCAGACCTACCCTCCTCAAAGATTTTTAAGGTCCAGAATTCCCATGGACCTTGCAAAAAAAGGGCTTATTATTCCAGGCACTAGTTTGCTTAAAGCGGCAAGGTATGATTAAGGGGTACAGGGTTTTATTCTAACCTGTTCACGGTTCCAAAACCAAATAGGGACATAATACACTCCTGGATCTAAAGGCGCTGAACCGTTATCTTTCAGTGCGGCCCTTTCAGATTGAATCAGTCCACTCTGTGGCAGCCTCTCTCTAAGTAGGAGATTTCCAGGCATCCATAGACATCAGGGATGCCAATTTTTCATCCTCATTAAAGGCTTTTGCGCTTTGCGATAGAGGAGCAGCACTTTCAATTTGTGGCTCTACCCTTTGGACTCGCAACCCCCCGCCCCCCCTGAGTCTTCACAAAGGTCCTGGCACCAGTACTGGGTCTTCTAAGGTCTCGGGGGATCTTGATTTCAAGCTACCTGGACGATCTCCTGCTCAAGGATCAGTCATTGCAGGTTTTGATACGGAATTTACAGTTCAATTCCTGAAACATCTCGGCTGGATCATAAATGTCAAAGTAGGCTTTGAAACCAGTTCAGAGTCTGGAATACTTAGGTCTGGTTAAGGACACAGTCCAGACAAAGGTGTTCTTGCCTCCAAGAAGGGTCAATGCCCTAAAGGATCAAGTTTGGCAAATAAAGGGAAAGAGACACCCTTCTGTCTGACTTTGCATGAGTCTTCTGGGAAGGATGGTGTCCTCGTTAAAGGCAATTCCTTATGCCCAGTTACATTCCAGGGCATTACAGGAGAACATTCTGTCTGGGTGGAACAAGAAGATGCAAGCTCTGGATTCTTGCATGATCATAACCCCCTTAGGCTCGTGGAAGTTTCACATGGTTAATTGACCAGAATCTGGTACAAGGAAAGTCTTTTATTTCGGTGTTATGGAAGATAGTGACGACAGATGCCAGTCTCTCGGGCTGAGTCGCAGTCATGGAAAATTCCACAGTCCAGGGGAAATGGTCTCTGGTGGATACGCCTCGCGCTGAACTTTTGGACATCCAGGTTACATGGTTACTCGTAAGGGTGCAAACCGATAATGCCACGGCTGTGGCCTATGTAAACCACCAGGGCGGCACCAAGAGCCCTCTGGCTCCAATGGAAGTCAGTCATGTACTCTTTTGGGCAAAAAAGCATCTGCCAGTGCTGTCTGCAGTTCACATTCCGGGGGTGGAGACCTGGAAGGCGGACTATCTCAGCCGCCAACAGATACATCCAGGAGAATGGTCTCTGCACCCACAGGTATTTAAGCAGATTTGCCAGCGATGGGGCACACCGGATGTAGATCTGTTGGCATCCATGTTCAACTGCAAAATTCAGCAGTTTGTGTCCAGAGCAAGGGATCCCCTTATGATCGGGGTGGATGCGCTGGTAGTTCCCTGGGCCCAGTTCTCCCTAATCTATGCATTGACCCCCCCCCCCCCCCGATTCCACCCTGCCACATCTCTTGCACAGAATCCGAGAGGAGATAACGTCTGTCACCGTGGTAGTTCTGGTCTGGACCAGGAAGACCTGGTACCCGGAGATAGTGAGATTGGCAGTAGATGATCCTTGGACACTCCCGCTCCAGGCTTGATCTACTGTCACAAGGTCCTATATTCCACCCGAATTTACGCTCACTAAATTTGATGGCATGGCTATTGAAGCCAGGGTGCTAAGAGATTGTGATATCTCAGGACCAGTGATATCTACATTGGTAAATGTCAGAAAGGCGGTCACCAGGAGGATCTATTGCAGGGTTTGGAAGGCCTATATTGCATGGTGTGATGTCAGAAGATGGCATCCTCACAAATACATGATGGGGAGAATTCTCTCTTTTTCTTCAGTCAGGCTTAGACAAGAAGTTAGCCTTGGCAACAATTAAAGGACGATTGTCAGCCTTTTCAGTGTACTTCCAGAGGCCTTTGGCTTCACATTCCCTTGCCCAGACTTCTTCAGGGAGTAACTCATTTGTTGCCACCCGATAAGTTACCTCTTTGTCTTTGGGATTTTAATTGAGTTCTGTCTAGGGTTGCACCGATACCACTTTTTGAAGACTGAGTACAAGTACCGATACTTTTTTCAAGTACTCGTCGATAACGATTACCCATACTTTTTTTAAATGTCATGTGACAGTGGCTCTAATATGCAGCACTGATGGGCACTTATGGGTGGCACTGATGGGGTAGCACTGATGAGGAGGCACTAATATGCAGCACTGATGGGCACTGGTAGGTAACACTGAAGAGGTGGCACTGATGGAGGGGCACTGATGAGGAGGCACTAATATGCAGCACTGATGGACTCTGATGAGGCGTGGACTGTGTCAGTAGTTTTTTTATTTTATTTCTTTTCCAATTTAATTTTTTCCAATTTATTTTTTTTATTATTTTTTACAATGCTTTCTTTTTTTTGGGGGGGGGGGGTTGGTGAAGGGTGTCAGTGTTTTTTATATATATATATATATATATATATATATATATATATATATATATATATATATATATATATATATATATATATATATATATATATATATATATATATATATATAATTTTTACAATTTAACCTTAACATTTGTATTTATTATAATTCTTTATTTTTTATCAGCCCTGTTTGGGGGGGGGGGGGGACGTTGGTGTGATATCAGGGGTCTAAACTTATACCTAACATCTTCCCTTTAAAACAGAGAAAGTGACTGAGGACACAGATTCCCCAGTCCCTTTCTCTGCAGCCTCAGCTGCACTGTAGATGAATGGAGAAGAGACAGAGGCTCCTCTCCATTCATAAACTAATGCCGGAATAAACACAATTTACGATGCTCAGTTATGAATGGACAGAGTCAGTGATCACTGATTCTGTGCATTCAGAAAAGGAATGAGCCGGTAAATGACAGATTTATTGGCTCCTTCCTCCACTCTCTGACCTGACAGATCCGGGACAAGGGGGACCGAAGGAGGACAAGGAGAGAGCGAGAAGCACACAGGGGAGCCGAAGGAGGACCCAGGAAGCCAGGGTAGGACACAGGAGATGATGGGTGTGGCAGTGGGGGGAGGTACATGCACCAATCTCCCTTTATAGCTTTCAATAAAGCATCCGACAGCCAGGGGAGGGAGAGGAGGAGAAGTGGCTATCAGCTGCTTTATTGCAAGCTATACAGGGACATCAGTACTTGTACCTCCCCCTACTGCCGCACCGACCATCTGTGAGGCTGCCCATCCCCGCTATGTTGAGGATGCCTGGCCCGATACAACAGGTATCGGATCAAGCATCGGAGCATTTGCACGAGTACCGATACTAGTGCAAATGCTTGGTATCAGCACCGATACCAATACTAGTATCGGTATTGGCACAACCTTAGTTCTATCGGTGCTAACCTTTTAAACCAATTGAGGAGATTCCGTTAGTTCTTTTGACGCGGAAGTTAGCTTTTCTTTTTGCAATTACTTCGGCTAGAAGGGTATCGGAACTGGCGGCCCTTTCTTGTAAGGAGCCGTATTTGATTCTGCATCACGATAAGGTAGTGCTACGTCCTCTTCCTTCTTTTTTGCCTAAGGTAGTTTCTGGTTTTCATTTAAATCAAGATATGGTTCTACCTTTTTTCTCTCAGCCTGGCTCGCCAGAAGAGAAACAGTTGCACTTTTTGGATGTGGTGCGGGCAGTCAGAATCTGAAAAGGTCTGCAAACAGCAGAAGTTCTGATGCGTTTTTTGTTTTGCCGGAGGGCCTCAAGAAAGGTTAAGTGGCTTCCAAGGCATCCATTTCACTTTGGATTCACCAGTTAATCACTCAGGCCTATAGCCTAAAATGTAAAGTACGTCCCAGGTAGTAATGTATATGGTTGCTCTGCTCAGAGGCGTTCTTAGGCAAATCTGAGACATGAGGCCCCATTCACATCCATAATTGGAAAAATAATTCAAGCGATAAAAGTTAACTGTATAAATTGCATATATTAAGAGTTTTTAATCCTATGAACTTTGAATTCACTGTTTCTAACCAATTCTTCTTTAATCAAATATATATATTACATATATATTATATATTACACGCATATTTCTCCATTTACATGAAGGTCAGGTTAATATAACCCAACCAGCACAGAGTTCCCCCATATCTCAGAGTCTGCAGTATTCCCACTTACAGTGCAAGGGAACTCTGATATAAAATGGGAATGCTGCGGATCTTGATCTAAGGGGGAACCTGCAGACTTTGGGGTAAAGGGGAACTCTAATGTTATCTTTATATCAGAGTACACTGCATTCCCCTTTACATCACAGAGTTCCAACTTGCATTTAAAAGGGGAACTCTAGTGCGGAGGGGGTTCTAGAACACCTTCCGCAGAGTGAGAGAGTCACAGACATGGTACAGGAGATGGTCAGAGACTGCAGACATGTTACAAGAGATGATCAGAGACTGGAGACATGATACAGGAGATAGTCAGAGACTGCAGATGACCTTTGTCACAGTAAGTGAAGGAAACTTTTCCTAACAAAAATTCTGGATGGACCCTCTGCACACTGCCACATCCTTCCCAATAAACTATGAAATGAAAAACAGGGATATTTAGTTCACATGTATTGCAATACATGTTTAAGCTGACCAACTGCGTCAATGTAATCCCTCTTCTGGCCAGTCCTACACTGCCTTGCCACTGCAATTGCTAAGATGGACATCATGTCAACATGGGGCATAAAGACCCAAGGTCTTTTCTCTCTTTTCCTAACAAAGTCCCAGAGAGTAGTAAAAACCTACCAGGGGGTTTAAAGGGGAATTCCTGTCTAACATTAGCTATTCTTAAATCCCCCCCCCCCCCTCCTCCCCTTCCTGCTACCTTTCTTGCCTACCCTATGTAAAAAAAATAGAACTGTATACTTACCTTTTTTCAGTCTGCTCTGGTACGGTCACATGATCCCACAGCTCCAGCTCCCCTGTCTCAGGAAGCAACGGCTTGAAATTCCAGGAGCAGTGATGTCACCTATAGGCTCCCATAGCCAAGCCAATATCAGAGCTCTCTCCACTTCCCTGCTACTGCTTACTGACACAGGGGAGCTGCGAGATCATGCAACCAGACCGGAGCAAACTGAAAAAGGTAAGTATGCAGTTCTTTTTTTTACATAGGGTTGGCAGGATAGGTAGCAGGAAGGGGCAGGGAACATTTTTAAGAAAAGTGGTAGGCAGGAATTCAAAAAAAAAAAAAAAAATTAATTTAATTAATTTAATCATTCCTAATTCCCAATTAAAGCATGTGCTTTAACCACTTCATGCAAAATGACGTACCTGTACGTCATTTTGTTAAAGTGGTTGTACCTCTGGCTGCAGGCATCACCCCCGTACTGTTTTTTAGAGCTGGCCACTCGGCCCCTATCACAAGCAGCGGGAGGGGACACCCCCCCCTTGCCACCTTCCGCCGCTCTGCCCAGGTCTCCCTCTCCCGTCCCACCGACCAGAGCGACCAGCCAGTACATCCTCCGGCTGGCCGGAGTCCCGAACAAATCCAGAATTGGTTTTGATCTGGTCTCTTTTGAATACTTTGAAGTGCAGAGGAGGGATTTTGGGTCTTTGAGATCCTAGATCCCTCCATAAAGAGTACCTGGCACTGCCTATTACTGTCACAAAGGATGTTTACATTCCTTGTAACAGCAATAAAAGTGATCAGATTTTTATTAATTTTTTAAAGGGACAGTGTTAAATAAAAAAAGTAAAATAAATGATAAAAAAAAAAAAAATTTTAAGCGCCCCCGTCCCCGCGAGCTCGATCACCAAAGAAAACGCATATGTAAGTCACGCACGCAAATGTAAACAGTGTTTCAATCAAACATGTGAGGTGTCGTTGCAATTAGAGCGAGAGCAATAATTCTAGAAAAAGACCTCCTCTGTAACGCTAAACTGTTAACTGTTAAAAAATGTTAAACTACGCCTATGGAGATTTTTAAGTACCGTAGTTTGTCGCCATTCCACGAGTGCAATTTTAAAGCATAACATGTTGGGTATCTATTTACTCGGCGTAACATCATCTTTCACAATATGCAAAAATTAGGCTAACTTTACTGTTTTCTTATTTTTTAATTAAAAAAAGTGTACGAAAAAAATGCATTTGAAAGACCGCAGCGCAAATAACGTGTGTGACAATAGTCACTTTGGGCAGGGGGCTTGTGGAACCCAGCTTACCTTAGAGAGCTCTGGAAACTCCTTGTCCAGCTCCCTCAAGAAATATATGAAGATAAATTCCACCTTTCCTCTCAGACCATTGCTAGATACTTTGGGGGTGAGGTGGGGGTTGTTGTGTGTTTCTTAAGTGCCTGTGCCCCATTGTTCTATTGTTCTTGCTTGACTTGGGAGCAAAGTATTATGGGATGTATATGTGTATGTGGATTAGATGCTTGAGGGGGCGGGGGTTTTCTCCAGCAGCCATTCCTGAAGACTGTTTACTGGTGAAAAGTTGAATTCACCTGTGTGCCATGTTACTGGAGGAGGTAAAGTTTACCCCGCGCTGTGTCATTATGCAAAGAAGGGGGGATTGCCCCCTGAATGTATATCTCACTGTGCCTTATGTTTTCCACCCTACACTGATGTGGGGTAAGAGATCTTGGATCTTGCTGGTACTGGACACAGGAAGCATATACAGCGGACATACTCTTCTTGAGTACGGGGGTCCGTCACACCCTGTGACATGAAATATTGCAACAACCGCCATTATTCTCCAGAGTCTTTGATAGGCAGGAATTCAACTAAAAAAATGTAATTTAATCTTTTCCATTTCTTAAAAAAAAAAAAAAAAATTGGGCTTTGCATATGCTTTAAAGAGTGCATATTTATTGTCTGTGTCCCCTGCATGTATCTATGCTTTCCAAGAAATGACACTGATTGCAAAATAACTAATCCAGTTAGTTTCTTTTTTAATCACATTTAGATTTTTTTAGATTTTGAACGCATAAATTTAGAATGATTAATACTTATCTAACCTGCAGGAGTATCCAATCAGATTGCTGGAAATACCGGGCCCTGAAGATACTTTATAGACACATAAACCATTAGGCCCCACATAAGTGTGAAAGTCTGATTTAGACCAATGAAAGCTCAATGCTAATAGATTACTATGGGGTTACTGTCCTTTGGTAAGAAGCCTTCTACTATGCCTATACATTAAATTCCCTCTTAAACATTTTAACAATTAAAACGGATCTCCAGACAGATACAAAACAATTTAATACAGCTATCTATTCATCAATAAATTATTTCATATATTTTTCATTTAAATATATCTAGTGCAAGTGTTGGAATTTGACTTTGTGATTGGTGATTGGCCCAGGGCTGACACATGAGGGGGAGATGAAGTCCTTAGACTTGTGTAAGCTCTGCTTGGAACTTTCAAAGGACTTCTTTTCTGTGCTTCCAATTGCCAAACGGAGGGGCAGAAGGGAGAAGGAAGGTCAGTGTGTGTGGCTGAGGTGAGCATTACCTTAAACCTTCAAATATACACATACATATATAAAAACAATGTGCTACCATGTAACTATGTAGTGTACATTAATAACTTTATGTGATGCACATCTTATCAAAAGTTATACAAATGTCAAAAAACAATAATAATAGGAAGCCCACATTATAACCATGTGCAAGAAAATAAAATGTGAAAATCAAACAAAATAAAACATGAAACAATAGTCCATATCTCCATGTGCAATCTTAAATAATCCATAAATCCACCGAGGTGTTACACTTGGAGTTGGGAAAATTGATTGATTTAAAATTTCACATAGAGATTTGGACTTGTTTCATGTTTTGTTTTGTTTCATTCACTCATTTATTTATTTTATATGTTATTATGTGCACCAACTTTTTATGTCTTTAACCGCTTGATATCCGCGCTATAGCCGAATGACGGCTGCAGCGCGGACCTGAATTCCGGGGAGGCCGTCATATGACGGCCTCCCCTGTGCATGTGCCCCGCGCGCGCTGTGATCACCGAGTCACTGAGACTCAGGTGATCACCGAGTCCCGGCCCCTTACCATGTGATCATCTGTCAGCCAATGACAGCTGATCACATGATCAAAACAAAAGCTCTGTGATCGTTTTTTTTTCTCCTCGCGCTGACGGTGCGAGGAGAAAAAAAAGCCGATCACCGGCTCACCAGCAAGTGACATCGGTCCCGAAAAGGAGGAGGCAATAATGTCTCATACGTGCCTCAATTGTGCCACCAGTACCTCCTGTCAGTGCCACCTGACATTGCCACATCACAGTGCCCACAGTGGCCACCAGTGCCACGTATCAATGCCCATAAGTGCCACCTATCAATGCCCACCATTGCCACCTAACAATGCCCACCAGTGGTGCCAATCAGTGCCACCTAGCAGTGTACAAGATCAGTGCCCATTATTGCCACCAATCAGTGCCCATCACTGCCACCCATCAGTGCCCATCACTGCCACCTATCAGTGCCCATTGGTGCCGCCTCATCAGCGTACATCAATGAAGGAGAAAAATTACCCTTTTTAAAATTTTATAACAAAATATTAAAAAAAATAAAACATTTTTTTAAAAATTCGGTCTTTTTACATTTTTTTAACAAAAAATAAAAACCGCAGAGGTGATCAAATACCACCAAACGAAAGCTCTATTTGTGGGGAAAAAATGATAAAAATTTCATTTGGGTACAGTGTTGCATGACCGCGCAATTGTCATTCAAAGTGCGTCAGCGCTGAAAGCTGAAAATTGGTCTGGATAGGAGGGGTGTTTAAGTGCCCTGTAAGCAAGTGGTTAAAGTGGTTGTAAACCCCATTCATGAAAGTTGAACTAAGCACATATATCTGTAGTGTTTACTTATCTCTCTCGAAAGCTCTAAGCGATGTTTCTCTCTGATGCTTCATTCCTCTGTTATCAGCATGAGTCACTTCTCACACTTCTCCAACACATGGGATAACAGTGGCTGAAAATTTGTGTAGGGGAGGGAGTTTAGAGGTAGATTAGCATGGTGCTTGACTATTCAGACTACAGCTCTGCATGTTCCTTCATTCCGCTGCCTATGTGGAAGGGGGGGTGTGTCCCTTTCCTCCAATCAGCTCACACACAGTGTAAGCCCGTTCTCCCCACCCCTATGTGCTGCTGGAAGAGGAAGAAAGATTTTTAACATGATCTACACTTTCTAAAGAGTGTAGAAAGCTGAAGACAGCAGATATACAAGTAAGAGGATTTGTTTAATCTCTGTGTATCATCTGAGGATTCTCACTTCACTAGGTATATGTGAGGGTTTTTACATCCACTTTAACTTAAACCTGTTGTTTCAACCTGAGTGTGAAAAGTGTAAGTTTATTTAGTGAGTGTACAACCAAATCTTTTTTTTTTTTTGGATAGAGTAAGGAAGGTTTGGAACCCCTGTCAGTTTATTTCTTGTTGTCTGTCCCAGTAAAAACACTGTTCTTTTTAGACAGTTGTAAACAGGGCAGGTGTCCTCATTGGAAGTTTTCCCCTCTATTCCTGTTCCAATGACAATTTCAAAATTCTGGATTACCCTTTACTTTCTGTCTCAGTGAAAATGGCCATGGGGCAAATAGCGAAGTTAAAGTGATGGTAAAACTCAGACATAAAATAAGAACAAAGCATATCCCTCTATAGTGTTTACTTGTCTCAATTAAGAGCACTAAGCGTCATTTCTGTCTGGTGCTTCTTTCCTCTGCTATCAGCATGAATCACTACTGACAAGTTTTCCTGACACCAAGAGAAAAATGGTGACAGGGGAGGGACCTCTAGCAGATTGACAGCCTCGGCTCTGTGTGCTAGGTGGATGGGGTGTGTTCCTTACCTCCAATCAGCTCTCAGAGTTCTCTGCATTGAGCTCTGCAGAGTAAAAAATTCAATTCTCCGCCGACTTTTTTTCTGACAGCTCAGACAAGCTTTTATAAAGTTTGGACTTTGAACTGATGTCGAGAAGAGAAGGCTACAGATAAACAAGTACAACTTAAATAGAAGGATGTGTTTCATCTCTGTGTATCACCTGCAGTCAGGTATATGGAAGGTGTATCACTAGGTATATGGAAGGGTTTACAACCACTTTAAATCTCCCCAGCAAGGACAAAGACAGCAATAAAAATTTGACAGTCTATTAGGCCTGCTGGCCCTCGGTTTTGCTATGTGAGTGGGAGGGTGTTACCTCACCCACTTGGTATAGATTTTTCCTTTCATTTTTTTTTCTTTTCAAGATATGTCATTGTACTATATGTAGTGTCGTGGTTTTACACATTGATCTTTAAATCGCATAACTTGTTGATCTGTGAACCTATTTCCATTTTTTCTAATCTCTGTTTTGCTGCTGTTATGCAACATGTAATGTATTTTGTACGACACAATAAAACTTTCTCTGTTTTAAAAACAAAAAAAAAAAAATTTGACAGAAGTCCTAAACCATCTCCACTCTATCCAAAATGAAATAATAAAAAGCCCTGACTATACATTTACATTAAAGTAGAATCCATATACTTTAAAGTAGTGATGTTTGGTCCATCTGGTAACAAAAATTTGGGAATTTAGAATGTTGTGCCAGTGCCTGGGACCTGCAGCAGGTCTAAGTGACCTATTCATGGGCACAGGGGGTCTTAAAGTAAAACTCAGCGATCCCAAATTAATTCAAATGAATTGGTTGACACAGAGGATCAGGTGACTGAACTGGAATTGCCTGAAAATAGATACACATAAGCAGGGGTGTTGCTAGGTCTACAATAGATCTGGGGCTAGAGCCCATAGCAGCGTAGTAAAGAAAGTCATACGCTTGGGCGGGCATACACATGTATATACAGTAATATACGTGTGTGTGTGTATATATATTCCCAGAGAGTCCCCCCTTACATCAGGGTCCCCAGAGAGTCCCCCCTTACATCAGGGTCCCCAGAGAGTCCCCCCTTACATCAGGGTCCCCAGAGAGCCCCCCTTACATCAGGGTCCCCAGAGAGCCTCCTCCTTACATCAGAGTCCTCAGAGAGCCTCCCCCTTTCATCAGGGTACCCAGAGGGCCCCCCATTTACATCAGGGTTCCCAGAGAGCCCCTCTTACATTAGGGTCCCCAGAGAGCCCCCCACTTACATAAGGGTCCCCAGAGAGCCTCCCCTCCCCTCCCCTTTGGGGACCCCTGCAGAGATTCGGGGCTATTGGCCCCAGATTCGGGGCTATAGCTCCAAAAGCCACCCCCTAGCAACGCCCCTGCACGTAAGTATACAGATCTTTCTTACACAGATTAGTTAATATAGGTATTAGGAAGGGAAAGGAAGCATTTTTAACTACCTCCTGTCCGCCATGCATATATATATACAAGAGCAATGATATCACGATTATGGCTGAAGCTGCAGCCATGACCAGGGCAGGCAATGGGCTTTCAGGTAAAAGTGATCTATGTGGCTATACAGTGGCCCAATCACTATTACAGGCGGCTCGTGCCACAGGCCCCCCGTCTGTACTGGACTCCGATCCCAGAAGCAATTACTGGCTTGTAAAGCATTTAATGAAACTGATCTTGGTTTAACCACCTCCTTCCTGACCAGGCCATTTTTTGAGCTACTGCACTGTTTTGCTTTAAATGACAATTGCGCGGTCATGCGTCGATGTACCCAAATAAAATTGATGTCCTTTTTTTTTTTCCACAAATAGAGCTTTCTTTTGGTGGTATTTGATCACCTCTGCATTTTTTTTTTTTTAAACAAAAAAAGGCCGACAATTTTGAAAAAAAAAACAATATTTTTTACTTTCTGCTATAATACATATCCAATAAAAAAAATTAAAACAATGTTAAAATCAAATTTCTTTATAAATTTAGGCCAATATGTATTCTGCTCCGTTTTTGGTAAAAAAAAAAAATCCTAATAAGCGTATATTGTTTACATAGGCAGACCACCGTTCTGCCTCTCCTGTGAATGATCGCCGAGCCGTGATGGCTCCTCCTGTGTTCAATTACAGTGGGAGCGGGGCTCCGGCAGCGCGTGACGAAGAGAGAAAGGAGAGAGAAATCACGTACAGGTATGTGATTTTGCGCTTACGTGCAGCCCTGCCGCAGAATTTGTACGTGGGGTGGTCCTTAAGTGGTTAACCACTTGTTGACCGGGCCATAGTCGAGTAACTCTGGGCAGGCATACTATAATGTCCTCTCAGAATCATGCTCCAATGCTCATCCATGCCATGGCAGTGATCATCCATGCCACATCAGTGATCACCCGTGCCACATCCATGTCACATCAGTGATCATCCATGCCACATCAGTGCTCATCCGTGCCACATCAGTGATCATCCTTGCCACATCCATGCCACATCAGTAATCATCCATGCCACATCAGTGCTCATCCATGCCACATCAGTGATCACCTGTGCCACATCCATGTCACATCAGTGATCATCCATGCCACATCAGTGCTCATGCGTGCCACATCAGTGATCATCCGTGCCACATCCATGCCACATCAGTAATCATCCATGCCACATCAGTGCTCATCCATGCCACATCAGTGATCATCCGTGCCACATCCATGCCACATCAGTGATCATCCATGCCACATCAGTGCTCATCCATGCCACATCAGTGATCATCCGTGCCACATCCATGCCACATCAGTGATCATCCGTGCCACATCCATGCCCCATCAGTGTTCATCCGTGCCACATCCATGCCACATCAGTGGTCATCCATACCACATCAGTGCTCATCCGTGCCACATCCTTGCCACATCAGTGCTCATCCATGCCACATCAGTGCTCATCCATGCCACATCAGTGATCATCCGTGCCACATCAGTGCTCATCCATGCCACATCCATGCCACATCAGTGCTCATCCATGCCACATCCATGCCACATCAGTGCTCATCCATGCCACATCAGTGATCATCCATGCCACATTAGTGCTCATCTGTGCCACATCCTTGCCACATCAGTGCTCATCCATGCCACATCAGTGATCATCTGTGTCACATCCATGCCACTTCAGTGCTCATCCGGGCCATATTAGGGCCACATCAGTGATCATCCATGTCACATCAGTGCTCATCCATGCCACATCAGTGCTCATTCGTACCACATCCATGCCACATCAGTACTCATCCGTGCCACATCCATGCCACATCAGTGCTCATCAGTGTCTCACAAAAGTGTAATAAGTAGTCAAATCAGATTGGAAATTTATGTCCCTAGAACACCCGATGGTGCTCCCTGCATGTTGGGCCTCTGTATGTGGCCAGGCTGTGTAAAAGTCTCACACATGTGGTATTGCCATACTCATGAGGAGTAGCAGAATGTTATTTAGGGTGTAATTTGTGGTATGCATATGATGTGTGTGAGAAATAACTTGTTCTAACAATTTTGTGAAAAAAAAATCTTTATTTTGCAAAGAATTGTGGGGAAAAAATTACAACTTCAAGAAACTCACCATGCCTCTTCCTAATTATCTTTGAATGTCTGCTTTCTGAAAAGGTGTCATTTGGGGGGTATTTGTACTTTCCTGGCTTGTTAGGGTCTCAAGAAATGAGATAGGCCATCAGTGCATCAGGTGTGATCAATTTTCAGTTATTGGCACCATAGTTTTTAGACTATACAACTTTCACAAAGACCAAATAATATACACTTATTTGGGTTATTTTTACCAAAGATATGTAGCAGTATAAATTTTGGCCAAAATTTATGAAGAAAAAATACTAACTTGCCTAATTTTTTAACAGAAATTAAGAAAAATGCATTTTATTACAAAATTTTTGGTCTTTTTTCATTTATAGCACAAAAAATAAAAACCCAGCGGTGATTAAATACCACCAAAAGAAAGCTGTATTTGTGTGAAAAAAAAGGACAACAATTTCATATAGGTACAGTGTTGCATGACTGAGTAATTGTCATTCGAAATGTGAGAGCGCTGAAAACTTAAAATTGATCTGGTTAGGAAGGGGGTTTAAGTGCCCAGTGGGCAAGTGGTTAAAGCAACCTCATCCCCCTCTGCTCATGTGCAAATGCAAACGTGTAGGTAGGTCCCGTGCACCACACATGTGAGGTATCATCGCAAACGTCAGAGTGAGAGCAATCATTTTAGCACTAGAACTCCTGTGTAACTCTCAACTGGTAACCTGTAAAAACGAAAGCGATATTAAAGTCTTGTTTTTTTTTTTTTTCTCTAAAAAACCTGCAGTGGTTTTGCACAGAGCAGCCCAGATCCTCCTATTCTCGGGTTCCACATTGGTGCTCCGGGCCCCTCTCCTCTGCCAGGTGCCCCCACAGCATGCAGCTTGCTCTGGGGACCTCCAAGCATGTGCGCTCCCGAGCCACGGCTCACTGGCCGTGATTGACAGCAGCGGGAGCCAATAGCTCCCGCTGCTGCTAAAAGCCAATCAGGAGTGCGAGTCCCCAGAGAGCCAAGGCTATGAGTAAGCACTTGGTGTAAGTGCGAAATGCGTCAGCTATTCTTGTACCACCCCACAGTCATTATTTGTGTACCCCATGATCCTGTATTTTGAATAAAAAGACAGATTTTTCCATTCCGGCGTGCGTCTGTCCAGGTCTTCTTGTTCTCTTCTACTCCCCAGAGAGCCAAGGCTCTTGTGGACATCGCTGGATAGAGAGGGGGCCCAAGTAAGTATTAGGGAGGTGGCTTCTGAACACAGAACTTTAAAGTGACTGTAAAGGCATAAGGTTTTTTACCTTAAGGTAAAAAACCTTATGCCTTTACAGTCACTTTAAAGTGCCGCCTATGGAGATTTTTAGGTACCGTAGTTTGTCACTGTTTCACAGGCATATGCAATTTTAAATCATGATATGTTAGGTATCTATTTACTTGGTGTAACATCATATTTTATTTTGTATCAATAAATTGGGTTTTATATTGTGTTTGTGTGCAGTAAAATTCATTAAAGTGTGTTTTTTTTTTCCCTGAATATGTGTGTTTGATAAATCTCTGTGCAAAAATCATGCAACATAAAAAAATTGCAACAACCACAATTTTTTTTCTCCAGGGCCTCTGCCTAAAAAAATATAATGTTTGGAGGTTCTAAGTAAATGCAGATTTTAACATGTATGTGAGAAATGTCACAATTATGCCGCGTACACACGATCGCACATTCCGACAACAAAATCCATGTTTTTTTTCCCGACGGATGTTGGCTCAAACTTGTCTTGCATACACACGGTCACACAAATCTTGTCGGAAATTCCGAACGTCAAGAACGCGGTGACGTACAACATGTACGAAGAGCCAAGAAAAAAATGAAGTTCAATAGCCAGTGTGGCTCTTCTGCTTGATTCCTGAGCATGCGTGGAATTTTGTGCGTTGGAATCGTGTACACACGATCGGAATTTCCCGACAACAGATTTTGTTGTCGGAAAATTTGAGATCCAGATCTCAAATTTTGTTTGTCGGAAATTCCGACGGGAAATGTCCGATGGAGCCTACACACGGTCGGAATTTCCGACAACAAGCTCCCATCGAACATTTCCCGTCGGAAAATCCGACCGTGTGTACGCGGCATTAGACTGGGATGGAGGTGGTAAAAATCAGTTAAATATGCCCCAGAATTTTAACTTAAGACCTTCTATGCCCAAGAATAGGTCACTTGGACCTGTAGTAGGTCCTCAGCACTAATCAACATTCCAAATGCCCAACTTTGTTTCCAGATGGACAAAAACATTATTTATCTTGTGTTTCTTATAAAAAGTGCAGCATGAAAATCATATATTTTTTACATTGGTTGCATACATGACACAGAATAGCTTTAAATAGGTTCAAAAGTATCCTACAAAAACAAAAATGATCTTGTATTAAAGCATTCCATTTATTAAACAAAATATTTTTCTTTATTTAAAAATTAAAACCACTAGAAAATAACAGGAAAGCACATTGCAGTTACTTCCATAACAGTTGAGAGTGTCCCATTAAATGGTTGTTGTATGGCCAATGCGGTCGTAAAAGTTACAATGCAAGCAGATGGCACATTAAGTGATTGTTTGCACTTGCTCATGTGAAGGTCTCAGCCTCCTCCATAAGCCAGTACAAGAGCGATGAGATTCAGTAACCCTTAACAACCCGATTTCACCTTGTATCAATGCCGAGCAGGCAGAGTCGTGAAATGCAATTCTATACATTTCTGTATTATTTTTTCCTTTACTAAACCAGCCAAACAATACCTATTCAATGTGCTTGTATGTAAGTGTCACTGTACACAGAAACCTTGTTTACTGCTGCTGTAAATGTTTTGCTGTATAGATCCTCTCTTAGTTTCATCATTTTAAGCAATTGTGGCACTTATCATAAAAATTACTTTAGTAACTTTAAAAAAAAAAACACAGTTTTCCTAGCTCAGTAACAAATGTGCATTTTCACCTTATATTCTAATTGTAGTCAAAGACTCAATTCACAAAGCTTCAACACAAGAAGGTTTTTTTTTTTTTTTTTTTTGAGCCACGGGACTGTAATTTTCAAATCTCATTGTAATTGACTGAAAATAACCATCACTTTTCTTTTGAGAATCTGTATCTTTATCTTTAAGTGTGTTGGCTTTGCAAATTGAGTGTCATGTGTTATAACAATTTAATAAAATGCTTAGGAAAAGGGTTAGTCCAATCACGACTGATGCTTCAGTTTTCCACAGATGCCGATGGCTTGTATGACCATCTGGCATCTGAATTGGTTGGGAACTCCAATAATAAACCTCTATACCCCCCACCCCTACACTGCTCAGTTCTTAAAGGGGACATGTCAGGGTAATGGTATAAGATTGGCCATTTGCTATTGAAGATGCCTGTTTTCCTTTTTCTTGCCTAAAGGTATTGTAAGGTTTCATTTTTTTTTTTTTTTTAAACAACAAACATATCATACTTATCTCCACTGTGCAGCTTGTTTTGCACAGAGTGGCCCCGAACCTGCTCTTCTGGGGTCCCCCGGCGGCTCTCGCGGCTCCTCCCCACATCAGGTAACCCCCTAGGAGAAGCGCTTCCTCGAGGGGGTTATCTTGCGGGCGCGCTCCCGAGTCCACCATTTATAGCCTCCGAATGTATGACTTGGCCCCGCCCCCGGCGCCCATGTCATTGGATTTGATTGACAGCAGCTGGAGCCAATGGCTGCACTGCTATCAATCTAGCCAATCATAACACGAGACACTGGCTAGAGCTGGTGTGCTCATCCCTGGTGCAAGAAAAAGAGGGTTCAGGTAAGTAAAACGGGGGCACTGGGGGGCTGCTGCACTGCAAGAGGTTTTTCACCTTGATGCATAGAATGCATCGAGGTGAAAAACCACAAAGGTTTACAACCCCTTTAAAGTGTTACTAAACCCAGGAGCCTGCATTCACTATATCTGGTCTCCTAGAGTACATGGAAATGCAATAGTTTTAGTAAATATAAACGGCTAAATACCTTAACTCATCAGCCGTATATAGCAGTCTTGTAACTTCTATCAGTGCCTGGTTAAAGCTTGTAGGAGCAGTTTTTATACTGCACTGGCTGTCCTGTCAGGATGCAGGACCCCTGACCCCCTGTCTGGACAGTGCTGATTGGCCCTGTGCTGATGATATGCACCCTCCCAAGAAAGAAAAAACCTCTTTAACAATACATAAATTGTGGTAGCGACAAGGGATTTATAGAAGAAGACCCATTGCCCACATCCCTATAAGACTACACAATGGGAGATTTCCTCTTGTGGGACTTTAAAAGGCAGGCAGGCTTGTTGGTACAGGCATCAGACCGGTCGTGTGGCTGCTTACTCCCCAAGGTTAAGTGGCAATAGCATTGTTTTAAATACGTTACGATCTGGTAGAAACAGCTGTGTGAATCTATAAGTGAATTTATGCTCACTCGGCATTGTATTGGATGTTGTTAATTAATACATCCTATACATCTGGGGGTTCAACATCACCCTTTGACTAGGTAGCGCCTTTGTGGCGCCTCTCCTTTTACACCAAAGAGTCCCTCATCTTTATGCACCAGCAGATGATAGGACAGTAAATGGCATTCTGAACCAGTGGTGCCATACTCTCAGTGGTGGGACGCCCTCTGTGCTCTGTCCTGGGGCTGGATCTGTACGTCTCTTGGTGTGAAGCATTGGCTCATGGACCTGATCCCTGGTGGCAAACTACTCATTCCCATTTTTCTCTTGAAGTTGGATGCTATTTGATGGTGGCTCAAGAGTTACAAAATAATTATACACCTCACCATCAGCCCCTGAAGAAGAGGTTTTACTACTTACAACCTTGAAACGCGTCGGGCCTTCCTGTCTTAGCCCACTGATTGGACAGTTTTGTGTGGTGTTATCTATATCATTGTACTAGATATGTATACTCTTTTTGCTACCATTTGACCATATTTGCATCCATCTCTTTTATCATTGTCATCTTTTAACTTTTTGTAATAAATCCATATTTTTGATACATTATTGTTTGAAGACTCCTCCCTTTTAAAGTCCCACAAGAGGAAATCTCCCATTGTGTAGTCTCTAACAATACACACCAAACTGAGCATGTGCAGCCTGACTCCGTAGACTCTGTCTTATATGGACCTGTTTTGGAGTCAGTGGAAGAAGGGGAGGATCAAAGGAGACGGGATTAAACCGCCTTTTTACACAATACAGAGGATTAACCCCTTAGGTTCCACAGTGAGTATAACAAGTATGCTTTACTGCATATACAGACTGGTTTTACTGTTGTGGGTTTAGTAACACTTTAACTAGGTAATTGGTTTAATTTACTAAAAAAAGCAGATACCATACACGTAGCAAAATGATGCTTTGTTCAGTCATTTAGGCTTGGTTTGCAGGTGTGACCAAGCATGGGCGTGTTTCTATGCGTTTTTAATGCATTCCCGTACATCATGTGTAGGGCAGCACATTCATTTCAATGGGCTGCCCTATGTGTGAGAAATGCAGAAAAGAAATCCCTGACTTCTCCCTTTTTTTTTCCAAAATTGTGCCATACCAAACAGCATGGTGCTGCGGCGCCGTTCGGTGTGCACAAAAATGCATGCGTTTGAAGATGCATGGGGGAGCCATTGATGATTAGAGACACTGCCATGCACCTGCTAAAATGGCAGCATGTTTCCGTGTGTTAGGAAAGTATGCAAAAGTGCACACGTTCCCAACGTACATAGTTGGGAAATTAGCCTCAGTCTTTTGCCAGACACAGAATATTCTCCAGCACATGATTAGGTATTGTGAATGAAAACGTCATTTTGCTGCATGCATTTTCTCTACCTCTTTAGTAAATAAATACAGAGGAGTTGCTGACCTAAGACAAGTATTCAGGTTCAAGAAGTCCTTTCAGTAATTTTACAAAGCCTGCATGAATAAATACCTGACATCATTTTATAGTATAACTTTTTTTTTTTTTTAAGAGGCTTTTATCATTAAAAAGCAGACATTATGCTCCGGGAAAGTGATTTTGCCAAGGATGCTGTGGTCAGTCTGCTGCAGGCAGGAGGAAGCATTTCCTCAGTCTCCACTGCCCAAGTGATTAGATTGCAACATTGTAACTTTGTGGTAAGTCCCAAAGGGGAAGGATGCAGCAGGGGTTGATTCGTGTCAGGTATTTATAAACACTGCACTGCACAGGATCTACATGATCATCTAGTATCTTAGTCCGGGAAGTAGATACAAATCCTGAATAATGCCTGGAGAGAGATGGTGTTGTCCTTCTAATAAGAAAATGAGACGTATACATTGTCAGGAAGAGTTCTACGGTTTCTGTGAAAAGTAATGTACACTCACCGGCCACTTTATAAAGTACACCTGTTCAGCTGCTTGGTATTGGTAACACAAATTGCTAATCAGCCAATCACATGACAGCAACTCAATGCATTTAAACATCTAGTCGTGGTGAAGAAGACTTGCTAAATTTCAAACCGAGCATCAGAATGGGAAAAAAAGGGGATTTAAGTGCACATGGCATGGTTGTTGGTGCCAGACGGGCTGGTCTGAGTATTTCAAAAACTGCTGATCTACTGGGATTTTCACACACAACCATCTCTCGGGTTTACAGAAAATGGTCTGAAAAAGAGAAAATATCCAGGGAGCAGCAGTTGTGTGGAGAAAAATGCCTCGTTGATGTCAGAGAAGAATGGGCAGACTGGTTCTAGATGATAGAAAGGCAACAATAAGTCAAATAACCACTTGTTACAGCCAAAGTATGCAGAATACCATCTCTGAACACACAACACATCGAACCTTCAAACAGCAGCAGAAGACCACACCGGGTGCCACTCCTGTCAGCTAAGAACAGGAAACTGAGGCTACAATTCGCACAGACTCACCAAAATTGGACAATAGAAGATTGGAAAAACGTTGCCTGGTCTGATGAGTCTCGATTTCAGCTGCGACATTCAGAGGGTAGGGTCAGAATTTGGCGCATACAACATGAAAGCATGGATCCATCATGCCTTGAATCAATGGTTCAGGCTGGTGGTGTAATGATGTGGGGGATATTTTCTTAGCACACTTTGGGTCCCTCGGTACCAATTGAACATTTTTTAAACGCCACGGCCTACCGAGTATTGTTGCTGACCATGTCCATCCCTTTATGACTACAGTGTACCCATCTTCTGATGGCTCCTACCAGCAGGGTAATGCACCATGTCACAAAGATCTCACCACTAGTTTCTTGAACATGACAATGAGGTCACTGTACTCCAATGGCCCCCACAGTCACCAGATCTCAATCCAATAAAGCACCTTTGGGACGTGGTAAAATGGGATATTTGCATCATGGATGTGCAGCCGATAAATCTGCAGCTACTGCGTGATGCTATCATGTCACTATGGACCAAAATCTCTGAGGAATGTTTCCAACACCTTGTTATATCTATGCCAGAAAGAATTAAGGCAGTTCTGAAGGCAAAAGGGGGTCCAACCCGGGACTAGCAAGGTGTAGCTAATAAAGTGGCCGGAGAGTGTATACCTGTAAGGTCAGACCTGTAACCTGCATGCACTTAACATGAAAAAATATATCCCATGATATGTTCACTTTAGGAGTTCTAGCTTGGCTGACTCTCACTTGTTCTAGGTTATTCGCTCACTAAGTAGTAAAAGCAAAAATAATGACTCCTGTGTTGCAACCATGAAAAAAAGTTGGCAACCACACATATATCCTGGCTCCCTTTAAGAAGCCACGTATGGCAACCCAATATTGTGTCCTCCAAAATGTAGCGTGAATGAAGATTATGTGGGCTCTTCATAACTGATGTGGCTGGTGGGCTATGTTGGGGGAGTGCTCACCACAGAGGAAAATGTACAAATCAAAGGTAACCAAGTCTACCTACATGGACAAGAAACTAAAATATCAGTACTGAGTAGACTTACCCTTTACATGTACAATTTTTTTTGCTGTAAGTTTATATAGCCAAAAACCATATAAAAGATTTTGCTTTAATTACATGTCCATAATACATACTTTATAAACATGGTATATCTACATTTCATATAAATGTGTATCCATAAAACAATTCTCTTAAATAATATTAAATATATAAATCATAGGTTCTATAATAAATTCTCAGAGATCTTACATACACTGTACATTGTCAGCTACAGTACAAGGACGGAATGTAGAGTAGCAGCCCTCATGGATCAACTCCTTGGGAGTTTGGCAGAGCTGATGCTCATAGTCAGTACCGCTGTTCAGTTGAACTGTTGGGCAGAAGATCATACCTGCCATTGTAGATGACAGCTCCAGGGGGGTAACAGATGACATCAGGCTCTACAGGATTGAGGGGGACCATGCCATGTCCCTGCTCATCTTGCTCTGGTTTGGTGGTGGCTGTAAATGGTCGCATGTTAGTCAGAGAAGGGGAGGTCATCCTCCAAAAGAGGTTTTTTAATGCTTTACGGAACTCTCTGCGCATTAAACAGTACAGAATGGGATTTAGGCAACTGTTTGAGTGAGCCAAGCAGACAGTGATGGGAAAAATATAAGCTTGAGTGGTAAAGTACTCATAGCTAAATTGCACTACATTCAGTTTGATAAGGATCCCCCAGGTCGTCAAGGCTTGGTTTGGAAGCCAACACAAGAAGAAAGACAGTACAACAATAGTCACAGATTTAGTGACTTTAGACCTCCTCTTGGTGCTCGAGGTGCTCACGTTTCTATCAGTGATGAAACGAACCAAGAGAAGGTAACAAATGGTGATGATGAATAAGGGGATGACAAATCCCAGGAGAACCTTCTGAGCATGATAGAGTCCCAGCCAAAACTGGGCATTACCATAGTTAACTGGAAACTTGACCAAACAGAGGACCTCACTGGAGACAGTGGCTGTGGTGGAGAAGATAGCGTGCGGCAAAGATGCTACAATGGCAAAAACCCAAATAAGGACACTTACCCACTTGGCAGAGCAGCTTATATGTCTTCGTTTAGACTTAAGGGCAGAGGCCACTGAGTAGTATCTGGCCACACTCATGGCTGTGAGGAAAAAGACACTAGCATACATGTTCATGGCAGTAACATAGGACACTATTTTACACATGGCTTTGCCAAAGAGCCAGCTAAAATCCAAAGCATTCTCTACAGCCCAGAAAGGCAGAGTAAGCACAAACTGGAAATCTGTCACTGCCAGGCTGGTCACAAACAGATTGATGGAGGATTTTTTCCAGCCTTGTTTAGTCTTCATGAGGTACAGTACCAGCACATTGCCCACCAGTCCCAGGGCACAAACAACAGAGTACACTATGGAGATCATAATCCTTACTATGGCGGAGCTGTCTCCTACTTTGTCTGATTTCTCAAAGTTGAAACTTCTCAGGAGGTCCTGTAGGGTCTCATTGGTCCTGTTAAGCTGCTTCTCCTCAAAGAAGAGTGGAAACATCCCCAGAAGATCGCTCTGCTCTGCCTCTTGCATGATGTTTATTAAAGAACACGAGGTGAGGTTACATCTGAACCCCATGCCATGATACTGAACTCGGGCGCCTCAGAAGGATTCAGCAACTGTCGAAAAGCCAGAGCAGATAGCATTAGTCTAAAGAAGAAATGTAGATAGCAAAACACTTGCAAAGTATTCAATTTAAAGCAGTATCTTTTTATTACAGGTCCTTATATAGCACCGTCAATTTACATACATATTGTCCTTGCCCTCAAGGAGCTTACAATTTGAGGTCCCTAACTCACATTCACACATACACATACCAGGGCCAATTTAGACAGGAGCCAATTAAATTACCTGCATGTCTTTGGAATGTGGGAGGAAACCCGTGCAGGCACAGGGAGAGCATGCAAACTCTGCAAGTAGTGCCACAGTTAGGATTCAAAGTAATGATCCTAGTGCTGCTAGGCAGAAGTGCTAACCACTTAACCACTGTGCTATATCCAAAAACAAAAAAATATTATATTGCAGCCTACCAATCCCTAAATGTGATGGCTGCATTCATTTTTTTTTCTCTTTTTTTTTATTTTTTTTTTAGGCTTTTTGTTTCATTTTACCTGATGATCTGGTCAGTAATAGTAAATGTCTTAGGGTGGCTGCACTCTGGAGGGAGAAACAATGGAGACAGCAGCATTGGCAATCTGAGAAGAGGGTAGTGTAATGCCCCGTACACACGGTCTGACTTTGTTCGGACATTCCGACAACAAAATCCTAGGATTTTTTCCGACAGATTTTGGCTCAAACTTGTCTTGCATACACACGGTCACACAAAGTTGTCGGAAAATCCGATCGTTCTAAACGCGGTGACGTAAAACACGTACGTCGGGACTATAAACGGGGCAGTGGCCAATAGCTTTCATCTCTTTATTTATTCTGAGCATGCGTGGCACTTTGTCCGTCGGACACGATTGGAATTTCCAACAACTTATATCCTGCTCTCAAACTTTGTGTGTCGGAAAATCCGATGGAAAATGTCTAATGGAGCCCACACACGGTCGGAATTTCCGACAACACGCTCCGATCGGACATTTTCCATCGGAAAATCCGACCGTGTGTACGGGGCATTAGACTAGCCAGATTTAGATGGACTTAAAGCCAAACCCCAGCTAACACTCCTTTTTTCCTATTGGGATAAAGGTTTACATAAATGAATAAAAGTTGACCATTGCCAGCACTCCTGTTGGTGATAACTGGTTTATCTCACCCCCCTAACTGTCACTTTTGCTGGACAGCTTGGTCTGCTAAAGTAAGTTGAAAAATAACAGACTTACTGGTCAGATCACCAGGTGAAAATAAAGAATAAAAGCCATAAAAAGGAGACTAATGAAGCCCTCAAATCTAACATGCGCTATATCTACGCTAATGACACCCAAATCTATCGCTTTACCCGTCATCTCACTCTATCAGTCTCCTAAAACATCACTAATCCATTAACAGACATATCAGCCTGGATGTCACACCGCTTCCTCAAACTCAATCTATTCAAAACCAAGCTTATAATATTTCCTCCCCCACATGCCTCCTCCCCTGGTATCTCTGTCAAGATTGATGGCACAGCCATCAACCCATCCCCACATTCCAGGATGCTAGGGGTAACCCTAGACTCTGAACTTTCCTTTTGGCCTCACGTCCAATTACTGTCCATAGCTTGTCACCTCAACCTCCGCAACATCTCCAAAATATGTCCCTTCCTAACCAATGACACAACAAAGCTCTTAGTTCACTACCTGGTCATCTCTCACCTCGACTACTGCAACTCCTTTCTCATTGGCTCACCTTTACATAGGCTATCCCCCCTTCAGCCCATCATGAATGCTGCTGCCAGGCTCATCCACCTTACAACCATTCAGCATCTACTCTCTGCTACTCCTCTCCCGCTCACCCAACTCACTCACCCGCTCACCCAACAAATTAAATTCAAGGTACTAACAATAACTTACCAAAACATCCACAACTCACTCTTCCCCCAGCTGCACCACTAACCTAGTCTCAAAATACCAACCTAATCGTTCTCTTTGTTCCTCCCAAGACCTCCTGCTCTCTACCTCCTTTATCACCTCCTCCCACGCTCGCCTTCATGACTTCTCCTGAGCCTCTCCAATCCTCCAGAACTCCCTTCCCCCAATCTGTCCGACCGTCTTTCCAATTTTAGATGATTTCTGAAAACCCTACTCTCCTTTAGAGAAGTCTATCCTGCCTCCACCTAACAACTGTACTTTTATTTTATTTTTTTAAATCCCCCACAGCTATTACCTTTTGTATCACTTGACCCTCCCTCTTAGATTGTAAGCTCTAATGAGCAGGGCCCTCTGATGCCTCATGTAGTGAATTGTATTGTAAGTGTATTGTCTGCCCTCATGTTGTAAAGCGTTGCAAAAACTTTTGGTGCTATATACATCCTGCATAATAATAATAATAACAACAATACATTTTTCATGGTGAGATAGATAGATAGATAGATAGATAGATAGATAGATAGATAGATAGATAGATAGATAGATAGATAGATAGATAGATAGATAGATAGATAGATAGATAGAAAAAGTCAATGATAGAGATAGATAGATAGATAGATAGATAGATAGATAGATAGATAGATAGATAGATAGATAGATAGATAGATAGATAGATAGATAGATAGATAGAAATATAAAGTCAATGATAGATAGATAGATAGATAGATAGATAGATAGATAGATAGATAGATAGATAGATAGATAGATAGAAAAAGTCAATGATAGAGACATATACAGTAGATAGATAGATAGATAGATAGATAGATAGATAGATAGATAGATAGATAGATAGAAATATAAAGTCAATGATAGATAGACACAGATAGAGATAGATGGATAGATAGATAGAAATGGAAAGTTAAAGATAGATAGATAGATAGATAGATAGATAGATAGATAGATAGATAGATAGATAGATAGATAGATAGATAGATAGATAGATACTTATTTACTAAAATTGGAGCTTGCAAAATCTGGTGCAGTGCTGCACAGAAACCAATCAGCTTCCAGATTTTTTTGTCAAAGCTTAATTGAACAAACTGAAGTTAGAAGCTGACTGGCTAGCATGCAGAGCTGCATGAGATTTTGCACTCTCCAGTCTTGGTACATCAACCCCAGAGGGTCCAAACTGTCAGTAAACTCAGAATAATTTCAAACTGAAGTTATATCAAGATTAATTTAATATCAAATCTGGCTATTTCCCTTGAGTTAATCCAACAGGATCAGTTTTAAATAATGGAAAATACTTACTTTAAAGATCAGTCTGCTTCCCCATACTCTTTGCTTCCAAGCTGAAATGAATTCGAGTCACCTGCTTTTAGATCTCTTGGTTCTGCAGACTTGAGATAGTCCGATGTGCTCAGTACTTCAACAGTCTTAAAGATGTAGCACCCTTAAATGTAGTCCTTTAGTACTAAATACACCCAGACTTGGGCAGACAGGTTGAACCTTTCATTTTGATATATCTGGCTTCTGTAAGTAATACCTTGCCTTTAAGGTCACTCAGTGCCCCTATAAGCAACGAATCCAATGGAGGGTGGATAGGACTGGCACAAGGTCGTTTTACATTCCCTACTTCTGCAGGCTGAAGATCCAAGCTACTTATTCTGCTTTCGATCACTGCTTGGATATAAAAGTTTCAATAAATCAGAAGTGTCTACTTTCCAAATCCCCAGCTTCTATAAGCTCCAGACAGTCCATTGCACTGCAACCATCTTCCAAAATCAAAGTATCTAGTGACCAATGCTTGTAAGTGAAGCCAAGATCGAAGTATCTTGAGACCAATGCTTGTAAGTGAAGTCAGAATCAAAGTGTCTGAAGACCACTGCTTGTAAGTGAAGTCAGAATCAAAGTATCTGAAGACCACTGCTTGTAAGTGAAGTCAGAATCAAAGTATCTGAAGACCACTGCTTGTAAGTGAAGTTAGAATCAAAGTATCTGAAGACCCCTGTTTGTAAGTGAAGTCAAAATCAAAAGTATCCGGAGACCACTGCTTGCAGGTGAAGTCAAAATCAAAGTATTTGGAGACCACTGCTTGTAGGTGAAGTCAAAATCAAAGTATCTGAAGACCCCTGTTTGTAAGTGAAGTCAAAATCAAAAGTATCTGGAGACCACTGCTTGCAGGTGAAGTCAAAATCAATGCATCTGGAGATCACTGCTTGTAGGTGAAGTCAAAATCAAAGTATTTGGAGACCACTGCTTGTAGGTGAAGTCAAAATCAAATTGATACATTTAATGAAAATCAGTTAGTTTAAAATGCCCTACAAATAGGTGCATAGGGAGCTTGGAGATGCTGAGAAGTCAGTCTGTTCTATTCTCCCATCTTAGTAGATTTGGGAGAGCTGTGGTTCTCTGAGCTTCAAATACTCCTACAGGATCAGAGCTGCTGCAGCCTTCAGAAAGCTAGTGTATACCCTTGTAGAGCTCAGCAGAGCAGGTTACAGAGCAGCATGAATCTGTATAGCTCTGTGCATACAGGTCCTGAGTTGTGCATGCCTCCAACTTATATTTCACACTGAGCCCTCGTCATAGAGCCCGGTAGCCCGTCTATTGATCTAGAGCATGCGCAGAGAACACAGGGAGCTATCCTTGGTGCTGACTGTAGCTATCAATTGATCCCAATGACAGCAGCTGCTGTCCAAGGTGCTGAATTCAATGGCTCTAATGACTGCAAGGGTGCACCTTGTCCTTGCTGCTTCCAACATTTATCTTAGCAAGGAAATTATATAAACAGAATACATTGATTAACTTTCTCCATTAAAACCCACACTATAAATAAAAGTAGCAAAATCTTCCAACATAAGAAATATTCTAACTGCTTGACAGGCATGTCCTGGCTCTTATGTCACACACAGAGATCCATTGGAAGACAGACATGCATTGTTTGGTGAGTCACACAATTATGTGTTGAGGACAGTCAATATATATATTTTTTAAAACATTGCAAATGAGTCACAGGATTATTTTTAGTGTTGGGGAAACAGACTTTATACGCCGATGTCATTCTTAAAACAACCACTAGGGGGCAGTAGGGTCTCAAGTTCCTTATATCATAGACATTTTCAATAGAAAACAATCTAGGAATTTTCAGAATGAAAACAGCAGCTGTACCTGTATTTGTGTTTAATCAGCGAAAGTTTTTTTTTTTTTTTTAATTTTATTTCTATTTACTTTTTAATTATTTCCGAGCTTCACATCCAGAGTGGCCAATTATATCCCTTTCCAAGTAAACAAAGCATGCAAAAGCAGAAAAAGAGAATGGGCATATCATCAGAGCGAAATGGATGGAATGCAATCCTCAAAGCTTTAAGAATATCTGGCTAGGAGCGGAGGGAGTACTTTACAAAATTTGAAAAAAAAAAAAAAAAAAGTTAGAGATTTTTTTTTTTTACATTAAAAAGCATTTGACTGCTCAGAAATAAGAGTCATTTGTATTCAGAGTCTATACTATAGTTCACTAAGGAAGAAACTTGAGAAGATATTAGAACAAATGTTTCATACTGATAACATTTTTAATTTAATATGCCATTTAACAACTCTCCAATACACAACACACATACAAACTACTGTATGAAGAGGGAGATTTTATTAAGGCCGGCCATACACAGTTCGAATCTCGGCCGGTACAGCAGGGACCACCCGAGATTCGAACCATTAATGGGCAGTCTGAATGTACCAAGTTGATTGATTGATTAACTTGGGTACAACCAGCTTGTCGGATTCGCTTCTGATTATCACAAGTGGATCCTTTAGCCTCTTGCAATAATCACTGGATGGCTTCCCTTGCCTGCTCCCTGCATGTACCAAGTTAATCGATCGAACAACTTGGGTACAACCAGCCTGCCATATCCTTGCTGCTGGCGATAAGCACAACATCACACCAGAACCTCTCCCAGATACCCGGGTCGTGCGAGGAACCTGTGGGACGCAGTAGAACTGCCAGGACTACATACTTATGATGAGCATTACTCCCACTTATATCTTCTGTTTACACCATTGGGCTTCTATCTGATGTCTATGGATCTTTCCGGAGGGGAACGCCAGAGTTTCCATCAGCGAATCTTTGACTCTACTAAAGTGCTGTTTGAACCCCCCCCCCCCCCCCGCAGGCTTTCGCAGGCTTTCGCAGGCTTTCTGGTAAGCCTTTTATCTTAATGAGGTGACGGGAATCACGGTGTCGAGCACCTGATCTACGTTTCATGTTGCACTTGAAGTCACTTTATTGGTTTCCAGCAATATATGAACTTTTGTTATCAACCAATTTTTTTTCCATTTATATTGGTTTTTCAGCACGCTTGTGCGTTTTGTATGCAATTCTGGCTTTTATTATACATAGTTGCATAGAACTGCACTAATTTTTTGCACTTTTTTCTGACTGTACATAGTACTGCTTATTATATTGTACTGCACAGTTGCACCTTATTGGACATATGTCATTTATGTCTTATGCCGCGTCCACACGAGCGGACTTCTCGTCGGACTGAACTCCGAAGGACTTTGACGGAGTTCCAACGAAACGGACTTGCCTACACACGATCACCCCAAAGTCTGATCGTTTCGAACGTGATGAAGTACGACCGGACTAAAATAGGGAAGTTCATAGCCAGTAGCCAATAGCTGCCCTTGCGTCGTTTTTGGTCCGTCGGACTAGCATACAGACGAGCGGTTTTCCAGATAGGAATCGAGTCCGTTGGAAGATTTGAAACTTGTTCTATTTCTAAGGTCCGTCAGATTTTTAGACAGAAAAGGTCCGATGAAGACCACACACGATCGAATTGTCCGATGGATTCGTTTCGTCGGACCTTTGATGCCGAAAAGTCCACTCGTGTGTACGCGGCATTATGCAGCGTACACACGGTCGGACTTTTCGACCGGACTTGTCCGACAGACGCAGACAGACCGAATCTGGCGGACAATCCGATCGTGTGTGGGCTTCACCGGACCTTCAGTGGACTTTTCCAGTCGTAAATCTGATGGACTTTAGATTTGGAACATGCTTCAAATCTTTACGTCGTAAATCCGCCGGACCCAGAAATCCTCTTGTCTGTATGCTAGTCCAACGGACAAAAAATGATGCTAGAGCAGCTATTGGCTACTGGTTATCAACTTCCTGATTTAGTCCGGTGTGCGTCATCACGTACGAATCCGACGGACTTTGGTGTGATCGTGTGTAGGCAAGTCTGTTCATTAAAAAGTCAGTCGGAAGTCCGTCAAAAGTCAGTCGAAAGTCCGCTGGAAAGTCTGTCCGAAAAGTCCGGTCGAAAAGTCCGCCGTGTGTACGCGGCCTTAGGCTAAACTGCACATTTATATTATTGTTTTGCACTTGTATTTTTTATATACGTTGTTAATGCATAGGGTCTTTTTGTGCATAACCTAGCGCTCCACTCCATTATCTGCATTACTATCTGGTGCCTAATATCTGGGTTTTAGTGTTCAGCTGCAGGTCATAAATTGGTCATTTTTATTATTGTATATCACTTAACATCTCTTAATCACCAAGCGCAGATAAAAAAATGTTTTACTTTAATCACTGTCTACTACCGGCAGGGACGGCTTCCCCCACCCTGAAGATTGCATAAACCCCCAAAACATTATATATTTTTTAAAAGCAGACACCCTAGAGAATAAAATACACTATATTTCCAAAAGTATTGGGACGTGTACACATGGACTTTAATGGCATCCCAGTCTTAGTCCATAGGGTTCAATATTGAGTTGGCAATTTTTTTTATTTGAGAATCTTGCAAACAAGAAACACATTCCAACTTTTTTTTTTATACAAAAATATAAAAAAATAAATATTATACATATATATATATATATATACATACATACATACATACATACATACATACATCCATTTCCCTTTTTTTTTTTTAAATATGCATAACATATTGTATATACGACTAAACATAATAATAAAGGCTTACTTCAACCTATAATATATGAGCAAAAGGGTTTTTTTTTCAACCAAGAGGAATATCACTGTATTATATTATAGTATATACATATATCACTAAATAGCACAGACATCTTCAACAATTCTACACATTACTCAACTTGATTAACATTCAGACCAAGAAACATAGATCATCATGTGTATGTAGCCTTTCTTCAAAATTATGTTTATCCTTGAAAATCTAAAGGAGTGTCCAGAGAGAAAACAGGGAAAGAACCCAACACCCAGAGATCAACAAACAGCAGCTACAGGCCTGATATTCCTCCACGCCTTTATCCAGACCCTTTGCCGCCATCTGTCTTTCTCGAGACCCCAAATTTTCCCTACCTCACCAAGAATCTCACACACCACCACCGGAACAGGAAGGACTTTCTGCCGAAGGGATACCTGACACCGTGCATTCCAGGTGTAATATCGGACTACTAAGCTGACTAGAAAAAGAGTGTCCAAATCAAATCCCTTGCGATTCTGCAATGCTCCATACACCCACTCAGCATAAGACATGCAAGGCAGGAAAGGAATGTTCAGAGCCCTCCCCACCTTTTTATAGACTTCTATATTGAAAGGGCACTGAAGCAAGAAGTGGTCCATGGTTTCCACTTCACCCTGACACTCCACTCTTGGACAACCACGATTATCCAAAGAGCGGCACTTCACGTTCCCCCTCACATAGAGCCTACCGTGGAAAGCGAGCCAGACCTGGTCCCTAAATTTCAAGGGAATCTGCTCAGAATTTATTAAACGTAAACCCTCCCTCATAATATGACCTGGGCAATCCCTCAAGGCCAGTGGCGCATGAAAGACAGTACCCACGATCTTCTCCCCCAGGAGTCTCCTAGGAAGGGACCTGATATTCTCTGCTGTCACATGCCACCGTTTAAGAATTTTCAGGCACAGGGCAACATAAGCCGGGAGCTTACCATGCTTGATCCTTAGGCTTTTCACTGGCCCGCCACTCTCCCAACAGCCCAGAAAAGGTCTAAACCAGATCTGGAAAATACCTACCCATCCAGGCGGTCTCTCTGCTAGCATGTTACCAAAATTGTGTTTCAAAAACATCAGAGAGAAGAACACAACCGGGTTGACCATCCCTAGGCCACCCTTCCACCTAGATAGGTAAGTCACATTCTGCTTCACAAGATTCAGCCTGTTCCCCCATAATAATTGGAAGAAACAGCTATAAATCCTGGTATAGCAAGACTCTGGCAAGATGCAAACAAAGCTGACATACAAAAAGGTAGGAATCAGGTAGGTCTTAATCAAGTCCACCCTTTCCCTCAAGGAGAGCCGCCACCCTTTCCAGCATTTCACCTTGACATCAGCATCATTCAGCCTGGCTTCCCAATTTGATTTACTGTAATCATCAGGGCCAAACTCGATGCCTAATACTTTGACTTTCTGCTGAGGCCTCGGGAAGGTGTCCGGAAGTGCAAAGCTCTCACCTCCCTCGCTCATCCAAAAAACTTCACTTTTATCACGGTTGACCTTGGAGCCTGATGCCTCGGAATACTGCTCTATAACTGAAACCACCTCCTGTGCCTCCTCTGTCCCAGAGATAAAGACAGAAACGTCATCAGCATAGGCTACAACCCTCAAGGGTGGCTCACCAGTAATGCCCACCGGCACCCCGCACAACGGTCCGCTTTCTAGCCTTCTGATGAAGGGGTCGATTGCAAACACGTATAGCAAAGGGCTCAGCGGACACCCTTGGCGCACCGCCGATCCAACCCCGAAGGGCCGTCCAACCCAACCGTTAACAAGCATGAAGCTCTCTGCCTCTCTGTATAAAGTCTTAAGGCATCCAATAAACCCACCCTCCAGGCCATACTTGTCAAGGAGAAGCCAGAGGTACTCATGATTGACACGATCAAAAGCCTTCGTTTGATCCAGTGCCAGCAAATACTTTCCCCAGCCTTCAGCCCTGCAACGTTCCAGAGCCTCCCGGACAGCTAACACCGCTGTTAAAGTGCTTTTGCCCTGGACCGAACAGTGCTGCTGACGAGAAAGCAATCTGTCTGCTACTGACGACAAGCGCCAGAAAATTATCTTCGCCAGAATCTTTCTATCGACATTGAGAAGGCTAATGGGGCGTCAATTCTCAATCATCGAGGGATCCTTGCCTTTTGACAACAGAATCACAGCAGATTGTCTCATGGAGGGAGGGAGCGAACCCTCCTGCAGACAGCCGTTAAATACCTCCACAAGATAAGGTACCAAGCTGGATTTGAAAATCTTATAAAATTCAGCCGTCAATCCGTCTGGCCCAGGGGTTTTCTTAATAGCCAGACCATCTATAGCTTTGACTACCTCTTCTGCTGTGATTCCCCCTGTCAAACTTGCAAGCGGAATGTTATTTCCCAGATCTGGTGTAGAATCCAGAAAACTCGACATCTTTGCCCGATCGAGGTACTTCTCCCCCAGAAGATCCACATAAAAAGACCTTGAGACCTCCAGGATCCCTGACCTGGATTTCGTCAAAGAGCCCGTACTATCCCTTAGCCCAACAACCGTCTTAACTGCTGCGCTTTGTTTGCAGTTCTAATAAGGGTCGGGCGAGTGATATTTCCCGTAGTCCCTTTCCAGAACCAAAGAAGCGTGCCGGTCATACTGATACTTCCTAAGGAGAAGTTACACCTCAGAGATTGCCCCGGAATCTCCACCACTCGAGACAAGGCGATCAAGTTTTCTCCGCAGCTGCTGGTAGGCAATGTACTTACCAAGCTGTTTCCTTTTTCCTATGGCTTTGAAAAACCCACTAATCCGGCTTTTGGCAAGCTCCCACCACTCCGACTTACTGCTGCAGAAATCCAGGATGGTTACCTGAGCCTGATAAAAATCCTCAAAAGATTGTCTTACCTCCTCGTCATCCAGCAGAGCCGAATTCATCCTCCAAATACCCTTTCCTTTAGGTGGTATATCTGAAGCATTGAGAATCACAGACAGCAAAAGGTGATCAGAAAACTCCACCATACGGCACTCAGGAGCCGAAAAGGCAGAGTCCCCTTTTAAAAAAAACCTATCTATCCTGTTTCTCACAACTGCCTCGCCTAAATGTGTACCCTGTGCTGTCTGGGCAACGCTTAATATGCGCATCTTCCAGACCTGCTTCCCTGGCTATCATATTAAGAAAAACGCTATCATATCTCAGGCTGTCAGTGGAGCCTTTCCTGTCTTTGGGCCTAGTAACGGTGTTAAAATCACCTCCAAAGACAACTTGCCGAGATGTAAAAAGGAAAGGCTTAATCTTTGTAAAGAGGCATTTCCTCTCCCATCTAGTCTGTGGTCCATAAATATTTATTAAACGCAGATCACGCCCCTTCACAGAGACGTCCAGGACCATACACCTTCCAATCTCTACCTCGATAACCCGCCGACACGTTACCATGCCAGTAAAAAGTACTGCAACTCCGCTGTAAGGCTCAGCCGCAAGAGACCAGAAGGAGGGCCCACGCCTCCACTCCCTCTTTGCCAGGTGGACATCGGCAAGTCTATTTAGCAGGGTCTCTTGCAAAAATAAAATATCAGCATCCATCTCGCTGAGCAAAAATAAGGCCATATTACGAGCCCTTACAGATTTTATGCTGGCAACATTAATCGTTGCCAACTTTATCGGAGTGGGAACTGCCATCAGGATGATTGAGGTAGGCGTTTCTTAGCCTGAGCTCCCTCCCCCCTTACTGGAGACCTTGACCTCTTTAGAGAACACTCTACCTCATCTTCCTCCATCTGAGACACGGAATTAGAAGACTCCTCCTCCCCCTCAGATAAGGACCCAAACTTGTTTCCCAGCGGTAGATCATCTACCTCTAAGGATGAAACCGAGGAGGCAGAGGTCAGGACTACCTTATTCCTCCTCCTCCCCACCTTGGTCCACTCTCCCTCCTCCCCTGAAACATTACCCTGAAAGACCTCATCTAAATTATTAGCAGTGGCAACTTCCCCCTTCTTCACCTTAGAACCTCCACTAGAGGTTTTACGCTGCCTTAGGGAAGGCCCTGATGAAGCTGCCACCTCAGATCTGCACGAATCTGCCCCTTTGGCAGCCTCAGCCAATCTGGATGACTTATTTACTTTTGGAACACTGGGCACTTGAAACACTGGGGAAGAACACACAACAGAAGTAGACACAGACACAGTAGGGAGCACAGACTGGGGAGTAGACACAGTAGGGATCACACCTTCAGGCTGGGAAACTGACACCTGTGGGGGGTCCTCAGGACTAGCTGAAACAGCTCCACCAACCCCTTGCTTCCCCCCACGTTCCTCCTCCTCCATCCTCAGAAGTTCTTCCACCACCTCTGGCTGATTATGGAGGGCTTCAGGGCAAAGACTATAGGGGTGACCTAACTTGTTACAAAGATTACAACGAATACTATTGCAGTCTTTTGCAACATGCCCTGAGCCCTGACAGAGGGAACATTTCTGCACAGAACATGAGCTTGAAAAATGCCCCTTTTCACCACAGCGATGACACAACTTTGGTTGCCCTGCATAAAAAGTGATAATCCTGTCACGACCTATAAAGGCAGACGAAGGGATGTGCTTAACAACATTACCCGTGACATGCAGTTTTACCAACACCGTCCAACCTCCTGTCCAAATCCCCCTATCATCTACAACTTTCCTCAATGGAGCTTGGACATCAGCATATCTCCCCAACCACACCACCAGATCCGCAGCAGGAATGGACTCATTGCGTACTAGAATGGTGACGTTCTTATATAATGGCTGGCGAGAGATTACTTTGGGTAACAAACCTGCCCATTTTGGGGACTCCTTCCACCTCTGCTCATACCTCTCCCAAAAGACATCTAATCCTTCCGCCTTGACAAAGGAGAGGTCATACTCATATGACCCAACTGGGCTGATAAGGGCAAAAACCTCCTCTGCTTTAAAACCCATCCCCAGAATACGGTCCACCACATCTCTCCTATTTGGGGGGGGGGCCTTCTCCAGTCCACCTCAATTGGACCACATTGCGGCGTTTAAAGGAGCTACCTGATGGTGTCAGATTGGCCTGACCTTCACTCACATCAGTCCTAGTGACCGCAGAATAACTGGCCCTACTCACCCTTGGGACAGGTGCAGCCACCGCTGCAGCATAGGAAATAACTGCACTCCTTGCAACATCCTGCACATCACTTTTAGTTACAGACCCCTCTTTAGATAAGTTAGAAACAACATTATCATCAACAGATGGAACAGAGACTTCTGACACAGAAGAATCATCTACATTACCCTTGGTAATTCTTACTTCATTACCAGTAACTAAAGGGTTACTAACAGCAGAGATGTCTTTATCAGCACTCTTCACAGCAGAGTCTGCACACCCCTCACTGGCTCTCTGTACACAGGTGGTAGTCTCAGCCAGGAGATGAGCTTGCTCTCCACTGCCCTCTACAGCACCCTCTATAGGAACTACATCTCCATTAAGTTGTATTGGGAAATCTTTAACAAAAATGGCTTTTTCAGCCAACCGATGTTTCAAAGGTTTTGGGGGGACATCACTATCCTCTTCTTCATCCTCAGATGATCCAGACACGGCAAACTTGCGACCATGCAAAGGGGATTCCATTTCTTTGATTAACTTAAGCATTCCTGCTCCCTTCACAGGCTCAGATGGATCATCTTGCTCCATAGCCTCCTGCTGCGGTGACAAGGGCACAGAACTTCCTTGGCCCAGTGGCATACTGGCAGTCAAAACACCTGACTGCTGATCACCCGCAGCCTGTGTGCCAGAGCTTTCTCCACTTCCTGCAGGCATACTGATACTTGGTAAAGATTTTCCAGCGTGCTGGCCAGAAACACAGTCCAAGCCCGAAGAAACTTTTTTGCTTTGCACTGACCTTTCTTTCTCGCACTCCAGTGATGCTTCTCCTCCACTGGACTCTATGGTCCCTCTGCGCATTGTACGGAAGCGATCATCATTGCCATATTTCTCCTTGAAAGCTCCGCTGGTTTCTTTCAATGCGGCCACCAGCAGACTCTGCTTTTCCACTTTAGCCTCCAAAGCCATTAACCCAGGCCGCATCTGTCTTCTCTTAGAACTGTGAAGCCGGTCATTTGCAATTTTTTTATGTTTGAAGTCAAACTTCAACTTCGCCAGTACTTCCTCCTCCTTGGCAATTCTCGCAATCCTAGCACAAACCTTCTTTCTGTAGGCTGACAGACTTTCACCTTTAGCTGGGCCATTTCCCAGGTCCTCAAACACTGGTATGGGAGGACCGGTACTCTGGCCATCCGGGGGATCCTCCCCGGGGTCCACCCCAGATTCCTGCATCCACTCTGGGTATAGGGAGTAATCAAGCTCCCTGGATCAGTAGGCCTCTCTGGAGCTCAGGAGATCAGCAGTAGTGCAGCCACACCCTTTGCAGCTATAACAGCTTCAACTCTTCTGGAAAGGCTGTCCACAAGGTTTAGGAGTGTGTCTATGGGAATGTTTGACCATTTTTCCAGAAGCGGATTTGTGAGGTCAGGCACTGATGTTGGATGAGAAGGCCTGTCTCGCAGTATCCGATCTAATTCATCCCAAAGGTGTTCTATAGGGTTGTGGTCAGGACTTTGCTTTTTGCACTGGTGCGCAGTCATGTTGGAACAGGAAGGGGCCATCCCCAAATTGTTCCCACAAAGTTGGGAGCATTAAATTGTCCAAAATGTCTTGCTATGCTGATGCCTTAAGAGTTCCGTTCACTGGAACTAAGGGGCCAAGTCCAACCCCTGAAAAACAACCCCCACCATAATCCATAATCCCCCCTCCACCAAATGCAAGATCCTTAAAGACATGGATGAGCGAGTTTGGGGTGGAGGTTTAGGAGTGTGCCTATGGGAATGTTTGACCATTTTTCCAGGATCTTGCTTTGTGCACTGGTCCAAATCATTTGGTGGAGGGGGGATTATGGTGTGGGGTTGTTTTTTAGGGGTTGGACTTGGCCCCTTAGTTCCAGTGAAGGGAACTCTTAAGGCATCAGCATACCAAGACATTTTGGACAATTTAATGCTCCCAACTTTGTGGGAACAATTTGGGGATGGCCCCTTCCTGTTCCAACATGACTGCGCACCAGTGCAAAAAGCAAAGTCCTGACCACAACCCTATAGAACACCTTTGGGATGAATTAGATCGGATACTGCGAGACAGGTCTTCTCGCAGTCAGTGCCTGACCTTACAAATGCACTTCTGGAAGAATGGTCAAACATTCCCATAGACACACTCCTAAACCTTGTGGACAGCTTTCCCAGAAGAGTTGAAGCTTTTATAGCTGCAAAGCGTGGGCCAACTCAATACTGAGCCCTACGGACTAATTCTGGCATGCTATTAAAGTTCATGTGCGTGTAAAGGAAGGCATCCCAATGCTTTTTTGCAATATAGTGTAGTGTTAGATCCATTTTTTTATGTCACACAATATTACCACAAAGGTGATCAGTATACTGTAGGTAGGTGGCTCGGCGGTACTGTGCAGTGTGGTTGTGTTGTCCCATGATCTGCGGAGCTTTATTCAAGCATGTCAGGCTTGATCAGCTTCGCGCATTCGCCCCCATTTTATATTGTTTTATCAAGAAAATGTCACCTAAACATAAAATATAGCAAATTTCAGCAAAGGATACGTTTAACAGACAAATCGATTTCACTTTGTCATGACGAAGCCCCATGGCTGTGTGAAACAAGTCAGGTTGCATGGCCTGGACGGGGCTGGTCTGAGGCTGTTTTTACTCAATCGACTGTCGGGCATGGTGGGGTGCGGTGTTTGGGATATTTCTTTTCCTAGATTTAGTGCATTGAGCGGAGCTCTCCTCAACCTGCACAGTGTGAGTCACTGAATAGGGATGAAGGAGCCTGGAGTGGCATCTGCAGCTTTCTAAGTCAATTCACTGAATAAAGCGCTACGTAAGCTGTTGGCGCTATATAAATCCTGTATACTATTAATAATAATATTACTGTATATGCTGCTATTTGTTGATGTCAGGGACTGCATTTGAGGTTATATAAAAACATTGACCACTGTTTTAGACACTGATGAAGTCTAAGGGATATTGTTTCCAATTTTCAGGTAAGCACCATTAAGCTTAAAGCGGTACTAAAATTTGAAAAAAAAAAAGATTTCTGCAAGGCAATGTTATAATGTGCTAGTATGCATTGCATACTAGCACAATATGAGAGACTTCCCTTCAGTAGCGCGCTGTGACCGCTGTAAGGGCTTCAATCCTCATCTGGTCTTCCTACCAGGTTCGTGGGCTTTAGCTGTCTGACTGGCTAAGCTGCTATGATGTCACTCCCGCACATGCGCACAGAGCTCTGAAGGGATGGCACAGGTATGCCGTTCCTTCACAATGCATGCACCGGTGACGTCAACAGCTGCTGCTCACTGGCATATCTCCTAAACAGTGCATGATTAGGAGATATTCATATTATAGCTTTATTATAAGCTCACCTGTAGGTAAAAAAATCAGACATGAGTTTACCACTTCACCCCTGGAAGGTTTGCCCCCTTTCCTGACCAGGCCATCTTTTTGCGATGTGGCACCGCGTTACTTTAACTGACAATTGCGTGGTTGTGCAACACTGTACACAAATAAAATGTACGTCCTTTTTTCCCCACAAATAGTGCTTTCTTTTGGTGGTATTTGATCACCTCTGCAGTTGTTTTTTTTATTGCCCTATAAACAAAACAAAAAAAGAACGTCAGTTTAAAAAAAAACATTTTTTTTTTATTTTCTGCTATAAAACATTTCTAATAAAAAAAATTAAAAACTCAAATTTCTTCTTCAATTTAGGCCAATATGTATTCTGCTACATGTGTTTGGTAAAACAAAATTCCAATAAGCATATATTGATTGGTTTGCACATAAGTTAAAGCATCTACAAACTATGGGATATTTTTATTTATTTTTAAAAAATATTTTTTACTAGTAATGGCGGTGATCAGCGACTTATAGAGGGACTACAATATTGCGGCGGACAAATCGGACACCTGACTGACACTTTTGACACTTTCTTGGGGACCAGTGATACTAATACAGTGATAAGTGCTAAAAATATACACTGTCACTGTACTAATGATGCTGCAAGAAAGGTGTTAACATCAGGAGCGATCAAAGGGTTAACTGTGTGCCTAGGTAATGTTTTAGTGTAGTGGGGGAGGTGCTTTTACTAGTTGAAGACATAGATCTGTGTCCCTGATTACCAGGAACACAGGGCTCATGCCTTCCTTACTGACAGAGCAGTGATCTGCCTTGTTTACGTCAGTGGGTGCCAGCGGACATTGGGACCGCAGGACCTGTTGTTTAAAATCACAGCAGGAGCGCGCCGGCGTGCACTCGAGCCCAAAACCAGAGAGTGCAGAATCACGTATATATACGTGATTCTGTGCAACGCTACCACCCTGTAGCAGTAAATCTGCTATGGGATGGTCAGGAAGTGGGTAAAACGGTAGTTAGGTTTAGGAGCAACTTTCGCTTTTACACATGAAACATTTTCCAAATTAATAAGTAAAATAAGATATTTGACATTGATATTACTTTTTTGTGCAGCTCTTTTGCCCAATTTCACTTTCCTTTTAGTCTAATGAAGTGGGGTACCAGCCAGCCTTGTGGAATCCTTCCATGTACTGGTAACGCTTTACTTTCTTCTTGGGTTTCTTACCACCATGCCATCCAGTGTGCTGGGTTATCCGCGAATGTTCTGTTAGCTATATTTTATTTAGCTGTTTTTTTTACATTACAAATCTATGAGCTGCTTCATGCATATAGTCCAGGCCTTTGATTAATGCTGGTGTCAGGCATGCTTTACTTTTACTCTTTATGTATGAAAGCTTCTAAGAAAAATGGGATTTAACCTTGGGAGTGACTGGATCCTCTGTAAGCACAAACTGGGATTTAAAAGTGCAAATTTTGTACAGTGGCATCAATCATATTCAGTTTTGATATATGTACATGGACCGGTTTAGTAAACTGCATAGAATTTCTGGAAGTATGAAACTAGACTATCTAGGTAGCATAGATTGGTTAAAGAATGAGTGATTGCAGAACAACATGTTCATGCCCCTGCTGCGAAATATTACAGCAAAAATTGTAATTACATGTTCCTGTTAGACAGGGGCAGAAAAATTGAGCCTTAGGCACTGGTGGTGGTGCCACAACACTGCAAACCCTCACAGACACTCTAGTTGAGCGCAAGAATGAGCCCTGCTGCAAAATATTACAGCAAAAATTATAATTATATGCCCCTGTTAAACAGGGGCAGAAAATTGGGCCTTAGGCACTGGTGGTGATGCCCTGAAACAAAAATGTTCTTAGAAGCTATCAACATGAACATTGAGGAGGAATAGGATAGTCACTCAGCACAACAGGATAGTCACTCAGCATAGGCAGTCTTCAAGGGATCTCACATTCATAGAAAAATTAATTGGTTACATCAGCATCAGGTGCTTGGTAGCTGGTGATCCAAGACTGATTCATTTTTATGAAGGTGAGCCGATCAACTGAGTCTGTGGACAGGCGCACTCTGTGATCGGTTACAAAGCCTCCAACAGCACTGAATGTGCGGTCAGAAAGAACGCTGGATGCAGGACAGGCCAGTAGCTCAATTGCATATTGTGCAAGCTCTGGCCAGTGATCCATCCTCAAGACCCAGTAACCCAGTAGATTTTCAGTGGGAAAGGCCTCCAAGTCTGATCTTGCCCCTAGGTGTTCCTGCACCATGTAAATCAGACGCTGGCGATGGTTGCTGGAACCGATCAGACCTTGGGGCTGTGGACTAAAGAATTGTCTGAACGCATCGGTCAGACAGCCACCTTCTCCACCGCTCCTTCTGTGACTGATCAAAGCCTCAGCAACACGTTGTCCAGGAGGACCAGGAAATTGTAACCTCCCAGGCTCTAGAAAAGCATTTCACAAACCTTTCTGCAAGGCTTCCTGAAGATGTTTCATCCTCTGCTCCCTCTGCGAAGGCTGGATAAATTCCGCAACCTTACCCTTGTAACATGGATCAAGAAGGGTTGCCAGCCAGTAATGATCCCTCTCCTTGATACCACGGGATACCAGGGAGGCCATGCAGCGAAGGTTTGCTGAGGCATTTGATCCGGAGTCCTCTGGGTCACTAAGGATGACATTATCCACAGCCACCTCCTCCTAGCCAAGTACAAGTCCATTGTTTTCTGGGGACTGAAAACGATCCCTTAAAGACTGCTGCTGATGCTGAGTGCTAGGCTCCACCTCCATGCTGACACAATCCTCATCCTCCTCCTCCTCCTCTTCTTATTTGATCGGCGGGCCTGCAGGAATACTGTCTGGATAAAGGGGCCTTGAGAGGTAAGAAGGTCCTCCTCTTCCTCCCTCTGTTCTGCCTCAAGTGCCCTGTCCATCATTCCATGAAGTATCACTGATGCATGCACTGTCACTGCTCACCATCCTTGTGGCCTCCTCAAATGGTGACAGGACAGTGCATGCATCCTTGATCAGAAGCCACTGGCGTGGCGAAAAAAAGCCATGCTCCCCTGACCCTGTCCTGGTGCCATACTCACACAGGTACTCATTGATGGCCCTCTGCTGCATGTGCAGCTGCTGCAGCATTGCCAAAGTTGCGTTCCACCTGGTGGGTATGTCACAAATGAGGCGGTTCTTGGGCAGGTTGCATTCCTTTTGAAGGTCAGCCAGCCGAGCACTCGCATTATATGACCGGCGGAAATGCCCACAGACTTTCCTGGCCTGCCTCAGGAGATCCTGTAAGCCTGGGTACCTGCACAAGAACCATTGCACCACCAAATTAATGATGTAAGCCAAACAGGGAACATGGGTCAAGTGTCCCTGTCAGAGGGCGGAGAGGAGGTTGGTGCCATTGTCGCAAACCACCATTCCTAGCTGAAGCTGGCGTGGCGTCAACCACCTCTGAGTCTGCCCCTGCAGAGCTGACAGAATCTCTGCCGCAGTGTGGCTCCTGTCCCCTAAGCAGACCAACTCAAGCACCGCATGCCATATTTTTGCCTGAGTGCTTTTGTAGCCCCTTGAACGCCTACGAAGCACCGCTGGTTCCGAGGACAAATCTGCAGAAGAAGAGGCCATAGAGGAAGAAGAAGAGGAGGGGGTGGAGGAGAGAGGTGTGGCAGAATCACCACTACTAGCATTTTGGAGGCGTGGTGGTGGAACAAGCTCCAACAATACTGAACTCTGTCCTGCATCCTTCCCAGCTGCCAGCAGAGTTACCCAGTGCGCCGTGAAAGAAAGGTAATGTCCCTGTCCATGCCTGCTGGACCATGAGTCAGCGGTAATATGCACCTTACTGTTGACCGCCCTATCCAACGAGGCCAAGACATTGCCTTCCAAATCCCGGTAAAGACCTGGAATGGCCTTCTGTGAAAAGAAATGGCGTTTGGAAACCTGCCACTGAGGTACCGCACATTCCACAAATTCACAAAAAGGGGCAGAGTCTACCAGCTGAAAAGGCAGCAGTTGGAGTGCTAGCAATTTAGCCAAGCTAGCATTCAGCCGCTGAGCATGTGGATGGCGGGGACCGAATTTCTTTTGACGGTTTAGCAACTGGGGTAGGGAAATTCGCCTGCTACAATCGGATGTTGATGTAGCGATAGCAGATTGCCTGCAAGTACTTGGCACACATAATTCTACACCTTCATTCTTCTCAGTGCAGGTTTCTGGGAGGACTGAAAACAACCCCTAAAGACTGCTGCTGATGCTGAGTGCTAGGGTCCACCTCCATGCTGACACAATCCTCATCCTCCTCCTCCTCCTCCTCTTCCTATGTGATCGGCGGGCCCGCAGGAATACTGTCTGGATAATATAAATGTAGGAGACTGTATATATATTTTATGCACTGCATCTCACTGAATCGCCTGCCTGCCTGAAAGTGTATTTGAAAAGGTACACCATGAATGGCCTGTCAGATATAGGCTTGGCTAGACTGGAATGCAGTGGATGTATATATATATATATTGTGAGGGGGTTAGCTCGGCAGCGGGTGTGTGTGACCCCCTGGATGGGTTCACCACACAAAATCAGGCACAGCAGACAGCTTTGTAGGTGAAACAAAAACAAAGGTGCGGTTTATTTAGACTAGATGCATTGAAAAATAACAGAAAAACAAAAAAAGAAACATGAAAAGAAATCCTGGTCAGCTTGACCGCTTACTACACACGTAGATTCCCTAACTAACAACTGGGTGCAGCCTTGTGCTGCCCCAGTCCCTATCTCTCTTTGAGAAGTTTTGCCACACAGGCGTTAACTCACCGCAAAGCTCAGATACCACACTCCCCAGTCTACACAATCACAGAACTGGTTCCAGGATGGAGCATCTCCCTAAGCATGCTGGGGTGTTTTCTATAGGTTTTAATGAGCCCACTTACTTCAGCTGGGCTTATTAACTCTTCCCCTGCAGGACTCCCAGCACTCCCCCTAGTGGTATAAGTCAGCATAAAGCCTGAATCTAGGGCATACATATTTTCCATCCTGGATGCAACCAGGTGTTTTTACCTGCCTGCTGTCACATACCTCCCCCCTCTTGTTTCAACCTTGGGGTTGGAACACACGCAGTCAGGCACGCATGTACTCGAGACAAAGCATCCACATTCCCCATTTTAACGCCAGGGCGATGCTTTACTGTAAAATTGAATTCCTGTAGGGCCAGGAACCACCTATTTATCCTTCTATTGGTCTCCTTTTTTTGAGCCATCCACTTTAAAGGAGCGTGATCAGTTACCAGGTCAAAGTGCCTACCTAATAGATAGTACCGAAGGGAATCTAGAGCCCACTTCACAGCTAAACACTCCTTCTCAATTGTGGCGTAATTTACCTCATGGGACTTCAATTTCCTGCTGAGCTAAATTACTGGGTGCTCTTCCCCGTTCCAGACCTGGGACAACACTGCTCCCAACCCAACGTCTGATGCATCAGTTTGTACAACAAAGTCCTTAGAGAAGTCTGGTGAGTACAACACTGGCTGGCTACATAAGGCGGTTTTTAATGACTGGAATGCTGCTTCAGCCTTTGGGGACCATTTGACCATGACAGACTCTTTCCCTTTTGTCAGGTTGGTGAGGGGCACAGCCTGAGAAGCAAAATGGGGGATGAATCGCCGATAATAGCCAGCGATTCTCAGAAAGGCTCGTACCTGTTTCTTGCTGTTGGGACGTGGCCAACTCTGTATGGCCTCGACTTTATTGACTTGAGGCTTTATCACTCCCCTCCCAATAGTGTACCCCAGATATTTGGCCTCCTCCTGTCCAATGGTACACTTCTTTGGATTGGCCGTAAACCCAGCTTCCCGGATGGAGTCTAAGACTGCTTGCACTTTTGGCAGATGTGAGACCCAATCTGTGCTATGGATAATCACATCATCCAGGTAAGCTGCAGCATACTTCTGATGGGGCCTCAGTATCTTGTCCATTTTCCGCTGGAATGTTGCAGGTGCATTCTGTAACCCAAACGGCATTCTCTTGTATTGGAACGCCCCATCTGGGGTTACAAACGCAGTTTTCTCCTTGGCCGACTCGGCCAGGGGAATTTGCCAATACCCTTTGGTGAGATCGAGAGTTGTCATGTATCGGGCTGTTCCCAGCCGGTCGATCAACTCATCTATACGCGGCATGGGGTAGGTGTCAAATTTTGTAACTTTATTCAATTGTCGAAAATCGTTACAAAACCACCAGCTCCCATCAGGTTTGGGCACTAGTACGATAGGACTGGACCAGTCACTCTGGGACTCCTCTATCACACCCAATTCCAGCATCCTTTGAACCTCCCCACGTATTGCCTCCCGTCGGGCTTCTGGTATTCTATAAGGTTTTAGTTTTACCCTTTCTCCTGGCGGGGTAATAATATCATGCTCTACGCCAGAGGTTTCTCCCGGCAGCTCAGAGAAAATCTCTTTGTTGTGAAGTACAAACTCTTTAACCTCCTGTTTTTGGGGTTTCGATAAGGTGACTGCGATTCCAACCTCAGGAACAAAGCAATCAGACTGGACCGGTGACAAAGTCTCTGCGACTAGGGATTCCCTATCCCTCCAGGCTTTCAGCAGATTGACGTGATATACCTGTTCCGGCTTTCGCCTTCCTGGCTGTTTGACCCTATAGTTTACCTCACTCACTTTTTCAAGAACTTCGTATGGACCTTGCCATTTGGCCATGAATTTGCTTTCAACCGTAGGGACTAGCACCAATACCTTATCCCCTGGGGAAAAAGTACGGGTCTTGGCCCCACGGTTGTACACTCTCTGCTGTGCTAACTGCGATTGGGCCAAATGTTCCTTTACGATTGGCATTACCTGTGCAATTTTATCTTGCATCAGGGCGACATGCTCAATCACACTCCTGTGGGGAGAACTCTCATTTTCCCAAGTTTCCTTGGCGATATCCAGCAGTCCTCTTGGGTGTCTCCCATAGAGTAACTCGAAGGGTGAGAAACCCGTAGAGGATTGGGGTACCTCCCTAATGGCAAACATCAAATAGGGTATTAGACAGTCCCAATTCTTTCCATCTCTATCCACCACCTTCTTTTACATTTGTTTTAGGGTTTTGTTGAATCTTTCAACCAACCCATCTGTTTGGGGGTGATACACAGACGTACGTAATTGTGTCACTTTGAACAACTTGCATAGTTCTTTCATAACCTGGGACATAAAAGGTGTACCTTGGTCCGTAAGCAGTTCCTTACAAATACCCACACGGCTAAAAACAAGTGATAGTTCTTTGGCTATGGTTTTGGCCGAGGTATTTCGAAGAAGAATCGCTTCCAGATAACGGGTGGCATAGTCCATTATAACCAAAATGTACTGATGCCCCCTAGCGGACTTCATTATCGGACCTACCAAATCCATTGCGATCCTCTCAAAGGGGATCTCAATGATAGGAAGAGGTACCAGCGGGTTACGGAAATGTGGCATAGGTGCCGACTTCTGACACACAGGGCAGGAGGAACAATAATTCTCTGTTTCCTTCATGACCCCAGGCCAATAGAATCTTTGCAATACTCTCTCTCTGGTTTTCTCTGTCCCCAGATGTCCTCCAAGAATGTGCCCATGGGCCAATTCCAACACCAACTTCCTGTAAGGTTTGGGCACCACAAGTTGCTCAACGGTTTCTTCTGCCCTTTGAGCCACTCGATACAGTAGGTCCCTTTCCACAGTGAAGTACGGGTAAGTGCAAGTTTTTTCTGGGTTCACTAACTCGCCATCTATTTTCACCACATTTTCCCGTGCCTTTATTAGGGTGGGGTCTTTTAACTGTTCTGTGGCAAAATTTTCCCTGTGAACCTCAAGATCCGAAAATTCCACAAACGGCATGTTTTCATCTGAGGATGTTGGCTCCTCCCCATTTTCTCGAGTTTCCCCTGCCAATACCGACAAGGGAAATTCAGGAGAGTCCTCACCACTCTCAGAGGAATTCTGGTCATCATCTTTCTGGTCTATAGGGGCACCAGTGGGGGGCTCAGGACAATCCCAGAGTTCCCAGAACATTGGAAAATCCCTTCCCACAATGGCATCATGTGGTAAGTGAGACACTAACCCCACCTGATGAGAGAGGTTACCTTTGTGGGTCTCAAAAAACACTGAAGTTACAGGATACTCTCGGGTGTCCCCATGCACACAAATAACAGCCACCTTGTTATTCCCAGAGACCACTGTAGTAACTAATTCAGCCTTTATCAATGTCACCAGGCTACCTGAATCCAGTAACACATCAACATTTCTACCATTAATACACATTTTACATAAATGTTTCCCAGGTCCCCGAATGGCAGTACATGCGACTGTCGCAAACAGCGACTGACGTCTGTCCCTTATAAAGTCACATTGCATAGGTTCATCCACAACTGGGCAATTAGCTGAAATATGTCCCTCTTGCCGGCAGCGGTAGCAAATAATCTTTTTCGCTGCCTCTTGCGGCCTGGGCTTCCCGGGCTGCTCCCGCCAGACATTAGGTTGAACCCCCACCCTCTCACTCTCTCCACCCTCACCCCTTGGAGTCATCTTACCCGCCACTGGGGATGTCTGGTCTTAGGGTGGAAAGTCCGTGAGTCCCTGGAAGAGGTGGTCAGGTTCTCTGTAGCCAAGTACCTCTCAACCAGGTCCACAAGCTTATCTGCAGTTTCTGGGTCTCCATGGCTTACCCACTTTTGGATGGCAGTAGGAAGAGCTCTCAGAAAACGATCCATAACAACACGTTCCACAATGTTTGGTGCGGTCAAAGTCTCTGGCTGCAGCCACCTCCTGCTCAGGTGAATGAGATCATACATTTGAGACCTGGGGGGTTTTCCAAGCCGGAAAGTCCAGTTATGTACACGCTGAGCCCGGACGGCCAGGGTGACACCCAGCCGTGCCAATATTTCTGTTTTTAGCACCACATAGTCTTTTGCTTGGTCCGGCTCTAGGTCATAATAGACTTTCTGCGATTCCCCCGTTAACAGAGGGGCCACAAGTCCAGCCCACTGCTCCTTAGGCCACTTTTCCCTTTCAGCAGTCCTTTCAAATGTGGTCAAAAACACCTCCGGATCATCCTCTCCAGTCATTTTTGTCAGTAAACGGCTCACACCAAAGGATGCAATATTAGTGGAACCACTTGCCTCACTGGTCTGCGGCCGTTGCTGCATTAATGTCTCGATTTGTTGTTGGAGTCTCTGCTCTTGCTTTTGTAACAGCTCTATGAAGCGGGCCTCAGATTGCTGCTGGGCTTGTTGATGAGCGTCCAGACTCTGCAGTTGAGCTTTCTGCTGAGCTTCCAGACTCTGCTGCAAAGTTGCATTTGTCTGCTGCTGGGCTGCAAGGCTCTGTTGTTGAGCTGCAAGACTCTGTTGTTGAGCTGCAAGGCTCTTTTGCAAACCTGCATTTGTCTGCTGCTGATTTGCATTTGCTAGAGCCAGCTGTCTCAGTATCTCCTCCATGCTGGCCTTAAAAAAAAACTGCCCGCATACTCCACCAACTGTGAGGGGGTTAGCTCGGCAGCGGGTGTGTGTGACCCCCTGGATGGGTTCACCACACAAAATCAGGCACAGCAGACAGCTTTGTAGGTGAAACAAAAACAAAGGTGTGGTTTATTTAGACTAGATGCATTGAAAAATAACAGAAAAACAAAAAAAGAAACATGAAAAGAAATCCTGGTCAGCTTGACCGCTTACTACACACGTAGATTCCCTAACTAACAACTGGGTGCAGCCTTGTGCTGCCCCAGTCCCTATCCCTCTTTGAGAAGTTTTGCCACACAGGCGTTAACTCACCGCAAAGCTCAGATACCACACTCCCCAGTCTACACAATCACAGAACTGGTTCCAGGATGGAGCATCTCCCTAAGCATGCTGGGGTGTTTTCTATAGGTCTTAATGAGCCCACTTACTTCAGCTGGGCTCATTAACTCTTCCCCTGCAGGACTCCCAGCACTCCCCCTAGTGGTATAAGTCAGCATAAAGCCTGAATCTAGGGCATACATATTTTCCATCCTGGATGCAACCAGGTGTTTTTACCTGCCTGCTGTCACAATATATATATGTAGGAGACTGTATATACATTTTATGCACTGCATCTAACTGAATCACCTGCCTGCCAGAAGTATATTAGAAACAGTACACCAGGAACGGCCAGGAGTGAGATATAGCTAAACAGATCACGAAATCACCTGCCTGCCTGCCTGAAAGTGTATTTGAAAATGTACACCAGGAATGGCCTGCAGTCAGATATAGGCTTGGCTAAACTGGAATGCAGTGGATATATATGTAGGAGACTGTATATATATTTAATGCACTGCAGATCACTGAATCACCTGCCTGCATGAAAGTGTATTTGAAAACGTACACCAGGTATGGCCTGCAATCAGATATAGGCTTGGCTAGACTAGAATGCAGTGGATATATATGTAGGAGACTGTATATATATTTAATGTACTGCAGATCACAGAATCACCTGCCTGCTTGCCTGAAAGTATATTTGAAAACTTACACCAGGAATGGCCTGCAGTCAGATATAGGCTTGGCTAGACTAGAATGCAGTGGATATATATGTAGGAGACTGTATATATATTTAATGCACTGCAGATTACTGAATCACCTGCCTGCCTGCCTGCCTGAAAGTATATTTGAAAACGTATACCAGGAATGGCCTACAGTCAGATATAGGCTTGGCTAGACTGGAATGCAGTGGATATATATATGTAGAAGACTGTATATATATTTAATGCACTGCAGATCACTAAATCACCTGCCTGCCTGCCTGAAAGTATATTTGAAAACGTACACCAGGAATGGCCTGCAGTCAGATATAGGCTTGGCTAGACTGGAATGCAGTGGATATATATATGAAGGAGACTGTATATATATTTTATGCACTGCAGATCACTGAATCACCTACCTGCCTGAAAGTATATTTGAAAACATACACCAGGAATGGCCTGCAGTCAGATATAGGCTTAGCTAGACTGGAATACAGTGGATATATATATATATGTAGGAGACTGTATATATATTTTATGCACTGCAGCTCACTGAATCAACTGCCTGCCAGAAGTATATTAGAAACAGTACACCAGGAATGGCCAGGAGTGAGATATAGCTAAACTGTATGCAGTGTATTTATATATATGAGACTGAATGTATATATTAAATACACTTCAGGTAACTGAATCACCTGCCTGCCTGAAGTATATTAGAAACAGTACACCGGGAACGGACTGCAGTGAGATATAGCTAAACTGGAAACATATATGTATATATGAGACTGACTGTATATATATATATTAAATACACTGCAGCTAACGGAATCACCTGCCTGCTTGAAGTATATTAGAAACAGTACACCAGGAACGGACTGCAGTCAGATCTAGCTAAACTGGATACAGTATATATATATATATATATATATATATATATATATATACAAGCCTGGATGTATATATATACTAAATACACTGCAGCTAACTGAATCGCCTGCCTGCTCAATCTAAATGAAATGACACTCTCTCGTTCAACGCCAGCAACACACTACACAGGGGCCGAACGGGCCCAGGCGGCCTTATATAGTGTGGGGTGTGGACTTAACCCCCTGACCCATAATTGGCCAAAGGCACCCTGCCTTTGGCCAATTATGGCTCTCTTTGCTGACGACGCTGTGATTGGCCAAAGCATGCGAGTCATAGTGCATGCTTGGCCAATCATCAGACAGCAATGCACTGTGATGTCGCAGTGCATTATGGGTCGTGACGCGTCGCTCAAATTTGGCGAAAACGCCCCATAATGTTCGTATTTCAACAAATGCTCGAACAGCCGTGTTCGACCCAAACATCAAGCTCATCCCCATATATGAGGGATCTCCCTGTGTTATTGATGGAGCAAGAAAACAAAGGGAAAAGCATACTTCCATTCCAATGTTTCTTTAGTATTTTTTCAGTCACAACACTATTTGAAAGTATGCAGAGTCTAAAAGGTAAATCATTTAAATGTTACTTATCAATCAGCAACTTGAGCCTGGGACAATGCACACAACCTCCTTGATCAAGTGAAAGTGTTAGTAAAGTCCACTGTTGTTTCCTTTTTTTGGGGTCCCCCAGGTGGGTTATGCCATATTGTACTAGTATGCGCAGCATATTAGCATATTATGGCACAGTTCCCTCTCAAACCGAGCCTTCCTGCACTGCGTTGTGATCGATCCAGCAGGAACGGGCACTTCTATCTTGGCTGGGTCTTCCTTATGGTTTCTGTGCCCTCAGGCGCTTGAATGGCTGGGTCACGATTATGTCACTCCCGCGTATGGGTACGGGAGTCACATCCCAGCAGCGCAGATCAGGGCCCTAAATGTTCGCTGAGCTGCACATGCGCAATTCAGTGTACATCACGACTGACAGGCAAAAGGAAGCATTTATGTCATACATTACCCTGCCTGTCATCAACTTTTCACAGCGCTGACTTTATTACCACTTTTACTTTACATCAGAAGCCCCTTTACATCAGAGGTTCCTCTATAACATCAGAAGCCACCTTCACATCAGAGGTTCCCCTATTACATCAGAAGCCCCTTCACATCAGAGGTTCCCCTATCACATCAGAAGCCACCTTTGCATCAGAGGTTCTCCTATCACATCAGAAGCCCCCTTCACATCAGAGGTTCCCCTATCACATCCGAAGCCCCCTACACATCAGAGGTTCCTCTATCACATCAGAAGCCCCCTTCATATCAGAGGTTCCCCTATAACATCCGAAGCCCCCTTCGCATCAGAGGTTCCCCTATCACATCCAAAGCCCCCTTCGCATCAGAGATTCCCCTATCACATCAGAAGCCCCCTTCGCATCAGAGATTCCCCTATCACATCAGATGCCCCCTTCACATCAGAGGTTCCCCTATCACATCAGAAGCCCCCTTCACATCTTCACATCAGAGGTCCCCCATCACATCAGAGGTTCCCCCATCACATCAAAAGCCCCCTTCATATCAGAGGTTCCCCTATCACATCCAAAGCCCCCTTCGCATCAGAGGTTCCCCTATCACATCAGAAGCCCCCTTCGCATTAGAGGTCCTCCTATCACATCAGAAGCTCCCTTCGCATCAGAGGTTCCCCTATCACATCCAAAGCCCCCTTCGCATCAGAGGTTCCCCTATCACATCAGAAGCCCCCTGCACAACAGTGGTCCCCCTATCACATCCAAAGCCCCCTACGCATCAGAGGTTCCCCTATCATATCCGAAGCCCCCTTCATATCCGAGGTTCCCCTATCACATCAGAAGCCCCCTTCGCATCAGAGGTTCCCCTATCACATCCAAAGCCCCCTTCGCAACAGAGGTTCCCCTATCACATCAGAAGCCACCTTCACATCAGAGGTTCTCCTGTCACATCAGAAGCCCCCTTCATGTCAGAGGTTCCCCTATCACATCAGAAGCCCCCTTCGCATCAGAGGTTTCCCTATCACATCAGAAGCCCCCTTCGCATCAGAGGTTCCCCTATTACATCAGAAGCCCCCTTCCCATCTTCACATCAGAGGTCCCCCATCACATCAGAGCCTACATTAACAACAGAGCCCCCCCATCATATCAGAGGTCTCTCCTTCATGTCAGATTCCCCCCTTCACGTCAGATTCCCCCTATAAACCAGAGGACCCCTTATACATGAGACCCTCCCTCAAATCAGAGTCCGCCCCTATACATCAGAGGCCACTTATATATAAGTTCCCCCCTCACCATAGAGCAGTGTTTCTCAACTCCAGTCCTCAAGGCGCCCCAACAGGTCATGTTTTCAGGATTTTTCTCAGATGAAACAGCTATGGTAATTACTAAGGCAGTGAACTGATCAAATCACCTGTGCAAAATAATAGAGAGCCGGAAAACAAGACCTGTTGGGGCGCCTTGAGGACTGGAGTTGAGAAACACTGCCATAGAGTCTCCCATCACAGAATGCCCCAGTCACACTGCCCCCTCACATCAGAGCCCTAGCTTTTGACTCCAGTAGTGTGGTAGAGGGCAGGAGGTGGAGTAGGTCTGGAGGAGGCAGACTCTTGCCTTCTCCTAAATGCAGGGGGTGTCCCTGAATGTCGCCTGCCCTGGATGTAATGTCTTTCTTGCTTTTCCAAAGAAGTCCAGTTCACAGACAAAATGTGCCAGAATATGCATGCTACCAAGAGTTTGACTGCATACCTACTGCACTGGTATAGACCCTATGCTACCTTGGATTCCCAACAGCAAAAGAAGCCATGAATGGAATTATTTGGGTTTTTAAATTCTAGCACTAAGAGTAGAATTACTGCTCCAGTGTTAATGTGCATACAAGTTGTGAAAAGCAGTTGAGAATTCAATTCGGACAACTATCAAGGTGCAGATTTTCAATTTGTTTAGCAATATCTGAACTACATGCTGGCTATACTGTGATGCCAAGAGAGAAGTGTATCTTTGGAGCTGATGGATTTTCTCTGCTTGAGGAGGATCTGCTGTGTATTTGATGCTCTACACCAGTGGTCTCCAAACTGCGGCCCTTTGCTTGCCTTTATCCAGCCCTTGGGGCACTACTCCTCTCACTGTTATGAGACACTATTCGTCTGACACATAACAACAGGGCATAATTTCTCCCACTTACACCAATAATAGGGCAGTATTCCTCCCAATGATACCAATGATGGGGCACTATTCATTCCCCTAATACCAAATATGGTGATGTTTATGCCCATTGATGCCTGTAAAATGTCCACTGCCTCCGGCCACAGTCCAGCCCCCCTAAATTTTGAAGCACAATAAACTGGCCCTTTGTTTAGAAAGTTTGGAGACCCCTGCTCTACACAATATAGTGCATAGAAACCTATTAAGCCAGAAGGTTAAACTTGTTTCTGCATATCAATGGATTGTGTCGCACTTAGGAAAGTAAAGTATTGCCACATATATGGAAAAAATGTCACTAGACCTTGATGAATAGATTTTAAAGGTGTATACAACGGAATACAAAACAACATTTACATAAAGGCATTGTAGGAAATCTTTTATATACATGGTTTTATGTAAAGCTACTAAGAGAGGTTTCAATCTTTGATTGAAATCAATGGCTGTAACAGACTGAATGCTTCATATTAAGGGGGCAATTATTAATCGTGCTCCACTTCCTGAACAGAGGGCAGGCGGAAACCATATGGGCATGACTAATCTATGAAACAAACCAAGCCATTAATTACAATTTGACAATTAAATTGTGGTGGTATTTTAATAGAATGACGAATGTGGGCAAATGAATTGAACGTAATTACCATAAGTTCACCCAAGGACATTTTTAGATAGATTTATTAGTTTTTGTAGTCAAAATAAATATTTTTTAAAACATTTATATTTCCACATAGTGTATACTAAAAGCATCTGGATGTCTTCATTTGGGGTAGTTACAAACAGCCCTTGGGGTGACAAACAGTCCTTGTCAGTCCAGGGAAGAGTCATGGATGAAGGTTACCTGTCACATACATTCTTGTGTTACGTAAGATAAACTGGTGGCAGTGATAGGTCTCTAGCAGTATACAAGGGATTGCAGTAAGAGGTTTATGAGCCCCTAAAGGTAGGAAACTTGTGTCAGCAGAGGCACCTGAATGTGAAGGGGAAGCTGAGAAATGGATTCTTCATTGATTTGGTATTTATTGTGTAGCAAGGTCCCAGGCCTCCTTCAGTCTAATGAGAATCTCCAGGGCCAGAGATAGCTGACATCCTTCTGTATATATGGTGGGCTGTGAGGCATAGTGAGTGCAAAGCAGTTAGAGTCATTGGGCGCCAGACACTTCTTGAATGCAAAAGGGATTTTATTTCTCTTAACAGAACTTTGGGAGAGAGGGTTAGGGTCAGGACACCCTTAGGTAGTTGCAAGAATAATTGGTAGACTCAGAGACTTCAACAGGAGGACAGCCATGCAGGGAAAGGCATCCAGCAAGACACCACATCTGCATGTGCAGGAATGCTGTCTCCTGTGGCAACAGTCTTTAACAGTTTCTAACACAAAGTGTAACAGTTCCTTCACTTCCACTACAATCACTTCTTGTAGTTCTTCAGCCCACTGAGCTCCCGGTCTCTCTCTCACCAGACTAGATGAATTACTGCCACTGAATCCCGTAAGCTCCTCCAATCTCCACTGTAGTATCTTCCTCAAGCGTCACCCCCGCCTCTCTGCTGGGTCCCTAGCTTGGCACTTAAGCTACTTGTCAAGCTTCACCCCACTGGCCTGCTCGGTCCCTGGCTTGGCACACAAGGCTGGTCTGCAACCGTCACCTCCACTGGCTGGGTCCCTGGCTTGATTCCCACTGATGTTTTCTGATTCTTCACCATCTCACCGTTGGTGAGAATACTGTGCCAGTACTTACTTCAGCTACTCACTGTGGTCCCTGGTAATAAGGTGGTTGGTCCTTTAGTGGCGACAGCTTCCCCTCTACCTCCCCTCTACCTCCGACCACAACAGGTTCTCCGGTCGGCAGAACCGTCACTTCTGGTTAGACTGCAAGCCACAATCCCAACCCTGCGCTGCTCTCTCTTGCTTCTAGATAGGCAATCAGACAGCCTAGCAGCCAGATTTGCCCGGGATAGGCCCAAACACCGGCCTAGCAGCCCGGGCAGTACAACACATGTCCACCCAGACAGCCGTCTAGGTGTCACAGAACAGTGATCACCTGACTCCACCCAAATATATAGGCTCTCCCAGCAGGCCAAGGGGTTTAAGAAAACCCCTGCCCATTGGTTGGGATACCCCATATACCCATAATCTGACCTTGCATTGCCCTTGTCATAGCTAATGCCACTAGGTACCCGGCGACCTAGCAAGAAAAGAGAGAAGTGCAGCAATTATAGACTTATGCCCCATACACACGGTCGGACATTGATCGAACATTCCGACAACAAAATCCTAGGATTTTTTCCGACGGATGTTGGCTCAAACTTGTCTTGCGTACACACGGTCACACAAAGTTGTCGGAAAATCCAATCATTCTGAACGCGGTGACGTAAAACACGTACGTCGGGACTATAAACGGGGCAGTAGCCAATAGCTTTCATCTCTTTATTTATTCTGAGCATGCGTGGCACTTTGTGCGTTGGATTTGTGTACACACGATCAGAATTTCCGACAACGGATTTTGTTGTCGGAAAATTTTATAGCCTGCTCTCAAACTTTGTGTGTCGGAAAATCTGATGGAAAATGTGTGATGGAGCCCACACACGGTCGGAATTTCCGACAACAAGGTCCTATCACACATTTCCCGTTGGAAAATCCGACCGTGTGTACAGGGCATTACAGTAAAATCAATTGATCCTCAACAATTAGCAAGGGAGCTATACCTGGCAGGCAACTTCAGGTAACTTTAGGAGCAACCCTGCCTGAACACCAGGGTGCTACAATTGCTAACATAATAATATAAGACACCGTCAATGCATTTCACAAACAGATCACAGCTGTTTAAAGTGTTTTCTGCACTATCCTGAGGAAGTGGCTAGTGTAGTGCCATGAAACATGTTGAAAGCAATAAATATCAAATCAATGAAGAATCCATTTCTCAGTTTCTCCTTCACATTCGGGAGCCTCTGCTGACATCAGTTTCCACACTGGAATCCTGAGACCGCAGAGCGTAGGATCGTCAAGATCACCCCACCAAGCATCGAGAGCAACCTTACTATGCGCAGGGACAGTCATAGTCCCTGCAGGGTTACATGCCAGGTTGACTGATCCCCCATTAGGGAGCTCAGCAACCTCCCAGGTGTGAGTACTTCATTGCAATTTACCTTTTCATCATATATTTCATCCAATTATGTGTCAAACTACTACACCATAAGGAACTCACCTGCGGCCTCTGTCTCTTTTCTCCTTTTTTTTTCTCCTTATCTTTGGAGGTACCCCAGTTATACAAGAACTAGTCACTGAAGGACCCTCTGTCCTCCCTCACCTCTATTACTATCACATTTAATACTGTCTAATTACCTTATGTGCCGGTATTCCTCTGTTCCACCAACCCAGACCTGCGCAGGGAGCAATATATATAATGACCCAACAGAGATTAGAATTCATACACTGCTTAGTTTTATTTTCCAGCATTTCTTATAGTATACAATCAGAATATAGCCTATCCATGGGCCATTACCAATCCAGGCCAGGCTAAACACCTCCCCCATGTATATACATTTATTCATAGCATATCTCGCCTGACAATGTACAGACAGTTTTTTTTTAACATTAAACAGGCTATTGCATCACTTTGTCTAGACTCTAGCTTGTGGTTAAGACAAGACTAAAACAAGACTTCCTCTCTATCTACAGAGTACAGAAGCAGTAATATATTTAAAGGAGTACTCTAGCCCTAGGTTTCAATAATATAGCACAAAGCAGTGTAAGCATTAGGGGGGCTTTTTTACAAGATTCTTGCAGTCACACCTTTCCCCCGCCTGGGGTATAATTTGTCTTTCCCTGGGATGGACAGGGTGAGTGTGTTGGAGAAAGAATGTTTGCGGGCTGTGATGGCACATGTCCACAGACCTGAGGAGACTCAGGGGGTTATTTACAAAAGGCAAATCCACTTTGCGCTACAAGTGCAAACTACAAGTGCAAAGTGCACTTGAAATTGCACTGAAAGTGAACTTGGGAGTGCAGTCGCTGTAAATCTGAGGGGTAGATCTGAAATGAGGGGAAGCTCTGCTGATTTTATCATCTAATCATGTACAAGCTCAAATGCTGTTTTTTATTCTCCTTGTATGTCCCCCTCGGATCTACAGCGACTGCACTTCCAAGTGCACTTTCAGTGCAATTTCAAATGCACTTTGCACTTGTAGTTTGCACTTGTAGTGCAAAGTGAATTTGACTTTAGCAAATAACCCCCTCAGTGTTGTCTCACTACTAGCCAGGAGGCTAAATAACTTCTGCTTTTTATGGGACTGTACTTTCTTACCTCTGCCAGGGAACCTCTACATTTTTGGTAATTTTTTTTCTTCAATACTGACAATTAAACATGGGCAGAAAGTGTTTAAAGGAGAAGTACAGAATAAAGCTGGTTTGGCTGTACTTCTCCTGTGGATCACAGGAGTGAAGTTCGTTCTGCACCCGAAGAAGCCTGAAGAAGCCCCCAAGGTTCTGTTCTTGGACCTCTCCTTTTCTCAATCTACACCACCTCCCTGGGTCATTTGATTGCCTCCCATGGCTTTAAATATCATCTCTACGCTAATGACACCCAAATCTATCTCTCCACCCCCCAGCTCTCTCCATCTGTCTCCTCACACATTACCAACTTACTAGCAGACATATCAGCCTGGATGTCACATCACTTCCTCAAACTCAACCTATCCAAAACCGAGCTCATGATATTTCCTCTCTCAGGTGCCGCTTCCCCTGAATTCTCTGTCAATATCAACGGCTCAACTATCAACTTATCCCCCCATGCCAAGGTCCTAGGTGTAATCCTGGACTCTGAACTAACCTTTCGGCCCCACATCCTATCGCTATCCAAAGCTTGCCGCCTCAACCTCTGCAACATCCCCAAGATACGCCCCTTTCTAACCAATGTCACCACAAAGCTTCTAATCCACTCCCTGGTCATCTCTCGCCTCGACTACTGTGACTCCCTCCTCACTGGCTTACCTCTAAATAGGCTATCCCCACTTCAGTCCATCATGAACGCTGCTGCCAGGCTCCTCCACCTCACAAACCGCACAGCGTCTGCTATACCCCTCTACCAATCCCTCCATTGGCTGCCACTCAGTCACCAAATTAAATTCAATATACTAACTATAACTTACAAAGCCATGTACAACCTGGCCCCCAGCTACATCTCTAACCTACTGTAGTCTCAAAATACCAACCTAATCGTTCTCTTCGCTCCTCCCAAGACCTCCTGCTCTCAAACTCACTTCATCCCATGCTCGCCTTCATGACTTCTCCAGAGCCTCTCCCATCCTCTGGAGTGCTCTACCCCAATCCATCCGATTTTCTCCTACTTTATCCACTTTCAGACGATCCCTGAAAACTCCTCTCTTCAGAGAAGCCTATCTGGCCCCCACCTAACAACTGTACATTTATCTTCTCCATCAGCACATCACTCACAGTTATTACTTCTTGTATCTCTTGACCTTCCCTCTTAGATTGTAAGCTCTAATGAGCAGGGCCCTCTGATTCCTACTGTATTAAAGTGTATTGTATTTGTACTGTCTACCCCCAAGTTGTAAAGCGCTACGTAAACTATTGGCGCTACATAAATCCTGTATAATAATAATAAAAAAGCCCACTGTTGGATGATGTGACATCACAGAGCCGATACAGGCTGGGGTAAGATCACGACAATAAAGTCAGGTTCCACCCACAACCTGGGACTGGCACCTGACCCAGCCACTCCCATCCCCTTGACAGCCCAGTGCTCCAGTGAGAGGGGGGGGGAGCAGAGAGCCAGTGAATGACAGTCACTAACTTTCTGCTAATGGAGCTCTGAGAACTGAGCGATCAGCAGTCTTTGATCGCCATGACATTGCTTGCAATGCATAGATGACATCACTCAGTCTAAAATATGGTATGCAATGAAAATAAAAAAAAAAGTGTTTTTTATATATAAGATCTGGAAGGGAGGAACCAGGGAAGGCAAAATATAAGCAGATTAAACTTCAGTTTTAAAGTAAGTGTATAGCTTTATTTTATTTTTTTATTAAAATAATAAACGTGCAATGGTTTTGCACAGAGCAGCCCTGATCCTCCTCTTCTGGGGTCTCCCGCCAATGCTCCTGGCTCCTCCCCTTTGGCGAGTGCCCCTATAGAAAGCTGTTTTCCATGATTGCACTCATGTGAGCTCAATCCCAAGCCATCCTTTCTGCATCAATAGACACAGATGGCACAGTAACACCCCCCTCCCGTGCTCCATCTTCAGAGAGATTGAGTGACGGCAGCAGGAGCCAATCTGCCCTGTGAGAGAGCACTGGATTAAAACCAGGCTCAGGTAAGTATAAGGGGCTGAGGCCTGATCCTATAGCATAGAAAGATTTTTTTTTCTCCTTACTGCATAAATGGCATTAAGGTTAAAAAAAACCTTAAGAAACACTTCAACAATGGGTATGTATTGGGTATTGAAAGGGTTCATTGGTCAACTGGTCAAGTGCGCCCCCAAACCTTTTCCTTGCTCGAGCTGAACTTGGACACGAAGAAGATCTTTCAATCGATTGGGTAAATCAAGACACCGTACACCGAGTTGGATATCCAGAAATACAAATGTATTATACCATTTTACATGTTATATAGGGCAACAATCATTATCAGTAGGGGCAAACCAAGGGGCGGTCCCTTAGTTTATCCAATCACAAGAGTACAGGTATCACAAGTTACATATCACAAGTTACATTTTATATGACATATACATATTTGCATAATATTCTGCTCAGTGACGTGCCTAAAAAGTATCTAAAATGTCTTTTGTCTAAATATACCTAGCTTGAATTCCGAGAAAATTAATAATTTGGAAATAACCTTTTAAGACAGTCTTGGTCATGTACCATTGGCTTTAGGCCCAGATGTGCGGTGAGATGTACTAGCTAGTTCCCCTATATCCATTCAAAGGTTACCACTGCAAGTACTTCCCTGTTTTGCAGATAGTTTGCTAGTAAATTTCCATTTGACTTTATAAAAGCCTTGCGATAGCATTTCATATAGCTTGTATCAACAGTTCAGGCCCCTTATCTAAAGTATATAGTGAACCAAAGTGCAGCCATTTTCCTTACAATCCCTCCTTTAATCAGGGAGGATTTCATTCTCCCTGATCACCAATTCCCTAATGCTTGGAGTACCAGGTTTGTTCTGTGTAGAACATAGCCGTGGCTTCCTCAGGCTCAATGTAGAACATGGCCATGGTTTCCTTAAGCCCAGAGTCCGGTTTAATTTTTGCTGCAATGTCAGGAACTTTACTGGTGATGTAAAATAGGAATTTGATAGTGGCATAAGTGGCGATATCCAGGAGTACTATCATGATTAGTATCATGCCTGCCTTTTTAAAGAATCCCATAACACTGTCCCAAAATGATCCAAACCATCCCCCAATTCCTGAGAGTTGGTTCCAAGAGTCCCCCAGCCTCCTCATTTGTGTTTGCAGTTTTGCTTTCTCCTCCTGGTGTCATTTAATAATATAATAATAGTCTGGTACCTCTAAATCTTCACTAGGTTTAGTTAAATTGTTCATATATGTGCAACAGAGGCTTTTGTCCCCTGTCACATCACACAGCCCTGTCAGTACCATCATCATCCTCTCTTGACGCTGCTTGATTATTTCTTGTTCAAACAGGATTTTCCTCAATTCCTCATTGATGAAGCCCACATCGGCTGATGTTTTATTCATCCAGGAATCTACTAGTTCCCCAAACTCATCTACCTTTGTACATGCCTGCCCCACCCATGGAAGCAAATACCTTGTCCCACCAGGTTGTGACCTCTCTTTTGTGTCTCCCGAACTCTAAATGACCATGGGCTGGTATCATCTCAACAGGGGAGTCCCTGGGAGAAGCACCTATGAAAGGGATCATTTCTACCAGTGTGCACCATCCTGAGGTCTTTCTATCGAGGGGGTATGGGATGGTAGTGTGGCACCAAAGACCACAGCACACCATCCATCCGTGGGGCATATGAGGGGCGGGTAGATCCCCAGGTGAATCTACGTTGAACCTTAACCCCACTAGGCACATCCAGTCCCCTATGGAGGGTGCCTCATCCTCACGCTCCTCCATCCATGAGCTATTCATATGTGTGCTGACGAGCCATGATTCTGTTACCGAGCTATTACCTTTTATACAATTTGAAATATTGTAGGAGGACATATTCCCAATGCGCTCATCAGGGTCTGATATGTTGTGTGTGAGAAGTCCCTCTATATCTAATGTTCCATTGGCTACCGTGTCTCTGCAACATCTACCATTATACAAATCTTTACCTGCTCCATTAAGAAAACATAATTGCGGACTCCTTGTGTACCCTGTAAAGAGAAGGGGTTTACTATTGGTTGTGATGCTCTCAGGGGGAATGGGTTGGGTGATGTTTAGCAGCTGCTCTAGGGTCACTGGCCTTCCAACCATCGGAAAAGAGTGTCGGCCAGTTCCCATATGGGAACAAACCCAGCATTCTGAGTAATTCTGCTTTCTTGCGAAAGCATGCATCATTATGAAATGATGAGGAATCGAGCCTGGTACTGAGTAAGTTTCAGGATCTAGCTGTGCCCCGTTATTAATACTTTTAAAGTCTGGTCTTAGGAGTTCCCTTCTGGATTTTAGGAATTGGAATTTTGATTTGGGGGCTTTTTTCATACTGGTATTATTTAATGGTGCAAAGGGCGCGTAGTTTGATCTCTTGTTTTGAATAACTTGACTGATTCCTATATCCCTGAGTTTGGCCTTTTTAAATTTGGACACCAGGTTCTGACTTGGTTTATGATTGGGATTCATACACCAGGTCTTTTCTACTCCCTTATTTTTGGCTGTAAAGACAATGGCTGCTATGTGGCAATTCCCATCCCTCCTTTGAATATGATACCCTGTAACTGCTTGAGATTGGGCTTTGGACATTTGTCCGGCTACCTGAATACAGCAAGGATAAATAGAACTTCCCATAAAACCTCGCCGAGTACGTTTAGTATGATTAGAGGGGGGCTGAAAACCACAACTGTTAGTCATCCAACATACAAAAGTGGTTAGTAGAATAATCTTAAACGTGATCAGGTTGGCAAAGACTAAGATTATTTGAGTGGTGCATTTCCAGGGCCTCCGTTTGGGTGAATCCTGGAAACCTGGGGGAAAAACTTGAACATCTACTACTCGAATGTTATTAGGTTTAAGGTCTCTGGGGCTCCGGAGTCCTCTAGGGAGGGTGCTGCAGGAGGGTTTGGGGAGCTTGGGCAGGGGTTTGAGTTCAATGTCTCTTTCTTTTGCGGTTCTTGGCTTGCTTCCAGGCTTGGTGCTCTTTTTATCCTTGATGCGTGGATCCATTGTGGTCCCTGGTCTGTGAGGATGGCAGTTCGGGTTGCTTTGAGTACTTAAAATGGTCCTTGGTAGATGGGCCCTGGTACCTTCCTTGCTGCAAGCTGCTTTTTCAAGACTTTGTCACCAGGTATGAAGGGGTGTGTAGGCTCTGTGGAGAGAGGAGGAAAAGTGACAGCTACCTTGTCGTAGTTTTCAGTAAGGCTACTTACCAGATGTTTCACATGCTCTTCCTGTAAGGAATAAAGATTAACCTCCTCTCTCTCAATTGCTTTCTTCTGGGCCAGATTTCCCATTAGTATTTCATATGGGGATAAGCCTGTCCTGCTATGGGGGGTGGTTCTTATCTGGAAGAGGACCCCTGGCAGGTTTTTTAGCCAGTCCTTCATGATACCGTTAGTTGCCTTTTTGAGTTTGTCCTTGATCGTTCTATTCATTCTTTCCACTACCCCTGAACTCTGTGGGTGATATGGGATGTGTAGCTTCCACTGTATCCCTAATACCCTTGTCAATTCTTTCACCAGTTTTGAAGTAAATGCTGGGCCTTGGTCAGAGTATATGGTAGCAGGAAGTCCATATCGACTGATCCAATGATTGATCAGACACCAGGCTGCAATGCCTGCAGTTTCCCCTGTCATGGGTATGGCCTCTGGCCAAGTTGAAAATCTGTCCACCATCACGCACAAATATTTGAGATTACCTCTCTGCCTGGGCATGTGTGTGAAGTCTATCTGTAAGTCTTGTAGCGGGCCTAATGGTGGTGGCAAATGTCCATGTTTCCCATGTTGAGGGGCCTGAACATTGTTCTGAGCACAAGTCAGACAAGAGGAGACAAGCTGTTGTACTAGGTCGTGTGCCTTGGTTGTACTGAAACAGTCTTGGTACTTTTTTAAGAGTGGTCTTGGTCCTATGTGTCCTGGACTGTGGAGGTAAGACAATAATAGGGGCGCTGCTGCTCTAGGTATGCCTATGATTCGCCCTTGTTTGTTCTGAGACCTGTAGGGTCTCTGGTCAAACCCATATCGGTCCAGTAGTCCAGGTCATCAGCCGATGCCTGTTTTTGCAAGAGTGCTGATGTGTGTTGGAACGAGGGGGTGGTAAAGTCGTTTTGGAATAATAGAAGCTTTGTGTCATGTGGCTGTGGCTGTCTTTCTGGTGCAGCTTTTGCTATCTAGAGCGTTTCCCTGGGACTCTAGGGATCCGTCTGTCGCATGTCCCTTAATATTGACAATGTTTAATCTATGGGGCTGTTGTATTGCATTAATTAGATCGTACACATACCCACTGTTATTTATTTTTTTGTTATCTGCAGTCCGAAATCCGCGTCTAAACCAGATCATTCCGAAATCGTGCGCGACCTCGAATGCGTACCTGCTGTCTGTGTAAATGTTCACCTTTTTACCTTTGTGGATTAAGCAGGCCCTTGTGAGTGCATATAACTCGGCTTGTTGTGCGGAGGTTGCACCAGTAAGGTAACCATCTTCTAGAATGAGATCCGGTAGCATTACCACTTAATAGCCTGTCTTGTATTGATTATCCGCTGGACGTGTGCAACTCCTATCTATAAATACGTTAGGGTAATCTGGGTTGGGTAGATCGGTGAGATCTCTGCGAGGTGCTGTGACAGTGAGAAGTTCCTGAGTGCAGTCATGACAGTCTTGGGAAGTGACTGGGAGTTTTAGCAAAGCATGTAAGAGTTTGATTGCCGGTGTTACCTCAGCACAGCTTTTGACAGTTAAGTTGTGCGTGTTTGTAAGAATGATTTCATACCCTGATGAACGCTGTGTAGTCATGTGTTGTGTATTCATGTTTTGTAGCAAATGAAGAACACTATGTGATGTCTATAGGGTGGTTGGGTATGTTGGTGGGTATGGGTATGTCTGTGGTAAACAAAGTCTGAGTACCCGGAGACCCCTCAGTTTGTCCTGCAAAATCGGTGTTCCGGGGGGTTGATGGAATAACCTTAATCTCCCTTATGGTCTCCTCTTCGGCCCCTGACCCTTCTGATTCATCTTCCTCCCTATTTTCTGTTTCCTCCATCAGTTTATGTTTTTCCATAACTGCCTGAAACCTCTGTCTGGCGGCTCTAGTAACCATTTGTCCCTCTTGGTCTATCTCATTAAAAATTTTCTGTGTTTTAGCAGTTAACTCTTCTATTTTCTTCTGTCTCTTTTGACTTTCTGTTTTGTTGGATTTTTTTCCACTCTCTATTGTGTAATGGGTGTCTATAGTGTCGGTTAGATTGTCTATAGCAGATACATATTCTTTGATAGTTCTTCTCTTATTTTCTTGTTCATCTAACCAATGTGTACCCTTTTCCTTTGCCAATAATCCTCCCAATGTCAGTTCTAAGGAAGGATACAATTTATTTTCCTGTTTAACAGTTTTATTTGTTTCTATGGGGGTCTCAGGATTCTGTGGTTTATTTGTTTCTATGTGGGTCTCGGGATTCAATTCCTCTTTAGGTTGGTCAATTTTGGGAAATTTGGGAAACACATAAGGAGGTGGAGCAGATTCAAAAAAAGGATTACAAGCCTTTGGAGTATCTAAACGTGGGTTGGGTGCGGTGGGAAAACGTGAGGTCGGGTTTTTGTATATAGTCTGTGGGAATTTCTTTTTATATTCCTTCAGTGCTTTAGACCATATTTTATAACACTCTTTCATATAGTCATTGTTAGAAGGAAACGGTGGATAATTATACTGTTTATGTTGCCCACACATTTTAGTAACTTCTTCCCAATCATTCTGGCTACAAGGGCCATAGGGAGTTAATCCCGAAATTTGCAGACTATGTGACCGTTTCAATATTTGAGACCAAAAAGGATCAGTATAATATTTTCTACAGTTTCCAGACACGAAATCAATTGGGGTTGGTTGTTCTGACTTACCACCAGAATTCGCCTTTTCCAAATGATTTCCCATTATTTATACAAATCTTTATGATCACAGACCAACAATGAATTAGGACAAAGTTTGTTTAACCACTTGCCGACCGCCTAACGCAGATATACTGCGGCAGAGTGGCACGGACAGGCAAAATCACGTACCTGTACGTGATTTGCCTTCCGCGGGTGGGGGGTCCGATCGGACCCCCCCCCGGTGCCATAGACGGTCGGCTCTCGTTCGCGGGCGATGGGAGGTGAGGGGGAGGCCATCCATTGATGGCCACCCCCTCCCGATCGCTCCCGGCGAATGAAAATGCTTCCTTTCCCTCTGTAATGTAAACAGAGGGAAAGGAAGTGATGTCATCTCTCCTCGAGTCGGTCTTTTCGTCCGGCGCAGAGGAGAGAAGACATCCAAGTAAGTGCACCAACACTACACTAACAGTAGAACACGCAGGCACACTTTTCACCCCCCTGTCACCCCCCGATCACCCCCTGATCACCCCCCTGTACCCCCTGTCACTCTGACACCAATAGCAGTGTTTTTTTTTTTTTTGCATTGGTGTCAGTTTGTCAGTTATAAGTGTTAGGGCAGTTAGGTTAGCCCCCTTTAGGTCTAGGGTACCCCCCCTTAGGTCCAGGGTACCCCCTAACCCCCCCCTAATAAAAGTTAACCCCTTGATTACCCCCCGTCACCAGTGTTGCTAAGCGATCGTTTTTCTGATCGCTGTATTAGTGACACAGGTGACGCTAGTTAGGGAGGTGAGTATATAGGTTTGCTGTCAGTGTTTTATAGCGACAGGGACCCCCATATACTACCTGCTAAAGGTTTTAACCCCCTGATTGCCCCCTAGTTAACCCTTTCACCAGCGATCACCGTATAAGTGTTACGGGTGACGCTGGTTAGATAGTTTGTTTTTTGTAGTTTATTATAGTTTATTACAGTTTATTATAGTTTATTATAGTTTTAGGGCACCCGCCGTTTATTACCTTATAAAGGTTTAACCCCCTAATTGCCCGGCGGTGATAGAAGTTAAGTTTTTAGGATCTGATAAGGTCTGCGTCGCCCCAGGCAGCGTCAGGTTAGCGCTAGTACCGCTAAAACCCACGCACGCAGCATACACCTCCCTTAGTGCTATAGTATCTGAACGGATCGATATCTGATCCGATCAGATCTATACTCCCCAGCAGTTTAGGGTTCCCTGAAACACAGTGTTAGCGGGATCAGCCCAGATACCTGCTAGCACCTGCGTTTTGCCTCTGCGCCCAGCCCAGCCCAGCCCACCCAAGTGCAGTATCGATCGATAACTGACACTTACAAAACACTAAGCACACAACTGCAGCGGTCGCAGAGTCAGGCCTGATCCCTGCGATCGCTAACAGTTTTTTGGTAGCGTTTTGATAGTCGCTAACAGTCAGGAGCTTTTTTGCCTGTGAGTCTCACTAGTGTACCCCTAAATTTAGAGGCCAAAATGGCAAATCCAAGGTACACTAGTGAAGAGGCCTACAGGATTCTGAGTATGACAGATAGTGAAGAGGAAGTCACTCATCTGTCAAGTTCAGGCTCAGAATACGAACCTGTAGAGGACAGCGGCTCCATGACAGATAGCTCTGACGACGGAGTTGTGGTCCCTGCTAGGGTCAGGCGTACCAGACCCCGAACTTATGCTGTCCTTGAAGTGCATGAACCGCAGGGCTCTCGTAGGGAGCAGAGAGGTACTAGTGCCGCTACTCCTTCTGGTGAACTGGCAAGCACCAGCGGCCTAGTACACCCTGGTCGTACATCCAGCACTGCAGTATCACGTGGTGACGTGGCGAGTCCCATAAGTGCAGTTCAAGCTGGCGAGGTGGCAAGCAGTAGTAGTGTCCCGCTGCCACCAAGAAGACAAAGACAGGCCCGTCGTGCCCATAGTGCCCTTCCTGCTGCATTGGCCAATCCGAATTGGGAACCTTCCACTTCTGCAGCACCCGTACTTCCCCCTTTCACTGGCCAACCCGGAATTCAGGTGGAAACAGTTGACTTTACGCCACTCGATTTTTATTCGCTGTTTTTCACCGAAGATCTCTATAGATCTATTGTGGACCAAAGCAATTTGTACGCTGGTCAACACATCGCCACTATTCCCCAGTCCACCCTTGCCAGAGATTGGAGACCAATTACGGTCTCCGAATTTAAGATCTTTCTGGGCCTTTCCCTCCTCATGGGCATAACCAAAAAGAGTGAGTTGCGGTCATATTGGTCCACTGACCCAATTCACCATATGCCCGTGTTCTCTGCCTCCATGGCCAGGGCACGATACGAGCAGATTTTGCGGTTCATGCATTTCAACAACAATGAACTCTGTCGTCCTCGTGGAGACCCTGCATACGATCGGCTCTACAAAATTCGGCCCCTCGTAAACCACTTCAACCAACGTTTTGCAGACTTGTTTACCCCCCATCAAGTTGTCTGCGTTGATGAGTCCCTGATTAAGTTTTCTGGCCGCTTGTCCTTCAAACAGTACCTTCCCAGCAAGCGTGCCAGATACGGGGTCAAGATGTATAAGCTCTGTGACAGGGCCACAGGCTATACATGTAGATTTATGGTTTACGAGGGCAAAGATAGTCACGTAGAGCCGATAAACTGCCCTGACTACATAGGAAGCGCTGGCAAGATAGTGTGGGACTTGGTGTCACCCTTATTCGGAAAGGGGTACCACTTGTACGTGGACAATTATTATACGAGCGTGCCACTTTTTAGTCACTTGTTTGATCATCAGATTGGAGCATGTGGCACCGTGCGACCTAATCGCCGGGGCTTTCCCCAGCGGCTTGTAGAGTCCCGTCTTAGGCTGGGGGAGAGAGCCTGCTTGCAGTATAATAATTTGCTCGCTATGAAGTGGAGGGATAAGAAGAATGTTTTCGTTCTCACCTCCCTTCATGCAGACACGACGACCCAAATTCCTACGGCGACTGGTGTTGTGGAGAAACCCCTCTGTGTCCACGAATACAACCTTAATATGGGAGGGGTGGACCTCAACGACCAGTTGTTGGCGCCGTACTTAGTTGCCCGTAAGGCCAGACGCTGGTACAAAAAAGTGTCTGTTTACTTATTTCAATTGGCTTTGCTGAATGCTCATGTGCTATACAGAGCTTCAGGACGGACTGGATCCTTCCTTAAATTCCAGGAAGAGATCGTCAGAGCCCTTCTGTATCCAGATGGTGCTCCACCTCACCTTCCCAATCCAAATGCAGTAAGCCGGCTGCATGGGAGGCATTTTCCTTATGTCCTCCAGAGTACCCCTACCCAACGAGCCCCCCAAAAAAGATGTCGTGTCTGCAGCAAGCGCGGATATAGGCGTGACACCCGCTATTATTGTCCCTCCTGTCCTGACAATCCTGGTCTATGCATTGGTGAATGTTTTGAACGCTACCATACACTAGTGGAGTATTAGCGTAGGGTTCAGCACGGCACAGACTAGGCACACTAACACAGGGTCTCCCAAGATGCCATCGCATTTTGAGAGACCCAAACCTGGTACAGTTACAGTTAAAAGTTAAAGTTACTAAAAAAAGTGTTAAAAAAAAAAAAAAAATACAAAAAAAATAAAAAAATAAAAATACAAAAAAAATATAAAATAAAAAAACCAAAAATAGTTGTCGTTTTATTGTTCTCTCTCTCTATTCTCTCTCTATTGTTCTGCTCTTTTCTATTGTATTCTATACTGCAATGTTTTATTGTTATGTTTTTATCAGGTTTGCTTTATAGGTATGCAATTTTTTTATACTTTTTTATTGTTAACCACTTTTTTGTTTTCAGGTACGCCATTCAGCTGCAGAGCGGATTTATTTATCTTGACAGCAACAGCGTTTGCTCCCACGATATATAAAGCCGTGACTCCAGCGCTGTCGGAGGTGATTTCACCACCACAGTTCCATACTTCAGCATATATGCCGAAGCGTGGGGGCAGTAGTGGGTGGAGGAGCAATTTGCTCCTGCCTTTTGCGGGAGGATGCCCCCATGCTTCGGCATATATATATTTTAGGTAGGCACAGGTTGCGTTAAATGTTTTATTTTTTACTATGTTTTTTTTGTATTTGCTTTGCAGGTATGGTAAGGTATACTGTTATACTGTAATGTTACTTTGTTTTTTTGTTAACCATCATTTGCTTAGCAGGTACGCCATTCAGTTGCAGCGCGGATTTATTTATCTTGACAGCAAAAGCGTTTGCTCCCACGATATATAAAGCCGTGACTCCAGCGCTGTCGGAGGTGATTTCACCACCACAGTTCCATACTTCAGCATATATGCCGAAGCGTGGGGGCAGTAGTGGGTGGAGGAGCAATTTGCTCCTGCCTTTTGCGGGAGGATGCCCCCATGCTTCGGCATATATATATTTTAGGTAGGCACAGGTTGCGTTAAATGTTTTATTTTTTACTATGTTTTTTTTTGTATTTGCTTTGCAGGTATGGTAAGGTATACTGTTATACTGTAATGTTACTTTGTTTTTTTGTTAACCATCATTTGCTTAGCAGGTACGCCATTCAGTTGCAGCGCGGATTTATTTATCTTGACAGCAAAAGCGTTTGCTCCCACGATATATAAAGCCGTGACTCCAGCGCTGTCGGAGGTGATTTCACCACCACAGTTCCATACTTCAGCATATATGCCGAAGCGTGGGGGCAGTAGTGGGTGGAGGAGCAATTTGCTCCTGCCTTTTGCGGGAGGATGCCCCCATGCTTCGGCATATATATATTTTAGGTAGGCACAGGTTGCGTTAAATGTTTTATTTTTTACTATGTTTTTTTTTGTATTTGCTTTGCAGGTATGGTAAGGTATACTGTTATACTGTAATGTTACTTTGTTTTTTTGTTAACCATCATTTGCTTAGCAGGTACGCCATTCAGTTGCAGCGCGGATTTATTTATCTTGACAGCAAAAGCGTTTGCTCCCACGATATATAAAGCCGTGACTCCAGCGCTGTCGGAGGTGATTTCACCACCACAGTTCCATACTTCAGCATATATGCCGAAGCGTGGGGGCAGTAGTGGGTGGAGGAGCAATTTGCTCCTGCCTTTTGCGGGAGGATGCCCCCATGCTTCGGCATATATAAATGGTGCATGTATGCCCATCATTAGAAGTGGGCGGATGAAGGGAGGTATTCTAATGGTGGGCATACCCACCGATCAATATCTTTTTTTCGTTCAGCCCACAGGCTGCATGAAAAAAAAGTTTACAATACAAGGACCAGCAACGTACTGGTATGTTGCTGGACTTTGAGTGGTTATACCAGAATGATGCCTGCAGGTTTAGGTATCATCTTGGTATCATTCTTTTCAGCCAGCGGTCGGCTTTCATGTAAAAGCAATCCTAGCGGCTAATTAGCCTCTAGACTGCTTTTACAAGCAGTGGGAGGGATTCCCCCCCCCCCCCCCACCGTCTTCCATGTTTTTCTCTGGCTCTCCTGTCCCAACAGGGAACCTGAGAATGCAGCCGGTGATTCGGCCAGCTGACCATAGAGCTGATCAGAGACCAGAATGGCTCCAATCATCTCTATGGCCTAAGAAACCGGAAGCTACGAGCATTTCATGACTTAGATTTCGCCGGATGTAAACAGCGCCATTGGAAAATTGGGAAAGTATTTTATCACACCGATCTTGGTGTGGTCAGATACTTTGAGGGCAGAGGAGAGATCTAGGGTCTAATAGACCCCAATTTTTTCAAAAAAGAGTACCTGTCACTACCTATTGCTATCATAGGGGATATTTACATTCCCTGAGATAACAATAAAAAAGATAAAAAAAAAAAAAAAATGAAAGGAACAGTTTAAAAATAAGATAAAAAATCAAAAAATTAATAAAAAAAAAAAAAAAAAAAAAAAAAAGCACCCCTGTCCCCCCCTGCTCTCGCGCAAAGGCGAACGCAAGCGTCGGTCTGGCGTCAAATGTAAACAGCAATTGCCCCATGCATGTGAGGTATCACCGCGAAGGTCAGATCGAGGGCAGTAATTTTAGCAGTAGACCTCCTCTGTAAATCTAAAGTGGTAACCTGTAAAGGCTTTTAAAGGCTTTTTAAAATGTATTTAGTTTTTCGCCACTGCACGTTTGTGCGCAATTTAAAAGCATGTCATGTTTGGTATCCATGTACTCGGCCTAAGATCATCTTTTTTATTTCATCAAACATTTGGGCAATATAGTGTGTTTTAGTGCATTAAAATTTTAAAAAGTGTGTTTTTTCCCCAAAAAATGCGTTTGAAAAATCGCTGCGCAAATACTGTGTGAAAAAAAAAAATGAAACACCCACCATTTTAATCTGTAGGGCATTTGCTTTAAAAAAATATATAATGTTTGGGGGTTCAAAGTAATTTTCTTGCAAAAAAAAATTATTTTTTTATGTAAACAACAAGTGTCAGAAAGGGCTTTGTCTTCAAGTGCTTAGAAGAGTGGGTGATGTGTGACATAAGCTTCTAAATGTTGTGCATAAAATGCCAGGACAGTTCAAAACCCCCCCAAATGACCCCATTTTGGAAAGTAGACACCCCAAGCTATTTGCTGAGAGGCATGTTGAGTCCATGGAATATTTTATATTGTGACACAAGTTGCGGGAAAAAGACAATTTTTTTTTTTTTTTTTTGCACAAAGTTGTCACTAAATGATATATTGCTCAAACATGCCATGGGAATATGTGAAATTACACCCCAAAATACATTCTGCTGCTTCTCCTGAGTACGGGGATACCACATGTGTGAGACTTTTTGGGAGCCTAGCCGCGCACGGGACCCCGAAAACCAAGCACCGCCTTCAGGCTTTCTAAGGGCGTAAATTTTTGATTTCACTCTTCACTGCCTATCACAGTTTCGGAGGCCATGGAATGCCCAGGTGGCACAAAACCCCCCCAAATGACCCCATTTTGGAGAGTAGACACCCCAAGCTATTTGATGAGAGGTATAGTGAGTATTTTGCAGACCTCACTTTTTGTCACAAAGTTTTGAAAATTGAAAAAAGAAAAAAAAAATATGTTTTTATTGTCTTTCTTCATTTTCAAAAACAAATGAGAGCTGCAAAATACTCACCATGCCTCTCAGCAAATAGCTTGGGGTGTCTACTTTCCAAAATGGGGTCATTTTGGGGGGTTTTGTGCTATCTTGGCATTTTATGGCCTTCAAAACTGTGATGGGTAGTGAGGAGTAAAATCAAAAATTAACGCTCTTAGAAATCCTGAAGGCGGTGATTGGATTTTGGGGCCCGTATGAAGCTAGGCTCCCAAAAAGTGCCACTCATGTGGTATCCCCATACTCAGGAGAAGTAGCAGAATGTATTTTGGGGTGTAATTCCACATATGCCCATGGCATGTTTGAGCAATATATCATTTAGTGACAACTTTGTGCAAAAAAAAAAAAAAAAAAAAAAAAATTGTCACTTTCCCGCAACTTGTGTCAAAATATAAAATATTCCATGGACTCAACATGCCTCTCAGCAAATAGCTTGGGGTGTCTACTTTCCAAAATGGGGTCATTTGGGGGGGTTTTGTGCCATCTTGGGATTTTATGGCCTTCAAAACTGTGATAGGTAGTAAGGAGTGAAATCAAGAATTTATGCCCTTAGAAATCCTGAAGGCGGTGCTTGGTTTTCGGGGCCCCGTACGCGGCTAGGCTCCCAAAAAGTCCCACACATGTGGTATCCCCGTACTCAGGAGAAGCAGCTAAATGTATTTTGGGGTGCAATTCCACATATGCCCATGGCCTGTGTGAGCAATATATCATTTAGTGACAATTTTGTGCAAAAAAAAAAAAAATTGTCACATTCCCGCAACTTGTGTTAAAAAATAAAATATTCCATGGACTCAACATGCCTCTCAGCAAATAGCTTGGGGTGTCTACTTTCCAAAATGGGGTCATTTGGGGGGGTTTTGTGCCATCTTGGCATTTTATGGCCTTCAAAACCGTGATAGGTAGTGAGGAGTGAAATCAAAAATTTATGCCCTTAGAAATCCTGAAGGCGGTGCTTGGTTTTCAGGGCCTCGTACGCAGTTAGGCTCCCAAAAAGTCCCACACATGTGGTATCCCCATACTCAGGAGAAGCAGCAGAATGTATTTTGGGGTGTAATTCCACATTTGCCCATGGCATGTTTGAGCAATATATCATTTAGTGACAACTTTGTGCAAAAAAAAAAAAAAAAAAAAAAAAATGGTCACTTTCCCGCAACTTGTGTCAAAATATAAAATATTCCATGGACTCAACATGCCTCTCAGCAAATAGCTTGGGGTGTCTACTTTCCAAAATGGGGTCATTTGGGGGGGTTTTGTGCCATCTTGGCATTTTATGGCCTTCAAAACTGTGATAGGTAGTGAGGTGTGAAATCAAAAATTTATGCCCTTTGAAATCCTGAAGGTGGTGCTTGGTTTTCGGGGCCCCGTACGCGGCTAGGCTCCCAAAAAGTCCCACACATGTGGTATCCCCGTACTCAGGAGAAGCAGCTAAATGTATTTTGGGGTGCAATTCCACATATGCCCATGGCCTGTGTGAGCAATATATCATTTAGTGACAACTTTGTGCAAAAAAAAAAAAAATTGTCACATTCCCGCAACTTGTGTCAAAAAATAAAATATTCCATGGACTCGACATGCCTCTCAGCAAATAGCTTGGGGTGTCTACTTTCCAAAATGGGGTCATTTGGGGGGGTTTTGTGCCATCTTGGCATTTTATGGCCTTCAAAACTGTGATAGGTAGTGAGGTGTGAAATCAAAAATTTATGCCCTTTGAAATCCTGAAGGCGGTGCTTGGTTTTCGGGGCCCCGTATGCGGCTAGGCTCCCAAAAAGTCCGACACATGTGGTATCCCCGTACTCAGGAGAAGCAGCTAAATGTATTTTGGGGTGCAATTCCACATATGCGCATGGCCTGTGTGAGAAATATATCATTTAGTGACAACTTTTTGTAATTTTTTTTTTTTTTTTTTTTTTTGTCATTATTCAATCACTTGGGACAAAAAAAAAAAATATTCAATGGGTTCAACATGCCTCTCAGCAATTTCCTTGGGGTGTCTACTTTCCAAAATGGGGTCATTTGTGGGGGTTTTGTACTGCCCTGCCATTTTAGCACCTCATGAAATGACATAGGCAGTCATAAAATAAAAGCTGTGTAAATTCCAGAAAATGTACCCTAGTTTGTAGGCGCTATAACTTTTGCGCAAACCAATAAATATACGCTTATTGACATTTTTTTTACCAAAGACATGTGGCCGAATACATTTTGGCCTAAATGTATGACTAAAATTGAATTTATTGGATTTTTTTTATAACAAAAAGTAGAAAATATCATTTTTTTTCAAAATTTTCGGTCTTTTTCCGTTTATAGCGCAAAAAATAAAAACGGCAGAGGTGATCAAATACCATCAAAAGAAAGCTCTATTTGTGGGAAGAAAAGGACGCAAATTTCGTTTGGGTACACCATTGCATGACTGCGCAATTAACAGTTAAAGCGACGCAGTGCCGAATTGTAAAAAGTGCTCTGGTCAGGAAGGGGGTAAAACCTTCCGGGGCTGAAGTGGTTAAAGAAATGCTCAATAAGACTCCTTACACCACCTACTGTCAAATTTGGTCTTAAAGGAACCTGATTATGAATGTTAAATCTCAGAGTCTAAACCTTTGGATCTCCTTCTTCAAAATAAGGTCCCTCTCCAATTCTATGTACGTAACCTCCTGGACAAGTTGCTTTCAATATACAAGAGTACAGGTATCACAAGTTTCATATCACAAGTTACATTTTATATGACATATATATATTTGCATAATATTCTGCTCAGTGACATGCCTAAAAAGTACCTAAAATGTCCTTTGTCTAAATATACCTTCTTAGCTTGAATTTCGAGAAAATGAATAATTTGAAAATAAACTTTTAAGACAGTCTTGGTCATGTACCATTGGCTTTAGGCCCAGATGTGCGGTGAGATGTACTAGCTAGTTCCCCTATATCCATTCAAAGGTTACCACTGCAAGTACTTCCCTGTTTTGCAGATAGTTTGCTAGTAAATTTCCATTTGACATTATAAAAGCCTTGCGATAGCATTTCATATAGCTTGTATCAAAAGTTCAGGCCCCTTATCTAAAGTATATAGTGAACCAAAGTTCAGCCATTTTCCTTACAGGTATGTTTTGGTTTGTGGGAGGAAATAGTAGCATCATATACACAGGAAAAATATGCAACTCCATACCCCTGGAGGAAAGTAGACCCTGAGTCCCCGCACCACATGGCCACAGTGCTAAAATAATCGTTGATTCTTTGAATAGGCAAAAATGGACTAAAGCCTCATCCGAAAAAATACAGACTGGTCAGTAAACTCTGTTAGATTGCACACCCCATCTAGAATGAACAGAGATACACCAGGGAATAGTAGGCAGAAACTGGGTCAGAGTGACCAAAATAGTCCCAGTTGCTGGAGGATTAGAAGTCTGGATGGTTTACTTTGCTCCATGGTGGATCATTTACCCCTTAATTGTGTCATTTTTCAAGGTTAATGGGCATTTCCCAATAGGGCCGGTCCATTATGGCTTTTATATACACAGTATATATATATATATATATATATATATATATATATATATATATATATATATATATATATATATAAATATACACACACATTAAGATTTCACCTTGAACCCATGTACTGTACCGTGCTGTTCCTGCTCCCTGGGTATATTCCCTGCTGCCATATGTCTATATATATATATATATATATATATATATATATATATATATATATATATATATATATATGTATCTATAAATCTACACACACATTAAGATTTCACCTTGAACCCATGTACTGTACTGTGCTGTTCCTGTTCCCTGGGTATATTCCCTGCTGCCATATGTCTAAATACAGCTATCTTATTAAAATAAGTGTATCATGACCTAATGCGAGTTGTCTGTTGACTATCTGCACTCCATAAATATATAATTATACGTGTCACCATATTATATACCTATCTGCACATTATTTTGGACTGCTGTCTTTCATTTTCCTGCCTTTGTCGTGGTCTGAGTATGCCTGATGTGCTCCTATGCCAGCCCTAGGCATCTGGGTTGGTTGGCCTGGCAGTGGCTGCGTTCCACTGGTAGGAATATATGACTTGTCTTTGGCTTGAAGATTTATATCGCTCAGTGTACTTGATACTAACAATGTATTGTTCTAGGTTACTCTAAAACCAACCATACGTCTGGATCCTGAAGAAGCCAAGTTAGTTGCGAAACATTGACCGTACAGACAAGTACACACCTTCATGGAAACGGTATTACCTGATGGCAGTGGCCTCTTTTAGCAGGATAATGCACCTTGTCCCACTGCAAAAATGGTTCAAAAACGGTTTGAGGAACACAACAACGAGTTTTACGGTGTTGACTCGGTCTAGATCTCAATCCAATCCAGGATCTGTGGCATGTGCTAGAAAAAGTCCAATTCATGGAGGCCCCACCTCACAGTTCACAGGACTTAAAGCGGAGCGCCGCCGAAAGAAAAAATTTTAAAAGTCAGCAGCTACAAATACTGCAGCTGCTGACATTTAAAACATGGACACTTACCTGTCCAGGGCGCCCGCGATGTCGGCACCCGAGGCCGAAGCGTCTCTCCGTCCTCGGGTGCTGCCGCCTCCATCTTCGGTAAGGGAATCAGGAAATGAAGCCGTGCGGCTTCACTTCCCGGTTCCCTACTGCGCATGCGCGAGTCGCGCCGCGCAATACGAATGCTCCCTGCTGCCTCTGGGACCCGTGTGTGTTTCCCAGCAGGCAGCGGGAGGGAGCAGGAAGTGGCGTAAATAACCGCAGATTCTGCGGCTATTTATGCCGGAAGTGGGTACAGATACCTGTAATATACAGGTATCTGTACCCCCCTCCCCTCTGAAAGGTGCCAACTGTGTCACCGGAGGGGGGGAGGAATCTGATTAGTGGAAGTTCCACTTTTGGGTGGAACTCCACTTTAAAGAGGAATTTCACCCTCTCTCCCACCCATTTTTTTTTCTCCCCCACTTACCCTGTACATTACAGAGCACTCACCTAAACAGCATATCCAGTATCGTCATGCTAAGATGCTCTTCTCCTCAGCTGCCGCCAGGTCCCATGCACCATGTTTCTCTGTGACGTCAACGAAAAGGCTGCATCGGCTCTCTAGGTTCAGTCGCAGCCTCCTCATTACATGCCGCTGGGCCGCCCCCCCCCAAACCTGTTAGTGAATGGGAGTGATGTGTAGGGTTCTCAGTGCCTCCTGGAATATGAACCTCACATATCCCAGAAGGCATCAGGCCTAGGCAAATAACGGAGGATGGGGGACCAGCTGAAACAAACTCTAAAAAGAAGCAAGTAAGCGAAAACAAAAAACACAACATATGTGCAGTGGATAGGGGGAGGGATAGAGAGGAGACAAGTCAATATAAAGGGTAACGATCCGCTTGAAAGGATCTGCTAATAATGGCTTAGTGCCAGACTTCATAACATATACTATATTGTCAAAAGTATTGTGACACCTGCCTTTACACGCACATAAACTTTAATGGTATTCCAGTCTTAGTCCGTACGGTTCAATATTGAGTTGGCCCACCCTTTGCAGCTATAATAGCTTTAACTCTTCTGGGAAGGCTGTCCACAAGGTTTAGGAGTGTGTCTATGGGGATGTTTGACCATTCTTTCAGAAGTGCATTTGTGAGGTCAGGCACTGATGTTGGATGAGAAGGCCTGGCTCGCCGTTTCCACTCTAATTTATTACAAAGGTGTTCTTTCAGGTTGAGGTCAGGACTCTGTGCAGGCCATTTAAAGTCCTCCACCCCAAACTCGCTCATCCATGTCTTTATGAACCTTGCTTTGTGCACTGGTCCAAATCATTTGGTGAAAGGGGGATTATGGTGTGGGGTTGTGTCACGTCAATACTCACCGAGGCCGAAATGCTGAGAGTGGCTCGCCCTTACGACCACGCGCACCCGAACCCCCGAGGGTGATACAGGGGATCGGAAGCACGCGGAGGCACAGGCTTCCGGTAGTTGCAGAAGGTAGACTCAGGTTCACTATAGATGTAGGAAGACACCTGGCGGGCACCGTGCAGGACCAGTGAAACTGACCGTAGGAAAGTCCGTAGGGTAAGCAGGGGTCAGAGGTACTGAGCAGGTAAATAGAGTAGTCCTTATTACAAGCAGAGATCAGGGGTATCCGGCAGGCAAGTAGAGTGGTCTTTAATCAGGCAGAGGTCAGGGGTATCCGGCAGGCAGGTAGAATGGTCTTTAATCAGGCAGAGGTCAGGGGTATCCGGCAGGCAGGTAGAGTGGTCTTTAACAGGCAGTGGTCAGGGGTATCTGGTAAGCAGGAACAAGGAACTTATCTCAGGGCAAGGTACAGCTGACGACAAACCAGCAACCCGACTGGGTGCTGGAGTCATCTGAAGTAGCCTCCCGGCGAACGCGTCAGCATGACGTGCTCCCGGGCACCCGCACGGGCGATGGCGCGCACACGGGGACCGCCGTGCACTCGCACGTGCCGCACCATCAGGCCGCGAACGGGTGCACGTCTCAACACCAGCCCGCTGCGCATGCGCCCCGCAGCTCGGCGGACGGAGGCGACTTGTGTCTCCTGACAGTGCCCCCCTCCTAAGGGCAGACACTGGACGCCCAAGCTAGACATCAACTCCGGATGGTCTCGATGAAAGGTTTGAATTAAGCGAGGGGCATGTAGATTCCTTGCGGGCTCCCAGGAATTGTCCTCAGGTGGGTATCCTTTTCACTGGATCAGGTACTGTAGCTGCCTGCCCTTCTTTCTACAACCAAGGATGGCCTCCACCTTGAACTCGTTCTCCCCGTCCACCCTGATTGGTGGGGGAGGAACCTCTCCTCTTTCTGGGAAAGAACCGGGCACAACAGGCTTCAACAGGGATACGTGGAAAACAGGATGGATCCTGTACGTCTTTGGCAGTGCTAGTTCCATGGCCACAGGATTGATAACCCTTTTGATAGGGAAAGGCCCAATGAATTTAGGTCCCAATTTTCGGCATGGCACCTGTAGTTTAAGGTTAGAGGTGGATAACCAAACTTCTTCCCCTATATTAAATGTTGGATTTTCCTTCCTACCCCGGTCATACTGCTCCTTGTAGACCCTTTGAGCCTTCTGCAACATGTTTTGGATCCTCTGGAAGTTAGTCTGCAAAGAGGTTATTCTGTCATGCACTGCAGGGACTGTTATTTCAGGAATGTCATTAGCCAGGAATGTGGGATGAAATCCGCAGTTCGCCCAGAAAGGCATTTGGTTAGTAGCTGCGTGAATGGAGTTATTATATGCGAACTCTGCATATGGAAGAAGATTTGCCCAATCATCCTGGGATCCTGAGCAGAAGCAACAGAGGTATTGCTCTAAGGTCTGATTTGTTCTCTCCGTTTGACCGTTGCTCTGAGGGTGGTAGGCTGACGAGAGGCACACTTTAATATCCAAGGCTTTGCAGAGTTCTCTCCAGAATTTGGACGTGAATTGCACGCCTCTGTCCGACACTATACTCCTTGGTACACTGTGGAGTCTTATGACCTCTTTCAGGAAGATATTGGCCGTCTCTACTGCAGAAGGGGTACCCTCCATGGGCAAGAAGTGGGCCATCTTGGATAGACAGTCGACCACAACAAAAATAGTAGTAAAGCCTCCTGAGGCCGGCAAGTCCACGATGAAATCCATGGACACGTCGGTCCATGGTCGTTCTGGAATAGGCAGTGGTTTAAGTAAACCCCAGGACCTGGTGTTTTGGCCCTTGTTCTGTTGACACAGGGGACAGGAGGCCACGTATTCCCTGCAATCCCGTCTCCAATCCGGCCACCAGAAGGAGCGAGAGATTAGGTCAGATGTTTTCCTAACCCCGAAGTGACCGGCCAGTTTGTGGTCGTGGCACATCTTGAGGGTTGTTGACCGAGTTTTCTGAGGTACGAAAATTTTACCCCGGATCCAAAAAAGACCCCCATCTTTCTTCAAAGACTGTACCTCTGGTTCCGTACATGAATTGGATGAGGTCTTGATGGATGATACTAAGTCTGTCTGTGCCAACCCAAGGAAATTTTGCGGAGAAAGGATTGTGCTTGGTTCCGGAGTTTGGGGATCCGCTGAAAACATCCGAGAAAGGGCGTCTGCCTTCCCATTCTTTACACCAGGTCTATAAGAAATATGAAAATTGAAGCGAGAGAAGAATAGAGTCCAACGGGCTTGTCTGGGTTTGAGTCGTTGCTGTTCGGAGGTATTCAAGGTTCTTGTGATCTGTGAAGATCATCACTGGGTGGAGTGCCCCCTCAAGTAAATATCTCCATTCCTCCAGGGCGAATTTTATGGCCAGCAGCTCCCTGTCACCTACATCGTAATTTAGTTCCGCTGCGCTGAGTCCCCGGGATGCAAATGCAACTGGATGTAGGATGGCTTTGGGTCCTTGTCTTTGGGAGAGAATTGCTCCTGTTGCTATCTCTGATGCGTCCACTTCCAATACGAATGGTTGAGAAGGATCAGGATGCCGGAGAATGGGAGCGGAAGTGAACAGATCTTTTAGTTTCAGGAAAGCTTCCTGTGCGGCTTGGGACTACTGGAAGGAGCCGTGCTGGCGGGTTAGCTGGGTGATAGGTGTCACTATAGCAGAGAATCCAACGATAAATTTCCGGTAAAAGTTAGCGAATCCTATAAACCGTTGGACTCCCTTTTTGTCAGATGGAGCTGGCCACTCTTGGATAGCCTGTATCTTTTGGGGGTCCATTTCCACCCCATTTGCCGATATGATGAACCCCAAGAATTGCACGACTGATTTCTCAAACTCACACTTCTCCATTTTTAGGTAGAGTTTGTGTTGCTTCAGAATGGCAAGAACTGTCTTGACGTGCCCCCTGTGCAGTTCAATCGTGGAAGAAAAAACTAGTATATCGTCCAAGTAGACTACAAGGAAATCATCTAGGTATTTGCGGAAAATGTTATTCACTAGGTGTTGAAAGGTGGCTGGAGCATTACAAAGCCCGAATGGCATCACCAAGTATTCAAAATGCCCGAACCTGGACCTGAAGGCCGTCTTCCATTCGTCCCCGGCCCTAATTCTGACAAGGTTGTATGCCCCCCGGAGATCTAATTTGGAAAAGACTCTGGCTGACCGGAACCGTTGGAACAGTTCTGGGATGAGCGGCAATGGGTACCGATTCTTGATGGTGATGTTATTTAACTGCCGGTAATCCACACAGGGTCTAAGGGAACTGTCCTTCTTCCCGACAAAGAATATACCTGCTCCAGCGGGTGAAGATGAGGGACGGATGAACCCCTTCTTCAGGTTCTTGTCAATATATTGTTTGAGAGCCTCCAGCTCCGTTTCTGAGAGGGGAAATATACTACCGAATGGAATCTCTGATCCTGGCAATAAATCGATTGGGCAGTCATAAGGTCGATGAGGCGGGAGGCAATCGGCCATTTGTTTGCTGAAGACCTCCTGGAACTCAAGATACTCCTGAGGAACATGTTGGAGGTTAACTGAAGGAGCCGAAATTGTGGCACAGATCTTGGGCTCCAAAGGACGACAATGTTGAGAACAGTATGAAGAGGGAAACGAGACCACCTTAGAACTCCATTGGATCAGAGGATCGTGAGCCTGTAGCCAGGGTAAGCCTAGAATGACTGGAAACATAGGAGAGTGAATAAGGTCTAGGCGTAGGAGCTCTTGGTGCCCAGAATCAGTAGTTACTAGAATGGGTTGGGTCTCCTGGGTAATTGGACCTGAGCTGCGAAGAGACCCATCAGCCAAGTGAACCCGTAGGTGTTGAGCTTTGGTCTGCAAGGGTACATGCAGGTTCCGGGCCAGGGTAGCGTCCATAAAGCAACTACATGCACCCGAATCAATGATCGCTGGCAGGCGGGACTCCCCTTCCGGTAGCTGTAGAGAGATAAACAACATGACGTAAGATTTAGGGGCATTGTTGTCTTGGTAATTCATTGATTTTGGCTGAAAGAACTTACTGGGCCTTATCGGGCAGTTGCGCAGGAAGTGTCCGGCTCCCCCCGCAATAGAGACACAAGTTGGACTGCCGTCTATGTTGTCTTTCTTCCGAGGTCAATGGAGGCCGTACCAGACCAAGCTGCATAGGTTCGGAATCAGGAAGAGTAGTAGACCCAGCTGTCACAGAAGACAGTATTTGAATAGGTTGGGGTCTTGATGTCGTTCACGCAGGGCGTGGACTTTGGAACCGCTCTGAACGACGTTCCCGCAAACGTCTATCCAGTTTTGTGGCTGCCTGAATTAACTCCTCCAAAGATGCGGGGGTCTCCATCCTGGCCAACTCGTCCTTGAGGAGCTCAGACAGGCCTTGGCGGTACTGATAACGTAGAGCTGGCTCGTTCCAGTTTGTATCGGCCGCCCATTTACGGAATTCCACCGTGTAATCTTCAATTGGTCTCCTTCCTTGAGCTAGGTGGTGCAGGATAGCTTCGGCCGTAGCCATACGTTGTGGGTCATCATAAAGCTGCGACATACTCTCGAAGAATGTATCGATAGTATTAAGCACCTGACTCCCCGATTCCATCAAGCCGTGTGCCCAGGCCTGAGGTTCTTCTGATGCAAAGGTTCGGGGCTGCAGAGCAAAATAAAGAGTGCATGCATTCTTAAAAAGCTCTAAATTTCTTACGGTCCCCTGAGAACCATTCCGGTGTGGGGACCCTAGGTTCCGGAAGTGCCATTACAACTGTAGGACTGGCGGCAGCCTGGGGAAGTGGGCCTTCATTGCTAGCTGCGGGAGCTGCGGCGGCAGAAGGGAGTGGTCCCGTCAGTTGTTGGAGACGGCTATCAATTTGTGTGTATCCCTCCTGTAGTCTCTGCACCGAGTCTGCCAGGGTAGAGACCTGCCGACACAGGATCTCCAAGGGGGAGCGCGCTCTGTCGGCCTCGGACATCTGGCTGGTTTGTACTGTCACGTCAATACTTACCGAGGCCGAGATGCCGAGAGCGGCTCGCCCTTACGACCACGCGCACCTGAACCCCCGAGGATGATACAGGGGATCGGAAGCACGCGTTGGCACGGGCTTCCGGTAGTTGCGGAAGGTAGACTCAGGTTCACTATAGATGTAGGAAGACACCTGGCGGGCACCGTGCAGGACCAGTGAAACTGACCGTAGGAAAGTCCGTAGGGTAAGCAGGGGTCAGAGGTACTGAGCAGGTAAATAGAGTAGTCCTTATTACAAGCAGAGATCAGGGGTATCCGGCAGGCAAGTAGAGTGGTCTTTAATCAGGCAGAGGTCAGGGGTAGCCGGCAGGCAGGTAGAGTGGTCTTTAATCAGGCAGAGGTCAGGGGTATCCGGCAGGCAGGTAGAGTGGTCTTTAATCAGGCAGAGGTCAGAGGTATCCGGCAGGCAGGTAGAGTGGTCTTTAATCAGGCAGAGGTCAGGGGTATCCGGCAGGCAGGTAGAGTGGTCTTTAACAGGCAGTGGTCAGGGGTATCTGGTAAGCAGGAACAAGGAACTTATCTCAGGGCAAGGTACAGCTGACGACAAACCAGCAACCCGACTGGGCGCTGGAGTCGTCTGAAGTAGCCTCCCGACGAGTGCGTCAGCGTGATGCGCTACCGGGCACCCGCACAGGCGACGGCGCGCACACGGGGACCGCCGTGCACCCGCACGCGCCACACCATCAGGCCGCGAACGGGTGCACGTCTCAACACCAGCCCGCTGCGCATGCGCCCCACAGCCCGGCGGACAGAGGCGACCTGTGTCTCCTGACAGGTTGTTTTTCAGGGGTTGGGCTTGGCCCCTTAATTCCAGTGAAGGGAACTCATACCAAGACATTTTGGACAATTTCATGCTTCCAGCTTTGTGGGAACAGTTTGGGGATGGTCCCTTCCTGTTCCAACATGACTGCACACCAGTGCACAAAGCAAGGTGGGATTCCATTAAAGTTCATGTGCTTGTAAAGGCAAGCATCCCAATACTTTTGACAATATAGTGTACCTTCAGAGGTCTAGTGGAGTCTATGCCTCAACAGGTCATGGCTATTTTGGTGGTAAAATGGGGACCTACTCAACTTTAGGTGGGTGGTCACAAAGTTATGGCTGAGAGGTGTATGTTTTCATTTATTTCTGTCTGTCTCAGTGGGTGATACTTCATTTTACTTTTGTTACCACTATCCTCACTGGAAGTAAATGGTTTCTCCTCCAAGAGGAAACAGACAGCAAAGGTTCTCTAAATCTTCATGCTAATAAAAAAAGTTCTTCCATTGCTTTCAGTGTCCTTGTTGGATACGATAAATCTTTCTTTTTCTCAAAGTGACAGCAAAAGAATTAAAGAGAATGTCCCTATGGGGTCATAAACAGCAATATATACCTGAAAGAGATCGTAACTCTTTCAACTGGTTGGGCTTTAAACAGGTCATCTTGGTACTAAATTCATCCTTTACTAAAAAATGTAAAAAAGATAATATGCTGAACATCCAGACATGGCAAACAGCCTCTCACAGGCTCAGTACTACATCTGTCATTGTCACTTTTAAAGGGGTTGTAAACCCTCATGGTTTTTCCCCTAATGCATTCTATGCATTAAGGTGAAAAACCTTCTGTAGTGCTGCAGCCCCCCAGCCCTCCCTGTTTTACTTACCTGAATGCTGTCATCCTCCAGCCGAGAACAAGCACACCAGCTCTATCTGGTGTCTCGTGTCCTAGTTGGATAGATTGATAGCAGCCCAGCCATTGGCTCCCGCTGCTGTCAATCGAATCCAATGATGCAGGGCCAGGGGGCGGGGCCGAGTCCTGCATTCTGTGTGAATAGACACAGAGGCAGGACTCGGGTGCGTGCCGGCACGGGTGTCCACCTTAGGAGAGCCACCAGCGCCACTGAGGGACCTCAGAAGAGGAGGACTGGGGCCACTCTGTGCAAAACTAACTGCACAGTGGAGGTATGTATGACATGTTTGTTATTTAACCACTTACGGATTGAGCCTCTTTTTGAGATTTGTTGTTTACAAGTTAAAAACAGGTTTTTTTTGCTAGAAAATTACTTAGAACCCCCAAACATTATACATTTTTTTTCTAACACCCTAGAGAATAAAATGTCGGTCGCTGCAATACTATCTGTCACACCATATTTGCGCAGCGGTCTTACAAGCTCACTTTTTTTAATTAAAAAATAAGACAACAGTAAACTTAGCCCAATTTTTTTTAATTGTAAAAGATAATGTTACGCCGAGTAAATTGATACCCAACATGTCACGCTTCAAAATTGCGCCTGCTTGTGGCAAACTTTTACCCTTAAAAATCTCCATAGGCGACGTTTAAAAAATTCTACAGGTTGCATGTTTTGAGTTACAGAGGAGGTCCAGGGCTAGAATTATTGCTCTCTCTCTACCGATCACGGTGATACCTCACATGTGTGGTTTAAACACCTTTTTCATATGCGGGCGCTACTCACATATGCGTTTGCTTCTGCACGTGAGCTTGGTGGGAGGGGGCGCATCTTAAAAAGCAAAAAAAATTCTTATTTATTTTACCTTTCATTTTTTATTTTTACATTGTTCTTTAAAAAAAAAATGTGTCACATTTATTCCTATTACAAGAAATGTAAACATCCCTTGTAACAGAAAATAAGCATGACAGGACCTCTTAAATATGAGATCTGGGGTCAAAAAGACCTCAGATCTCATGTTTACACTAAAATGCAATAAAAAAAAAAAGTGTCATTTAAGAAAAAAAATGGCCCTTTAAGAGCTATGGGCGGAAGTGACGTTTTGACGTTGCTTCCACCTTGCAATGATATGGAGACGGGTAGGGGCCATCTTCCCCTCACTCGTCTCCATGTCACGCAAGGGACAGCATCTGATCGCCTCCGAAGCGGCGAAGGGCACCGGAGCGATGGCGGGAGGGGGGGCCCTCTCCCGCCACCGATAAAAGTGATCTTGCAGCGGATCTACCGCAGAGACCACTATTATCGAAAACCGGACCGTCAGCCGAAGAAGAGGATACCGGAGTTATGGCAGCTAGCTGCTGCCATAACAGTGATATTCCTCTTCAAAGTTAGGACGTATATTGGCGTGCAGTGGTCCAGAAGTGGTTAAAAAAACAAAACAAGCGTTTACAACCCCTTTAAGGCCCCTTGACAATGAGAGGTGACTTATAAATGTATAAGCTTGCCTGGGAGTTGTTTAGGGCAGAAGGTGGAAGCTCTTATCATTTCTAGACAAATTGAAAAATATGGAATTACGTATCCTTTTACTGAGATTAAATATCGAAGAAAAACAATGATATCCAATTCACTTGAACATATGTTGAACCACACCATGCTAATTAGGAGATTTGCTATATACTCAGAATTTAGATGATGTGTCTATTTGTACATTTCTGCTTTTTATAAACAGATCTTACAGTTGAGTGTGTTCAGGAAAACTCTACCCAAGAACACTATGTAGCACCCCGGTCCTAAACAGAAACATATTTGGGGGGCACACCCTACAATGCGTTTAAATTCAAGATGGTGCTGCTATAAGACCTACAAACAGTACAAAACATATTACATCGCACACATTCAAGAATGACATTTCCTGCAAGGCTAGTTAAAAACACCTGAACATATTCAAAAAAATACGGGGTTTTGGTCACACTATATGGTCATATAAACAATGGAAAGGTGGGGTGGGGATTTTTTGAGGTGCAAAAATATCGTCAGATATATTCAATAAAAAAGGATTTATTTCTTATTTTGAGAAGCAAAACAAAAAATATATATATAAAAACAAAGGACACAGGCATGTACAATACTGTTATTATGATGTTAAACAGGACAGCATGATAAAAAATCCCGACATGTTTCGCCCATAGATCGGGCTTCTTCAGGGGTGCTGTCTTTTGGAGGTACAGGCCTTCTAGAATGGACAACAAATAAACAAACAACATATACAAAAAATAGTAAGTGACTGAATGCTAATGGAAGATATTATGTACATATTATATATTTTTGAAAGAACTAAGGAAAAATATTTAAAGAAATAAGGTGTACAAAGTGATTAAATATGCACCTGTGTCTCCACTCCCAGGGCAGTGCTTCTAGCCCAGTTCACCCGAAAAAATGGGGGCGAGGGTCCTACCGCAGTCTCCCCAGAGGCTGACAATGCAATCGGGACCACAAGCGACTGGGGGTCATGGAGAGAACAAAAGGACCAGCTAAAAGCAGTATACAATGGGCCAAATAAGTAAAGGGAATGAAAAGGGGGGAATATATGGTAATGATGTTATATCAATTAAATAAAGAAGAAGTAAGCTTACAATGTGGACCCAAAAGAAACTTGAAAGCCAAGGGACTTGGAAAGGCTACCTAGCAGCAATGGAGGTACTCATTAGGCTAATGCAAACAATGAAAACAATTTTAAAAATTTAACAAACAAATGGTGATCCAAAAAGGAGACCAATAGTTCAAGCAATGAAAAAAAACACCAAAAGGGATGATCAGAGGGAACCTGGGCAGTCACAGAGAAAGACAGCCAGGCGCCAGATCAAAATACATAAATGACAAGGAGGCAAAGATCCTCAGTGGAGCTGGGGGAATTACCTGAGAGTATGTGGCAGCACATCATGTCCCAAGGGGCTCCAGCAGCTTATGAATGCCGGAGGAGGGGCGTTTTATCCCCCCCATCTGGTCCCAAAGGGCCAGAAGCGGACGTGAAGCTGCGCCGCACATGCGCAATGCACCATCACGTAGCTCCTAAGGCTCGGGTGCCAGGCAGAGCGGAGCGGCTCCCTCCAGTGGTGAACAAGGGGGTAGAGATCATCCCTGAAATACAGGGAGATGTGATGTGGATCGTGCAGGGCGGCACAGAATGGCGGGCGTCGTGCTAAGAAGCAAGAATGCCGTCGGACGTCCATGTGGCCACCAAAAATGCCAAAGGGCCGGACTACAATGTAGCCGGAGGGCCTAAATAGGAACAAACACCCATTCGGGAGGAAAAGGGGGAGAGGTGGTTAAACACTAAAGCATTGCCATGGGTATAGGGGGACAGGTGCATTCACAATAAAATGTAATAATGAATAATAATAGACAAATCAAATCAACACAAAACAAATTAGGAGTGAAAAAAATAAATACGAAATACATAAGCAAAAAAAGTGAGAATAACAATAAATAACCTCAATCAATAAATGAAAAAACTAAATCAGATAAATCATAATAAAATGGAGAATGTGAAATAGACAGACGCAAATAATGAAGCATATATAATACCAAAATTTATGGATACAAAAATATATTATTTAATAGTAATAGGTAAAAAGTGTATATAGCACTCATTAGTAAGCATCGTGAAGGTTATAACAAAGGCCAAAAAATGAAGGGGGGGAGGGGGAAAGGGGGGGGAGAAAAAAAAAGGAGGTGGGGGGGGGGAGAGGAAAGGGGGAGAAGGAAAGAAGGAAGGGGGAAAAAAAAGGGGAGATGGGGAAAAGGGGTGGAGAGGGGGTAGGGAGGGAGGAAAAAAGAAGAAATAGCAACAGAGAATAGTGGGAGGGATTATAGAAAGGGCTTAAAGCTCAGCATTTCATTTAATCCAGGATAGGTAGTAGCTTTCAATAAATGAATCCAGCGGGATTAGAATTGTAGCAGCCTTTGATCATTACTGCCTCCTCTAATATCTAAGGGGATATGTTCAAAAGCCATAAATTTAATAGTGTCCAATCTGAAGCAATGGTACAAACCAACATGGCGACTGATTGGAGTTTCCATTTTGCGTTTCTTGATAAGTGATATATGGTCATTGATTCTTTTAAAGAAGGGTAACTCTATGTTTAATCCCATGGATTTGACCATTAGGCAGATTAATTTCTTGATGGTTTAACATGAAACGGCATTTGTCACATTTTTTACAGGGAAATGATCCCGGAGTAGAGGTTGATAGGGAGGAAGTTTGGTAATGGCTTTGGGTTAGACGGTCTTTCAAGGACCTAGCACGTCTGTATGTGATTTGAGGTTGTTTATCAACATATTTGCATGCTATGGAATCTGCCAACAGTAAAGGCCAGTATTTATTAATAATCTGTCTCACTTGTCTGTGTTGTTTAGTGTAAGAAGTTATAATCCTTACTAATTGTGATAAAGGCTTTGTTTTTTTCTTATGAAAGGGGCCCTTGCTCGGTTATAGGCCCTCTTCAAAGTGTTATGGGAGTATCCCCTTTCACGCAGGCGAGAATACAAAAGTTTAGCTTCGCTCTGAAAGTCATCATCCCTACTACAGTTACGCCTCAGTCTGAGGTATTGGCTGTAGGGGATGCTGTTGATCAAAGGCTTGGGGTGTGAGCTAGATGCATGAAGGGTAGCATTACTAGCCAACGGTTTCCTAAAAAGGGATGTACCCAAGGAGCTGTCGGTTTCTACAAAAATTTGAATATCCAGAAAGTTAATGGACTTCCTATCCCATGACATAGTGAACTTAAGGTTGTAGGTATTATGGCTCAGGATATCCATGAATTCAAGCAGTTCTTCATTGGTACCTGACCAGATAATCAGAATGTCGTTCCCTCTGTGACCCCCAGTCGCTTGTGGTCCTGACTTGCATTGTCAGCCTCTGGGGAGACTGCGGTAGGACCCTTTCGGGTGAACTGGGCTAGAAGCACTGCCCTGGGAGTGGAGACACAGGTGCATATTTAATCACTTTGTACACCTTATTTCTTTAAATATTTTTCCTTAGTTCTTTCAAAAATATGTAATATGTACATCATATCTTCCATTAGCATTCAGTCACTTACTATTTTTTGTATATGTTGTTTGTTTATTTGTTGTCCATTCTAGAAGGCCTGTACCTCCAAAAGACAGCCCCCTGAAGAAGCCCGATCTATGGGCGAAACATGTCGGGATTTTTTATCATGCTGTCCTGTTTAACATCATAATAACAGTATTGTACATGCCTATGTCCTTTGTTTTTATATATATTTGTTTTGCCTCTCAAAATAGGAAATAAATCCTTTTTTATTGAATATATTTGGTGATATTTTTGCACCTCAAAAAATCCCCACCCCACCTTTCCATTGTTTCCATGTCAATTTAGGTATTGGTGCCATTATCTAGCTGTATTTTCCAAGACCAATTATCTGTTCATATATGGTCATATAGTGCTAAGCCCACCCTCTGCGACAAAGTATCCCGAATTAGTGGGTCCTACTCTAGTAATAGAATGGAAGATCCTTTGTCTCAACCATGGGAGCTGAACTCCTCCATGTGGGAGAACTGAAGGGGGTACATCCTATGCACTGGTGGCCACTGAATAAGACTAGCCTTTTAACTAGCCCTGCAGGAAATGTCATTCTTGAATGTGTGCGCTGTAATATGTTTTGTACTGTTTATAGGACTTATAGCAACACCATCTTGAATTTAAACACATTGTAGGGTGTGCCCCCAAATATGTTTTTGTATATTGTAATAGACCTTGACCAGGTTTTTTGGGCTGGAGCACCCCTCCCCCTCCTCAATACCTCTTATTGTGGCCACCAGTGCATAGGATGTATCCCCTTCAGTTCTCCAACATAGAGGAGTTCAGCTCCCATGGTTGAGACAAAGGATCTTCTATTCTAATACTAGAGTAGGACCCACTAATTCGGGGTGCTTTGTCACAGTAAGTGGGCTTAACACTATATGACCATATAGTGTGACCAAACCCCCGTATTTTTTGAATATGTTCAGGTGTTTTTAACTAGCCTTGCAGGAAATGTCATTCTTGTGTGCGCTGTAATATGTTTTGTATTGGTCCTAAACAGGGCTGCTAAAAAAATCTAGTTGTGCTAGATTTTAACTAGCCTGGCTAAATGGTAGTCTTTGATCCACTTATTTCTGTCCTGAGTCTGAGATTAATTTGTAGTCTCTCTCTTCTGTCAATAGGTGGCACTATTGCCTGTGGCACTAGGATGTTGAATTACAGTGAATTCAGGTGATGGGTAAATAAGTTGTCTCAGCCAATTAGCAGGAGTTTCTTTGGCCGCTTTACATGCTGGGAGTGGTCATTTATTTGGGAGGAGTCAGGTGATCGGGGTTCTTCCCGCCCGGGGCTGCGGCCTGGGTGGATGTGTGTCAAACAACTCCTGGCTGATAGGCCTGAAGCCTGAGGCCTATCCAGGAGTCCTACTGGTTGCTAGGCAATGGCATACGTGAGGTCTATCCAGTAATTCAAGGTTTGGCAAAGGAGGAGCAGCAGAGGTTAGGCCCAAAGCCTGGGGCAGAACCACGTGTGTTAGAGGCTCAGCCCGAGGGGAGCATGTTCGTTGCCGGAGGTAAAGGAAAAGCAGTTACCGTAGGGATGACCACTCCTGTTACCAGGGGCAAGTTTGGAAGGGATGAAGTTCTGAAGGAGTACCAGAGCAGACGCTTCACTAGCTGGGGACGGTGAAGTAAGTGGGAAAGCTTCAGTGGAGACTCATTCAGGAATACAGCGGGTAGCTGTTAATAAAGCTTGAAGGAGTACGGCGGGTAGCTGTAAGTAAAGCTTTAAGATAAGTACAGTGGTTAGCTGTGGGTGAAGCTCGAGGGATCCAACAGGTAGCTGAGAGTCCAAGAAGTCTAGTGAGAGACGGCGTGCTGAGCTTGAGGATCTACAGTGGGATACTGTGGGTTAAGCTGGACGATCTACAGGGGGATACTGTGGGTTAAGCTGGATAATCTACAGGGGGATACTGTAAGAGAAGTTGTTAGGATAGGAGACAGCAGTTGCTACAAAATACAGATTGCTGCATGCAGTTTAAAGGCCCTTTATCTGTATTGCTGTCTGCCTAGTTCTATTTTTGGTTTGCGGAGTTTGCCTAATTGATATTGCATTTGCCCAAGGATGTTCTGTGCCCCAACCCTCTCTCCCACCGTTCCTGTTAAGAGAAATAAAATCTCTTTGTTCATTTTATAAAAATGACTGGCGGACAATCTTTCCACCTTGCACCACACCCACTTTGCCTAGTGACCTGCACCCTGAGGAGGAATGTCAGTTCTCCCTGGCTCTGGGGGTCACCATCAGGCCCTTCGAAGTCGGAGAGACCGCTAAAACTATATTATCAAAAGTATTGGGACACCTGCCTTTACATGAATTTTAATGGCATCCCAGTCTTAGTCCGTAGAGTTCAATATTGAGTTGGCCCACCCTCTGCAGCTACAGCAGTTTCAACTCTTCTGGGAAGGCTGTCCACAATGTTTAGGAGTGTGTCTATGGTAATGTTTGACCATTCTTCCTTAAGCGCATTTGCGAGGTCAGGCACTGATGTGGATGAGAAGGCCTGGCTCACATTCTCCACTGTAATTCATCCCAAATGTGTTCTATCTGGTTGAGGTCAGGACTCTGTGCAGGCCAGTCAAGTTCCTCCTCCCCAAACTCGCTCATCCATGCCTTTATGGACCTTGCTTTGTGCACTGGTCCAAATCATGTGGTGGAGGGGGGATTATGGTGTGGGGTTGTTTTTCAGGGGTTGGGTTTTGCCCCTTAGTTCCAGTGATGGAAACTCTTAAGGCATCAACATACAGTACTAGGACATTGTAGACAATTTCATACTCCCAACTTTGTGGGAGCAGTTTGGGGATGGCCCCTTCCTGTTCCAACATGACTGCACACCAGTGCACAAAGCAAGGTGGGATTCCATTAAAGTTCATGTACTTGTAAAGGCAAGCATCCCAATACTTGACAATATAGTGTACCTTCAGAGGTCTAGTGGAGTCCATGCCTCAACAGGTCATGGCTCAACAGGTCATGGAGCACCAGTGCACAAAACAAGGTCCATAAAGACATGGATGAGCGAGTTTGGGGTGGAGAAACTTGACTGGACTGCACAGAGACCGGACTGAGCGCTGATGTGGCATGGATGTGGCATGGATGAGCACTGATGTGGCATGGATGAGGACTGATGTGGCATGGATGAGTCATGGATGGAGCATGGATGGATGGATGAGCCATGGATGGATGTATGAGCCATGGATGCAGCACGCATGGAGCATGGATGAAGCACGAATGGAGCATGGATGGATGGATGATCCATGGATGGTGCATGCATGGAACATGGATGAAGCACGGATGGAGCACAGATGGAGCATGGATGGAGCACGCATGGAGCCTGGATGGAGTAGGGATGGAGCATGGATGGATGGATGAGCCATGGATGGGCACCAATGGAGCATGGATGGATGGATTAACCATGGATGGAGCACGCATGGAGCATAAATGGAGCATGGATGGAGCATTGATGGATGAATGAGCCATGGATGCAGCACGCATGGAGTATGTATGGAGCACAGATAGAGCATGGATGAATGGATGAGCCATGTATGGAGCACAGATGGAGCATGGATGGATGGATGAGCCATAGATGCAGCACGCATGGAGGATGGATGGCTTGACAGACAAGGCTGCTCTGCAAGCGTCACCTCCGCTGGTTGGGTCCCTGACTTGATCACCGCCTGAAGTTTCCCGATTCTCCACCATGCCCGTTCGGTGAGAATATTGCTCCGGTACTTGCTTCAGTTACTCACTGTGGTCCCTGGTAAAGGTGGTCGTTCCCTTAGTGGCGACAGCTCCCCTTCTACCTCCGACCATGACAGGTTCTCCAGCCGACAGAACCGTCACTTTTGGTTGGAGTGCAAGTTGCAATCCCAGCACTGCGCTGCCCTCTTACTTCTGGATAGGCCCTCACACAGCCTGGCAGCCAGATGCCCCCTGGGATAGGCCCAAACTCCAGCCTAGCAGCCCGAGGCATTAAACACACATCCACCCAGTCAGCCGTCCAGTTGGCACAGAACACAGATCACCTGACTCCACCCAAATATGTAGGTGCTCCCAGCAGGCCAAGGGATTCAAGAAAGCCCCTGCCCATTGTCTGAGATACCCCATATACCCATAACCTGACCTTGTGTTGCCCTTCTCATATCTAGTACCACCAAGTACCCGACCAACTAGTGATAGAAGAGAAAAGTGCAACAAGGCCAAACTTAGGGAGGAATCAAGAGATCTCTATCAATCATCCAGGATAACTTCTTCTGGCAAGTACTGTAAATTTGTGAGGAGCTCCCTGCCTAAGCTACAGGGTGCTACACACGCTGTACCGATCAGCGTGAGGAGAGGGGAGGAGCCAAAGCGGACAAGCTCCGGTTTGTTTACAAGTGATCATGGCATCATTGGACGGCGTGATCACGTGGTAATGGGTCGCTGTCATTGGCCCTTTATCTCAATTTGTGACACGCTGGGTCTGGGAGACCCGACCGCCAGGGAGATTGCCGGGTGTGCGCCCCAAGGGGCATGCTGGGGCACGATTCTGGGAGGACATCACATGACGGCCTCCCAGAGTTATCTGACTGCGCTGTAGTCATCATTCGGCTATGGCCCAGTCGGCAAGTGGTTAAAGTTCATGTGCGTGTAAAGGCAGGTGTCCTAATACTTTTGGCAATATAGTGTACCTGAGTCCCCTAAGACTCTACAATGTTAGACATAGAGTAAAATTGATGCCAATAAATATTCTAACAGTTTGTTCACAACAGTAGTGTATTGATGCTGTGTTAACCAATAAAAACATTTGAAACATTGCATTGCATGCAATTCATTAATTCATTCAAGAGAAGCCATCACCAAAAAAAGGGCATTTGAACATGCAGTTGTGTTCCTATTGGAAAAGGTACTAAGCCTGCCAATGTCTGGATTACAATGTAATGTAAAATTCACTCTGCGTGACTGACACCAGCCATCTGTTTTCATTAATTATTTGCAGTATTAAACGGTTCTGAATCCGTATGGTTTTACAGCTTCTGCAAATGTGTCAGAGACTGAAAAGAATCCTGTAGTGAGAGACAGTATGGAGGCTGCTATTGCTGATCACAGATGTTCAGCAGACATAGAAAGTTTTACAGTGTAATTAGGGAACAGAGAACAGTCACTTCCAGAATACAAGAAGGGGTACCATGTTCTGTTCATACCAGGGTCATGGCTAGACCATGACATCCTGGGCACAAGCCTCAGGCCTTCTGCTAAGTTCTTTGGGTCTTCTTTGATATATGGAGATGATACATTCAAGTTATTGTTTGTATACATAATTTTTGTTCAGGTAAAAAGATCATACTAGTCTTAAGCCTCGTACACACGTTGGGATTTTCCAACGGGAAATGTGTGATGACAGGCTGTTGACGGAAAATCCAACCATTTGTACGCTCCATCAGACAATTGTTGCCGGATTTTCCATGGGCAAATGTTGGATGGCAGGTTTTGAAATTTTACGCGGACAAATGACTGTTGTCGCATTTTCCACACATGCTCGGAAGCAAGGACGAGCCAGAAGCGGTCGGTCTTGTAAACTAGCATTCGTAATGGAGAATTAACATTTGTGACATGGCAAATTATGAAATCTCGAAAAGCAGCGCACAAAAATGGGATAATAATGAAGCTGCTTTGCTGGTGATACTGATGGAGTTATTGCAAACAAATTTTCAAAGGCTTTTTTTTTCTAGTGATATCAAGAATAATATTATTATGCTTTTTTTCTTATTTTGGCAAGTTACCACAACACCATTATCCCGTAGTTTTTAAGATCAAAGATACAACTATGTTGGTGTCCCTTGTTAATTTGACATTGTATTTTTTAACTGCCTACTACAAACTGTCATTTGAAGTAAAACACATAACCAAATATTATTCTACACAATTTTTTTATTGTGCATTAAAAAAATAAAACAAATACAATTAGACATGCTATCTGCCAATAGAACTTAACCAAAAAGTGCATTCTATGCATCCAAAAATATAGAAAATGTACCAAATCAAATCATTAATATTCAACCAAAAAATAAAATAAAAGCCTCATGCATCATGCATCATGCAGTGTCCTGCTTCTTAATATAGGGGGTCAACAATGCCAAGAGTTGATGAAAGCAGGGGTCCGTCATCCGGCGATAATTCCAAAAAACATCCGGATTATTCTCCTGGAGCTCCCGCAGCAAAGGCATATGATATAATTGGTCACGATTAATAAAGCAACCAATTTTTGGTCCATGAAATCCTCCTCCTCCTGTTCCTGGACTGGACTTGGGTCAAAGCATTAACTCCTAGGCCAGTGGTGGCGAACCTTGGCACCCCAGATGTTTTGGAACTACATTTCCCATGATGTTCATGCACTCTGCAGTGTAGTTGAGCATTATGGAAAATGTAGTTCCAAAACATCTGGGATGCCAAGGTTCGCCATCATTGTCCTAGGCCAATAATAAATAACACGTTATCTCCTCCAATTCTGCAACATGGCTGGTTGGCAAACGGCCGTTCAGAAACTAACTGAAAAGCAAGAAATGAAAAGCGTGAATTGAAAAGTGCAAAATGAAAAGTGCAAAATGAAAAGCGTGAATCAACACTAACCAAACTTCTACTAACATGAAATTAACAGAAGGAGCCCAAAGGGTGGCGCTAAACAGCTGAAAAATAATGTAGTGCGTCACTACATTCATTTTTGTTGGCCGACAATTCCTTGCCGTTTGTATGCAAGACAAGTTTAGGCCAAAGCTCTTTGGACAAAAGTCCACGGTTTTGTTGGCCAACAACCCGATCGTGTGTACGAGGCTTAAGGCCCTGTTCACTTCTGGCAATTCTGCCTGTGATTCCAAATCGCAATGCAATAGTGGCAAAACACACCATGTGTGTTTGGGTATTATCAATTTTCAATGGCACCTAACCGCGGTGCGGTTTTGCGGCGATTGTCGTACGAAAAATTGTCTGGAAATTAGGGGCAACCCGCAATGCACAAAGCTTGTCACCCAAAAAGGAGCAGGAGCTTCTACTGGGTGCTTCACGCAATGCAGTTTGCTGCAAATACTGTGCGATATTTCGTGCGCCAATGGTGACAATACCACAATGCGTTTAGGTGCCATTGAAAGTGAATGACACCCGAACACGTGTGATGTGTTTTGCCACTATTGCTGTGCGATTTGGAATTGTGGGCAGAATCACAGCGATTCTGCCCAAGATCCCAAAACACCATATGTGAACGGGGAGATTTGATCCAAAGATATCATCATGGTACCACCCCCTAAACATTTTGATCTAGGTGCCTAGAGGTACCCCTGGTCTATTGGGACCCGAGAAACATCCCTGTTGTGTGCACTGCTGTAGGTGACCTTTTGGTTACCTATCTGATTGAGTTACCTACCAGGTCCAACAGATAAGAAGCTCAATTGGCATTTAAAGGGGAGATATGGCAGGCTGACAATGCTGCTGTTAATTGGGAGGCAGTGATATCACAATGTCAGCCTGAAACATGAAACACTACTGCTGGCAGGAGCTCCAGGAAAGAAGCTTTGCAACAGATTAACAAAATGATTTGCTTAGGAAATATGCATATATAGCACCCTCCTATATATAGTAGGTGCTAGGATTAGTTAGATTCAGTGCTGGCACACTGTGTTCAGTGGAGCTAGGTGTGTTTTTGTTAGGTACATTTCGTTTGCCTCACTGTAACCAGTGTGGCTCGAATTAACCACTTGAGCCCCGGACCATTATGCTGCCTAAGGACCAGAGGTCTTTTTCCAATTTGGCACTGCGTCGCTTTAACTGCTAATTGCGCGGTCATGCAATGCTGTACCCAAACAAAATTTGCGTCCTTTTCTTCCCACAAATAGAGCTTTCTTTTGATGGTATTTGATCACCTCTGCGGTTTTTATTTTTTGCGCTATAAATGGAAAAAGACCGAAAATTTTGAAAAAAAATGATATTTTCTACTTTTTGTTATAAAAAAAATCCAATAAACTAAATTTTAGTCATACATTTAGGCCAAAATGTATTCGGCCACATGTCTTTGGTAAAAAAAATGTCAATAAGCGTATATTTATTGGTTTGCGCAAAAGTTATAGCGTCTACAAACTAGGGTACATTTTCTGTAATTTACACAGCTTTTAGTTTATGACTGCCTATGTCATTTCTTGAGGTGCTAAAATGGCAGGGCAGTACAAAACCCCCCCAAATGACCCCATTTTGGAAAGTAGACACCCCAAGGAAATTGCTGAGAGGCATGTTGAACGCATTGAATATTTATTTTTTTTGTCCCAAGTGATTGAAAAATGACAAAAAAAAAAAATATTTACAAAAAGTTGTCACTAAATGATATATTGCTCACACAGGCCATGGGCCTATGTGGAATTGCACCCCAAAATACATTCAGCTGCTTCTCCTGAGTATGGGGATACCACATGTGTGGGACTTTTTGGGAGCCTAGCCGCGTACGGGGCCCCGAAAACCAATCACCGCCTTCAGGATTTCTAAGGGTGTAAATTTTTGATTTCACTCTTCACTGCCTATCACAGTTTCGGAGGCCATGGAATGCCCAGGTGGCACAAAACCCCCCAAAATGACCCCATTTTGGAAAGTAGACACCCCAAGCTATTTGCTGAGAGGCATATTGAGTCCATGGAATATTTTATATTTTGACACAAGTTGCAGGAAAGTGACACTTTTTTTTTTTTTTTTTTTTTCATAAAGTTGTCACTAAATGATATATTGCTCACACAGGCCATGAGCATATGTGGAATTGCACCCCAAAATACATTTAGCTGCTTCTCCTGAGTATGGGGATACCACATGTGTGGGACTTTTTGGGAGCCTAGCCGTGTACGGGACCCCGAAAACCAATCACTGCCTTCAGGATTTCTAAGGGTGAAAATTTTTGATTTCACTCTTTACTGCCTATCACAGTTTCGGAGGCCATGGAATGCCCAGGTGGCACAACCCCCCCCCCCCAAATGACCCCATTTTGGAAAGTAGACACCCCAAGCTATTTGCTGAGAGGCATGGTGAGTATTTTGCAGCTCTCATTTGTTTTTGAAAATGAAGAAAGACAAGAAAAAACATTTTTTTTTTTTCTTTTTTCAATTTTCAAAACTTTGTGACAAAAAGTGAGGTCTGCAAAATACTCACTATACCTCTCAGCAAATAGCTTGGGGTGTCTACTTTCCAAAATGGGGTCATTTGGGGGGGTTTTGTGCCACCTGGGCATTCCATGGCCTCCGAAACTGTGATAGGCAGTGAAGAGTGAAATCAAAAATTCACGCCCTTAGAAAGCCTGAAGGCGGTGCTTGGTTTTCGGGGTCCCGTACGCGGCTAGGCTCCCAAAAAGTCTCACACATGTGGTATCCCCGTACTCAGGAGAAGCAGCAGAATGTATTTTGGGGTGTAATTTCACATATTTCCATGGCATGTTTGAGCAATATATCATTTAGTAACAACTTTGTGCAAAAAAAAAAATAAAAAATAAAAATTTGTCTCTTTCCCGCAACTTGTGTCGCAATATAAAATATTCCATGGACTCGACATGCCTCTCAGCAAATAGCTTGGGGTGTCTACTTTCCAAAATGGGGTCATTTGGGGGGGTTTTGAACTGTCCTGGCATTTTATGCACAACATTTAGAAGCTTATGTCACACATCACCCACTCTTCTAACCACTTGAAGACAAAGCCCTTTCTGACACTTATTGTTTACATGAAAAAGTTATTTTTTTTTGCAAAAAAATTACTTTGAACCCCCAAATATTATATATTTTTTTAAAGCAAATGCCCCACAGATTAAAATGGTGGGTGTTTCATTTTTTTTTTTCACACAGTAATTGCGCAGCGATTTTTCAAACGCATTTTTTGTGGAAAAAACACACTTTTTAAAATTTTAATGCACTAAAACACACTATATTGCCCAAATGTTTGATGTAATAAAAAAGATGATCTTAGGCCGAGTACATGGATACCAAACATGACATGCTTTAAAATTGCGCACAAACGTGCAGTGGCAACAAAATAAATACATGTTTAAAAGCCTTTAAAAGCCTTTACAGGTTACCACTTTAGATTTACAGAGGAGGTCTCTACTGGAAAAATTACTGCACTCGATCTGGCCTTCGCGGTGATACCTCACATGCATGGTGCAATTGCTGTTTACGTTTGACGACAGACCGCCGCTTGCGTTCGCCTTAGCACGAGAGCAGGGGGCGACAGGGGTGCTTTTTTTTTTTTTTCTTTATTATTTTTTTGCTTTTTTAATCTTACTTTTAAACTGTTCCTTTCATATTTTTTTTTTAATCATTTTTATTGTTATCTCGGGGAATGTAAATATCCCCTATGATAGCAATAGGTAGTGACAGGTACTCTTTTTTGAAAAAATTGGGGTCTATTAGACCCTAGATCTCTCCTCTGCCCTCAAAGCATCTGACCACACCAAGATCGGTGTGATAAAATGCTTCCCCAATTTCCCAATGGTGCTATTTACATCCGGCGAAATCTAAGTCATGAAATGCTCGTAGCTTCCAGTTTCTTAGGCCATAGAGATGTTTGGAGCCACTCTGGTCTCTGATCAGCTCTATGGTCAGCTGGCTGAATCACCGGCTGCATTCTCAGGTTCCCTGTTGAGACAGGAGAGCCAGAGAAAAACACGAAAGACGGTGGGGGGGGGGCTTTCCCTCCCACGGCTTTTAAAAGCAGTCTAGAGGCTAATTAGCTGCTAGGATTGCTTTTACATGAAAGCCGACCGCTGGCTGAAAAGAATGATACCAGGATGATACCTAAACCTGCAGGCATCATTCTGGTATAACCACTCAAAGTCGTGAATGGCGTACCTGAAGACAAAAAAATGGTTAACAATGGTTAACAATAAAGCACAGTAAACAGTAAAGTATAAATAATTACATACCTGAAAAACAAACATGATAAAACATAATAACAATAACAATAACAATAAAACATTGCAGAATAGAATACAGTAAAAAAAGAGCAGAACAATAGAGAGAGAGAATAGAGAGAGAGAGAACAATAAAACGACAACTATTTTTTTTTATTTTATATATTTTTTTTTTTTTACACTTTTTTTGTAACTAACTTTTATAACTGTAACCGGTTCCAGGTTCGGGTCTCTCAAAATGCGATGGCATCTTGGGAGACCCTGTGAAAGTGTGCCTAGTCTGTGCAGTGCTGTACCCCACGCTAATACTCAACTAGTGAATGGTAGCATTCAAAACATTCACCAATGCAAAGACCAGGATTGTCAGGACAGGAGGGACAATAATAGCGGGTGTCACGCCTATATCCGCGCTTGCTGCAGACACAACATCTTTTTTGGGGGGTTCGCTGGGTAGGGGTACTCGGGAGGACATAAAAATGCCTCTCATGCAGCCGACTGCATTTGGTTGGGGATGTGAATGGGGGAAGTACGGGCGCTGCAGAAGCGGTGGGTTCCCAATTAGGATTGGCGAATGCAGCAGGAAGGGCATTATGGGCACGACGGGCCTGTGTTTGTCTTCTTCTTGGTGGCAGCGGGACACTACTTGTGCTTGCCACCTCACCAGCTTGAACTGCACTTATGGGACTCGCCACGTCACCAAGTGTTACTGCAGTGCTGGTTTGACTATGACCGGGGTATACTACGCCGCTGGTGCTTGCCAGTTCCCCAAAACGCTACCAAAAAAACTGTTAGCGATCGCAGGGATCAGGCCTGACTCTGCGAACGCTGCAGTTATGCGTTTAGAGTTTTGTAAGTGACAGTGATCGATTGATACTGCACTTGGGTGGGCTGGGCCGGGTCGGGCGGAGGGGCAAAACGCAGGTGCTAGCAGGTATCTGGGCTGATCCCGCTAACACTGCGTTTTTGGGAACCCTAAACTGCTGGTGACGCTAGTATAGATCTGATCGGATCAGATATTGATCCGTTCAGATACTATACCACTAAGGGAGGTGTACGGTGCGTGCGTGGGTGTTAGCGGTACTGGCGCTAACCTGACGCTGCCTGGGGCTGGTGCTTGCCAGTTCACCAAAATGCTACCAAAAAAACTGTTAGCGATCGCACGGATCAGGCCTGACTCTGCGAACGCTGCAGTTATGCGTTTAGTGTTTTGTAAGTGACAGTGATCGATCGATACTGCACTTGGGTAGGCTGGGCGGAGGCGCAAAACGCAGGTGCTAGCAGGTATCTGGGCTGATCCCGCTAACACTGCGTTTTTGGGAACCCTAAACTGCTGGGGACGCTAGTATAGATCTGATCGGATCAGATATTGATCCGTTAAGATACTATACCACTAAGGGAGGCGCATGCTGCGTGCGTGGGTGTTAGCGGTACTGGCGCTAATCTGACGCTGCCTGGGGCGACGCATATCACCGCCGGGCGATTAGGGGGCTAAACCTTTATTCGGTAATAAACGGCGGGTGCCCTGACACTATAAAAAATAAACAAACTAACCAGTGTCAACCGTAACGGTTATACGGTGATCAGTGGTGAAAGGGTTAACTAGGGGGCAATCAAGGGGTTAAAACATTTATTAGGTAGTATATGGGGGTCCCTGACGCTATAAAACGCTGACGGCGAACCTAAATATTTACCTCACTAACTAGCGTCACCAGCGACACTAATACAGCGATCAGAAAAATGATCGCTTAGTGACACTGGTGACGGGGGGTGATCAAGGGGTTAAAACTTTATTAGGGGGGGTTAGGGGGGTACCCTAGACCTACAGGGGGGTAACAGTAACTGTGCTAACACAGTAACTGTCACAAACTGACACCTAGCAGTAATCAGAAAAAAAAAAAAAAAAAAACTGCTGGTGTCAGTTTGTGACAGGGGGGGGGGGGATCGGGGGGGGGGATCGGGGGGGGGGATCGGGGGGCGATCGGGGGGGGATCGGGGTGTAATGTGTGCCTGGCATGTTCTACTGTGTGTGTGTGTGTTGGTGCACTCACTCACATGTCGTCTCTCCTCGGGCCGGAACGGAAGCTACCGACCCGAGGGGAGATGACATCACTTCCTTTGCTGCTGTTTAGCATACAGCAGCAAAGGAGTGTTCCCATTGGCCGGCGGCGATCGCGAGGGGGGGGCCACGAACGGATGGCCTCCCCCTCGTCTCCGATCGCCGGGGGACAAAACGGGACCGCCTCGGGCGGCAGGGGGGGGTCCGATCGGACCCCCCACCCGCGGGAGGCAAATCACGTACATGTACGTGATTTTGCCTGCCCGTGCTGCCTTGCCGACGTACATCGGCGTGAGGCGGTCCTTAAGTGGTTAATGTGTTAGGCATGTTTAGCCGCTTTGCATTTAGAAGGGTTTGAAAAAAAACAAAAAACAACTGCCTCTAAACGTCCATTTAGCAGCAGCAGTGTACATGAGGCCCAACCAGTGCAGCTGATTGTTAAGGTCAGTTCAGTGTTCTCAGCTGCTGCTAGTCTCCCTCTGCTTTCCAGAAGGGCTTCACAATTCTCTGGATCATAGGTGTGCAGCTATGCAAATTGAAGTATGAATATTTATGCAGCCCTGGCCAATCCCAAGGAGTAGGGCCCTGAAGGCTGTTGGGAGACTGCATAAATATCAAGGGCCACTGAATTTTCGGGTCTTTTCCTGCAGACGATCAGTTCAGCCTGGAGGCCTTCTGCCCTCCAGGCCGATGCTACCATGTGCTTGCTGTTTGTGAGGCCTCTGGTGGGCAACCTGAGGGCCTGGATGCTGAAGCTATAGAGAGCTGACTGAGGGGCTGTCTGCTGAATATCTAATCTGATATCACAGGAGAAAGGTGTTGCTTGGAAATTGGAAGGAGGCAACCAACTGTCTCTTGACATTTTTTTAGTCCATTACATTTAACCTGGGGGGGTGTGATAGTGGAATTCTTCTTTATTATAAGGGCAACTACACTTACAGTTTTTCCTTAGCCCTGCACAGTACCACAAATATTACTTTAGTCTGCCAGTGAAATCTACCTAAACCGTCAAATGCAGCTTCCTGGGATGGAATGGAAACAATGCTGCAGTGCTACTGAATTCGGAGTAGAGTTGTCACTCTCATATCAGCTGTGCCTACCCGCACCACAGTTGCATGAGAAGATGTTTCAGGGGGTGTGGCTATCAGCATGGTCACTGTTCTGTCACAAGCTTCTGGATTGTCAGTCAGCACCTGGCCACACCTAGTCCCGCCACTGCTTTCTGGATTGAAAGCACTGTTTCTGATGCTGAAACATTCCCAATCTAAGCAGCAGTGTCTGGGAGGGGGAGCATGTGAAGCACAAATGGAGGAGGAGTTGACTCAGTCAGGGAATGTAAAGAACGTTTTTTGTCTCCTTTATGTGGCTTGTGCATAACATAATAACTGGACTTGGGACTTTTTTAGACAGTCATATAGGAGCTTTTAGTCATACTTTAACCGCTTGAAGACCAGCCGCAGCAGTTACACTGCGGAAGGTTGACATGGCTGTGGAAATTGCAGTAGCTCTACGTCGGCTCTTTAAGACGCTATAGCAGGGTGTCCCCGGAGCCAATGCACATGCCCGGCGGACGTGATGTCCGCTGGGCACCCGCAATCGCTCCTGACAGCATGAGAACGGGGATCTGTGTGTGTAAATGCACAAATCCTGGTTCTGTCAGGGAAGTGGAGACAGATCGTGTGTCCTACTAAGTAGGAACAATGATATGTCTCCTCCCCCAGTCACTCCCATCCCCCCACAGTTAAAAACACACATAGGAAACACAGTTAGCCCCTAGTGTTAACCCCTTCCCTGCCAGTGACATTTATATAGTAATCAGTGGCTATTTTTAGCCCCAAAAAAGTGCCAACGTGTCCGATCTCTCCGCCACAATGTCGAAGTCCCGATAAAAATCGCAGATAAGTAAAATAAAATAATAATAATAGAAATGACTTACATCTTTCCCCTATTTTGTAGATGCTATAACTTTTGTGCAAACCAATCAATATACAGTACGCTTATTTCGATTTTTTTCTTACCAAGAATATGTAGAAGAATACATATCGGCCTAAACTAATGAAGAAATTTGTTTTTTTTTACTTTTTTGGGGGGATATTTATTATTGCAAAAAGTGTAAAATATTGTGTTTTTTTCAAAATTGTCGCTCTTTTTTTATTTATAGCACAAAAAATAAAAACCGCAGAGGTGATCATATACCACCAAAAGAAAGCTCTATTTGTGGGGAAAAAAGGACATCATTTTTGTTTGGGTACAACGTTGCATGACTGCGCAATTGTCAGTTAAAGCAGCGCAGTGGCGTATCGCAAAAAAAATGGCCTGGTCAGGAAGGGGGCAAATCCTTCCGGGGCTGAAGTGGTTAAATTACACATGGATTTCTTTCACTTTCTAATTTCCGCAGCCACCTCCTACCTAATGAGTGCTGCTGAGTAGCAGCCGGGTTTGTCTGCTAAAGTAACCTAATCATTGCCTGTGTTCTTATTAGAGATGAAAAAAGCAGTAAGCCAATTTATTCATCAGGGAGTTGGGGGTGTTTCATGCACCTACAGTGTACAGAATGCCTCCAAACAAGGAAGACATATTCAAAGTCTTTGCTGGTTTTAGAAAATGATAACTTCATGCAAAGAGAACTAGAACAGTAAATTTTATGAACAGTAAATTATAAAAAAAAAAGGCTTATGGTGCATTCATAAAACATACAGACCCCCCTTCACTTTTTTCAATTTTGTTATGTTGCAGCCTGATGCTACAGTTGTTTAAATGTATTTATTTTTTCTCATTAATCTACAATCCATACCCCATAATGACAAAGTGAAAACAGAATTTTAGTCTTTGAATTTATTAAAAATAAAAAACTGAAATATTACATTTGGCTTAAGTATTCAGACCCTTTGCAACAACACTTAAAATTTAGCTCAGTCCATGCCTCCAATGGTTTTCTCACCCCCTTTTTCTTTTCTCATCTTTCTCTTTTATTTCTATCTCTCTATTTTTCTAGTAATTTTTCTACAGATGTCTATCTTACTACTGTTTTATAATAATTGAAAAGGTTTAGACGGGGACCACGGAACCACCAACTGCAGCACACAATATTCCGATGGGATAGATATTTAATCACTTAGTGCCGGTTCATACAAGGGCGACTTGTCAGGCGACCTAGCCACCTGACAAGTCGCCTCCCGTTCTGTACAATGGAACCATTCTAATAGGAGTGACGCAAGTCGCTCCGACTTAGAAAAAGGTTCCTGTACTACTTTGGAGGCGACTTGAGGCGACTTGCATAGACTTCTATACAGAAGTCGTTTTGCAAGTCGCCGTGGAAGTCGTGTGCAGGTCGCCTCGGTGAGGCGACCTGCAAGTCGTGCCGTCCCTGTGTGAACCGGGGCTTAGTTGTAGAGGTTTACACCCACATTCGCTCGGTCCCCCCAAAGGGTTGAATTTACATGTGAAGAGTGAGAGGTAGGCTTGTCGTGTCTTGCTTACTTGTATCTAGCAACTTTGTTTATGACATGGTATGTTATTTTGCCTCACCCGATGCCATTGTACCTCTTTCATGTATTTGACAATGCTGTGTTTCGTGCTTCCATGTCTCTTTAAATAAAAGATTTGAAAAGAAAAAGAAATTTAGCTCAGGTGCCCCCAATTTCTCTTGATCATTGCTGAGATATTTCTACAACTTAATTGCAGTCCACCTTTGGTAAATAAATTGATTGGACATGATTTGGAAAAGAAAACAGGGCTCTCTATAAAAGGCCTCACAGCTGATAATGCATACTGCATCTGAGCAAAAGCTATGAAGGTCAAAGGACCGGCCTGCAGAGCTCTGAGACAGGATTACTGCAAGGCACGGATCTGGGGGGGAGGCTACAAAAACATTCCTGCTGCACTGCAGGTTCCTAAGAGCACAGTGGCCTCCATAATTCCAAAATGGAAGTTTGACACAAACAGGACTCTTTCAAGAGCTGGTCACCCAGCCAAACTGAGCAATTTGGTGTGAAGGGATTTAGTAAGAGAGGTGACCATTTACCCAAGGGTCACTCTGACTGAGTTCCAGAAGGACCACCATCACTGCAGCCCTCCACCAATCTGGGCTTTATGGCAGAGTGGCTAGACGGAAGTCTGTTCTCAGTGTAAAACACATGAAAGCCCACTTGGAATTTGTAAAATAAGCACCTGAAGGACTCTCAGACTGTGAGGAACAAGATTCTCTGGTCTGATGAAACCAAGATTGAACTGTTTGGTCTCAATTCTAAAGGTTAAGTGTGGAGGAAACCAGGCCAAGCTAATCACCTGCCCAATACCATCCCAACAGTGAAGCGTGGTGGTGGCAGCATTATGTTGTGGGGGTGTTTTTCAGCAGCAGGGACTGGAAGACTGGTCAGGGTTGGGGGAAGGCTGAATGGAGCAAAGTACAAATTTTGTTTTCACTTTGTCATTATGGAGTGTAGATTATTAAGAAAAGGCTGCAACATAATAAAATTGAAAAAAGTGAAGAGGGTCTGAATCCTTTATTAATGCATTAAATATAGCCAATAGAAAAGGAAATACCATATATATATATATATTTTTTTGCAAAAATGGAAATACCCTTTAAAACGCAAATATGATTTCTCAAGTACATCACTGTCATCTTAGTTCACTTTTTTATTGTAGGAACAAAAAAAAAAACAAAAACAAAAAAAAACCAATACAAAACAAAAAGCACACGATAAAACAGTACTACTATTTAAAATACCAGAATATTAGTATTTTTTGTCCATACAATGCTAATGATAACATAGTATCAAAATATAAGACATGTATACAAAAGGTTCAGTGGAATATAAGGGTTTCAAATTCAAGAAATGACTTGGAGAGAGCCAATGACTTTATAACAGAATGGATAACCATATGCCCCATATTATAGAGTGGTTTTCGGGTCCCTCCCTGTTTTCATATATCATTCCATATAGAGGGAGGTTGGAATTAACCTGTTGAACCCATAAGGGTAAAGCTGGTAGACTGGGGGCATATATTTTTTTTTGCATTGCCATTGTGCTCTTGCTGGGTGTCCAGTGTGCTCCTGTTCCTTTAAGGGGGATTGGGCTGCCTCCAGGCCCACCTGCCCCTCATCTATCCATTTAATGCATGTGCTTCCATTGTGGAGATGCTTATAAATTCAGTAGCGTTAGGACTGCAAGCATTCACAGGGTGCCGCGAACAGGCCTCGCAGCTTATGCATGCGTTTGCAAATGCGTGCTAACTAAACCCCTGTTTTTAACGCAGACTGTTGGACAGGTTAATTTGGTCGGTTGGCAGACTGATTGGTGAGTTGAGCTATGGAATGTTCTGTTTTTGTCTTTCTGCTAATCAGTGCCAACCAGTGCTACCAATAAGTGCCCATCAGTGTTGCCAATCAGTGCTTCCTCATCACTGTCACCTATCAGTACCGCCTACCAGTGCTGCTAATCAGTGTTCATCAGTGCCACCTATCAGTGCCCATTAGTGCCATCTATTAGTGCAGCCCCATCAATGGCAATCAGTGCCGCCTCATCAGTACCCATCAGTGCAGCCTATCAGTGTGGATCAGTGCAGTCTCATCAGCGCACATCAGTAAAGGAGAAGAATTACCTGTTTGCAAAATGTTATAACAAACTATGAAAACGTTTTTTGTTTTTTTTTCAAAATTGTTGATTGATTTTGTAAATTTAGCACAAAAAAAAAAACAAGTGGTGATTAAATACCACCAAAAGAAAGCTCTATTTGTGTGAAAAAAATTAAGCCATCCACAACTGTGCCCCCAGCTACATCACTAACCTAGTCTCAAAATACCAACCTAAACGCCATCTCCGTTCCTCCCAAGATCTCCTGCTCTCTAGCTCCCTCATCACCTCCTCCCATATCCGCCTCCAGGACTTCTCCCGAGCCTCGCCCATCCTCTGGAATTCCCTACCCCAATCTGTCAGACTGTCTCCAAATTTATCCACTTTTAGGCGATCCCAGAAGACTTTCCTCTTCAGAGAAGCCTATCCTGCCTCCATCTAACAACTGCATTATTTTCTCCATTAGCTCATCCCCCACTGCTATTACCCTTTTGTATAACTTGACCCTCCCTCCTAGATTGTAAGCTCTAACGAGCAGGGCCCTCTGATTCCTCCTGTATTGAATTGTATTGTACTTGTACTGTCTGCCCTAATGTTGTTGTAAAGCGCTGCGTAAACTGTCGGCGCTATATAAATCCTGTATAATAATAATAATAATAAAAATTTCATTTGAGTACAGTGTTGCACGACCGCGAAATTGTCATTCGAAGTGCGACTGCTTACAGGAGGGATTGCTATTATATTGTGTTCAGTGTGTCAATGTGTTAAGCTAAAAAAAAGTGCTGAGAGTTTAATACTACTTTAAGACAAAAAAACCTGAGTGTCCGATCTACTTATCCGAAACTACAATTTTTATCATCAAAGAATCTCCATATTGTTATATAATGTCTCAAAAATGTAACCTTCTCCATCAATACAGAAAGCAAACGTGTGAAAAAGTAAAAAAGTAAAAGGTAAGAATAAAGAAAAATGTCTTCAAAAAGTTCATCTGTCTCAAAGTCAAACATTTTGTATTCTTTTGAGGCTTGGCAAAACAGACATACCTTGTTAAATCTCAGATACTGAAAGAAGAAATAAAGAAGTGTAACCTTTACACGGGATACTAAATATAAATGTGAATTATCCAGCTGGTTCTTGCAAGAGTTTTTACAGGGAAGAATAGTTTGTTCAGTTCTTTTTGTAAAATTTGAATAGACCTGTCGGAACTGAAAGACAAAAGGGTTGATTTACTAAAGGCAAATAGACTATTCCCTTTGTAAGGTAATTTTCACTTCGCTTGAATGAGGTGAAACTTCCATCATCCAATCATGTGCAAGCAAAATACAGTTTTTTCTTACATGTGATTGGGTATTGTGTGTGTAGCCCAATGTTTAGCTGGCACTGTGTGAAGAGTCACTGCTGTTGCTGCTCTGTGTGTGTCCATGCAAGACTTCCATACTGATATGGCCAGTGTTCAGCTTCCATCCACCAGAGGGAGCCTGTGGGATATGAAATACCAGAGAGATTCTGATGCAAGATTGTGATGGATTGTGGGAAGTTCACTGGAAGGACTCAATTATTACTGCAGATGGGCTGAAAAATGACAATTCTCAACAGGGGGACATAAAAGTGGAGTAACAGATATAGTTTGAGATAGGAAGAAACATTTTCTGCAGAAGACCAAGATGAAATACACCATAAAACACCTATGTGCATTGCAAGCAGAGAGCAGGACTGATTTATCTGGAAGCAGAAGGACGCTAGCCTTGTGCCTTGGATCTCTGGTAGCCTGCTTTACAGCAAGAAAACACACGTTTAGAATATAACTAGGGAAGTCCCCTTTTTGCCAAACACATTGACTGAAGGTTGCTGTGTACACAGGATTAGTAAGTGGCCGCTGGGCAACCATACACTGCAAATGCTAGCAGAGAGGCAGATTGCCAGTTATGCCGTGTACACATGGGCGGACTTTTCGACCGGACTGGTCAGATGGGACGAATCCGTTGGACAATCTGACCGTGTGTGGGCTTCATCGTACCTGCAGCGGACTTTTTCGGGCCAAAATTAGATGGACTTTAGATTTGAAACATGTTTCAAATCTTTCCGACGGACTTGAGTCCGGTCGAAAAGTCCGCTCGTCTGTATGCTAGTCCGACGGACGAAAACCGGCGCTAGGGCAGCTATTTGCTACTGGCTATCAACTTCCTTATTTTAGTCCGGTCGAACGTCATCACATACAAATCCGTCGGACTTTGGTGTGATCGTATGTAGGCAAGTCCGTTCGTTCGAAAGTCAGTCGGAAAGACCGTCGGACCTTTGATGCCGGAATGTCCGCCCATGTGTACACGGCATAAGGAACACTTCCTCACTGCATGCAAAACTCTCAAAGGTAGAGTACATCAAGACAAGCACACCAATACAAAGTTCTTGGCCCCATCTAGATGGCCAGCGGAAGGTGTAAACCAAGCATTTTTTGTTATTCTTGACTGCTGCTGCGGAGATCCCCTCTAGGTTCTTTTACTAGTTAGGGCTACCTATAGCAATATAAGAAAAAATTGCACCCTAGGACATTTACTGTTTGCTGCCTGATAAGCAAATTGATAAGCTGTTGCATTATCACATCTAATACTGCTTGATTGCTGCTGTTATTCTTTATTTGTTTATAATGCTGTAGTACATCTTCAAACTGTGAGCTAATACAGCATAAAGCCGGCCACAGATGGTACAATTTTCTTTGGTTACAGGAAAGAAAATCGCTTGATTCAACCATCAACACAGACAGTGTTGATGTGGAAATCCCTCCTGCAGGGCCATTGTGTTCACCCAGCAGCAGTGGATGTATTTCGCATTTGTGCTGCCCTAGGCAAGACTAAAATTGGGCACCCCATGTAAATTTGCCACACCTCTCCTGTTTAAGAGCCACCCCTTCACCCGTAGACTCCACCCCTTCCTCTTTAGCCTCTGCCTCTTCCTATTAGAATTCCACTCCCTGTGTGGACTCTCAAGTGGCTATGTGAGGTCTCTGGTGGTCTGTGCCACCTGTGCTGACTCTCAAGTGGCTATGTAGGATCTCTGGTGGGCTGTGTGGACTCTCAAGTGGCCATGTGGGGTCTCTGGTAACTGTGGGGGGGGGGTCTTTTGTGGACTGTGTGGGGTCTCTGGTTGACTGTTTGGGGTCTGCACCTCTGTGGCAGACTTTTTTCAGATGAGATCGGTGGCCCAGTCCGCCCCTGATCTCTGCATTCCTTGACAAGTGGACTGCTCGGTAGTGTCCCTTTTGCCTGGGGAGTGGTCCAGCCCCCCCTGTAAAATATCACCCAAGGCAAACAACTTGTTTGTCCAGTGACAGATACACCCTTGCCTGCGGGGGAAGCCAACACAGTGATTATTGCTAGTGACTATAACAGCTGCTAGCAATACTTGCTTGTAAAATCCAGCAGGCTGGTTGTACCCAAGCTGATTGATCAATCAACTTGGGTACATTCAGCCTGCCCATACATGGGTTGACATTCGAACTGTCTATGATCAGCTTAATACCTCTTTCTTGTTGATTCACCATTGCATGGTTCTCTTGCATATTCACCTGTGACAATAGCTATATATACCTCCAGCTATATCTTCAGCCCAGCCAGGAGGACCCTGATACATCAAGAGGCTAGATCGGTAGTAAGCTGTACATTTGCAGTGAATTTTTACCATATTCAGTAAACTAAGAGTAAATCCCTTGCAAAGTGAACAGCCAATTTGCCTTTAGTAAGTAAACCCCAAAGTATGAACTTTGCTTATGCTACAGTGTAGGCTATGTGGCATATGTGAATGATAGGATCCCTTTAATTTAGGAACCAGGGAGAAACAAATTGGGTGCCAAAGTGACTATTGGCACAGTTAAAAAAAAAAACCCACAAAGGACCCCAGTAAAAGAAAAGATTTGATGCTTACCTTTTTCAGCAAGCAGTGGGGTTGATTTACTAAAGGCAAATAGGCTGTGCTGACTTCCATCATCCAAACATGCGCAAGTAAAAGTGTGCATGCTATTTTTTTTATATTCCTTGCTTGTGATTGGGTATACATTGCAAAGTGAAACTTCACCTCATCCACTAAGCTCTGGAGCAAATTCCCTTGCAACTTTCCTCGCAGCGAACATTAGTATTAATTTGCCTTTAGCATATCAACTCCACCATTTTACATTTTTACTCTCTACTACAACTACAGGCAGAGACGCTATCCAAGATTTCTGTGTGTGTCTGATAGTGTCTAGTGTGTCCCCCCATTGGGCGCTATGGTACCCACCACTGACCCCAACATCATTATGTGTCCTGTAGACATGTAGCGGTTGCCTGCACCCAAAACTGTGTCTGAAGAACCCAGATGTGTTGAATAGCATCAGCCCCATAGCTCTAGAAGAAAATGAAAATGTAAAGGGTTGGTTTACCTTTTCAAATAAAATGAAAAGGCAAACTAACACCCTACACCCTCCCCACTCCCCCTCCCAGTCCCCAGTGTACTTACCTCCTTGGGTGATGAGCTATTAGTGCCCATGCAGCCAATGTAGAACTCCAGGGATTTGAAATCCCCACTGGGACAGAAAGTGATGGGATATATCCAAAATGTCGCAAATAAAACAGGGGGTGAGGGTTAATCTTCCTTTGAAAATCTCAGAAAATTGAAATTTTGTCAACTAAAATCTTATCAAAAATGGCATATTAGGGTTGATTTACTTGATTTAGGCCAGTGGTTCTCAACTCCAGTCCTCAGGACCCACCAACAGGCCAGGTTTGCAAGATAGCTGAAATACATCACAGGTGATATCACTTGCTGCTCAGTGATTGCAGTATTCTAGTCTGCATCTCCCCAAGGTAATACTTAAAAGATGGCCTGTTGGTGGGTCCCGAGGACTGGAGTTGAGAACCACTGATTTAGGCAAATAGACCGTGCACCTCGCAAGTGCAGTTGTACTCGTTTTCCCCAGAGCTTAGTAAATGTGGTAAAGCTTTGCTGATTCCCATTATCCAATCATGTGCAAACAAAAATGCTTTTTTAAAATTTTCCTTGCACCTAATTGGGTATTATTTGCAAAGTTTAGCTTCGCCACATTTACATTTACTAAAGAAAATGAGTGCAACTGCACTTTGTCAGAGCCTCTCTGAATTAAAAATGATAACATATAACTTCTCAATGAATTACGCTGATCAACCTCTGGATGAACCTTTTTAACACAGAAAACTAAAAGAATCAGAGAATTTGCTGAGTCTGAAAGGTTGTTTGAGCTTCAGAACATTGGGTTGTATTGTTACGTAAACAGACAAGACCTGGACCCAGAGAAGTAAATCTTTTTATTTATTTATTTATTTTTTATTGGAAGTGGTCCATGTCTACAATACCTTCAGAACTTACAAGTGTTGGGAAGAGACAAAGCTTTCTTTTTACCCAGGCTAGCAAAAAACAAATCTAAACCTATCTATTCAGCTGACCAAGAATCAACACTCCTGTGTACTCAATTCAATGACAGTGTCCTCTATTGTTGAACTTAATGAGATCTACCAACAATTGAAGGACATCTCGGGAAACCTTTAACCAAAAGACAACCTTCTTGAACTTCTTTAAAAGTATCTTAGAACTAAAGGAGAAATGGATTTAATGTTGCAACATTTTATCAGACAAAACGTGATACTTGTGGGACATTTTAGAAAAGACTGGAAAAAGTTAAAGTATCAAGACACTTGTTCATTCCTGTGCAGCATTACAGGAGTCCTCAGCGGCTAAATCTGTATCTGTGAATTTGTTCAAACCTTAATACCATAAATAATAACATAATATTCGATTTTTTTACTCCAGGAGTATATAATAAATATGGAAATTCTAGAGAAATTCTTTTATTTTCTATTCCTTTATTTTCAGTTCTATTCCTTTCTATTCTATTCTATTCTTTTGTATTCTATTCCTTTATTTTCTATTCTATTTTATTGTATTCGGAAATTAAAATTTGAATCAAATTAGAAAACGATTTGAATCAAATTAGAATAAGATTTGAATCAAATTAGAAAATGATTTGAATCGAATTTGAAAACTATTCAAATTCAAATCACTAGTCGAATCAAATTTGAAACGGTTTGAATTTGATTAAATTTCGTCCGAAATTTAGTTTCATTATTTTGGATTTCTTTAAATTTGTTACTATTAAAATTAAAAAATTTCAGATACATCCTATGTTCCGAATACTGTTCGATTCGGAACGAAACGAACCATACATGTCTATCAGGGACGGCTACAGGCGCTTACAAGTAGGAGGAGAGGGTGGACATGGCCACTCGCACGGGGGAAGAAGAACCGGGGTCAGTGGGAGAAATCCGCTGGAGAGGGGGTCTCCCTGAACTGGGAGGAGACCAACAACCTGAGAACTGGGCCAAAGGGCTGTCCTTGGAAGTGGTGCTGGGAAGCACAGTGGGGATCACCCCAAGTATCAGAGCAACATGCTCGTTACTGGGGCTACATTGTGGCTGCTCCTTTTAAATGTGCTGATGTAGGCATTTTTTGACTATCACTACATGTCCCTCCAGATAAGCAACTAAAATTTGACACATCAGCTATTGGCACCCAGTGACCTTCTTTTTGTATTTACTAAAAACTTATTTGTGAATCTGCCTTTCCCTAAGTGTATAGAAGCTAGCTTGAGCTTAGTAACTGAGATGGCTTAACTTTCTTTTTAAAACATATTTTTTGGGGTTTTGTGACTGAATATGATGCTGGCCATACACACAGAAATTTCAAGCACGTTTTGATTGGAAATAGTACAATCCCAACTTACCACTAACCTTTTTTGTTCAACTGGCAAACTTTGATAACATTTTCAGAGTAAACTTGAAAATATTGAGATCAAATAGAATCTGATAGGAAATATCTTGATTTCCTGCTGCATTCAAAGGATAGGTTCACCTTTGGGAGCATGTTACACCTTATACCTGTTGGAAGAACAACAGCAAGTTACTTATGTACTATGACTATATCTATGCATTATACCTATCTATGCAGCAGGTGGCGCTGTAGTGTTATAGTGTAATGTGTATGTAGCTCTATTGTATGATGTACGGAGAGGAAGTGCTTTTCCTCAGTGTTCTGTTGTGTTCCTGTTTTCATGCTGTTAAAACGTGCACTGCTATCCTCCATGCAAGTAAAGTTGTTTTGTGTATTCAAGAAGCTTCCAGCGCATCATATTAATACTCAACCAATAATACCCATATTTAGGGTATAATATGCTCCAGCAGTCTGCTAACCCCCCCCCCCCCCTTCCCGTTCCTCCCTTGTGATAGCATAGCAGCGGGGGTCCTTCTCCTTGCACTCGCTGTAACAATTTAAAAATAGTCCAGCTGTGCTCAGCCCACACATGCGTGCCATTCATTCACAACAATCTGTGTGTAAATGGACCACAATGGGCTACAAGTCCCATCTGCCACTGCGGCAGACAGCTTGAAATCCTCAATGAACTGCGAGGGTGCAGGTGAGTGCTCTCGTAGTTTATTGATCTTCCTGTTCTTCAGCATCTGCCTGCCCATACCTCCATACCTTACAAAATTCTAAATGATTGATGAATTGCAGTGAGTGAAGCAGGCTAAATGTAACTAAAAGACATAGAGAAACCGGTAGTTGTCATTATTTGTAATTTGGTTTTAAAAGAAAAAAAATGGGCTGCTCAGTCTAAAATGCCTGGGCCTATTTTTTTGTCCCAGTCCAAGCCTGCTCCCATGCACCACTCTCCTCCTACCAATAACTCCTGCTCCATTTTTATATCCTAGCCAGAGAGAGAAAATTCAGCCCAGACTGATGGAGACCTAAAAGGTGCCCTTACCCCCTGTTACATGCAGGATACTGTGAGGACTTGTGTATGTTTGACCATAATTCACAGTAATGCATGCTACTCATTTTTTTTATGAAAGAAGAGGCAGGTCTGATACTACCCATGACATACCTCCATCCCTAAATTATACAACAAAAGGAAAATAGCTCATGGGACTTTGAATGAGGCAAGCATGGGGGCCAACAAAGTAGAGTAAAACATAGTAACATGGTTTATTAACCACTTGCCAAAGGGCTGACGCCGATATATGTCAGCAGAATGGCACGGAGAGGCATATTAACGTACCTGTATGTTGCGCTACCCGCAAGCTCCATGAGTGTGATCATCGAGTCTGTGGGGATACCCACGATCATCTCACGGGGAGAGGAAGAATGGGGAAATGCTGATGTAAACAAGCATTTCCCCATTCTTCCTAGTGACAGGACACTGATCACAGCTCCCTGTGATCGGGAGCGGTAAACAGTGTCGTGACACACGTAGCCCATCCCCCCTACAGTTAGAATCACTCACTAGGACACACTTAACCCTTTCAGCGCCCCCTCCTGGTTAACCCCTTCACTGCCAGTCACATTTACACAGTAATCAATGCATTTTTTAATCGCACTGATCGCTGTATAAATGTGAATGGTCCCAAATTAGCGCCAAAAGTGTCCGATCTGTCCGCCATAATGTCGCATTCATGATAAAAATCGCTGATCGCCGTCATTACTAATAAAAATAAAATTATTAATAAAAATGCCATAAAACTATCCTCTATTTTGTAGACGCTATAACTTTTGTGCAAACCAATCAATAAACGCTTTTTGCAATTTTTTTTACCAAAAATATGTGGAAGAATACATATCGGCCTAAACTGAGGGAAAAAAAATGTTTTTTTTATAGCACAAAAAATAAAAACCACAGAGGTGATCAAATACCACCAAAAGAAAGCTCTATTTGTGGGGAAAAAAGGATGTCAGTTTTGTTTGGGAGCCACATCGCACAACTTCGCAATTGTCAGTTAAAGCAACGCAGTGCCAAAACGCAAAAAGTGCTCTGGTCTTTGGCCAGCCAAATGGTCCGGGGCTGAAGTGGTTAAAACCTGAGTAAATGCACAAATATAAAAGCCAAGCTGTTAGCTTGATCATACATTGCTTGAAAACATACACATGTAATTGTATACAATGTTTGAGTTGTTCTGGCATCTATAACTTGACGCGTTTCGCAAGCCACTGCTCGCTTCTTCAGGAGTAGATCATTAGGTGCAGTATCGCTAGAAAAACAAAGTATGCAATGAAAGTACGCATCACATAAAATATCTTTTTGCAAATAGAGGCCCAAGTGGAGCCCCATACTTACAAAATGGCAATATATATGCAAATATATTTATATGCAGTATTTTTATATCTGGTTAAAATATATATATATATATATATATACACACATATATATATATATATATATATATATATAGATATGTATATATATATATATAGATATAGATATAGATATCTATCTCTATATATATATATATATATATATATATATATATATATAGATAGATATATACATCTATATATCTATCTATATATATATATATATATATATATATATATATATATATATACATTGTATGTGTATATACACACTAGAACATGAGAAACATAATATAAAAACATTTTACATCCATTAAACTCCCTTTGATTCTTGTATATCCTGTAGGCATTCCTTCTTTTGCACTGGCTTCCACACCTGTAGGAAGGGAACTCATCATCACTCCACTCAGAGCTTACACAGGGTTGAGGACCAAGCACCGGCTCTGCCACATGAAAGAAAGGAGAGTTGCTTGCTCCTCCATATCCACATCTAATTGGTCATTTCTTTGCTCCTAGTGGCTGAACAAAGAGGCAGGGTAGAGAATACATATCCAAGCCTATGCTGCTATAGGGGTCTGCATTATAGCTATCCTGTTGTGTTGTCTTGCATGGGCAAAGTGGATGTTTGCTTTAACGGAAATATATGATTTTTTTTGGTCACTGGAACAGAAGAAGTAATCTCTTTAATTGGGGACACTTGTTCTACTGACATTTGTCAAAGGCAGGGTATCCTCTCAGGAATCTGAGCTCTTAAGGAAGGGAGCATGTCTCCTGAAACACGTCAGCTTTCCAACTGTAGAGGTGTGATATCCCTGTCACTGGAGTTTTGTGTTCTATACGCATTTTATCTTCTCATGTTTGTGAGTATGACTTTGGCAGTTTTAATAAATTTCATTGGTGTTGAAGGTAATGCACTAGACGTTTGCACCCTCCTTTTTTCTATGTAGGGTATGCTCTCACTTTGACACAGGAAGTGAGGGGGAATCTCACAAGTGGGGACACAGACAGCAAAATAAACCTGGTTCCAACCCCTCCCCATTTTATCCAAATTGATGTTGGAAAGCGCTGTGTAAACTGTTGTCGCTATATAAATCCTGTATTATAATAATAATAATAATAATTGAGAGAAAAAAAGACCAGTTTGGCTTCAGATTCACTTTTGTTCCTGAGACTGTTGAACTCTTCTGTTGTTTTCTTTGTGAAAAGGTTTCCTGTAATTGTTTTGCAACTAGCACATTTCATTATTTGACTTTATCGATCAATTTTTATGCCATTGGCATACTGCTATTGAGTTAGCCATTTTTTTATTTCAGGATTTCTGTGCCTGAGATGAAGCTGCGAGGTGTGGATACAATTCACATGTTTTTCCTTTTCATGCATTGTTAACCACTTCATTGCATTTTATCTGATACATTTTATCTTTGAGGATATGGCTTCCTTTTGTGATAATACAGTAATGGGAAATTCTTAATATGTGTCCTGTCACTCAATGGCCTTATGCACACTTAGCTCTTTTGTGCCGAGACGTAAAATCCTGGCACTCTTTGGCACCCAGGGAGGTACACATGCGACATACAAACACCAATACAAGTTAATGGCTGTATGTGACTCTGCTTGAGTAAATATCAATGACCTTGGTGTTTACCCGTGCATGTGTGTACGAATGTGCCACTTTCACATAAAATCTCTGCTGCTTACTGGGGCCTGGGGAGCTGCAAATGGCGCATGCGACCACCAATATGGAATAGTTGTACATGGCACATGTGACTCTCCAAGCAGCAGAATGTTCTGGGGATTTTACGCCTCAACACATAGGAGCTGGCCATAGACGGTTATTTTTTTGCATTCAGCCAGTGGCTGAATGCATGTTCCCTCAACAGAAGTCAATTAAATGCAGTGGCAGCTGGTGCTTCAGCCGGGGGGGCGGCGAGGCAAATATACCACCCAATAGCCCCCCCGGTGGGTAATACTCACGCGGTCAGGTGGCGATGCAGAGCAGAGAGATGACGGTGGCCATCTTCCAGATCTCCCCGTACATCCTCCCCAGTACCAGCCAATATGATCGCTTCTCCTCTCGGCCAATCGCACTCCTCCTTGCCAGTGGCTGAATGCATGTTCCCTCAACAGAAGTCAATCTAATGCAGTGGCAGCTGGTGCTTCAGCCAGGGGGAGGGGGGTGCGGCAAACAAACCACCCAATAGCCCCCCCAGCGGGTGGTACTCACGCGGTCAGGTGGCGATGCAGAGCAGAGAGATGACGGTGGCCATCTTCCAGATCTCCTCGTACATCCTCCCCGGTACCAGCCAATATGATCGCTTCTCCTCTCGGCCAATCGCACTCCTCCTTGCCCAGGAGGAGAAGCAAGAAGAAAATAGCGAATATTAATTTGCTATTGTCACACAACTGGGTGGGCTCTGCGCCCCGGGCCCACCCTTTTTTAAAGCCAATTAGAGCATCGGGCTCTAATCGTGCTTAAAAACAAAAAAAAACCCGACGCCCTGCATGTAGATTAGGGGCCGGGTGCATAAATAAGGAGGGCGGTGCCCCTGGGCCCCGTATGGAGCGGCCGTCACTGAACAATCAACTTCTATCAACCAGGGACTGCCACAAAATTGGCCACTCCCACTGAACTGACTGCATTTTAGTGTATGGCCAGTAATTATTTTGGTTTATCTTTGACAGAGTGGGGGTGGGGTATCCAGAATATCCTTTAAGGTCACGTGGGTCCTGACCCCTCCCAAAATTTATGGCATTTACTGGAAAAGCTCAACTTAATTTTAGTTGCCTACATCTCTGGATCTGCTGCCCATTCTGACATGGCTTTCCCTGTCATTTCACCCCTATGCAATTGCGACACGGCCCCGTGCTCCAGGGGACCTGTGCTGCTCCCCTGTACACCTGGATAGGAGGGGCAGTGGGGGGCAGCAGCTTATAGAGGAACCAATGCTTTTTATATCCTCCTGCAGCCGCTGAAGGTCTGCTCCTCCTTCTCTCCCTCCGGCAGGTATTCAGCGGTTGTGGGAGGAAGATAAAAGGCATTGGTTTCTCTATATGCTGCCCCTGCTGCCCCTATACAGGTCCTGCTGCCCCAGGGGCCCCTGTGTGCTCTCTTGCCTACACCTTGTCCCCCACAGCTCTGCAGGCTTCCCCCCTTTCCTCTCCCACAGACTGCTAGGGAGGATGTGTCAGGGTGGAGATTAGATAAGGGGGTCAGTAAATACGTAATTTATTGACCCCTTACTTTTCTGAATGGACAGAGTCAGTGATCGGTATCAATCACTGACCCTGTCCTTTCAAAACTGTGTTTACTATGCTTCTGATTGTAAATGAACGGGAAGCTTTGTACAGAGCTACAGTGCCTTGAAAAAGTATTCATACCACTTGAAATTTTCCACATTTTGTCATGTTACAACCAAAAATGTAAAGGTACTTTATTGGGATTTTATGTGATAGACCAACACAAAGTGGCTTATAATTGTGAAGTAGAAGGAAAATGATAAATGGTTTTCCAATTTTTTTACAAATAAATATCTGAAGAGTGTGGCGTGCATTTGTATTCAGCCCCCTTTTCTCTGATACCCTAACTAAATCTGGTTGAACCAATTGCCTTCAGAAGTCACCTAATTAGTAAATAGAGTCCACCTGTGTTTAATTTAATCTCAGTATAAATACAGCTGTTCTGTGAAGCCCTCAGAGTTTGTTAGAGAAGCTGAGTGAACAAACAGCATCATGTTGCCAAGGAACACACCAGACAGGTCAGGGATAAAGTTGTGGAGAAGTTTAAAGCAGGGTTAGGTTGTAAAAAAAATATCCTAAGCTTTGAACATCTCACAGAGCACTGTTCAATCCATCATCCAAAAAATGGAAAGAGTATGGCACAACTGCAAACCTACCAAGACATGGCCATCCACCTAAACTGACAGGCCGGGCAAGGAGAACATTAATCAGAGGACCAGCCAAGAGGCCCATGGTAACTCTGGAGGAGCTGCAGAGATCCACAGCTCAGGTGGGAAAATCTGTCCACAGGACAACTATTGGCTGTGCACTCCACAAATCTGGCCCTTATGGAAGAGTGGCAAGAAGAAAGCCATTGTTGAAAGAAAGCCATAAGAAGTCCCGTTTGCAGTTTGCGAGAAGCCATGTGGGGGACACAGCAAACATGTGGAAGAAGGTGCTCTGGTCAGATGAAACCAAAATTGAACTTTTTGGCCTAAAAGCAAAACAATATGTGTACTGGAAAACTAACACTGCACATCACCCCGAACACACCATCCCCACTGTGAAAAATGGTGGTGGCAGCATCATGTTGTAGGGATGATTTTCTTCAGCAGGGAAAGGGAAGTTGGTCAGGGTTGATGGATGGAGCCAAATACAGGGCAAGCTTAGAGGAAAACCTGTTATGTCGCGTACACACAATCGGAAAAGCCGCCAGCAAAACCCCAATGAGAGCTTTTTGTCGTAAAATATGACCGTGTGTATGCTCCATCAGTCTGGCGGAATTCCAGCCAGCAAAAGATTGAGAGCATGTTCTCTATTTTTCGGTCGGGAAAAGTTCCTATCCAAAAAATGCGATCGTCAAATTCAGATGCGCAACAATTTTACACATGCTCGGAAGCATTGAACTTAATTTTCTCGGCTCGTCGTAGTGTTGTACGTCACCGCGTTCTTGGTGGTTGAAAGTTCAGAGAACTTTTGTGTGACCGTGCGTATGCAAGGCAAGCTTGAGCGGAACTCCGTCGGAAAAACCATCCAAGTTTTTTCCGACGGAATATCCACTTGTGTGTACTGGGGATTAGAGTCTGCAAAAGACTTGAGACTGGGATGGAGGTTCACCTTCCAGCAGGACAATGACCCTAAACATACAGACAGATCTACAATGGAATGATTTAGATCAAAGCATATTCATGTGTTAGCATGGCCCAGTCAAAGTCCAGATCTAAATTCAATTGAGAATCTGTGGTCAGACTTGAAAATTGCTGTTCACAGATGCTCTCCATCCAATCTGATAGAGCTTGAGCTATTTTTGCAAAGAAGAATGGGCAAAAATGTCACTCTCTAGATATGTCACTCTCTGTGCAAAGCTGGTAGAGACATCCCCAAAAAGAATTGCAGTGAAAGGTGGTTCTACAAAGTATTGACTCAGGGGGGCTGAATACAAATGCATGCCACATTTTTCACATATTTGTTTGTAAAAAAACATTCGAGAACATTTTATAATTTTCCTTCCACTTCACAATTATGTGTCACTTTGTGTTGGTCTATCACATAAAATCCCAATAAAATTAATTTATGTTTTTGGTTGTAACATGGCAAAATGTGGAAAATTTCAAGGGGTATGAATACTTTTTCAAGGCACTGTATTCCTGTCCATTTATTCTATGCAACTGATGCTGCAGAGAAGGAGATGGAGGGCTGTGATCTCCTTTCTCCATCTCAAAGGTGGAACACCAGGGGTCTGTTTAGACTCCTGATATGTTACCAAAGCCCCCCAAGTGTAGCTTCTAGTAAAATTGTAAAAAAATAATAAAAAATGAAATTATAAAAGAACTAAGCTAAACTAAAATAAAATTGTAAAACATCATTTAAAAAATGAATAAAATAATATAAATTAACAAAATAAAAATAAAAAACTACTGATGCCAGTGATGGAATTACCAAGGTCACACGTTCCACCACTGTCCATGGGCCCGAAGACGGCAGGAAGGGGGCCCACTGAAGAACGCGTGAAAGGGTCCTGCTGTGGGACTGTAATTAGGGGGCCCGCAAAAGGAGTAAAGGACCCTGGGCCTGAGTGAAGGGCGCCAGCTGGGGGTCAGAGGGCCCTTCATGGTTTCTTGCATCGGGGCCCTGAAAGTTTTAGTTATGCCTCTGAACCTATGCATATGTGTATTTTCATTGCATTTATTAAATGTTTTAGTTTAAAGTGTAATTATATAATATATATTAAAAAAAGCAATTAGCAGTGCAATGTAACGCAGCAATAGCCATCATCCCACTCAGCAGGTGGAACATACTACATATTTATATAAAGTAACAAGCTTAAAAAATGGCATGGTGCCATCTGGCTCATTCTAGGTATATATGTCACCTAGACATGTGCACACTGAAATATTTCGTTTCGGAATTTCGTTTTCGTCTGAAAAATACATTTATTTAGTTACTCCCGAAATTCGTTTTTATTTATTTCTTTTTTCGTTAAAAATTGCATTTGTCCGAAAATCCAAATTAAGGTCGAATCTGTCATTGAAGGCTTATGGTGTCTGTCGAATGTTCAAATAAGATTCGACGGAGCAGCTAAACTGTACAATGCCGTATAGTTTACCTGCTCCGTCGAATCTTCTTAGAACTTTCAACAGACACCATAAGCCAAAGTATGTGTGTACTTAGTTCTAGCTATTTTACTGCTCCTCCTCTTTGGTTACAATCAGCCAATAACATTCATCATCATCATTATTTTTATTTATCTTTTCTCCCCTACGTCGAATCTTTTCTCCCCTGCGTCGAATCTTTCCTCCCCTACGTCGAATCTTTTCTCCCCTACGTCGAATCTTTTCTCCCCTACGTCGAATCTTTCCTCCCTACGTCGAATCTTTCCTCCCCTACGTCGAATCTTTTCTCCCCTACGTCGAATCTTTCCTCCCCTACGTCGAATCTTTCCTCCCCTACGTCGAATCTTTTCTCTCTATGTAGAATAATCTTGGACTAATAGAGCTAAGGTTAGGCACATTCGACCACAGGTTTGATGGACACAGATTGTTATTGTCATCATCATGTCGAATCTCCTATCTATATCGAACTGTTGTAGCAACGAAAACGAAAATAAAGCATTTGTTTATGTCGGATCTTTCGTTTTTCGGACTCTGCACTTTCGTTATCGTTTGTTAAAACGATAACGAAAATACCTGAAATTCGGACGAAAATGCATTCGAACGAAAACGAATGCACATGTCTAATGTCACCCAAAGCAGATGTGTTAGTTTCTACTAAACAAAAAACTCAATTAACTAAGCTATAAATAACATTATAATTAATATTTTTTTACAAATTAAGGTAGACTTTTTTGTACTGTTAAAGTGGACTTATATGTACTTTTTTCATGTTAAGTACATGCATGTTAAGTTATCTGTAATGATAGCATTTAAAAGGTATAGCTATGCATTTCCCATTTACAAAAGCACAACACTCCACCTGACATTGTCTTCATCTGCTTTTGTCTTAAATAGGTTGGCACCATCCTTGTTCAAAAATCATCCAGGGTCAGTATCTACTTCCTGATCTGAGATAATGGCTCAGAGATGACCCACACATGCAAATCCTGGTCTAAAATAGGATGGCACCGTCTTTGTTCAGGAATCATCCAGGGTCAGCATTTACTTCCTGATCTGAGATGATGGTTCACAGGTGACCCACTCATGTAAATCATGGTCTGAATCAGGGTGGCAACATTTTTGTTCTGGAATCATCCAGGGCTAGCACCTACTTTCTGATCTGAGATGATGGCTCAGTGATGACAGTACAAAAATGTCTACCTTAATTTGTAAAAAATATTAATCTAAAATTTGTTCAGGAATCATCTAGAACTAGCATCTACTTTCTGATCTGGGATGATGACTCAGACATTACCCACTCATGTAAAACCTGGTCTAAAATAGGATGGCACCGTCTTTGTTCAGGAATCATCCAAGGTCAACATCTATTTCCTTATCTGAGATGATGGCCCAGAGATGACCCAATCATGTAAATCCTGGTCTAAAAAAGGATGGCACCATCTTTGTTCAGGAATAATCCAAGGTAAGCATCTATTTCCTGATCTGAGATGATGGCTCAGAGATGACCTACTCATGTAAGTTGTGGTCTAAAATACGATGGCACCATATTTATTCAGAAATTACCCACGGTCAACATTTACTTCCTGATCTGAGATGATGGCTTAGAGATGGTCCAATTATGTGACTGTGAAGGTCTTGGCTAGTAACTAGTAACTAGTAGTAGTCACATTCAAATAGACTATTTCTGCAATTTGAAGACTTTTAACAACTAATCCAAGTATCTTACTCAGTTCTCAACAACGTGGATTAGAGTCAAAATGTCTTTCTTCCCTTTCACACTAGGGGGGGTGGGAGAATCGGCCGTACAACAGCGCTATTTTTAGCGCTGCTGTACCGTCGTTCTTGCAGCTGTATTCGGCCGCTAGCGGTGAGGTTTTACCCCCCGCAGGCGGCCGAAAAAGGGTTAAAATCCCTCGTACAGCGCGGCTATAGCTGCGGTATTGCCGCAGTATAGCCGCGCTGTCCCATTGATTTCAATGGGCAGGAGCGGTGAAGGAGCGGTGAATACACCGCTCCTTCCCCGCTCCAAAAAAGCGGTTTGCAGGACTTTTTTCACCGCCCTGCCTGCGCACCGCTTCAGTGTGAAAGCCCTCGGGCTTTCACACTGAACAAACAGCGGAGGCTGTTTAGGGGTGGTTTTCAGGCGGTATTTTTAGCGCAATACCGCCTGAAAACCGCTCCAGTGTGAAAGGGGTCTTAGACATTACAGAACAAGTTTAGTTTAAAGAGGGAGTCCACCTAAACCGCCAAAAAGAAAAATATTAAAAGCCAGCAGCTACAAATACTGCAGCTGCTGACTTTTAATAAATGGCCACTTACCTGTCCCAGGGTCCAACGATGTCGGCAGGCGACGCCGAGAACCCGCTCAGTTCTCGGCAGCTGCCGCCGCCATCCTAGGTGAGGGAATCAGGAAGTGAAGCGTTGCGGCTTCACTTCCCGGTTCCCTACTGCGCATGTGCGAGTCGCGCTGCGCATCGTAACTGGTCCCCGCTATCTCCTGGGACCTGTGTGTTTCCCAGGAGACAGCGCAGAGGGACAGGAAGAGGCATAGACTCCCGTGGGAGTCTATGCCGGAAGTGGGTGCAAATACCTGTCTTAGACAGGTATCTGCACCCCCCTCCCCCCTGAAAGGTGCCAAATGTGACACCGGAGGGGGGGAGGGTTCTGAAAAGTGGAAGTTCCATTTTTGTGTGGAACTCCGCTTTAATGTGAGTAACTAAATGGAGTATGCTGTAGCTACAGCGGGGAATGAGGGGGTTCAATATTTCCCCCCAGAATGTCTATGGCACTGCATCTAGGAGCTAGCACTGACTCTCCTCCATAGCCATGGGAGGCTGTAGGATGGGGGTTGACAACTAATTGATCATGAAACAAGTAGATTGTGACCCTGCCATGCCACAAGCTCCTGACCTCATCCACCACACACTGTTGGATCCTCCACTGCAGGCTGCCCTCTCCCCCCCCCCCCAGGGCCGGATTAACATAGGGGCTGATGGAGCTGCAGCTCCAGGCCCCTGCCTTAAAATCGGCCCTCACAGCTAGTAATATAAGCCCGACTTTCTCCTGCCCATAAACGTCTATGGGACAGGAGAAGCTGTGTGTAAATGGAGGGGTGTCTGGCTGCATCTGTGTTGGCTCACTGTGTTTAGTACAGCGTCACAGTGCACAGTTCCCCCCCTACACAAATGGCTCTGCCTTCCCCCTCCCCTCTCTCCTCTCTCTGTGTTCAGTGAAGGAGCCGTGTGGGCTGGGAAATTATGAACAGAGCAGCCGGCAGGGCCAGATTAAGAGCATCATGGGCCTGGTGCTGAGGATTTCGGTGGGCCTTTTTATGGAAACAAAATGAAAATGCAAACAATTTTTCGCTAAAACGAATTAAATATACTCTCACCAGTAATACCAGCTGTGCAGCCTCTGAGCAGCAGCAACACCACCAATACCACCTGCTATGCGGTCTCTCACCAGCAGCAACATAGGGAGACCACATTTCCAAACTGTCATTCAGAGACAACCCCCTCTTCCGAAAAAAAGATGAGGGTGGGGGATGTAGTCTCAGGGTTGGCAGGGAAATCGGTGGTGGAGGTGATTTGTCAGGCAAATGGCTGGTGTTAGTACTTAAAATCAATCATCCTGACACCATGCTTGATATGGTGTCAGGATGATCAAATTCCATTATTTCAGTTACTACATTGTAATATATAGTGAAATAGTTCAACTCACCATCGTGCAGAATCAGTGGGACCTGAGCTTGTCACTTGCCACCAGATGCAGCTTGTCACTTGCCACCCATAGCCTGCCACCAAATGTAGCGTATCACTTTCCACAGTTGCCTGCCGCTAGATGCAGCATGTCACTTGCCACCAGCAGCCTGCCACCAGATACAGTGTGCCACTTGCAACCAGATACAGTGTGCCACTTGCTACCCACAGCCTGCCAAAAGGTACAATGTGCCAATTGCCACCAGCAGCCTGCCACCAGATACAGTGTGCCACTTGCCAACAGCAGCCTTTCACCAGATACAGTGTGCAACTTGCTACCGACAGCCTGTCACCAGATACAGTGTGCCACTTGCCACCAGCAGCCTGCCACTAGATACAGTGTGCCACTTGCCACCAGATACATTGTGCCACTTGCCACCAGATACATTGTGCCACTTGCCACCAGATACAGTGTGCCACTTGCCAACAGCAGCCTGTCACCAGATACATTGTGCCACTTGCCACCAGATACAGTGTGCCACTTGCCACCAGCAGCCTGCCACCAGATACATTGTGCCACTTGCCATCAGATACAGTGTGCCACTTGCCACCAGCTCCCTGCCACCAGATACAGTGTGCCACTTGCCACCAGCAGCCTTCCATCAGATACAGTGTGCCACTTGCCAACCACAGCCTACCACCAGATACAGTGTGTCACTTACCACCAGCAGCCTTCCACCAGATAGTGTGCCACTTGCCACCAGCAGCCTACCACTAGATACATTGTGCCACTTGCCAACCACAGCCTACCACCAGATACAGTGTGCCACTTGCCACCGGCAGCCTGCCACCAGATACAGTGTGCCACTTGCCACCGGCAGCCTGCCACCAGATACAGTGTGCCACTTGCCACCAGCAGCCTGCCACCAGATACAGTGTGCCACTTGCCAACCACAGCCTACCACCAGATACAGTGTGTCACTTACCACCAGCAGCCTTCCACCAGATAGTGTGCCACTTGCCACCAGCAGCTTGCCACCAGATACAGTGTGCCACTTGCCACCAGCAGCCTGCCACCAGATACAGTGTGCCACTTGCCAACCACAGCCTACCACCAGATACAGTGTGCCACTTGCCACCGGCAGCCTGCCACCAGATACAGTGTGCCACTTGCCACCAGCAGCCTGCCACCAGATACAGTGTGCCACTTGCCAACCACAGCCTACCACCAGATACAGTGTGCCACTTGCCACCAGCAGCCTGCCACCAGATACAGTGTGCCACTTGCCACTAGCAGCCTGCCACCAGATACAGTGTGCCACATGTCACCTGCAGCCTGTCACCAGATACAGTGTGCCACTTGCCACTAGCAGCCTGTCACCAGATACAGTGTGCCACTTGCCACTAGCAGCCTGCCACCAGATACAGTGTGCCACTTGCCACTGACAGCCTGTCACCAGATACAGCGTGTCACTTGCCACCAGCAGCCTGCCACCAGAAACAGTGTGCCACTTGCCAACCACAGCCTACCACCAGATACAGTGTGCCACTTGCCACCAGCAGCCTGCCACCAGATACAGTGTGCCACTTGCCACTAGCAGCCTGCCACCAGATACAGTGTGCCACATGTCACCTGCAGCCTGTCACCAGATACAGTGTGCCACTTGCCACTAGCAGCCTGTCACCAGATACAGTGTGCCACTTGCCACTAGCAGCCTGCCACCAGATACAGTGTGCCACTTGCCACTGACAGCCTGTCACCAGATACAGCGTGTCACTTGCCACCAGCAGCCTGCCACCAGATACAGTGTGCCACTTGCCACCAGATACAGTGTGCCACTTGCCAACCACAGCCTACCACCAGATACAGTGTGCCACTTGCCACCAGCAGCCTGCCACCAGATACAGTGTGCCACTTGCCACTAGCAGCCTGCCACCAGATACAGTATGCCACATGTCACCTGCAGCCTGTCACCAGATACAGTGTGCCACTTGCCACTAGCAGCCTGTCACCAGATACAGTGTGCCACTTGCCACTAGCAGCCTGCCACCAGATACAGTGTGCCACTTGCCACTGACAGCCTGTCACCAGATACAGCGTGTCACTTGCCACCAGCAGCCTGCCACCAGATACAGTGTGCCACTTGCCACCAGATACAGTGTGCCACTTGCCAACCACAGCCTACCACCAGATACAGTGTGCCACTTGCCACCAGCAGCCTGCCACCAGATACAGTGTGCCACTTGCCACTAGCAGCCTGCCACCAGATACAGTGTGCCACATGTCACCTGCAGCCTGTCACCAGATACAGTGTGCCACTTGCCACTAGCAGCCTGTCACCAGATACAGTGTGCCACTTGCCACTAGCAGCCTGCCACCAGATACAGTGTGCCACTTGCCACTGACAGCCTGTCACCAGATACAGTGTGCCACTTGCCACTAGCAGCCTGCCACCAGATACAGTGTGCCACTTGCCACCAGATACAGTGTGCCACTTGCCACTAGCAGCCTGCCACCAGATACAGTGTGCCACATGTCACCTGCAGCCTGTCACCAGATACAGTGTGCCACTTGCCACTAGCAGCCTGCCACCAGATACAGTGTGCCACTTGCCACTAGCAGCCTGTCACCAGATACAGTGTGCCACTTGCCACTAGCAGCCTGCCACCAGATACAGTGTGCCACTTGCCACTGACAGCCTGTCACCAGATACAGCGTGTCACTTGCCACCAGCAGCCTGTCACCAGATACAGTGTGCCACTTGCCACTAGCAGCCTGCCACCAGATACAGTGTGCCACTTGCCACCAGATACAGTGTGCCACTTGCCACTAGCAGCCTGCCACCAGATACAGTGTGCCACATGTCACCTGCAGCCTGTCACCAGATACAGTGTGCCACTTGCCACTAGCAGCCTGCCACCAGATACAGTGTGCCACTTGCCACTAGCAGCCTGTCACCAGATACAGTGTGCCACTTGCCACTAGCAGCCTGCCACCAGATACAGTGTGCCACTTGCCACTGACAGCCTGTCACCAGATACAGCGTGTCACTTGCCACCAGCAGCCTGCCACTCCCTCCAGGACTCTTCCAGGATGGGTAGAAGGGACAGGGCCTGCATAGTCAAACAAATTCCTGGAGCCCCCACCCCTCCTCATCTGGGATGGTATGGCTGTGTGTAAAATGAATGACAGGAGTATTGATCAGACCAAGTTCTATAGAGGGTTGTGTGTACAGCCTTTGGGCTCACACTGGTTTGCTGCAGTTTGGCCGCACTGCTTGTGTATCTGCAGTTTTAGCTTGCAGTCCTATTGATTTTGGTGCGCTTTCAGAACAAACATGCAACCTAATAGAAATCAATAGGACTGTGGGTAAAACGCAGGAAAACTGCGGATACACCAGCAATGGCCAAAACACAGCAAATGAGTGTGAACCAACCTAAAAGCACAAGGAGCCAAATCTACATATTGACTGCAGTTATAACAGCCATTGCTGAAGATAAAGGTAAAAGAGGGGAGAGAAGGGAGATAAGAGTCCAGTCACTGAGCTCACACTTGGATGGTTGGAAGCTCATCACTCACATATGTGTTCAGTTCACCTTCTATCTGCCGGCTGCCAGGGCCGGATTAACATAGGGGCTGATGGAGCTGCAGCTCCAGGCCCCTGCCTTAAAATCGGCCCTCACAGCTAGTAATATAAGCCCGACTTTCTCCTGCCCATAAACGTCTATGAGACAGGAGAAGCTGTGTGTAAATGGAGGGGTGTCTGGCTGCATCTGTGTTGGCTCACTGTGTTTAGTACAGTGTCACAGTGCACAGTTCCCCCCCTACACAAATGGCTCTGCCTTCCCCCTCCCCTCTCTCCTCCCTCTGTGTGCAGTGAAGGAGCCGTGTGGGCTGGGAAATTATGAACAGAGCAGCCGGCAGATAGAAGGTGAACTGAACACATATGTGAGTGATGAGCTTCCAACCATCCAAGTGTGAGCTCAGTGACTGGACTCTTATCTCCCTTCTCTCCCCCTCTTTTACCTTTATCTTCAGCAATGGCTTTTATAACTGCAGTCAATATGTAGACTTGGCTCCTTGTGCTTTTAGGAAGGGTTCACACTCATTTGCTGTGTTTTGGCCCATTGCTGGTGTATCCGCAGTTTTCCTGCGTTTTACCCACAGTCCTATTGATTTCTATTAGGTTGCATGTTTGTTCTGAAAGCGCACCAAAATCAATAGGACTGCAAGCTAAAACTGCAGATACACAAGCAGTGCGGCCAAACTGCAGCACACCAGTGTGAGCCCAAAGGCTGTACACACAACCCTCTATAGAACTTGGTCTGATCAATACTCCTGTCATTCATTTTACACACAGCCATACCATCCCAGATGAGGAGGGGTGGGGGCTCCAGGGATTTGTTTGACTATGCAGGCCCTATCCCTGCTACCCATCCTGGAAGAGTCCTGGAGGGAGTGGCAGGCTGCTGGTGGCAAGTGACACGCTGTATCTGGTGACAGGCTGTCAGTGGCAAGTGGCACACTGTATCTGGTGGCAGGCTGCTAGTGGCAAGTGGCACACTGTATCTGGTGGTAGGCTGTGGTTGGCAAGTGACACGCTGTATCTGGTGACAGGCTGTCAGTGGCAAGTGGCACACTGTATCTGGTGGCAGGCTGCTGGTGGCAAGTGGCACACTGTATCTGGTGGTAGGCTGTGGTTGGCAAGTGGCACACTGTATCTGGTGGCAAGTGGCACACTGTATCTGGTGGCAGGCTGCTGGTGGCAAGTGACACGCTGTATCTGGTGACAGGCTGTCAGTGGCAAGTGGCACACTGTATCTGGTGGCAGGCTGCTAGTGGCAAGTGGCACACTGTATCTGGTGACAGGCTGCTAGTGGCAAGTGGCACACTGTATCTGGTGACAGGCTGCAGGTGACATGTGGCACACTGTATCTGGTGGCAGGCTGCTAGTGGCAAGTGGCACACTGTATCTGGTGGCAGGCTGCTGGTGGCAAGTGGCACACTGTATCTGGTGGTAGGCTGTGGTTGGCAAGTGGCACACTGTATCTGGTGGCAGGCTGCTGGTGGCAAGTGACACGCTGTATCTGGTGACAGGCTGTCAGTGGCAAGTGGCACACTGTATCTGGTGGCAGGCTGCTAGTGGCAAGTGGCACACTGTATCTGGTGACAGGCTGTCAGTGGCAAGTGGCACACTGTATCTGGTGGCAGGCTGCTAGTGGCAAGTGGCACACTGTATCTGGTGGCAGGCTGCTGGTGGCAAGTGGCACACTGTATCTGGTGGTAGGCTGTGGTTGGCAAGTGGCACACTGTATCTGGTGGCAAGTGGCACACTGTATCTGGTGGCAGGCTGCTGGTGGCAAGTGACACGCTGTATCTGGTGACAGGCTGTCAGTGGCAAATGGCACACTGTATCTGGTGGCAGGCTGCTAGTGGCAAGTGGCACACTGTATCTGGTGACAGGCTGCTAGTGGCAAGTGGCACACTGTATCTGGTGACAGGCTGCAGGTGACATGTGGCACACTGTATCTGGTGGCAGGCTGCTAGTGGCAAGTGGCACACTGTATCTGGTGGCAGGCTGCTGGTGGCAAGTGGCACACTGTATCTGGTGGTAGGCTGTGGTTGGCAAGTGGCACACTGTTTCTGGTGGCAGGCTGCTGGTGGCAAGTGACACGCTGTATCTGGTGACAGGCTGTCAGTGGCAAGTGGCACACTGTATCTGGTGGCAGGCTGCTAGTGGCAAGTGGCACACTGTATCTGGTGACAGGCTGCTAGTGGCAAGTGGCACACTGTATCTGGTGACAGGCTGCAGGTGACATGTGGCACACTGTATCTGGTGGCAGGCTGCTAGTGGCAAGTGGCACACTGTATCTGGTGGCAGGCTGCTGGTGGCAAGTGGCACACTGTATCTGGTGGTAGGCTGTGGTTGGCAAGTGGCACACTGTATCTGTTGGCAGGCTGCTGGTGGCAAGTGACACGCTGTATCTGGTGACAGGCTGTCAGTGGCAAGTGGCACACTGTATCTGGTGGCAGGCTGCTAGTGGCAAGTGGCACACTGTATCTGGTGACAGGCTGCTAGTGGCAAGTGGCACACTGTATCTGGTGACAGGCTGCAGGTGACATGTGGCACACTGTATCTGGTGGCAGGCTGCTAGTGGCAAGTGGCACACTGTATCTGGTGGCAGGCTGCTGGTGGCAAGTGGCACACTGTATCTGGTGGTAGGCTGTGGTTGGCAAGTGGCACACTGTATCTGGTGGCAAGTGGCACACTGTATCTGGTGGCAGGCTGCTGGTGGCAAGTGACACGCTGTATCTGGTGACAGGCTGTCAGTGGCAAGTGGCACACTGTATCTGGTGGCAGGCTGCTAGTGGCAAGTGGCACACTGTATCTGGTGACAGGCTGCTAGTGGCAAGTGGCACACTGTATCTGGTGACAGGCTGCAGGTGACATGTGGCACACTGTATCTGGTGGCAGGCTGCTAGTGGCAAGTGGCACACTGTATCTGGTGGCAGGCTGCTGGTGGCAAGTGGCACACTGTATCTGGTGGTAGGCTGTGGTTGGCAAGTGGCACACTGTATCTGGTGGCAAGTGGCACACTGTATCTGGTGGCAGGCTGCTGGTGGCAAGTGACACGCTGTATCTGGTGACAGGCTGTCAGTGGCAAGTGGCACACTGTATCTGGTGGCAGGCTGCTAGTGGCAAGTGGCACACTGTATCTGGTGACAGGCTGCTAGTGGCAAGTGGCACACTGTATCTGGTGACAGGCTGCAGGTGACATGTGGCACACTGTATCTGGTGGCAGGCTGCTAGTGGCAAGTGGCACACTGTATCTGGTGGCAGGCTGCTGGTGGCAAGTGGCACACTGTATCTGGTGGTAGGCTGTGGTTGGCAAGTGGCACACTGTATCTGGTGGCAGGCTGCTGGTGGCAAGTGGCACACTGTATCTGGTGGCAGGCTGCCGGTGGCAAGTGGCACACTGTATCTGGTGGTAGGCTGTGGTTGGCAAGTGGCACACTGTATCTGGTGGCAGGCTGCTGGTGGCAAGTGGCACACTGTATCTGGTGGCAAGCTGCTGGTGGCAAGTGGCACACTATCTGGTGGAAGGCTGCTGGTGGTAAGTGACACACTGTATCTGGTGGTAGGCTGTGGTTGGCAAGTGGCACACTGTATCTGGTGGCAGGCTGCTGGTGGCAAGTGGCACACTGTATCTGGTGGCAGGCTGCCGGTGGCAAGTGGCACACTGTATCTGGTGGCAGGCTGCCGGTGGCAAGTGGCACACTGTATCTGGTGGTAGGCTGTGGTTGGCAAGTGGCACAGTGTATCTGGTGGTAGGCTGCTGGTGGCAAGTGGCACACTATCTGGTGGAAGGCTGCTGGTGGTAAGTGACACACTGTATCTGGTGGTAGGCTGTGGTTGGCAAGTGGCACACTGTATCTGATGGAAGGCTGCTGGTGGCAAGTGGCACACTGTATCTGGTGGCAGGGAGCTGGTGGCAAGTGGCACACTGTATCTGATGGCAAGTGGCACAATGTATCTGGTGGCAGGCTGCTGGTGGCAAGTGGCACACTGTATCTGGTGGCAAGTGGCACAATGTATCTGGTGACAGGCTGCTGTTGGCAAGTGGCACACTGTATCTGGTGGCAAGTGGCACAATGTATCTGGTGGCAAGTGGCACAATGTATCTGGTGGCAAGTGGCACACTGTATCTAGTGGCAGGCTGCTGGTGGCAAGTGGCACACTGTATCTGGTGACAGGCTGTCGGTAGCAAGTGGCACACTGTATCTGGTGAAAGGCTGCTGTTGGCAAGTGGCACACTGTATCTGGTGGCAGGCTGCTGGTGGCAATTGGCACATTGTACCTTTTGGCAGGCTGTGGGTAGCAAGTGGCACACTGTATCTGGTTGCAAGTGGCACACTGTATCTGGTGGCAGGCTGCTGGTGGCAAGTGACATGCTGCATCTAGCGGCAGGCAACTGTGGAAAGTGATACGCTACATTTGGTGGCAGGCTATGGGTGGCAAGTGACAAGCTGCATCTGGTGGCAAGTGACAAGCTCAGGTCCCACTGATTCTGCACGATGGTGAGTTGAACTATTTCACTATATATTACAATGTAGTAACTGAAATAATGGAATTTGATCATCCTGACACCATATCAAGCATGGTGTCAGGATGATTGATTTTAAGTACTAACACCAGCCATTTGCCTGACAAATCACCTCCACACTGTATCTGGTGGCAAGTGGCACAATGTATCTGGTGACAGGCTGCTGTTGGCAAGTGGCACACTGTATCTGGTGGCAAGTGGCACAATGTATCTGGTGGCAAGTGGCACAATGTATCTGGTGGCAAGTGACACACTGTATCTAGTGGCAGGCTGCTGGTGGCAAGTGGCACACTGTATCTGGTGACAGGCTGTCGGTAGCAAGTGGCACACTGTATCTGGTGAAAGGCTGCTGTTGGCAAGTGGCACACTGTATCTGGTGAAAGGCTGCTGTTGGCAAGTGGCACACTGTATCTGGTGGCAAGTGGCACAATGTATCTGGTGGCAAGTGGCACACTGTATCTAGTATCTGGTGTATCTAGTGGCAGGCTGCTGGTGGCAAGTGGCACACTGTATCTGGTGACAGGCTGTCGGTAGCAAGTGGCACACTGTATCTAGTATCTGGTGTATCTAGTGACAGGCTGCTGGTGGCAAGTGGCACACTGTATCTGGTGACAGGCTGTCGGTAGCAAGTGGCACACTGTGTCTGGTGAAAGGCTGCTGTTGGCAAGTGGCACACTGTATCTGGTGGCAGGCTGCTGGTGGCAATTGGCACATTGTACCTTTTGGCAGGCTGTGGGTAGCAAGTGGCACACTGTATCTGGTTGCAAGTGGCACACTGTATCTGGTGGCAGGCTGCTGGTGGCAAGTGACATGCTGCATCTAGCGGCAGGCAACTGTGGAAAGTGATACGCTACATTTGGTGGCAGGCTATGGGTGGCAAGTGACAAGCTGCATCTGGTGGCAAGTGACAAGCTCAGGTCCCACTGATTCTGCACGATGGTGAGTTGAACTATTTCACTATATATTACAATGTAGTAACTGAAATAATGGAATTTGATCATCCTGACACCATATCAAGCATGGTGTCAGGATGATTGATTTTAAGTACTAACACCAGCCATTTGCCTGACAAATCACCTCCACCACCGATTTCCCTGCCAACCCTGAGACTACATCCCCCACCCTCATCTTTTTTTCGGAAGAGAGGGTTGTCTCTGAATGACAGTTTGGAAATGTGGTCTCCCTATGTTGCTGCTGGTGAGAGACCACATAGCAGGTGGTATTGGTGGTGTTGCTGCTGCTCAGAGGCTGCACAGCTGGTATTACTGGTGAGAGTATATTTAATTCGTTTTAGCGAAAAATTGTTTGCATTTTCATTTTGTTTCCATAAAAAGGCCCACCGAAATCCTCAGCACCAGGCCCATGATGCTCTTAATCTGGCCCTGCCCCCCCCCCCCCCCCATATCCCTTTGGTCGGACATGTCCAGCGCCTTGTCTGTGGATCCCAAAAGAGCGGCAGGTAGGAAAGTAAAAGGACTGACAGTAAAAAGGCTCAAGTTTTAAGCCCCACAAATTTGCCACACCTACAATTCACAGCCCCCCCCCCCCCCCCCGAACAAAATCTTCTATAGCCATGGGCTGCAGTATATTATGTATTTCTCAAACACTAGCCTACTTCTTCAGACAGTATGGGTCAGACATGTACACTTATATAAATAGATAGATGTTTGGTTACATACAAGTACCAAATGAAGCATAAATCATGTATTTATACATACATTATCACTTACATTGTAGATATTTAGTACCATGTAAGGACAATATAGGGGGACTGCAAGGGAAACAATAAACTGGGGACAACCATTGCTCTGTGGACCAGATCTAAAAGTATATACTGTAGTATGTTTATATTATAGTTACCCAAAGTGATGAAACACATAACATATTGCCACCATCTTACTGTCAACCAATAGTGCATTTTGCAAGATAAAGCATGTCTGCTCATGGGACAGACTGTCTATATAAATTAGTTAATGGTAAAGGACATATGTATGGAAGCAATATATACTGTTGGTGCTTCTTAATACTTTGCGAGATCCCCTTTTTTTATGCATTTTTATGATATTATGATTTTACATTTACAAAATTTTTGTTAGCAGTATCCAAAAATACAATCAGCATAGTACACTTTGAAAAAATATATAAAAACGCACAGTAGTACAGAATAGCACATTTGCAAAGAGTATTATCCAAACCATATTAAATGACAGTGCAAATTGAAGGGTACCTTAGATCTTATAGCATTAAAAACCGCATCCTAGGGGAAAGTCAAACTCTAGCACTTCCAATAACAGGCATAGTAGTCATAGAATATTGACATGGTTAGCATTGCACTAAACTTAGGACCAAACATCCCATTAAAGCGAGTCACAGAATTATGGAATATATGGAATATTCTCTCCATGAGCATTACTGAGTCCATTCTAGAAAGAATTTGGGTAAATGGGACAGAGGTGGCTTTCCAAATGAGGGCAATCAACCATTGTATAGCTGAACATAATATATACAGTATATAAGATTTTCAGTCTGGTATAGAAAAACAGGGATGGTGCAAACAGCAGACAGATGGACAAGATTTATTGCATGCTGTATCAGAAGAGTTATCAGGTTCATAATACCATGCCATAATAGCTAGATTCTTTCAACTACAAACATGTTTTACAAATGTCTCGGAGGTGGGAGAAATTATATTTTTATATGAGATTGTAATATAAACATGTAGAATTTTAGACATATTTTCTTCATGTATGCTTTAGATGTAAATCTTTTAACACAATAAAATCCCTTACATGTTGGCCTAGTTGGTTATGTTCAAAAAAATACATCTCTCCTATACTTTTAGAGCATTGTGCAACCGATATTAGATTAGATTTGGATTTAATGTGGAACTTAAAGGGGTTGTAAAGGCACAAGGTTTGTTTATCTTAATGCATTCTATGCAGCCTCCCCTGCACCCCCTAATACTTACCTGAGGTGAAAAAAAAGGAATCCGGACAGCCGCACTCCAATATAAGCCTTTATTGTAGCAGATAGTCAAAGTTCATGTAACAGCAGAAGCAGGGTAAGACAGCTGACGCGTTTAACAACATCATCGTTGCTTAACCTCTTACCTGAGGTCCCTCTCTGTCCAGCGATGTCCACCAGTGTCTCAGCTGTCTGATATTCTCCTTTCTGATTGGCTGAGACACAGAAGCGGCACCACTGGATTCTGCTGCTGTCAATCAAAGTCAGCTAGACAATCAGGGGAGGGAGGGGGTGGGGCCAGGTCGGGGCTCCATGCATGAATTGACACGGGGAGCTGTGACTTGGCTTGGGTGGCCCCCATAGCAAGCTGCTTGCTGTGGGGGCACTGAAAAGGAGGGAGGGGCCAGAATCACAGAGGAGGGAACTGAGAAGAGGAGGATCCGGGCTGCTCTGTGCAAATCCACTGCAACAGAGTGGGAAAGTATAACATGTTTGTTATTTTTATAGGAAAAAAGTTAGACTTTACAATCACTTTAACTGTATCTGAGCACCACAAACTGAAAACACTATTTAATTCATTTTTAATATACAAAGCAAACTCCCCCATCCATTCAGGTCTCTATGCTTTATTTTGTTGAAAAATCACTTTAAAAAACAATCCCCTAACATTTCTAGCCGTGGCCATCTTGAGTAAAGGTAGATGATTAATGTAGCATTTACTTCCTGGAATCCATCTGCCTTAAGCTCAGACATGCAGGGAGGAGGGCATTCTTAGCAGTGAAAACCCTTCCTCCCCTCCTCTAGATGAATGAGAATAAAATGCCAATGAAGACTCCTTAGATGTATGACATCATTTTAGCCTAGGCCAGAAACCAGGAAGTTACTATAGAAATGTAAAAAAGAAAAAAAGAAAAGTTTAAAACAAGTAAATATAATATACCTTCCTATCAATTTACCAATGCTAGCAGCATGAGGATTAATAGGTAATATTGACTGAGAGAGTTTAGTTCCACTTTAATGTATTTTATTTAGAAAATAAGGAATCACCTGGGTGTGGATGGAGCCAAGGCAGCTATAAAGTTTAATTTTTCTATAAAATAAACAATTACAATTACAATTATACTGTAGATTTCCCCGACATTATTGTAACCACTTAATTTCACCTAATTGTAACAATTAAATACAACTGAATTTAATGGCTCTGTGTATTAGTCAAACCTGAACAATATAAAGTAATGCTTATAATTGTTCAGAGTCATAAAAAACTGGTGATAGTACAAAGATCCTATTTCCATAGCCTCCTTGTACATAGCGGTGGGACCCTTATTACTCTGTGTTTTGCATTGATTCCTGTACAAAATCACACATACTATATACAGTATGGTAAAACTAATAAAGGCAATGTACCTGCACACCAGAAGAGTACATTCTACTAGCAGGTGATGCTACAATTAAAATCTAAAATGTTAAAGCGGAGCTCCACCCAAAGAGGACGTTCCGCTTTAAGACATCTTCCTACATTCTAACTTGGCATGTCATTTTGGAAGAGTTGGTGGTTTGTAGCTGCTGACTTTTATTTTATTTTTTTTACAGACTGGACAACCACTTTAATTAAATTTGATATGAGAAATGTAGTGCCAGGCTGTCTTGCTTAACCACTTTTATGCTATACTCAAATGTTATGGAGCTCCTTTGCATCTCTGCTTGCCCAGTACCTAGAGGCCTCACAGGACGTAGCAATGGGCGGGTGTGTGGCGGCCAACTCCAAGTCTGAGGCAGACGCTGCTAGCATCCTGGCTGCTGTCCAACAGGAGACCCTAACCAGGACACTGATACACTTGAGCAACCCACTCTGAGAGAAATCTTATAGGCAGTCAATAAGTGCACAGCCTTGGTGGATAAAATATGTGACCATTTGAGCTGTTTGAAGGAGGAGGTGATCTGGCTATGCCAGAACCTTCACAAGATAAGGGAAAGAACAGCAGTGATAGAGGGCCATATCAATGATTTGGAGGACAAGATGCCTCATGACTGGCAATGACAAATATTCAAAGAAACAAAGATATAGAGAATAGGCTTCAGCGAAATAATATTTGTATTGTGGGCCTAGCAGAGCGCATGGAAGGAAAGTATCCTATGGTTTTTATAGAGTTTTGGCTTTAGGAGCTTTTTTGGTAAGGAAGCCTTTCCGCCTTTGTAGCACCCACCAAGAGTAAGATGCTAGGTACATATGTTTTTGGCTCCTTCTGTAATCAAGGAGGCAGTGATTGTTTGGCCTGGTCTGTTCAGGGTTTCACAGGCTGGGAGTTTGATTACTTCCCTCTCTAGAAAAAGGTTCCAGAACTTAGGGAGGACCAATTCCTTCATCAACTGTACACTAATAACCAACTAAAATCGTTTTTAAGAGTTACAGCAGGAATTTGGTATACACTTTCATAGGTTCTTTTAGTTACCTCAGATCCGTATAACGCTCTCTTGGCCCAAGCCATGCTGACTAATTTTAGACAGATTACCTCTCTGCTTATGGACCAGTTAGCTTCTACAACAGACAGGAAGGAACTAATTTCTTCCCTTTATAGATAATTGCTGGATAGTTCCCTCATTAACCTAAAGCTTCCTGGTAGGACAGGCTGGACTAAGGACATTGCTGCCTTAGATAGAGAAACCTGGCAGGCTATTTTGGAACAGGTCCTTCTGGTATCCCTTTGACCGACCCAACGTCTATTCCAACTTTTTGTTATACTTAGGGCTTATGGAATGCTGTCTAAATTACATCAATGGCATGGTAGAGAGAGTCCAGACTGTCCCAGAGGTGGAGCATCCCCTGCCGATCTTCTTTATATTTTCTGGAAATGCCCCAAGCTAGTACGCTATTGGCAGGGAATTATTGCTACCATTAATCAAGCTTTTCAGTCTCTTTTACACAATGACCATTTGACTTGTGCACTGGGATTACTGGATGAGGAAATATATACACCTAATGCCGCATACACACGACCGGACTTTCCGGCAGAAAAGGTCCAAAGGAATCATTCAGTCGGACATTCCGATCGTGTGTGGGCTTCATCAGACTTTTTATTTGTAAAATTCTGACGGACCTAGAAATAGAACATGTTTCAAATCTTTCTGACGGAATCAGTTCCTATCAGGAAAACCGCTCGTCTGTATGCTATTTCGACGGACCAAAAACGACACAAGGGCAGCTATTGGCTACTGGCTATTGAACTTCCTTTTTCTAGTCCCGTCATAAGTCATCGCATTCTAAACGATCGGACTTTGGTGTGATCGTGTGTAGGCAAGTCTGTTTCAGTGGAACTCCGACGGAACTCCGACGGAACTCCGTGTGTATGTGGCATTAAGCTCGGACTTCTATCTCTAGGTTACTGTTCTTGGCCTGTAAATGTATTTTGTTAAAATGGATATCTCCACTCCCTCCTACTTTAGAGGATTGGAGAATGCGGGTTAATGCTACCCTGCTAAAAGAACGAGAAATCCTGTTACAATGAGGTACCCCTAAAAATTTAACAAGCTCCCTGACATTATTGTCTTTGCAAATTTTAGAATGTTCATTTTACTGATGGTGTGGCGGAGTGCCCCTTTATCCACAGTCAGGTGCAGGTCCCTTTAATTCAAACTCCCACAATCCTCTGGGTTCCTAGCATCCCCTGAGCTCTTGAACACGCTCAGGTGATACAAATTGCGGTTCCTCCCTACTCCCTGTGCTCAGAGAGACCCTGCCTCATGGAACAGCAGTGACTGAGCAAGTGAACTGTCATCAGGTGCTGGGTCCCCCCCCCCCCTGTTAAGTCTGATGTCACTAGAGAGTCCATGTGGAGAGGCTGTCAATGCAGTGGGGTGGCCCTATCTTCATCCACCAGAACCTCCTGACCGAAGACAACAGCAGCAGTGCCAGTGTGAAGTCTGTGCCAGCCACTAATGCACCCAGCTATTAGCTTTCTAGAACCTTCCTTCATAAGATGGACATGTGAGAACTATTGGTCCTCTTTCTCTCAGAAGCTAAACTGAACTCAGGAACTCTAGTGCCTTTTAGTGGCCATTTGTAGAATTTTTCTCATGTCTTCTGTAACTGTTACCTCTACTGTTATAATTCATTTCAATACTGCAGCCCCCAGCTCAAATAATATCCTCTATGCAATGTTATGTTGACCTTCATTGTTTAGTAAAGTAGAATATGGATATCACCACTGGTCTGATCATTTGCCTGATACCATTACACAGCAATGGTGTAGTTGGTCAGGGCTCGACTGAATTCTGATACGGGTGAAGATGGGTGGCCGAGGCACCTAATGGGTAGACATGTTTTTTGAGCATTGTTTTTTGCTAGTAAATGGAATAGGGCACAGCAGTGGTATTTACTTATGTTAAATAACAATTATTGCTCTATTGCTTCCATTTGTGATTCTAAGCGTAGAGAGATCTGAGTGGCGCTACAACTGCATCAAGGCTGTTGCCTCCTTATTCTAAATGTCTTACTGATCTTTGGTTATTCTGCTTATCATATGTTTTTGTTTAGTGCTAGCTACTCTATGTATTGTTACTAAAGAAATGTATGACTGCTATTGTACATTTTGATTTGTTTTGTGTTTTGTTTAACTTTTCAGTTTTTTTGTAAAAAAAGAAAAAAGACAAAATCTTAAAAAAAAGTAATTTTGAAAACAAAAAAAAAAGAACGTAGGGAGGGAGAATTCAAAAACCCTGCCTGAAGATTGATCAGGGCCAAGCCAATCTCTGTTTAGGTGTGCCCAGATGGTGGCTGGGAAGCTAATAAATAGTCTGGGGCCCTAGGGAGAGGTTTTTTCCCAGCAAGGAGAGTTCCAAGCTTCAGGGGGCTATTGCTTCTGCTGCAGCCTGTGGACTGTGTTGCTGTTCTGTGACGTCTCAGCGGTGGCAGAGCTGGGACCTGGAAGTTATCTGGAACTGACTGCAGGACTTCACCAGGGTACTGTCTCACTCACTGGATTGTGTCCAGAGGAAGCTGGAAGCTGGCAGCTGCCCTGAGGACATGTGAGTAATGAATTGATTCCAGGTGTGCTTTTGGGCAAACACAGCTGATCACGGATGTAAATAGAAGCTGGATATCGGAACTCCTCTCCTCATGCTGACAGATAACCGGCTTCTCTAAAAGGGGCACTGATTATCAGTGCAGTCCAAACAATGCCCACCGGTGCTGCCAATCTGTGTCCACCAGTGCTGCCAATCAGTGCCCATTGGTGTCCATCAGTGCCTCCTCATCAGTGTCACCTATCAGTGCCGCCTATCAGTGCCGTACATCAGTGCTGCCTTTCTGTGGCCATCAGTGCTATCTATCAGTGCCGCGTATCAGGGCAGCCTCATCAGTGCCCATCAGTACAGCCTCATCAGCGCACATCAGTAAAGGAGAAAAATTACCTGTTTACAAAATTTTCTGACAAACGATGAAAACGTTTTTTTGTTTTCCAAATTTTCGGTCTTTATTCGTTTATTTCGCAAAAAAATAAATAAAACAGTGGTGGTTAAATACTGCCAAAATAAAGCTCTATTTGTGTGAAAAATAATGATAAAAATGTTTTATCGTTATCAAAGTGCGACAGCGCTGAAAGCTGAAAGTTGGCCTAGGCAAGAAGGGGGTAAAAGTTCTCGGTAGGCAATTGATGAAGAAGAAGATTGTCCTTTCGCAGACAATTGCTAACTGTTTTGGACCATCCCATGTCTCAACCCCTCTCCTGTTACAAGTTTTACAAGCGAATAAATCACAAAAAGACAACCCCTAGACTGTCTATTAGAGCCAGAGTGAATGGATTGTTACTTGGGTGGATGGTGGCCTCTGTACTGTTTGGGGGAGAGCCAGTTAAAATTCAGCGGCCCTTTAGGGGGTAGCATCACACATTTAATCTCAATAGAACAAGCTCCCAGAATCCCTAAGCGTACTTTGCCACCGGGACCCCCCATCCCTGGGCCTATGCTGGCACAAATGCTGAATTATAGAAAGAGAGAAAATAAAAACTGTACCAGAGCTGCTTTACTTACTCGTTCTCTGGATCTGTCCCTGCTGACTAACCCACTCACTGATCCAGCACACTCTTATTTCTTGAGTCTGCAGTGACACCCAGCATCTTCCAGCTTACTTCCTTTAAGCCCAGGGCATCATAGCTTGGCCCTTGGACTCTCAGGAGAATACCGCATGGAACAATGACATGTAATTATGTGGTTCTGTTGTCTGCAGGAAGCACTCCAATGCTGGCTATTGTTTTCAGGCAGCCGCTACACCCTAGCTGCCTAAATACAATGCCTTCGCCGATCCGTGCCTGCACCTGATAGGATGTTTTCACAATTCAGGTGATAATTTACCACTCATCCCAGCTGATTTTTAAATCTGAAGTTTAGATATGGCAATTTTTCCACAGTTACATTCAGAGAACACTTTGCATCCTCTCAATAAATGCACAGCGTCCTCTGATTGGATAAGGTAGAGATCATAGTGTCACCACCATCCAACCAAAGAACGTTTTGAATTTATTGAGAAAATAAAAAGTTTTGTCTGAATAGTGCTGGGGCTGAGCAGTCACTCGGCACAGGAATCAGAAGCTAGTGGAGATCACTGGAGTTAAAGCGGGGTTCCACCCAAATTTTGAACAATATCTGTATGTATTCTCTTCCTTGCCTAGATGCTGACATGCTGTTTAAAAAAATGTAAATCGCCGTAATTACCTTTTATTTTTCTATTCTTCTTTGCACTTCCTGGTTCTCCTCCCGTGGGAGTAGGTGTGTTTCTAGCCTCTCCCAGACTCCTGGGAGCTAGTCTCAGGCTTCCCAGGATGCCACTGAGCATGTGCGGGAACAAGTGGTGAATGCTGGGAGCACAGCATTCACCACATCCAGGAAATAATTGCTTGTGGGCTTCAAATGCCCACAATGAAGATGGAAACCGCCTGCAGTGAATAATATAAGTTATTCTTTCCGACGAAATCTGACACAGGTGGACATATTACACACAATAACTAAAAAAAAAAAACGATAGATAGGTGGACCCCCGCTTTAAGCCTTGTACACACGATCAGATTTTCCGACAGGAATTGTGTGATGACAGGCTGTTGGCGGAAAATCCAACCGTTTCTAGGCTCCATCGGACAATTGTTGTCGGATTTTCCGTGGACAAATGTTGGATGGCAGGCTTTAAAATTTTCCGCGTCTGTTGTCTGTTGTCGGATTTTCTGATCGTGTGTACACAAGTCTGTCGGACAAAGTCCAAAGTACAAACACGCATGCTCGGAAGCAAGGATGAGCTGGAAGCGGTCGGTCTTGTAAACTAGCGTTTGTAATGGAGAATTAACATTCGTGACGTGGCAAATTATGAAATCTCGAAATGCAGCGCACAATTCTCTTCTTCTTTAATGGGATAATAATGAAGCTGCTTTGCTGGTGATACTGTTGGAGTTATTGCAAACAATTTTTCAAAGGCTTTTTTTTTCTAGTGATATCAAGAGTAATATTATTATTCTTGTTATTTTTATTGTTTGGTGCAAGCTAACACAACACCATTATCCTGTAGTTTTTAAGATCAAAGATACAACTATGTTGGTGTACCTTGTTAATTTTACATTGTATTTTTCAAAATGTAACTGCCTACTCCCAAACTGTCATTTGAAGTAAAACACATAGCCAAGTATTATTCTTCACAATTTTTTTTTTACTGTGCAATAAAAAAAGAAAACAAATAAAATTAGACATGCTATCTGCCAATAGAACTTAACCAAAAAGTGCATTCTATGCATCCAAAAATATAGAAAATATACCAAATCAAATCATTATTCAACCAAAAAATAAAATAAAAGCCTCATGCATTTGTCCTGCTTCTTAATATAGGTGGTCAACAATGCCAAGAGTTGGTGAAAGCAGGGATCCGTCATCCGGAGATAATTCCGAAAATCATCTGGATTATTCTCCTGGAGCTCCCGCAGCAAAGGCATATGACATAATTGATCACGATTAATAAAGCAACCAATTTTTGGTCCAAGAAATCCTCCCCCTCCTGTTCCTGGACTGGACTTGGGTCAAAGCAATAACTCCAAGGCCAATAATAAATAACACGTTATATCCTCCGATTCCGCAACATGGCTGGTTGACGAAGGCTGGTTGGCCCTTCAAAAACGAACTGAAAAGCACAAAATTAAAAGCGCAAATCAACACTCACCAAACTTCTACTAACATGAAATTAGCAGAAGAAGCCCAAAAAGTGTAGTTAAAGAGCTGAAAAACCACCTAGTACGTCACTACGTTCGTGTTTGTTGGCCGACAATTCCTTGCCGTTTGTATGCAAGACAAGTTTGGGGCCCACGCCCTTCGGACAAAAGTCCGAGGTTTTGTTTGCGGAAAATCTGATCGTGTGTACGAGGCTTAACGGTGCTACGAGGCTTAACGGTGCCTTCTGGAGTGATTTCCAGCTTCCATCGGGATCCCACAGGTATACATACACATACATTTCCTTACATTAGTTTGAGTTTGTACAGGGCTGTAGATAATTTTTTTTCCTGGGGGTTCAGGTCTTTCAAACTTAAAGGCATCATTTACACTTTTATGTTAGGGGAAGTACGGTAAAAACATGTGACAGCAGAGTGGGGCCATGAGACTTTTCAATGCAGCGCAGCAAAAATGATCCCCATTCAACTGAATAGAAAGCAATGCACGCAGTTGTGGTACGGTAGTGTACTCATTAGTACAGCAAGCTCCTCCTAAGCTTCCTAGTTTTTCTTTCCCTTCAGCCCAATGAGTTGAACCAGGCTTTAGATCTCATGTATATGGCATGTGTTTAACCAAGGCAGAACTAGAAAGGAGAACTAGGCTCGTTCTCGTTCTGTCACACGGTGAATAAGCAGCAGTGGCGCATGCGCGATGCCGCTAAGCCTCAAGGGAACTGTAGTTCCTTTGGAGCCGTGACATAGTTGAAGCGAACGCGCTCGAAAACCCGGAAGTTTAGGATACAGTACACAGAGGAAAGGAGGAAGTGGAGAAAAATCATACATCTCTAAAAGGTAATTAAATCATTTTGGCTCAAACGACATCTATATTCACGATATATATATCACATAGATCACATATTCCCCCAAAATTTTTTACCTTTACAACCCCTTTAAACTGTAGCAAACCCAGCTTTTGAACTTGTACCTACAAGTAAGCTTATAATAACGCTTACCTGTAGGTACAATGAATATCTCCTAAACTTGTGGTGTTTAGGAGATATTCACATGGAAAGCAGCCGGTGATGTCACTGGTGCATGAGCTCTGAAGGGACGGCATACCGCTTGGTTGTACTTCTCCTGGGGAGGAGCGCTGTTCGTTCTGCACTTTTGTGACCCATTTTTAGCTGACAGTCAGCTATAGCCCGCTGTCAGCTGACATCGCTCAGCAGGTCCAGGCTGTGGAAAGATCCTAACTTTAAAGTCAGGATTCACCCAGATGCCTTGACCAGCAGCTCGCCCAGCCTTTCAGTGAGCCACAGAGACCCTGAGCCAGCCGCTCCTGCCCCCTCCACAGCCTGGCATTCCAGCGAGCGTTTGTGAAAGGGGCGGGGGTAGAGCCAGGGACTGACAGTCACCACTCCTTGCTCACTGAAGGCTGAGAACTGAGTAATCAGTGGTCTTTGATCTCTGTGTTGTTGGTCTTAGAAGCAGCTGGGCTCCATCCACCTAGGTAAGTATAATTTAAAAAAATATATATTATATTATATTACAAAATAAAGAGAGATAGCACAGTTACAATACAATGCAATAAAATGTTGGCAGATAGTGATAGTATTATTAATAATAATAATAATAATAATAATAATAATAATAATAATAACAATAACATGATTTATAATAATAATTATTATTATTATTTATAATTATTGATTTATTTGTTCTTCTTCTTCTTCTTCTTCTTCTTCTTCTTCTTCTTCTTCTTCTTATTATTATGTTATGATGTTTATAGTCCCAACAGTTTATGCAGCACTTTACCAAAAAAAGGGTGACAGCACAATTACAATACAATTCAATGCAGTAAAATGTTTGCAGATAGTGATATTAATAATAACAATAATAATAGTAGTAGTATTATCATTATTTATAATTAAAATATTATTATTATTTATAATTATAACTTTCGTTATTATTATTATTATTATTATTATAAAATGTTTATACTCCCAAAAGTTTATGCAGCACTTTACAAAATAAAGGGTGACAGCACAGTTACAGTACAATTCAATGCAGTAAAATGTTTGCAGATAGCGATATTATTATAAATAATAATAATAAAAATAATAATATTATTATTCTTTATAATTATATTATTATTATTATTATTATTATTATTATTATTATTATTATTATTACCGGTATTATTATTATTATTATTATTATTATTATTATTATCATTAATTATCAATTTATTATTATTATTATTATTTATTTTTATTTTTTTAAAGATGTTTATAGTCCCAACAGTTTATGCAGCACTTTACAAAAAAAAAAAAAAAAGGGTGACAGCACAGTTACAATACACTTCAATAGAGTAAAATGTTTTCAAAAAGTGATATCATCATCATTATTATTATTTTTATTAGTAGTAGCAGTCATATTTATGGTTATTATTTATTATTATTATCCGTATTATTATTGTTATATTAATTATTTTAAGATATTCATAGTCCCAACAGTTTATGCAGCATGTTACAAAACATATGGAGGCAGCACAGTTACAATACAATTCAATGCAGTAAAATGTTTGCAGATAGTGATATTAATAATAATAATAATAATAATAATAATAATAATAATAATCATATAAATATTATTTATGATTAAAGTATTATTATTATTTATAATTATTACTTTATGTATTATTATTATTTATAATTTAAAATGTTTATAGTCCAAAAAGTTTATGCAGCACTTTACAAAATAAAGGGTGACAGCACAATTACAGTACAATTCAATGCAGTAAAATGTTTGCAGCTAGCGATATTATTATTAATAATAATAATAATAATAATAATAATAATAATATCATTATTTATAATGATATTAGTATTATTACTATTTATAACTTTCACTTTATTATTATTATTATTATTTAAGATGTTTATAGTCCCAACAGTTTATGCAGCACTTTACAAAAAAAAGAAGGGCGACAGCACAGTTACAATACATTTCAATAGAGTAAAATGTTTTCAGAAAGTGATATCATCATTATTAATATTTGTATTAGTAGTAGAAGTTGTATTTATGGTTATTATTTATTATTATTATCTGTATTATTATTGTTATATTAATTATTTTAAGATATTTATAGTCCCAACAGTTTATGCAGCATGTTACAAAACATAGGGAGACAGCACAGTCACAATACAATGCGATTGTATAATGATAGTGATAGTATTATTAGTAATAATAATAATAATGATAATAATAATATTAATAACATGATTTATAATAATAATAGTTATTATTAGTATAATTATTGATTTATTTATTTGTTGTTGTTATTATTATTATTATTATTATTATTATTATTATTATTATTATTATTATGTTATTATTAATATTTTAAGATGTTTATAGTCCCAACAGTTTATGCAGCACTTTACAAAATATAGGGAGACAACACAGTTACAATACAATTAAATAACAGAGCATTAGGAGGACCCTGATTCTATGAGCTTACAATCTAATAGAGTAATACGAATGAATGGGATGGATTTGTATGGCAGTCGTGTAGCTGAATCCACAATACCAGGGTGAGCCACTTAAAGGTGAACACAGGATTAGAGAGACTCTTGGAATCACATTACTTTATCTAATTAGTGGACTGCCACATGTCTAAATCTTCTTTCCTAGGAGATGGATTCTCTAAGAGCAATGATCAGCAAGTGGTTTGAGGTCACTAAAAGTTTATTGAGAACTCTGGGAAATATGAGAAAAGAAAAAAAATCTTTCCTAAGGCTAATGTAACACAAGCGCTGGAATCTACAACTGCAAGTATGTAAATGGAACAGAAGGGGGACTCCCTGCAAACTCCCAAATTAAACCCTCCTCTACAGAAACCAGATACTCCCAATCACTCCCCTCTCCGAAAAAGAGGAATGCACTGTCTGTCCCTGATGGTTTTCTCCTTTACTTTGCTTTTTTCTATGAACCAATCTTCTATTCTTCAGGTCACTCCTGTTCTTTCTTATAATCCAATTTACTGCCTTGCTAAAGTTTCCCAATTCATCCCATATAACTCCATGTATATTTTCTCTGGCTCTCCCTGGCTGGCTCAGACATGCACTGTGTGCAGAAACATTGGATTACCAGCATTTCCTTTATTATCCAGTTGCTTTATATTTTAGCCTCATGTCATGGTGAGAGCTTTCAGCAGGCTGATTTTCACTCTGGACACGGCAGACAAGGTCAGTGACTTACCCACCAGTCTGGGTTTTATGGTGCACATATTGCTGAATGGAAATGATGTACTGTATTTTATTTTTTATTTTTTGTGATATAGCTTTAGGCTGTTGCATTGAGCATTTAAACATTATACAATAAATGCATCAAATGTAATAATTCCGGATGAGCACCTGCATTGGTTTGCCATTTTCCCGTACTGCGAACAGCTTGCGTTTGGGTCAAACTCATATTTGACCTGAGCCCAAAGCTTATCCCTACTTCTCAAAGTGGAGCTAAACTTAAAGTGATTCTAAAGGATTTTTTAAAAATAATAATTCTTTAAATGATTTTTTAAATAACAGACATGTTAACTTGCCTTCTCTGTGTAATGGTTTTGCACAGAGCAGCCCCAATCCTCTTCTTTTTGGGTTCCCCTTTTGGCGGTCCTGGATCCTCCCACCTGCCGAGTGCCCCCCAATAGCAAGCCTCTTGCTTTTGAGGCACTCGAGCAGGCTTGCTCCTGAGCCACGCTCCGTGTGTCCAATCTGTGTGACTCACTGGCTGCGATTGAGCCAATGGCTCCTGCTGCTGTGTGGGCCAATGAGGAGAGAGACACCTGCTCTCATGCACGTCGCTGGATCGAATTGGGGCTTTGCTAAGTATAAGGGGTGGCTGGGGGAGCTGCACCCAAGGGGTTATTTATCCTAATGCATAGAATGCATTAAAGTAAAGAACCTTGAACCTTTAGAACCACTTTAAAGTAAAATTGCAGCAGTCTTAAAAATGCTCCCTCCCTCCTCCTGACATCTATGCTAACTAACCTGTGTAAAAAGACTATACTTACCTTTTCAGTTACAGTCACATGATCCAGCCCCCTGTGTTGGCCAGAATCGGCTGCAGGGGAGAGGAGGGAGACATGGGAGCCTATTAGGGTTGTCACCTGTCCAGGATTCACCCGGACAGTCTGGGTTTTGGACCATGTGTATGGGTTTCAGACTGCATGAAACCCAGACACATTTATTCACACTGAACTGTGGCTAACTGTCCCGGGCAGGAGGAACACTCTATTACCCCCCCTCCCCCCCACCAAGTCAGCGTGATCTTTGCCCCTCCACAGAGTCGGGCGATCTGTTGATTCGTCACACAGAGCACTAATCAGAAATGGCCAGATCCTCTGGCCCCCTCCCCTCTAAGGAGGGTGGAAATTCCTCCATCCACCTAATTTGTGTGGATAGAGGAATCAGTTTTTTTAATTCAGTCCACAACTCATATGTATTGGAAGAGTTTTATTTTTTAATTATTGTTCTGAGGTTTATACATGTCTGTGAGAGACTTACTTGTGGCTCAGCATTGTAAGCATATTTTATAGGTACAAGAATGTCCGGGATTGGCTTGCAGAAAAGGTGGCAACCCTAGAGCCTATGGATGATGTCACAGCTCCTATAATTCCCGGCTGTTGTTGAGCGCACTTTCTTGGCCACCGCTGGATGACATAGGGGACCATGTTACTGGACCAGAGCGGGCTGAAAATAAGTAAAGCCTTGTATACGCCACTAGTTTTTTTTCCTCCAACCCAGCAAGTTGAACTAAAAAAAAAAAAAAACTGACAGCTTAGGTCGGAGCCAGTGTACTAACAATCCAATGTTAGTACAGCGATCTCCCCTGCTGTGCTATTGTGTTCTGAGAGGGGGTAGGCCCACGCTCCCCCGCTCCCTCCACTCCGAACACTCAGCAATTGGTTGAAAGCGCTGAGTAGGAGCCGGACGGCAGACCTTTTTCGGTCATGAGCGTTCGTCGGATCGGCTGCCATTCACACAAGCCGAATGTTGGCCAGTTTGTATTGAACTGACCAATGCTGCCTGACATTAAGCCCATGTGTACCGTGGAACCTTGGATTACGAGCATGATCCGTTCCCGGAGAATGCTTGTAATCCAAAGCACTCGCATATCAAAGCAAATCATAGAAGTCAATGGAAACAAAGATAATTTGTTTCACATTGACTTCTATTACATGTAATACTGCATGTGGCCAGAGGTGGGGGGGCGCCGGAGAGCCTTGGAAATACTCAGGGACAGCTCGGCTGAACTCGGAAAGGCTAGGGAAACACTCGGGAATGGAGTTAAGGAGTAATGAAGTATATTTTTAAAAAATGTTTCCTTTTTCCAGGTAAATATTGCTTATTGCATATAAATTATTTCATTATTTCATATTTACCTTTTCTAGCCAGCAGAAGGAGCTGTAGAGTTTTTTACCCACATATTAACCAGGCTAATATTAACTGCTTTGCTAAAAAAAACACTGCAGGGGTTAATAACTTGAGCTCAAATTTCACATATATTTGAACAAGTCAGAAACAATCGATTGTGCATGCAGTGTGTTTTCATCAAAGATGCTACAGAACTGCTGCCATTGCTATGTAGGTTTTGTATTAAATTGGTTGTAAAGTCTAAACATTTTTTACCTTAATGCATTCCTTGCATTAAGGTAAAAAATGTTTAGGTGTCAGCATTGCCCCCTCAGCCACCGTTTACTTACATGAGACCTCATTCTATCCAGCGGCTTTCCGTGGGTGCACTGACCAGAGACGAGGGGCCAGGAGCGCCAACGGGGGACACAAAAAGAGGAGGTTCCCGCCCGTTCTGTGTGATTCCATTGCACAGAGTAGGTAAGTATAGACATGTTTGTTATTTATTTACCTTTACAACCCCTTTAACCTCTTCCCGTCCGCGCTATAGCCGAATGACGGCTACAGCGCGGATCTACATTGCCGGGAGGCCGTCAATAGATTTCCTCCCCTTTGTACACTCCCCGCGGGCCCCCTGCTGGGCACGAGCGGCACGCTCTGTGATCACCGAGTCAATGAGACTCGGATGATCACAGATCGGAGTAAGTTGCCGACTCCGGCCCCTTACCATGTGGATAGCTGATCACGTGATGTAAACAGAAGATCGGTAAGCTCATGTCGTTGTGAACAAAACAACATAAACTGTATTTGGGTACAGTGTTGCATTACTGCACAATTGTCAGTTAAAGTAACACAGTGCTGTATTGCAAAAAATGGCCTGGTCATGTAGGGTGGTAAATCTTCTGAAGGTCAAGTGGTTAAACATAACACAAACAATTCAGGTTCAGTAGATGGTACATAACTGGACATAGTCATACACCACTTAGAGAAGGGATGTTAGAATAAGGCAAGCATAATTCGAGTACAATTACAACACTAGCTGGATGTAGCAAACATAAGAATACTGTTGCTGGAATAGCAATCGAAAAACAAAAGGTGAAGAAGTTACTGTATAATGTCAGGCCTCGTAGCCTGCGCCAGCGGTTCTCAACCCTTAGTGCTCAAGTACCCCCAATAGGCCATGTTTGCAGGTTTTCCTTTATCTTGCACAGGTGCTTTAAATCAGAGTCAATGGCTTGGTATTTTGGACAGCTATTTTATTTAAGAGAAATTCCCAAAACATGGCCTGTTAGGAGTACTCGAGGACTGAGGTTGAGAACCACTGGCCTACGCAATCAATAGTAACTAGCTATGATAAACTGGGGTGATGAAGGGTAATGCATTTGGTTGGAAACAATACCATGACCATACCATGAAGGAAAGGAAAAGCCTGAGAGGATTGAAAAAGAGGGGTTGTGGGAGGGGAAAGAGAAGAGGAAGAAAGAGAGGAGAATCAAAACAGAATGAGGGACTAAGAAGATGTAGATCTGGAATGGCTCTAATAGCTTGAGATGGAAAGGCAGCAGGGGGCACAAGAGGGCAGTAGCAGCGATTCATAAAAATTAGGGGGTCGGCAATGTTTTATCCAGGGGTGCCTAATCTTTTTGAATTTACAAAACTTTATCTTGACTATTAGCTTTCATTTTGGCGTGGATCAGGGCCTGGTTCACTCTGTTTTTGGTTTTAGCTACAATAAGATTTGGGGACCTTGGGGATTTATCTATAGTTTGTTTATGCATCTGTAATGAGCCGCAGAAAAGTTTAAAATGGCCTTGCGATATGCTTGACAGCTTAAGATTCCAAAGAGCCACCGAATGGAATCGGGTATCCAACAGGTTTTGAGATTTATTAGATCAGTCTCTTCTTCAGGGATGAATAGGGTACCACCCTGAAAAGTTAAAAAGACTCCCTATAATATCTGTCCATCTAAATCTTGAAAAACAGTACGTTGGATACCCAATTCCATTAAGCTAGCGACTATGTGGAACACTAGAACTATACTTTGCAACGGTTTTGGGGAATACCATCCAACATGTGGTGTGATGTCAACCATATATAAACTAACTGTGGACAATTTCGGACGTTTTGTGATATTACATTTTGAAATTTTATTTTTAATTAATTCAATATTAAAGATGACATTTTTTATGAAATATGGTTTTCTTTAGTTGGTTTGGTTTCCTTCAAAATCCCATAGAGGTTGATTGAATTTTAATATGTAAGGAGCATTCTTCTCAATGACCCTCAAGTTAATGTACTGTGAGCTGTAGATAAAGTAATGAATAAGCAGGGGTTCCCTGGGCTTTGAAAGTTATTTCAAGGGTTCCTCCAAGTTAAATAGGTTGATAAAGGCTTAGGGAGTTTTCAGAGTAATAGTAAAGGCAGCCACATTGACTCCTGTGTGATATGGATTAAGGTGACATCATGGTATAATGTTCTATTTCAGTTCACACATCTATCTTATCAATGTGTCAGTAGTTCTGCTTCCTCTGTAGACCTGTCAGTCACCCTCCTTCCCCCTCACAGTCATGTCTTGTAGAGTTTACAGAAGACTTCAGGCTGCCACACACATTGACTCTCAGCTGTGTTTATTTCACCCGTCTAGGTATTCTGACAAATATTTCTTTGCTCTTAGCTGGACAGATTCCACAGCACTTCTTCTAAATGTCCCTGCGCCTGATCTGGCCTAATATAACCCTCCAAATCAACCTCATCCACAAAACAAAAACCACTTCAATAATGCACACAGCTGTGTATGTAATCGTTCCCCTAGTATGACAGAACCTGACATGTTGGCCATACGTTTGTTTACATCTGCTGGGCAGCTGAGTGCAGGCTATTGTCCTCTGCTATCAATCATGTGAAGCGGGAAAACGGCCACACACACTGCACACTCAATACATTGCCAAATGGCTGAGTGGTGCGGTATGCAGCCGTCTCTCATGTGTATCCATATTAGTATTGACATTACTACTGTAATTCGGCTGCACAGGCAACGTCAGCAGACGTAGTCTGCAGAGCTTGGAGCCATCTACCCCTTCGTGACCACACTTATTTTGTGTCCAAGTGCCTAAAGTCAATATGGTCAAAAAGCTATAACATATATAGTGCATGTAAATCCAAAACAGGTATAGATGCATCCACAGGTCTTACAGCAGAGATAAGGCAAAGCAACTGGGTTTTATTGTCATCGTCTGGATGGAGCACAGTCCGTCTTTCCCCCTTCAGTCCCCCTTTTGCCACCAAAACAGCACTGACCCATCGAAGCATGGAGTCTAAAGGGACATTGAATGGCAGGACCCACGCTTTTGCAGCAGAACATTGCCCAAAGCATCAAATGCCTCCTCCTGCTTTCCTTCTTTCCATACTGCATCCTGGTGGCATCTCTTCCCCAGGTAAATGACACCCATGCACACAACCATCCACATGAAAGACAAAATGTGATTCATCAGACCAGGCCACCTTCTTCCTTTTGCTCTGAGGTCCAGTTCTAATGCTCATACGCCCATTGTAGGCACATTTGGCCGTGGGCACGGGTCAGCAGGGGCACCCTGATAAGTCTGTGGCTGCACTTCCCCATACACAACATACAGTACTGCAATGCTCTGTGTGTTGTGACACCATTCTATGGGAACCAGCATTAACTTTTTCATCAATTTGAGATACAGCAGGTCTTCTATTGGATTGGGATACAGGGACCAGCCTTTGCTCCTCACATGCTCTGTTTCTCTGTACTTCGGTTTCCTTCCTTGGACCACTTTTGGTAGGTCCTGACCATTGCAGACCAGAAACATCTCACAAGAGCTGCAGTTTAGGAGTTGCTCTGACCCAGTTGTCTAGCCACCTTAGGTAGGTAGGTGCTAGAGTAGTGGGTTTGTTTTGTACTGTCAGCGCAGGTAAATTTAGGCAGGCCTATGCTGTGAGCTAGGTCTGTTTGTTTTTGATCTGGGGGCAGGGGAATGGTTTCGTGTAGCAGCAGGTGACTGACATGTGCTTCAGCTCTTGGGCACCTCCTCTGGTTTTCAGAAGGTTCTGGAAAAGAGGCAGGGCAGAGAGCTGGAGTGACATGGGGTGTATGTGGGAGCCCTGACCAATCCCTAACTAGGATTGGCAGGAGGCAGGCCTCCTATATATACCCATGGTCAGCCTGCTGTGGGAGGAGTTGTCGGGTGGAAGAACTAAATGATGGAGTGTTAGACTGTCGTGGTCTGAGGGAATCCCCTTTCTGGGGGGGGGGGGGTGAAGTCAGGCCTGGAGCTCGGGAGCTGAGAGGTAGCCTCTCTTTACACGGTCATTGAGAGGTGTTCTGGAACAGGAGCAGGAAGAGGACAGTTGGGAGCACTGCCAGGAAAGTCATTCAGGAGGGATCCATGCCGGGTCAGTGAGTGAGAAGCACAGTGTGAAGCTCTGGGAGAGACATGCCAGAAGTCATTGCAGCCACAAGGGCTGGCAGGATTTGTATCAGACGTGCTGGGTTCAGTAGTCCACCAAGTGTCAGCACATTTACTCTTCTCAGCTAAAATGGTTGCTACCAAGGGGAACTGCATACCCCTGCCTGTAAAGGGCTACTAGAAAAATGCTAGGACTTATTCAGAGTGAGGCGTAGCCATGTACTAATGGTGACAGGAATATAGATTTGGACAGTGAAGTGAAGCAAGTGATCTGAAGTAGTGTGCTGGAGGAGATGTGCATAGGAAGAGACTGTCAGATCTAGACTCAACCAACATCTATTTAATTGAGAAGTATTTATTATCTGGGCATCCCATGTCCCTTTTTTCCCAATCCAAGTTTAATCCCCTAATAAAAACAACAAAAACAAGAGACTATTCATTGTCTAGGAAAGTGTGCCAGAACATGCAGCAACCCCATGGGTGCACCGCTACACTAGCTTATATGCATACATGCACACTTACATACTAGTACCAGTTTAGACAGAAGTCAATTAACCACTTGCCAACTGCCAATAGTATATTTAATGCTGGTACCTTGTGGTGATCATGCACACTGCACACGATCTGCAACTGCCGAGTCCATCGGACACAGTGGATTACGGTGCTCAGTATCGGGCCGATGTGAGTGGCCCAGATACCACGGGATCACTATGCGATCCAATATCATATAGTAAACAATAGTCATGAATGGAATCCATTCATGACATCATTGTTTACTACTGTGTGTGGTCTGTGATTGATCACCGGTGATCATTTGGGGTGCAATGGATCGTCACCGATCCGTGATCCGAACAATTCAGCCTGTTCGGATCGGCACACATGCGCTCCGCGTAGCGCGCCGCCGCCTCGGCCTTAGGAAAGGCTGCGGCTTCGGCCTAGCTCTGGAGCGGCGGCCTACTTGGTACACCCGGCTGCCGTTTACCACGTGATCGCTCCGACGCCGGTTCCTCTCTCCCCTCTGTGTACTGATCTGTACAGTGGAGGGGAGAGATCAGATGGCAGCATTGCCAATACTCTGCCATACCCTGCCAATACTCTGCAATGCCCTGCCAATAATCTGCAATACCCTGACAATACCCTGACAATACCCTGACAATACTCTGCAATACTCTGCCAATACTCTGCCAATACCCTGCCAATATTCTGCCAATACCCTGCAATACTCTGCCAATACCCGCCAATACTCTGCCAATACCCTGCTAATATATTATTACAGTGGGGGAGATTGCGGCTATTACAGTGGGGGAGATGACGTGGATATTACAGTGGGGGAGATGGTTTTTTTCTTGATCCCCAAAATGATCCGAACCATGAGTTTTTTGATCCGTTGCGACCCTAGTGATCATGGTACCTGGGCCAATTACAGCACCCTGTATCATGTGATAGGTGTGGGCAAATCACAGCATTACAATAGTAAACTATTAGTCACAAATGAGATCAGTACATCAGGACTGATCAAATTTCAAATATATACAGTATATACTGTATATATATATACATATACCATACTTTTACACAGACTAAATTATATACAGTGATTTGGGTTATTTTTTAGCAAAGAAATGTAGCAGAATATATTTTGATGTAAATGTATGGAAAAAGATTATTTGTTTGCAAAATTTTGTAACAGAAACAGTTTTTTTTTCAATTCTCTGCATTTTTCTAGTTTATGTAGCAAATAATAAACAACACAGTGTTAACTAACCCCTTGCCGCCTGCCCTATAGCAGTTTTACTGCTACAGGGCAGGAGCTGTGTGGCTGGTCATGTAAGTTTCCCGCTGGTCAGGACGCCGGCTCCATCTGGACAAGTAAGACGCGGTTGCCACATACAGCATGGGCGGTCGATGGTGCGGTTCACTGGACCTCATTGTGCCTGTAAACACATACTTCAAATGTGAGTTTTTACTGCACCTTTTACCATGAAATTCTACAGTCCATACTCAGAGGCGCCTGTGTCTTTCTCTCTCTTTACACATGCGTCAACAGCAGCCTGCTTCCATTGTCCACCGGCATCTGCTGATTGTCAGGCAGAGACACAGAACTGAGATCTGTAAACAAGGCAGATCTCAGTTTTGACAGAGGGGAAGGGATGAAGTTTTTGTCTCTGCAAAGCAGGGAATAAATTCCATCTCTTACCCTAGTAAAAGCACCACACACTTCACATAAACACTGGTTAGGCACATAGTGAACCCCTTGATTGCCCACCATTGTTAACACCTTCCCAGCCAGTGTCATTAGTAAAGTGACGGTGCATATTTTTAGCACTGATCATTGTATCAGTGTCACTGGTTCCCAAAAAGTGTCAGTGTCAGAATGTCCACCGCAATATCGCAGTCCCGCTATAAGTTGCTAATCGCCGCCATTACTAGTCAAAAAACTAATAATTAAAAAAAAGAAAAGAAAATCCTATAGTTTGTAGATATAAATTTTGTGCAAACCAATCAATATAAGCTTATTGGGATTTTTTTTTACAAACTGGCTTAAAGTGATAAAGAAATTAGATTTTTTTTCAATTTTTTTATTGGATATGTTTTATAGCAGAAAAATTATTTATTTTCTTATTTTTTTTCAAAATTGTTAGCCTTTTTTCTGTTTATAGCGCAAAAAATTAAAAACACAGAGGGGATCAAATAACACCAAAAAAAGCTCTATTTGTGAGAAAAAATTATATAAGTTTTATTTTGGTAAAGCATTGCATGACCGCGCAATGACCGCGCAATTGTCAGTTAAAGTAACGCAATGGCCTGGTCGTGAGAGCTGAAGTGGTTACATAACCACAGAAGTAGGGAAGCAAGGGAAAATCGCCACTCCAGGTGAGAAACTCCAGGCACATGGAATAGTGTGAGACTCCTCACATGGGTGAAAGCCCCGGCAAGCCTGCCGTAGAAGACTGAATAGGGAAAGAAATTGGCTGCACACCGACGTTTTTGAAGTCCATTTATTGAATGTTCCATACAAACAATGACACACACCACGGTTGCAATAGCCAGGACAGAAGTGGACTAGTTTTTTACAGCTACACTGTGCTTACTCATCCATCATGGATGAGTAGGCGCAGTGTAGCTGTGCGAAACTAGTCCACTTCTGTTCCGGCTATTGCAACCGTGGTGTGTGTCATTGTTTGTATGGAACATTCAATAAATGGACTTCAAAAACGTCGGTGTGCAGCCAATTTATTTCCTTATTCGGTTAAATACCACCAAAAAAACTATTTAGGTAATTTTTTTTTTTTATAAATTTCATTTAGGTACAGTGTTGCCAGTTAACATAGCACAGTGCTGAATATCAAAAAAATGGCCTGTTCATGAAGTGGGTAAAAGCTTCCGAAGTGGTTACCCTACCAGCATGTCTTTGAAGTGTGGGAGAAAACCCGAGTACCCAGAAGTAACCCACACAAGCACAGGGAGAACATGCAAACTCCATGCTGATTTTGTCCTGGACAGGATTCAAACCATTTTATTATTGCTTGCAGAGCTCTCCAGGTGCACCAAGGTCAATCAGCCAGCTTCAAGCCAACAAATCCCACTACACGCTATGCTATAAACTACAGTATTATTCTGCGTGTATCACTGTCTAATATTGCAATCAAAAGGATAATCCCAAAGAGCAGTTGCGCCTCAGGATCTCCTTTCTTAAAGGGCAAGTTTTCTGTCTAAAAAGTACGGTGCTATAAAGCATCCCTGTTTCCGATCTCAAAAAGCCAGGAGGCATGAGCTGTGTTGCGATCCTTCTATTTCTAGCCTTTATTCTTCTTCGCAAAGGATCTCAAATCATAATGAATTTGCTTCTTTTAAGTGTAACGAAACGTGCGTTAAGCTCTCCCTACTTTATTTAGCTCAGAAGTATGTTGTGCAGAAAAGCTTTCCCCAAGTGTCTCTACAAATGTATAATTCCTTTTCATTTCTATCCCACAATGGTCAAATTAGTGACACGCTCACTACATGCGATGCCATGTAGGGCACTGTGCCAGGATGAGGACCCATGTTGTTTTACAGATTGAAACTGCAAGGTGCACAATCTGTTTCATCTCCGCGTGCTGTAATATCATTCTTCATGTTTCATTTAAAGAATATAATTATTGGAAGGATTAGTGAGAATGGGGAAATATGAAGAGTCGCGGTATCATGAGGAATGCTTGAGAAGGAGAAATGAAGGGGAAAATAAGTTAATAAAGTTTGCTTTGGCCTATTTCTTCTTTTACAGATGATCTAAATCTTTGTTGGGGCTTTTGCTAAAGGGGCTCTATAATCAAGAGTAATAAAATGCATAATACGTTTTTATATATTCTATCTTTATATGTAGCGATTGCAACCTCTCTGACCCCGTCCCTACACTGCTGCTTGGGGGTGACTAACAATTCTGCTGGGAGGTCTTGCACAACAATTAATGTGTATTTAAAGACATCTTTTTTTTGTTTTTTTGCTTTAGATAGTATAGTCACAACACATATGTAGTGCTACTCAGAGCCGGGACAAGGGGTGAGCAGAAGGGGAAGCTGCCCTGGGCACAGTTTTTATTGTAGGGATGGGGGGCGCAGCAAATTCCTTCTACTACAAGGCTGACAGGAGTAGTGAGCTGCATCACTACTTCTGTCAGCCCAGTGCTGGAACCAGCAAGGAGAGTAGGAGAGAGCCAGGAAGAGGTTCAGGCTGTGCGCTCTCTCCTCCTCCTCTTATGCTCGCATATAGTGGGGGGGGGGGCGCAATTTGCCATCTTTGCCCTTGGCTGATCTTGTCCCACCACTGGTGCTACCCCCGAAGGAGCTGCTGGTATTAACTGGTTCTTCTCTAAAAGTACAGAGCGGCAAGCACCAGTCCATTTACACCGATACCAATAACACAGCTTGGGGGATGTCTTTTTAAAATGTATTGCTTGAAGGATAGGTTCATTCTTCTGAACATAGAACATAATACATGTTACACCTATATTTAGAGTGTAACATGTACGATGTTTAGCATCCTTCCCTGATCCCCCCAATCCCCCCTTCCCTGTGACAGCTGCCACAATGGCCTGTAGAACTGCAAGGGTGCTGGTGAGTGATTCTTCCTGCTCTCCAGTTACAGGCAGACAGTTATACTGAGAGTCTGCAGGAGCCTGACATTGCACTTGCAATTTGCTGATCGGGGGTGCAAAGCTCTGCAGGCGCCCTAGAAAAATAAAATGAATGCAAATTTTTTTAACTGCAAAAAAAAAAAAAAATTGCATTTATTATTTTTCTTTTTAAAAGTTTTTAAAAGTGAACTTATCTTTTAACAGGTGAGGGGTTAGAGCATGGGATACTCCAAAACGATTAACACATAGCAATGGGGGGACAATCTCCTCCTTACGTAATTGTGAATATCTGAGCAGTCTAAGGCCTCACAGCTGGGGACCATGAGGCAAGTTTCTCTGGCATTTGGTTACCTTGCACCTATGCACAACTACTGGTAGCCAATGTGATTTCCACAACACTGCAGAGTCCCAGCGATCAATTTAGGGTCTTTACCTACAAGTCCCAGGCCACCTTCAAGCTTCCTCTGAACATGGTTCATTGAGTGAGACAGTCCTTCTTCAGACTTGATCCCTTGTGGTGAGGTCCTGCAATCAGCTTCTAGGAAGATCCATCCAGGCCCTCAGCCCTGACACCACTGAGGCATCTAGAACAACTGCACAGTCCATGGGCTGCCTGAGGGCAGCAGCCCCTCCAGCTCTGGAACCTCCTGGGAGAAGGAAATCAGCTCTCTAGTCCCTCAGACTATTTATTGCCCTTCCAGCCCCCTTCTGGAGATTCCAGAAGGGGGCTGGGGGAGGAATTGGCTGGAGCATGATAAATGTTCAGGCTGGTTATTTGAATCTGCTGCCCTAAGCTCTGGAAGCTTCTTCCAGAGACAAGGTAAAGCAATCAAACTCCCAGCCTGTGAGACTCTGAACAAGCCAAAACAAACAATCACTGCTCTCTTGATTACAGAAGGAGCCAAAAGCCAAGTTCTTCTACGTGTCCAAAGTAATGTAATTGTTGTAATTCAGTCTCCCTACTTTATAGAACCAATGTTCTTGGATAAATTTGAAAGGAAAGGCATTGCATGGTTCCCTATGCCTAGTGGGAAATGGGGACTGTGGGACAATTTGAAAGCTAGAGGCACTGTCACATAATTGACACTTTACAATTATGGAAGTAGCACTTTTCATAGTCTCTAGTTCTCAAGACTCCATGCCCCACCACCTGCCTGTTTTTTTTCTTTTGGACTACCAGTGATCTCCTTATACTTGTTGTTAAAGGGGATTGCATATTAAAATTGTCACTGACCTTACTGATATCTTAGCTTGCAGGCCCTGTGGATCAATTCATCCTCAAAGATCACAACAGTAGTGCTAAAATAATTCTGAAATAATTCTCTTAGCATTTCAGCCCATCCCCTCTTTTCCCCAGAGCTTCTACTCTGTGTTGACATTAGCCCCTATTCACACATGAAGTTTTGCACGTGTGACAACGCTCAACATTTGGAATACCATTCTTTTCAACAAGTAGCCAACACGTGATTTAACTTGCTAGGCAATTCGGAAGCATGTGCATGTAAAGTGTCAGGGCACCTAAAATATGCAGATTAGTTCTGGGTCAGTAGCTGACAATATACATATCATATCAGATTCCTTTTAAAGTCACACTGTCATAAGAGATGCACCAGATTCCATTTCTGGCATCCTTCTGAAAATACTAGATGTCTGGATATGTCTGATTTTAGTACTTGTAGGTCACAGACCCAGCACAAGCATGCTGTAAATGTATCAGCAAGGATTCAGAATTCCCCATCAGTATAGCTGAAGACAAAGAATTAGGAAAACAGCCAGAAAATCAGTATTGTCAAAAGGAGAGGTCAGCAATGGCAGCCTATGCATTTCTCTGTTTGCCTGGAAAGCATATCTTGACCCAAAATACATTCACAGTGAAAGTGCCCTCTGAAAAATTGAGATTAGGGTAGATTGACCTTCAGAAAGTGTTTGACAGGTAAAATAAAGAGGTGTTATGTGGCCTCCTCACCACCTGTTTTAACCCTTAAAAAATGCATTCACATGAATAGGGTGTATCATTTTTGCCATGTTGTGATGCAAAGCCACCTTTGCAGCTTAACGGGGAGCTGTTGGAAATGGTAAAAATTCATCTCAAGCCCCCCCCCCCAATCGCAAGTGTAAAGGAGGCCCCAATGCTATATTTAACAGACAATGGGGGACCAAATAAAATAAGTTCATTGTTAGGGTTTTAAATACACTTTAAATAATCGAGACTGCAATTGTGTATTTTCGATTTACCATTAAACTAAGCAGTGTTTTGGTCCACCCAAGATCCAGTCCAGCCAGAGTTTGACAATAACAACATGTGTTCAGGAAGTGCTTGACAAGGAGCATATGTAATTTGTTTTGCTATGTCAACTCTTTAAAAAAAAAAGATAAAATAAGTACAAGGATAACCTTGGACTAATCTGCATACAGTACATGAGATGTAACAATCCAGACGTCAGCAGTGTAGAATAATCAGTGCTTTAGATATAAGGAGTGGTTATTCCATGCAGCATTGCAAGTCAATAAACTAATGTTACTAGTTGTTGAAGTTCTGATCTTGCTGTAATTTGTGTGTGATGGATATCCTAAAATATTTTTCAAGCCGTGGACTGCATGTTGTTTGTCCAGCAGTTCAAGCTTTTCTTTTTTTATCTCTAGTCCGTTTTTATGATCATTGCCCCCATCTTCCAGTTTGAGGATGGCTCTTTTCACTTGAAGAGAGAATGATGTTGTCCAAGGCACCATAAGTAATTGGCCTCCATCCCAAATTTGAACAAAAAGAGGGAAAGTTTGGTCGGCGGTACTTTGAATGAGGCCAATCACTATGTATGTGAGTAAGCATGTGGGATATAAAACACTATTGTTTTTATAGGTTCCAACAAAAAAAAGGGGGGGGGGGTTGGGGACTTTGAATGAGAGATGTATACCAAAGAGCAGTCTTGGCAAAGAACATTAATATAATGTTCTTTGCCAAGACACTACTCTTTGGTATACATCTCTCATTCAAAGTCCCAAAAAAACTCCCCCCTTTTTGTTGGAACCCATAAAAGCAATACTGTGCTTTATATCCCACATGCTTACTCTACATAGTGATTGGCCTCATTCAAAGTACCACCAGCCAAACTTTCTCTCTTTCTGTTCCCTTGCAGAGTCCTATGGAGCCACCTTTTTTGCTGGGGCGTGCATGCCTGGTGTCACCATGAACAAGCAGCCAGAGGGGGTTGGATGGGGTGTACATGTGTGGTGGCACTTGGTGTCATGGGAAATGTAGTCTCGAGGATGGAAGGTCAAGGGGGTGAGAAGTCAGTAGTTCATGGAAGCCACCCACAGGAACCCAGAAGCTGTGATGGTGAAGAATCCAATCATGTTTCTGAACTTTCTTTTCAACAAGCATTTACTGTCCACTGCTCAGTTACTCTGTACCAAAAAAGTGTGGCTTTAGTACTTCTTTAATTTTTGTATGGTGAATGTATGCCAAAACAGACAAAACTGATGTCCCACTAGGAGATATCCCTTCACTTCCTGTACTAGAGATACAATACAACAGAAAGTGAGAGACTGATAATGGTCACCAGAACAATTTGCCCTCATTGTAAGCAAGGACCTGCAAGTTAGCATAGGTGAGTATACAGTATGGTTGCTGGGAGATGCCCTTGGTAGAGACACTGTCACCTTGACTTTTCCCTACATGGCCAAGGTGACAGTGTCTCTTTAAAATCATCTCAAGGGATGATAATTACTCTTTTGATAAGTGTCCTTTGTGCTGGGGCTGGTCTCTTAGTTAAAATTCTCTGTCCTTTGCTTACTCCCTTCCCCCATACCCCTGCAACAGTAATCTTCCTGTGCTAGGCAGTTAAAACAAATGGCTAGACCTGTCATAGGCATTCATCAAGAGTGCTGACTATGCCCGCCCTTTCCGCTGTACTATAGCTTCCATCAATGAAGAGTGCTCTATATATATATATAGAAGACAGCCAGATGAATGAAACGACCACCTCCTGCACTCAGAGTGCTTTTCATTTATGTATGTATAAACCTTGTGAGCTGCCAAAACTAAAGAAACTAAAAAATCCAGAAGCCCAGAAAAATAAATTAAAAAAATACTATGAAATAGCTGCCAGCACTCACCACTTTCTCAAAATGTGACAATGTAATCATATATACCCAATGTGCGGTGTTAAGAATCATAAATATAAATAAACAGATAATAGGATAATTAAGTAAAATATCCCCAATTATAGTGCAGGTGCTCATTAGCAGATGAAAAAAGTGCAAGTGCTCAGTGTGTGTTATACACAGTCCTCAATATTGATAAGCAAAAAAAAGTCCATAAACATATCAAAGAAAAAAGGTGAAACAAATGGTGTCTTCATGCAATGTGCACTCTCCCCCTTCAGGTATGCCCTCACCTTAAAGGGGTTGTAAAGGTTTGTGTTTTTTCTCACCTTAATGCATCCTATGCATTAAGGTGAAAAAACACCTTGCAGTGTCCGACCCCTCAGCCCCCCTGTTTTACTTACCTAAACCCTAAATTTCCATGGGCGCAATCCCACTTCGCTCTCTCCATGGCTTCTCGGCTCTTCATTGGATAGATTGATAGCAGCGCAGTTTTGGCTCCCGCTGCTGTCAATCAAATCCAATGACGCCGAGAAGGCGGGGCCGAGTCATACACTTGGCGGCTATGGACGCCGAGTGTATGACACGGGAGCGTGCCTGCAAGGTAACCCCCTCAGGAGAGGGCTTCCCAGAGGGGGATATCTCTTGCGGGGAGGAGCCGCAAGAGCCGCCAAGGGACTCCAGAACAGGTGGATCGGGGCCCCTCTGTGCATGATGAACTGCACAGTGGAGGTAAGTATGACATGTTTGTTATTTTTTTTTTTTTTAAACTGTACCTTTTGTGTCACTTTAAGGGCTTTAAAAACAAGCCTGTAGTAAATGATAAAAGCTTCGATGGTCATCATCCATATATTGGCTGGTTATTGGTAAACGCAGATCCCATATTCACGCCACTTCCTGGTAAGAACGCTGATCAATAAAGCTACAACTTCCGTCTGGTATTTTCAAAGATCACCTCATAGGCATACAGGGAATAATGGAGGCGTACAATAGTGTAATCCTGTTTTAAAAAGATTTAATGGCAACTAAAAACTTATCACATTACACTCACATTTAATATATTTAAAAACCGATATTGAGCCTCTCCCAGAGGAAGTCACGAGGTGTGACGAAACCGGTAGGAGGAGTGTGGCTGACTGATGCACAAGGAACTAGGAAGTGCTGTGGAGAAAATAGGACAGGGGAAACGCCATACGCCGGGACTGCAGACCGGAATCCAGGTGTCCATTTCACCCTTTCACACTAGCACAGCTTAATGCGGTTTTTAAATATATTAAATTTGAGTGTAATGTGACGACTTTTTAGTTGCCATTAAATCTTTTTAAATGAAATTACACTATTGCACGCCTCTATTATTCCCTATATGCATGTGAGGTGATCTTTTAAAATACTAGATGGAAGTTGTGGCTTTATTGATCAGCGTTCTTACTAGGAGGTGGAGTGAATATGGGATCTGCATTTACCATTGACCAGCCACTATATGGATGATGACCATCTAAGCTGTTACCATTTACTACAGGCTTGTTTTTAAAGCCCTTAAGGTGAGGGCATACCAGAAGGGGGAGAGTGCACATTGCATGAAGACACCATTTGTTTCACCTTTTTTCTTTGATGGACTTTTTTTTTGCTTATAAATATTGAGGACTGTGTATAACACACACTGAGCACTTGCACTTTTTTATCTGCTAATGAGCACCTGCACTATAATTGGGGATATTTTTACTTAATTATCCTATTATCTGTTTATTTATTTTATATTACCATTTTTAGAGTTTTAGTATATTGCATCATTCTTAGCGCCGCACATTGGGTTTATAGGGAGCGCAATGGACGCGCATATTTTGCATTCCTGACAAGTGCCCAGGACAGGTCCAGTTGTTCATATTAATCCCCCACAGCACCAGAAAAGTACTGCTGTGGGGTATGGAAGGGGGGGGGGGGGGTCAGAGGACAGATGATTTCAACAGTGGCTAAGTGGTTAGCACTTCCACCTAGTGGCATCAGGGTCTTTAGTTTGAATTCCAACCACAATACTACCTGCCTGGAGTACATGTTCTCCCTGTACCTGCATGGGTTTCCTCCCACTCCCCAAAAACATGCTGGTAAGTTAAACTGGTAAACTAAGTTTTACATTTGTCATACAGAATAAGCAGGAACTATTCTCTCTCCTGTATCATACATTTGCCTAGTTGGCTAAAGCCATTATAAATGAAAAAAAGTGTTTCTTTTTGACTGGATTGCACTTTGCAAACCTCTGAAAATGAAGAATTCCTTGTAGTTATTACGAATATGTCTACAGAATTTTAAAGGCCAACGTCAATATTTATTCCTCCGTATCTCTACTTCCCAGTTTCTCAATAGTGAAATAATCAACAGAAGTCGTGGCGTGGTTTCCCAGTATCTCTGTCATCTTCTCTTGGAGTTTTCTAGTTCCCCTGTTACCTGCAAAGCTCGGCATAACATGAATGACACCAATCCATCTTTGTTATTAAGAGAAATGAGCAGTTTTCTGAAGAACAGTCTCCAGGCTCTCAGTGCTATGAATTGATTTATTTGTGTCTGCGTAATCCACTCCGGCAAAGGAAAATCTAGCAAATTATTTTCTGCCTTTCACTTAAAGTCCTTCAAACTGTACTTCTATATTGCGTTATGTGAGAGATTTGCTTAACATGAATACAAAATTAGGTAAAAGCTTTGGCAGTGATTAAGAACAGAACACTGCCGAGTTCCTATCCAAAACTCCCACAGATTACGTCTTCCAAATGGGAGCAATAAAAATAAATAGGAACGTTTTACATTATATAACTGGTACACAGGTCACTGTTAAAAATTACCTTTCCAACCCTGCCATACAACATATATAGGCTGCTGTGGGAGGGCTACCGCGGAAAGACTGCCTTTGTACAATTGTCATGTGATCTGCTGTGATTGGTAACAGCGATCACATGCTACTGGCAGCGGCCTGGTACACTAATCTGTCATACGCTGTGTCCGGTGCACACCGCAGGTGTTAGATCGTGCAGCAGCGCAGCTCATGAGGTGTGTGTGAGGCGCATTCTGGGGAGGGCATTATATGGTTTCCACCCAGAATGAGAGCCGTTAATGCACATGGCTTTGGAATGGAAGCGCTTGCAAGCTCATATAGATGTTATGACCAACTTTTTGACCATATAATGCAGCCTTCCTCAACCTTTTTAACCCAGGGGAACCCCTTTTTAACCTAGGAGTCCTCTGTGACTTTCAAGTCACAGAGAACCCCTACTAAAAACAAATAATCGGAAGACAGTAGTAAAAATGCTCCTTACATTGGTGGTCAGTGGGAAAAATGATCACATGTAGGTAGTTAAATGATCATTGTGTCATGCCACTGACTCTGCCAAATGGAACTGGACCTATGCAGGTGCCTTCAAATGGGATTTCAATCAGCCACAACTCAAGGAGCCAGGGTTTCTCAACCCTGGTTGAAAATGGCTGATATAATGTATAAGGAGTTGTTGAACTGGATCTGTATCCACTTGGTATTGATACAGGCACAGTGGAGATACCATGACAATGGGTAGTACAAGAGAAACAGATCTACCATTGATGTCTTCTTATGCGTGACCACTACAGCAAACAGATGTGTGGGAAAAGAATTATAAGTCAGGATAACCTTGGCTTTCTTATTATATGGATATCATGAGTTACAGTAGCAAGACATGTGTTTTATTTACTATAAGAGCAAAAGACTATTTGTGTGTAAAAGAATAATCTAGTTTATAATAATCCAGTTTATTCCGTATAGTACATCAATTTTCCATCACTGCAGGATAATTAGATTTATTATTGTCACTGGTTATCTGCTACTAGGTGCACATCTTTACTTTAATTTTATTAGGGTTGTAATTACACTTGCATTGCCCCAAAGACTGAGAAAAATCATTCAGTAGACTAAACATGTTATTGCTAAGGTCAGAAAGTTCATGCTATTTACATTATAGGCTGTGTTTCATTAAAATTTGCCATTGAGACACATTGAGCAGGGATTTCACAATGCAGCCTCTTGGCAGGCTCCCTCTTTCACATCTGCCTGCATTTGATTCTGTGAGAGCGCAGACGGAGAGACAATAAAAATTGTATTCATTTGAAATGATTAGGGGAGTGTATGGATAAGATGGCAGTGTTAAAAATGACTGGCTGTTAAAGCGGACCTTGCACTAAAATTGCAGTAATTTAACTCCCCTCCTTATTATTATTTTTTTTTGTCAGGGGTATTTAGGGAAGGGGCCCTTACTAATCAAGCAGAGTGCAGGGTTTGCTTTAGTCTAAAAGGTCTGATTTGCCAATTTGCACACCTCTCAAGGTACATAAATAAACATGTTTATATAGTTCAGGCAAATCCAGACATAATCAACTTACCTAGATGCACCCTTTTAGTCAGTACATATTTGCATTGGGAGTAATACCGCGTACACATGACTGGTTTTGCTGTCGGAATAAACTCCGAAGGTTTCTCTGATGGAACTCAGACGGAATTCCATTCAAGCGGTCTGGCCTACACACGGTCAAACCAAAGTCCAACCAAAGTCCGACTGTCCAGAACGCGGTGACGTACAACACATACGACGGGACTAGAAAAAGGAAGTTCAATAGTAGCCAATAGCTTCCGTCTCGTTCTTGTTTCAGAGCATGTGTCGTTTTTGGTCCGTCAGAACAGCATACAGACGAGCGTTTTTCCCGAAATATTTAGAACATGTTCTATTTCTAGGTCCGTTAGAATTTTTGAAAGAATAAGTCCGATGAGGCCTCCACACGATCGGAATAGACGATGAAAAGCTTCCGTCTGACTTTTTCTGTCGGACATTCTGCTCGTGTGTACACGGCTTTAAAGTTGCATACTGCTAAATGGCTAATAAGGCATTTAAGTTTTAAAATCCCAATTTTATCCCTGCTTATTACGTACTAAATATGTGTGTGGTGTGTAAGCACACAGGAGCAGGTGCAGTAGGTCCTCTATGTTAAAACTGATGTCCAGGCTGTTCACCCACCCTTAATTAAGAAGTACAGCTAAAGCTTGCTTAGCTGTAATTCTCCTGTGGTCACAGGAGTCCAGTTCGTTCTGCACTCCTGGGAAACCTGTCGGCTGATGTCACAGAGCTGGTCTAGGCTGGGAAAAGATCACAACCATATGGTCGGGATCTGCCCAGAACCCTGGACTGGCACCTGGCTCAGCTGAGAGCCTGGGCCAGCCACTCCTGCCCTCTCTCAACAGCCTAGCGCTCCAGTGAGGCAAAGCAGACAGCGGTGCCTGACAGTCAACAGCTCTCTGCACATGGAGCACTGAGAACCGAGCGGTCAGCTGTGTTTGATTGCTCAGTTCTCAGTCTTAGAGCCGGCGGCAGACAGATGCTTCATCCACCTAGGTAAGTATGATTCTTAAAAAAAGACAAAAAAAAAACAAACTTCCCTTAAAACCCTCCTCTAACTGTTAAAGCGGAGTTCCACCCAAAAATGGAACTTCCGCTTATCTGATTCCTCCCCCCCCCCTCCAGTGTCACATTTGGCACCTTTCAGGGGGGAGCAGATACCTGTCTAATACAGAATCTGCGGCAATCTACGCCATGTCCGGCCCCTCCTCCATCGCCCCCCCCCCCCCTCCCCACTGTCTTCTGGTTGACACACAGGTCCCAGGGAGACAGCAGGGACCAGTCAGGATGCGCAGCGCGACTTCACCTTCTGATTCCCTTAGTGAAGATGCCGGCGCCTCCACCCGGAAGCCGAGGGACGGGTACGGTGAGGACATCGTGGGTGCCCAGGACAGGTAAGTGTCCTTATTTTAAAAGTCAGCAGCTGCAGTATTTGTAGCTGCTGACTTTTAATTTTTATTTTTTTTTTTTTTTTACGGAACTTTAAATCATAAAAGTACCATTCTCATTTACTCAACTAAATCCATGTCCACATGAAGTGTCTCAGAATGGTCTTGAAGTTTCTATCTTTTGGACTTTAGAGCTTCTTTCGTGTGCCATGTCCCTGCTTTTTGTGAAGTGGACATTGGTTTCCATTGGCTTTCCAATAGGGACTGGCCATCTAACTAGCAGCATTATTTACTGCATGCAGGTTTTACTGGAACTTTACTCATGTGAACTACTGTAAAAACTGGGCCCCAATGCTAGCCAGCTGACAAACTAGAGCTAAAGACTTCTCACTCAGATAGCTGCTTTACAAGAACTTTGCCTATTGTCCATAGTAAGAGGTACCTCTTTAGGAAGTTTAAAATGTCATTGCTGCCATTCATTTAGAGTGGATATAGCCATCTACTTACAAAGGAGTTATGTTCCAGCTGTTCCAGTTTTCTAATTCCATTACTTAATACTGATTTTGTGGATTACCAGGTTTACTCTAATGCCGTGCACACACGACTGGATTTTTCGACAGCAAAGGTCCGACAGAACGAATCTGCCGGACAATCCGATCGTGTGTGGGCTTCATCGGACTTTTGCTGTCGAAAAATCAGACTATAGATTTGGAACATGTTTCAAATCTTTCCGACGGACTCGAGTCCGGTCGAAAAATCCGTTTGTCTGTATGCTAGTCCGATGAACTAAAACCAACGCTAGGGTAGCAATTGGCTACTAGCTATGAACTTCCTTATTTTAGTCCGGTCGTACGTCGTCACATTAGAAAAGATCGGACTTTTCTTTGATCGTGTGTAGGCAAGTCCGATTCATTGGAACTACGTAGAAAAGTCCTTCGGAGTTCCGTCCGACGAAAAGTCCAGTCGTGTGTACACGGCATTACTTAGCTGCATAAAACACACGTCAAAAGAATAATAATAAAAGTAAAAATACAAATAGATAGAACCAAAAATAAAAAACAATAAACACACAATATCTCCATTAGGGGGTAGGGCGGAGCCAGCAAGGTACTTAGGTGTCAGTTATTGATTATTTATTAAATACCTCCAGCTTATAGATTTCTCAGTGCTGGAGGGTGTATCGCACACCTTGATATACAGTGCAATCTCACAGTGCATTATGGGGCATTCCATGGCGCTTGCATTTTCCGCGAACGCCCCATATGTTCGGTTAGTTTTAGAACAAACGAACACCCGATGTTTGAGTCGAACTTACATTCGTCTCGAACTGCGGGCTCATCCCTACTCATTTATGTGCATACTGCTTTTTTTCATGCAACTTGTGACAATATATTGGGTTCATTTATCACTAACCAGTCTGATGTTTGCTTTTTGATATTGAACCTTAGTTGTGTGCAGGATATCTATATCTGTGCTCCCAGTAGCAGTGCAGTATAAATAGCTCACCTCCTGTACTGCTTCATACTGTTTCCACAGAAACTTGAATTTTGGATACATTTAATTCGGAGATGTAACACTACTAGTCTTATTAGCTGCTGTTTAAAACATTTAGTTCAAACTATTTTTTGACAAAGTGTACACTCAGCCTATTATAACCAATCTGCTATTGTGTAAGACAAGGGAGGTGGGAGAACTATCAAAGAAAAACACAATATTTTGTACTTTTTGCTATAATAAATATCCAAAAAAATTTTGAAAAAAAACAAACATTTTTTTTCCTCAGTTTAGGCCGATATGTATTCTTCTACATATTTTTGTTTAAAAAAATCCCAATAAGCGTATATTGATTGGTTTGTGCAAAAGTTATAGCGTCTACAAAATAGGGGATAGATTCATGGCATTTTTATTTTTTTTATTTTTTTTACTAGTAATGGCGGTGATCAGCGATTATTATCGTGACTGCGACATTGCAGTGGACAGATCGGACACTTTTGACACTTTTTTGGGACCAGTGACATTTACGTATACAGCGGTCAGAGCTAAAAATAGCCACTGATTACTGTATAAATGTCATTGGCAAGGAAAGGGTTAACACTAGGGGGTGATCAAGGGGTTAACTGTGTTCCCTAGGTGTGTTCTAACTGTGAAGGGGATGGGACTGAGGGGGGGAGGAGACCGATCAGTGTTCCTACTTAGTAGGAGCACACGATCTGTCTCTACTTTCCCGAGTGAACCGGAAACTGTTCGTTTACACACACAGATCCTGGTTCTCGCTCTGTTACGAGTGATCGCAGGTGCCAGGCGGGCATCGCCCCCGCCGGGCACGTGCATCGGCTCCGGGGACACGCTGCGGGCGCGCGCGCCTGCTAAAGCGTCTTAAAGAGCCGACATACAGCAATGACGGCTCATGCAGGGGAGCCATCCTGCCGCAGTATAATTGCGGCGGTTGGTCAGGAAGCATTTAATTTAACCACTTGAGGACCAGCTGCCGCAGTTACACTGTGGCAGGTTGGCTCCCCTGGGCGAATCGCTGTCATGGTACTTCGGCCACTTTAGGAGCTGTAGGGGGCGCGCGCGACGCTGGAGCCGATGCCCGCCGGCCACCCATGATCGCTCCTGACAGAGACAGAACTGAGATCTGTCAATGTAAACAGACAGATCTCCGTTCTGTCAGGGGTGGAGAGACAGATCTGCTGCTCCTAAAGATTAGGAACAGCGATCAGTCTCCTCCTCCAGGCAGTCCCATCCACCCACAGTTAGAACACACATAAGGGAACACATTTAACCCCTTGATCGCCCCCTAGTGTTAACCCCTTCCCTGCCAGTGACATTTATACAGTATTCAGTGGCTATGTTTAGCTCTGATCGCTGTATAAATGTCATTGGTCCCAAAACAGTGTCAAAAGTGTCCGATCTGTCTGCCGCAATGTCGCAGTCCCACTAAAAATTGCTGATCACCACCATTACTAGTAAAAAAAAATTTTTTTTTTTTTTTACCTCAATGCATTTTACCATAGTTACCAACTGTCCCTGATTTTGAGGGACTGTCCCCGATTTTGACCAAAGTCCTTCTTTCCTCCTCATTTGTCCCTCATTTTGGTCTGATCTATATAGTTGTATATAAAATGTACTTTTTATCTTTCAAAAAGTGTTTCCCAGCGCTAAACCTTTCATCCAAATTCTAAATTGCTGCATTTGTAAATATCAAAAGCCAATATAAATAAATAGTGGTAAAAAAAAAAAATAGCAAATAGGTGTCCCTCATTCCCATCTCAGATCATTGGGGGGAGTATGGTTTTACCAATTTTTGTGCCCCCCTCACACTTTCTGAACACTTACCTGACTCCTCTCTCAATCCAGCGTTATGACCGGCTGCAGCTCTTCTCTTCCTCTCTTAGTTACTGTACATATAGTTACATAGTATGTGAGGTTGAAAAAAGACACAAGTCCATCAAGTCCAACCTATGTGTGTGATTATGTGTCAGTATTACATTGTATATCCCTGTATGTTGCGGTCATTCAGGTGCTTATCTAATAGTTTCTTGAAGCTATCAATGCTCCCCGCTGAGACCACCGCCTGTGGAAGGGAATTCCACATCCTTGCCGCTCTTACAGTAAAGAACCCTCTACGTAGTTTAAGGTTAAACCTCTTTTCTTCTAATTTTAATGAGTGGCCACGAGTCTTGTTAAACTCTCTTCTGCGAAAAAGTTTTAACCCTATTGTGGGGTCACCAGTCCGGTATTTGTAAATTGAAATCATATCCCCTCTCAAGCGTCTCTTCTCCAGAGAGAATAAGTTCAGTGCTCGCAACCTTTCCTCATAACTAAGATCCTCCAGACCCTTTATTAGCTTTGTTGTCCTTCTTTGTACTCGCTCCATTTCCAGTACATCCTTCCTGAGGACTGGTGCCCAGAACTGGACCGCATACTCTAGGTGCGGCCGGACCGTCTTGTAGAGTGGGAGAATTATCGTTTTATCTCTGGAGTTGATCCCCCTTTTAATGCATGCCAATATTCTGTTTGCTTTGTTAGCAGCAGCTTGGCATTGCATGCCATTGCTGAGCCGATCATCTACTAGGACCCCCAGGTCCTTTTCCATCCTAGATTCCCCCAGAGGTTCTCCCCCCAGTGTATAGATTGCATTCATATTTTTGCCACCCAAATGCACTATTTTACCTTTTTCTACATTGAACCTCATTTGCCATGTAGTCGCCCACCCCATTAATTTGTTCAGGTCTTTTTGCAAGGTTTCCACGTCCTACGGAGAAGTTATTGCCCTGCTTAGCTTAGTATCGTCCACAAATACAGAGATTGAACTGTTTATCCCATCCTCCAGATCGTTTATGAACAAATTAAATAGGATTGGTCCCAGCACAGAACCCTGGGGAACCCCACTACCCACCCCTGACCATTCGGAGTACTCCCCATTTATCACCACCCTCTGAACTCGCCCTTGTAGCCAGTTTTCAATCCATGTACTCACCCTATGGTCCATGCCAATGGACCTTATCTTGTACAGTAAACGTTTATGGGGAACTGTGTCAAATGCTTTTGCAAAATCCAGATACACCACGTCTACGGGCCTTCCTTTATCTAGATGGCAACTCACCTCCTCATAGAAGGTTAATAGATTGGTTTGGCAAGAACGATTCTTCATGAATCCATGCTGATTACTGCTAATGATATCATTCTTATTACTAAAATCTTGTATATAGTCCCTTATCATCCCCTCCAAGAGTTTACATACTATAGATGTTAGGCTAACTGGTCTGTAATTCCCAGGGATGTATTTTGGGCCCTTTTTAAATATTGGTGCTACATTGGCTTTTCTCCAATCAGCTGGTACCATTCCAGTCAGTAGACTATCTGTAAAAATTAGGAACAACGGTCTGGCAATCACTTGACTGAGTTTCCTAAGTACCCTTGGATGCAAGCCATCTGGTCCCGGTGATTTATTAATGTTAAGTTTCTCAAGTCTAATTTTAATTCCGTCCTCTGTTAACCATGTAGGTGCTTCCTGTGTTGTGTCATGAGGATAAACACTGCAGTTTTGGTTACTGAAGCCCCCTGATTCACTCATGAAGACTGAGGAGAAGAATAAATTCAATACCTTTGCCATCTCCCCATCCTTTGTAACCAGATGTCCTTCCTCATTCTTTATGGGGCCAATATGGTCTGTCCTCCCTTTTTTACTGTTTACATACTTAAAGAATTTCTTGGGATTTTTTTTGCTCTCCTCCGCTATGTGTCTTTCATGTTCTATCTTAGCCGTCCTAATTGCACCCTTACATTTCCTGTTGCATTCTTTATAAAGTCTGAATGCTGAGGATGATCCCTCAACCTTGTATTTTTTGAAGGCCTTCTGCTTTGCTTTTATATGCATTTTTACATTGGAGTTAAGCCATCCAGGATTTTTGTTCGCTCTTTTAAATTTATTACCCAATGGGATACATTGGCTAATGCCCTTATTTAATATGCTCTTAAAGCAAACCCATCTCTCCTCCGTATTCTTTGTTCCTAATATTTTATCCCAGTTTATGCCTTTTAGCAAGGTTTGTAGTTTAGGGAAGTTGGCTCTTTTGAAATTCAGTGTCTTTGTATTCCCTTTATGTTTCCTATTTGTGTGATTTATACTGAAACTAATTGACCTGTGATCGCTGTTACCTACGCTGTCTTCTTAGTGTCACGGGAGACACGTAGCAGTGGTAACCATTGGCTCCTACTGCGGTCAGTCAAATATCATGAGGAGGGAACAGGGGCGGGGGCGGAGCCATGCTCTGTGTGGCTATGGACGCACATGGTCAGGCTCGGAAGTGCACCTGCACGTCTGCCCCCATAGCATGTGTGGGAGGAGCAGCAAACAGAGCAGGGGCCGCTCTGTGCAATACCGTTGCACATAGCAGGTAAGTATAAACCTTTTTTTCATCTTAATTAAAAAAAAAATAAAAAAAAAGACTATACAATCTGACACATCTGACACCTAACTGACATCTTTTTGGCGACTATTGACATAATTGCAGTGATCATTGCTAAAAAATATGCACTGACACTGTACTAATGACACTGGCTGGGAAGGGGTTAACACCAGGGGCGATCAAAGGGTTAATTGTGTGCCTAGCTAATGTTTCAGTGTAGTGGGGGAGGTGCTTTTACTAGTGGAAGTCATGGATCCGTGTTTCTGCTTTACAGCCAGGAACACAGGATCCATGTCTTCTGTACTAACAGAACGACAATCTGCCTTGTTCACATAGCCAGACTGCTGTTCTGCCTGTGTACAGAACGATCAGCGAGTGCTGACATGGGTGGATGGGTGAGTTTGCTTTGAATATAAACAATTAATTAAATTGTGGTTTCAGTTTGTGGTGCTCAGATACAATTCTGGTCCACTTAAAGCTTTTTGTTTTAATCACTTGAGGACCGAGCCTCTTTCTGAGATTTGTTGTTTACACGTTAAAAAACGTTTTTTTTTGCTAGAAAATTACTTAGAACCCCCAAACATTATAGATTTTTTTTCTAACACCCTAGAGAATAAAATGGCGGTCGTTGCAATACTCTGTCAAACCGTATTTGTGCAGCAGTCTTGCAAGCGCACTTTCTTTGGATAAAATACACTTTTTTGAATAAAAAAATAAGACAACAGTAAAGTTAGCCCAATTTTTTTTATATTGTGAAAGATAATGTTATGCCGAGTAAATTGATACCCAACATGTCACGCTTCAAAATTGCGCCCGCTCGTGGAATGGCGTCAAACTTTCACCCTTAAAAATCTCCATGCGACCTTTAAAAAATTCTACAGTATGCATGTTTTGAGTTAATGTACAGAAGAGGTCTAGGGCTAAAATGAATGCTCTCGCTCTACCGATCGTGGTGATACCTCACATGTGTGGTTTGAACACCGTTTTCATATGCGAGCGTTACTCACATATGCGTTTGCTTCTGCACGCGAGCTCGTCGGGACAGGGCGCATTTAAACTTTTTTTTTCTTATTTATTTTACCTTTTATTTTTTATTTTTACACTGTTCTTTTAAAAAAAAAAAAGCGTGTCACTTTTATTCCTATTACAAGAAATGTAAACATCCCTTGTAATAGAAAAAAAAGCATGACAGGACCACTTAAATATGAGATCTGGGGTCAAAAAGACCTCAGATCTCATATTTACACTAAAATGCAATGATAAAAAAAAAAATTTAATAAAAATTTTGTCCTAAAAAAAAAAAAAAAAATCTCCCTTTAAAAGCTATTGGCGGAAGTGACGTTTTGACGTCACTTCCGCCCTGCAATGATATGGAGATGGGGGGGGGGGCATCTTCCCCTCACTCGTCTCCATGTCACACAAGGGAGAACATCCAATCGCCGCAGAGACCACTTTTATCTTGAAGTGGACCGCCCGCTGAAGAAGTGGACACCTGGGTTGGCTGCTGCCATAACAACGATATTTCTCTTCAAAGTGCTGACGCATAACGGCGGTGGGCGGTCCGGAAGTGGTTTTAAAGTGCTAGAATTAGAGTGCATTGGGCACAGGTTCTCTTTAAAGTTTCTCTCTGTGCAAGAGAAGTCCCACTGATCCTGTAGTTGCATTGCTCGCTACAATCTTCTTCACTATTCTGAAGACTGAAGGTAGTGACACCCACTAGGATCCTTCTTCCCTGCTGAAAGTGGATGTGTCCTTCTCTAAATTGACAGGGAGATGAAGGGGGGTTGACAATACTGATATTCGGCTTATGTGAAGAAGATGCTTTACAGGGTGACAACGCTGCAATGAATTCACTGCAGGTCAGCCAGCATTGTCATCCTGCAGATGACAAAGAAGGGATATGGATTCACCAGGTACTTCATAAATTGATGAATAAGGAGGAATGAATACCATACCGGTGACCCCACAATAGGGATAAAACTTTTTCGCGGAAGGGAGTTTAACAAGACTGGTGGCCACTCATTAAAATTAGAAGAAAAGAGGTTTAACCTTAAACTACGTAGAGGGTTCTTTACTGTAAGAGTGGCAAGGATGTGTAATTCCCTTCCACAGGCGGTGGTCTCAGCGGGGGGCATCGATAGTTTCAAGAAACTATTAGATAAGCACCTGAACGACCGCAACATACAGATAACGGTATATATTAAACAATAGAAATTCATCATAGCGTGATACTGCAAAATTATGAATTGTGCATAATAAATACAAAAAACCCTAGCATCGTGACCAAGAAAGGACAAAACACCACCTTGTGAAAAGAGCAACTATAAGGGTCCCATCAACTGTCGGCCGGCGCGGAGGATCAGCATGGTCATTAACCATTGACATCTATGGTCTGACGGTCCCTTTGGTCCCACGCTGTGAGCGCCATTAGTGTCCATCATTCAAGTGAATATTTGGGTTCAGGCTTCAGCTGACATCCTGCCTTCCTAAAGGAGACATCTGCCCCTTTTTTTTTCCAGCATCTGGTAAGCAGGCCCTCTGTGTGGTGATGGGACACTTATAGTTGCTCTTTTCACAAGGTGGCATTTTGTCGTTTCTTGGTCACGATGCTAGGGTTTTTTGTATCTATTATGCACAATTCATAATTTTACAGTATCACGCTATGATGAATGTTGATTGTTCAATATATACCGTTATCTGTGGAACCTATGCATATCTGCTTTGAGAGGATTCCAAACGTCTTGGTTCATCTCACAAGATCTACAACCCAGGCTGGGGTTACAGGCTATTCTTTCAATTATTCATCAATTTTTATACTTTTTATGTTTCACTTTGGACTTGATTTAGCGCAATTTTTTCTTTTCTATATAATCACACACATAGGTTGGACATGTGCCTTTTTTCGACCTCACCTACTATGTAACTATGACTGACAAGTGTGGCAATTCCATGTAATACTTACACAAGTTTTACTTACTGATTTTCACAGTTTGCCTATAGTTGTACTTTAACCACTTGCTGAGTGCAGCGTGCGGGGGGTCCACAAAAGACTGCTCCTCGAACCTAAGACAGGGCCAGTGTACCCAAGGAACCAGCCACAGGATTAAGTTTGCTTTGTCCATGGGAGCCAGACCCTGTCGTATTTTCGAGGGCATTCCCTGTTAGTATATGTCATTTTATACATGGGTAACACAGCATCAATAGGAGATTACCAGCACTTCACTGTAGGGTGGCAGGGGAAGTCCATTTGGTAAGTATTTCTTTTTTTTCATAATACAGTAAAAATGAGGTCAAGATCTTGGCGTAGCAAGTCCTCTGCTCATCGTCCTGGATGCCCAATAAAGCTATATCAGCGGATAGCAGTAGGCACAGCTGTAACCGTGTGTTACTACAGTCAAAATCCCTGTCCAGTATCGTACCAGCCTAGGGCAAGACCAGAACATATAACTATAGGTGCTATCAGGAGATTGGCATCGGACAGCGCTGTGGATATATCCTATGCAGTCTTTAAAGAGTGTAGTAGATTCAATGTATGAACTTGGTTTGCATCAATTTATCACGAGAGGAGATCACTAGTTTGGACCTGTCCTCAAAACACTCTTCCCAAGTTTCCCTATCGAGGCTTGGAATATCTGCCCTCCACTGTTCTCAGGGCCTATCCATTTTAGAGGATTTCAGACTAAAGCCACGTACACACGAGCGGAATGTCCCACAGAAAAAGTCAGACGGAAGCTTTTCATCGTCTATTCCGATCATGTGTATGCCTCATCGGACTTTTTTTTTTCAAAAATTCTGACGGACCTAAAAATGGAACATGTTCTAAACATTTCCGACGGAACCAATTCCTATCGGGAAAACTGATCGTCTGTATGCTGTTCTGACAGACCAAAAACGACGCAAGCAAGTACGAGACGGAAGCTACTGGCTACTGGCTATTGAACTTCCTTTTTCTAGTCCCGTCGTAAGTGTTGTACGTCACCGCGTTCTGGACGGTCGGACTTTGGTCGGACTTTGGGTTGACCTTGTGTAGGCAAGCCCGCCTAAATGGAATTCCGTCGAAGTTCCGTTGGAGAAACCTTCGAAGTTTATTCTGATGGCAAAACCGGTCGTGTGTACGCGGCATAAGAAGCGCTAAATATAGTAAAGAACAAAAGACGGCCTCTAATGAAACTAAACTCATATTCGAAATGGGGGTACCATCATCCAAGTTATATTGAGAAATTGAGAACGGAGACAATTCTACAAGGACAGGAAAATGGACTATCTCGGTATCAATTGGACAAAATACACATTGAATAAATTAAAGTTTTTTTATTTATACAAAGAGATAAAAAAAGAATATTCAAATACAAATATTTTTCCAATGTTCATACCAAAACAGTATTTAAAATACAGACTCTCTATACATGTGTGTCACTGATACTTGAGGTGATACTCCAAGATGGAGACAAAAGGTATAGTGGGTCCTCACCGAACATGTGCTCCTCTACATATTTCCTGGGGTTCTACCGCTTTCATCAGGAGGATAGTATTTGGAACGGAGTAACAAAAATTTGTTACAAAATATACATAATAATCAAGGAAACAAAAACAGGAGTAAATTATGATAAGCAAGCTTGATAGATGGGGAAGGGGTTCGTGATTGATAGTGAAGAGAGTGGTTTATCTAGGGCTTCCTGTGCCAGCAGTTCTTCTTTGGAGTCTCAATCAAAAATAGCGAAAGTGCATCCATCTAGGGCAGTGGTTTTCAACCTGGGGGTCGAATGACGATTCGCCAGGGGTCACTGAACCCTAGTCTGTTCCTGAAGCCTGCACTGCTCTCCAGCCTTTTTGCTGTCACCCAACAGGCCTGTGGCTGCCCAGCTGGGCTGTTTCTGGAGCCCGCGGCCGCCCACACAGCCTCTTTGCAGCCGCCCATTCAGTTGATGGCATGGCTGGGGGACAAAGACTAGAGGTCAGGTGACTGGTGAGGAATGTGAAGTGTGAAGGGCTGGAGGAGACCCCATCTCCTGATTTTGGTGAGAAATGGGAGGGGCAGTGAGACAGTAATAAGTGGAAGGGACTCAGGAAGTGCTAAATGTCCGTGGGTTATGGGCGCAAATTACTTGTCTTGCCTTGGGTGCTGACAACCCACGCTACGAAAATAATTTTACTGTTAGGGGTCCCCACAAGGGTATCAATGTTCCCATGGGCATATAATCCTTGAGTGTTTTTATCCCAAACCATGCCCATAGCTGAGGATCTAGTATCATTCTAAAGTGGGGTGACAGTGCATATTGCTAGGAGGAGTGATTTTTCTTTCGGTGGGGGCGGGTGGGATGTGTGCTGGGGGGATTTTTGGAGAAAGAGGATTGGAGCTTGGAGGGGGGGCAATGATTTGTGCTGGGAGGGATAAGCATGCAGATTAGTGGTCAATTTTTCGAAAAACAATTTTTTTTTTTTGGGGGGGGGGGGTTTGCTAACACATAATGCTGATACATCTTGGGGGGGGGGGGGTGCAGTTTGGCATGGTCGCCCTCGAGATAGCCTTGTCCCAGCACTGTGTGTGTTTCTCTGTGTTGGCTGAACTGGACGGACGTGTCTTTTTTTAACCAGATTAACCATGTAACAATGTTAGGAGCACATTGGATCAGTGGGTAGTTTGTTGCATTTACCAAACAGTAGACATGTGCAGTTTATTTAGTTCCAAATGGAAATTCGGACAAATTTTTTGTTATTTGTGAATTCGGATGTATGCTAATTTTCGAATTACAATAGTAATGATTTTAAACCAATCCGAAACAACGAAACTAAAATTTTGGATGAAATTCCAAAGGTTTTCAAATCAAATTTGAATAGATTTTTAATCGAATTTGAATAATTTTCTAATCAAATTTGAATTTGAATTTCAAAATAGAATAAAGTAGAATATAAACTAAAGGAATAGAATAGAAAAGAATATAAAAGAATAGAATAGAAAATAAAGGGATAGAGTAAAATATAAAGGAACAGAATAGATTATAAAAGAATAGAATAGAAAAGAATAGAGTAAAACTGAACAAAACAGAATTGAAAATAAAAAACTGAATAAAATAGAATAGAATATAAAGGAATAGAATAAAAAAGAATAGAATAGAATAAAATAGAATATAACCATCTTCTGAAATTTGAATTTCAACTAGAATAAATTGAAATTCAATTAGAAATAAATTGAATAGAATAGAAATAATATAACCTTCTCCCAAAATACGAATTTCGAATAGAATACATTCAAATTTGAATAGAATATTAAAGAATCGATTAGTATAAAGAATGGAGTAGAATAGGAAATAACAATAGAATAGAATAAAATAGAAAGAATATAACTTTCTTCTGAAATTCAAATTTTGAATAGAATAAATTTGAATTTGAATAGAATAGAAAAGAATAGATGAGAATAGAATAGAAAATAATAGAATAGAATAGAAAAAAAACAATAGAATAGTATAGAATAAAATAGAATATAACCATCTCCCAGAATTTAAATTTTGAAAACAATAGGAAAGAACAGAATAGAATTGAATTGAAAGTTAAGTAATAAAAAAGAATAGACTAGACAAAAATAGAATAGAATAGAAAAAAATATAACAATATAACCATCTTCCGAAATTCGAATTTAGAGCAGAATAAATTTGAATTTTGAAGAGAATAGAAAATAATAGACTAGAAAATAAAAGAATAGACTAAAAAAAATAGAATACAAAAAAAAATAGAATAGAATGGAATATAAAGAATGTAACCATCTTCCCATACTCGAATTTCAAATACAATAAATTTGATTTAGAATGGAATTCGAATTACATAGTTACATAGTAGGTGAGGTTGAAAAAAGACACAAGTCCATCAAGTTCAACCTATGTGTGTGATTATATGTCAGTATTACATTACATATCCCTGTATGTTGTGGTCGTTCAGGTGCTTATTTTTTTAAACTATCAATGCACCACCGCCTGTGGAAGGGAATTCCACATCCTTGCCGCTCTTACAGTAAAGAACCCTCTACGTAGTTTAAGGTTAAACCTCTTTTCTTCTAATTTTAATGAGTGGCCACGAGTCTTGTTAAACTCTCTTCTGCAAAAGAGTTTTATCCCTATTGTGGGGTCTCCAGTACAGTATTTATGATTTGAAATCATATCCCCTCTCAAGCGTCTCTTCTCCAGGGAGAATAAGTTCTGTGCTCACAACCTTTCCTCATAACTAACATCCTCCAGACCCTTTATTAGCTTTGTTGCCGTTCTTTGTACTCGCTCCATTTCCAGTACATCCTTCCTGAGGACTGGTGCCCCGGACCAGAGTCTTGTAGAGCGGGAGAATTATCGTTTTATCTCTGGAGTTGATCCCCTTTTTAATGCATGCCAATATTCTGTTTGCTTTGTTAGCAGCAGCTTGGCATTGCATGCCATTTCTGAGCCTATCATCTACTAGGACCCCCAGGTCCTTTTCCATCCTAGATTCCCCCATAGGTTCTCCCCCCAGTGTATAGATTGCATTCATATTTTTGCCACCCAAATGCATTATTTTACCTTTTTCTACATTGAACCTCATTTGCCATGTAGTCGCCCACCCCATTAATTTGTTTAGATCTTTTTGCAAGGTTTCCACATCCTGCGGAGAAGTTATTGCCCTGCTTAGCTTAGTATTGTCCGCAAATACAGAGATTGAACTGTTTATCCCATCCTCCCAGCACAGAACCCTGGGGGACCCCACTACCCACCCCTGACCATTCTGAGTACTCCCCATTTATCACCACCCTCTGAACTCGCCCTTGAAGCCAGTTTTCAATCCATGTACTCAACTATGGTCCATGCCAACGGACCTTATTTTGTACAGTAAATGTTTATGGGGAACTGTGTCAAATGCTTTTGCAAAATCCAGATACACCACGTCTACGGGCCTTCCTTTATCTAGATGGCATCTCACCTCCTCATAGAAGGTTAATAGATTGGTTTTGCAAGAACGATTCTTTATTAATCCATGCTGATTACTGCTAATGATACCGTTCTCATTACTAAAATCTTGTATATAGTCCCTTATCATCCCCTCGGTCAAATTGAGGTCGAAAAAACGAAACTGATTGAATTGAATTTAACTAAACAAATTTGTATAAATCACGAATCCAAACTAACAAATTTTTTCGTTCTGCACAAGCAGATATAACACAACACTTTCAATTATATACTGTATTTATCGGCATATAACACGCACTTTTTTCGCCTTAAAAGCGTGTTATACGCTGATTGTGAGCGGAGTGGAGCGAGCGCTGCCTATATACACATAGCCAAGTGTACTCGGCTAGGCTCGGCTCCTCTCGGCTCCACTCAGCCACGCCCAGTCCCACCCTATGATGGACATAACACAGGTCCAATGGTGGGACTGTTCGTGACTGTGAGCGGAGCCGAGAGGAGCCGAGCCTAGCCGAGTACACTCGGCTATGTATATATCGGCGGCTCTCGGCTCCGCTCACAGTCATGATCACTCCTGCCATTGGACCTGTGTTATGTCCATCATAGGGCGGGACTGCGAGAGGAGCCGAGATACACATGACATCCGGCTCTGTGTATCTCGGCCATATTTAAACTGCAAGGCTGCAATGACACTGGGGCAAGGCTGCAATGACACTGACAAGGCTGCAGATGGACACTAATAAGGCAGCTGCATTGATGGGCATTTAAATGTAAGTTTTTTTCCTTAAACTTCCCTCCTAATGCCATGTACACACGAGTGGACTTTGACGGCTGAACTCCGAAGGACTTTTCAACGGACTTTCAACGACGTTCCGACGAAACGGACTTGCCTACACACGGTCACACCAAAGTCCGACTGATTTGAACGTGATCACGTACGACCGGACTAGAATCCGGAAGTTCATAGCCAGTAGCCAATAGCTGCCCTAGCGTCGGTTTTCGTCCGTCGGACTAGCATACAGACGACCAGATTTTTCAACCGGACTCGAGTCCGTCGGAAAGATTTGAAACATGTTCTATTTCTAAAGTCTGTCTGATTTTTCGACAGCAAAGGTCCGATTAAGCCCACACACGATCCAATTGTCCGGCGGATTCGTTCCGTCGGACCTTTGCTGTCTAAAAAATCCGGTGGTGTGTACACGGCAAATAAGTTGTTTTCCTTAAAATTCCCTCCTAAACTTGGGGTGCGTGTTATACGCCGGAGCGTGTTATACGCCGGAGCGTGTTATACGCCGATAAATACGGTATTTAAAGGGTAACTCCACTTTCGTGGGTAAAAAAAAATAGCAAATAAAGAAAAAATAATTATAGCGTATACAATTGTGACATAGTCATATTGAAATTCAATGTTATTAAAAATTACCTTTCCTTTTCAATCTGCAGCTCTGTAAGTTTCTGAAAATGCAATGCAATATGGCTACCTAGAGATGTTCTGTACACAGAATGTGTACAGAATGCCCCCCGGAAACATAATTTCCTGCTTGTGTGATTGGCTCACTGATTTTGCCAGAAGTCTGCACTAAGATACAGGTCAGATTTCAGGCATCCCCTGCAACAAAAATGTCATTTTTAGTGAGATATTTCCAATAGGAACACATCTAAAGGGATGCAGATCCTGTCATTTTCCTCATTAGAGTCCTCCAAGTGCTGCAGCTGACTCATATTTATGAATCAACTCCCATTAGATTCACTCTCCCACATGGACACAGACAAACACACATGGGTTTCTTCAGAATAACAAAAGGTAGGAATCCACAACAAAGTTTGTTAAAATCCTTACAATGTACATAGATCACCTAGAGGGGAATGTTTTTTTTTCTCAACAGAAGTGAAGTTACACTTTAACAGAGCAAAGGGAGCCAATAAAAGTTCCTTATTGGGGTTTACATACACTTAAACTTCCATGTTCATTAACAGCAGGTCACATTTTGTTCCTAACAATTTTATTTTCTTAGTATGTGTGCTTGAAGCTGTATATCGTTCCTTTTTGTATCATACCCTGCCTAATAGATAGTAGTCTTCGAAGCGTACAGCTAAATTCCAGGCAGTTACTAGTAAATTAATATAGCCCTGCTATATATGTACCCACTGAGATGGATTGCCTGCTGTAAATAGCGTGTATGGACCTAACTCTCTATTCAGTTTGAACATATTTTTCTTTCACAAGAGCCTCTTGAATGGAAGAGTACCATACTTATTTCTAAGAAAAGAATATGTACTTTACATTTTTTCAGAAAAAACAACAGGAGAAAATAACAACATAGAAATGAAATTACAGTACATGATTTATTTATTACAATGTAGAATACATATCAGATATTTTGTATCAAATATATAGGTAGTCACCAGACTTACACTAAATATGCTGCTCATAGCATGCAATACAGATAGAAAATAGACATGGCAAATATACATGCTATAATAAATCGATTGAAAAACATATGTAATAGAGACAAGTAACTGTTGGCATCTAGTGGCACTCAACGCGTTTCCTGGCATTACAGTCATTCATCAGGAGTGTTGTGAAGTAATATACTGGGAAGGAAATGAACAGGGGTTAATGATAATGCCCTTAGAATAAGGGAGGACAGAGGGATTATATCCCAACAAGGTGGAGATAGATTGGCATACTTACTACACGGTTCGGTATCCGCCAAGGAAGACGGGGGTAACAGGCATGATATCTCCCCCGGGGTTGAGACGGGGGAACCCTCCAAGGACAGAGAACAGCGCCCGGAGCCCAACACAGTGGTCACAGCATGATCCAATAGACTATGTGTGCACGAAAAGTGCATAGTGTTCCTAGAAAAATGTGTCAAAAAGGCATTTATTAAATGTGTAAAAGTGTAAAGATAATGCGGCAAAATGTCTATGTGTTCCCACAAGGGGACTACATGAGGGGGTGTATGTGAAATAAAACCAAGTAAAGGGAAGAAAAAAACATACCAAAAGAGGATGGCTGATCTCCCAGCGAAGAGGGTAAGTGTGGGATCAGTGTGTGCTTCCTTGTGATTGAGTCAAGCAAATGAACCATCGGCTGCTCCAAGGCTACTTTATACTCCCATTCCCAGGGAGGGGCCCTGTCAACGTCATACTTGATTGGCCAATCTGCACAGGAGAGGTGGGGAGGGGATTCCCAGCTGCATGTGGAGGAGCCATCAGCAGTGGGTCTCCACCCATCTCGTGCGTGGCTAAGGATGGAAAAAAGACGTTAAATCAACGCCGATCACCGCTGTTTGCGGCGTCGAAGCATGACGCGGATGAGCAGGAGGCCAAGCCCCGCCCCCACCAAAGGGTGGGGTGGAGGAATGGGCTGCTGCACATCGCAACCCCGGAGACAGAGAAAACACCTGACCCCCCTCAAACCCAAGCTGAACCGGACAATGGTTTGGGAAGTGGTCTGGAAAGGATAATGGGTCGAAGATAATACATAGGGAAATAATGGCATGGGGATCTAATGGAAATAGGGAATGAATCTAATGACAAATTGCTGAATACTGTTATGGCCCAGTAAAAGGGCGATAAACAGAAGTTGATAAAGTATGTTAGGTGTGACAGATCACTGTAAACAGGTGGTATTATTTGGTATACAGTAAATGGACGTGACCTGACACACACTATATAAAACACATGGCGGCCTCCATCCCCGATTTGGTAGGTAGAAAGGAAGAGTTTGTGGGACTTTAAATGAGGGAACGCCATGTCAGGAGAAAACAAGATAGAAATGAAGTTACAGTACATGATTTATTTATTACAATCTAGAAGTCTCTAGATAGTCAGATTCGGCTGAGTCAAGGAGCCAAAGGGTCCCTGATCTGGTGGCTTCATTCCCCGGCTCTTTGGCAGGGGAAATCCTTTCTCCCGTTGTACTGGTCAGTGGTCACCACCGATGCCAGTCTGTCCGGGTGGGGAGGAGTCCTGGGCCTGAGCTCGGCTCAGGGTCACTGGACGCTGGAGGAATCCAGGCTATCTGTCAACATCTTGTTACTCCGGGCGATTAGACTCTGTCTGGATCATTGGACGGATGGGCTTCAAGGGCTCCCGATACGGATCCAGTCAGACAATGCCACGGCGGTGGCCTATGTCAACCACCAGGAGTGAGTGTTTTAGCCGACCTGGAAGTAGCCGGCATTCTACGGTGGGCAGAACATTTCGTCCCGGCCATCTCCGCCGTTCACATTCCGGGGGTGGACAACTGCCAGGCGGATTACCTCAGTCATCAAGTATTGGAGCAAGGGGAGTGGTCCATTTATCAGGAGGTATTTCAACAGATCTGCTTACGCTGGAGATCTCCAGAGGTAGATCTGATGGCATCTTGAATCAACAGGAAGGTGCAGAGGTTTGTGGCAAGGTCTCGGGACCCTCTGGCGGATGCCTCAGACGCTCTGGTAGCTCCGTGAGGCCAGTATCGTCTGATCAACGCCTTTCCTCCTCTTAAGCTTCTGCCACGGCTATTGCACAGGATTGAGGCGGAAGGCATTCCGGTCATTCTAGTGGCACCGGACTGGCCTCGTCAGTCCTGGTACGCAGACCTGGTGCGTCTGGTCACAGATGCCCCCTGGCCGCTGCTTCTCAGGGAGGATCTGATATCCCAAGGGCCAATATTCCACCCTGGGTTACAGTCGCTGGTTTTAACGGCCTGGCTATTGAAAGCCAGGTTTTGAAGGATAGGGGCTTATCTGCGTCGGTGAGTCCAACGCTGCTTAGAGCTAGAAAGTCTTATTCCAGGAAGGTATATTATAGGACGTGGAAAGCATACATTTCATGGTGTGTGTCAGTGGGGTTTCACCCACGTTCCTTTTCGGTGACTCGGATTTTGACTTTTCTTCAGAGGTGCGTTGAAAAGAATTTGGCGTTGAGTACTGTCAAGGGCCAGGTGTCAGCCTTGGTGGTTTTCTTTCAACAATCCCTGCCTTTGCATTCCTTGGTGCGTAATTCAGGGAGTGTGAAATGTGGTTCAACTGGTGCAATCTCCCATGACACGGTGGGACTTGAATCTTGTACTTTCAGTTCTACAGAAGCCTCCGTTTGAGGATATTCGAGAAATCCCCTGCTCATGCTATCACAGAAGGTGGCCTTCTTGGTGTCTATTACTTCTGCTCGCAGGGTGTCAGAGTTGGCGATGCTATCCTGTTGCACGCCCTACCTGGTGATTCACGAGGACAAGGTGGTGCTTCATCCTGGTCCCTCTTTCCTTCCAAAGGTTGTCTCTGATTTTCATTTGAATGAAGACATCGTGTTGCCTTCTCTATGTCCCCGGCCGCAATATCCGAGGGAATTTGCCTTGCATTCCTTATATGTGGTAGGGGCAGTCAGGGTGTATTTGGCGGCCACTGAGTCTTTTCGAAGGTCAGACTTTCTGTTCTTGATCAGGGACGGGCAGACGGTGACTCAGGCCTATTCTATCAAGGGTCAGGTTCCTTCCTTCCCGGGGAAGGTGCACTCGACTCGGGCGCTGAGTGCCTCCTGGGCCTTCCGTAATCAGGCGTCAGTAATGCAAGTTTGCAAGGCGGCCACCTGGTCGTCGGTGCACTTTCACAAAATCTTACAAAGTGGATGTGCTGGCATCTGCGGATGCTTCTTTTGGCCGCAAGGTTCTGCAGGCTGCGGTCTAGAGGGTTTTTCCCTCGTGAAGGGGTTTTTTTGCTGGTCAGGTGGGCTCCAGGTTGTTTTCACTGAGCTCCAGGTTGTCGGGTTGGCCTGGGGGTTTTTTTGTTTTTGTTGGCTGCCCCACCCCTCATGTTTGGCACTGCTTTGGGACATCCCTATGGTTCTTAATAAAGAAGGCTGTGTCTGTCAATGAACTCAGAGACACGGATTTTACGGTAAGTCAAAAAAATCCTATTTTATCAACTTCTGTTCATCGCCCTTATACTGGGCCATAACAGTATTCAGCAATTTGTCATTAGATTCATTCCCTATTTCCATTAGATCCCCATGCCATTATTTCCCTATGTATTATCTTTGACCCATTATCCTTTCCAGACCACTTCCCAACCACTTGTCTGGTTCAGCTTGGGTTTGAGGGGGTCCGATGTTTTCTCTGTCGCCGGGGTTGCGATGTGCAGCAGCCCATCCCTCCCCCCCACCCTTTCATGGGGGCGGGGCTTGGCCTCTTGCTCATCGGCGTCATGCTTCGACGTCGCAAACAGCGGTGTCATCAGCGTTGATTTAACGTCTTTTTTCCATTCTTAGCCACGCACGAGATGGGTGGAGACCCACTGCTGATGGCTCCTCCACATGCAGCTGGGAATTCAATCCCCACCTCTCCTGTGCAGATTGGCCAATCAGGCTTGACGTTTAGGGGGCCCCTCCCTGGGAATGGGAGTATATAGTAGCCCTGGAGCAGCCGATGGTTCATTTGCTTGACTCAATCACAAGGAAGCACACACTGATCCCACACACAGGTTACCCTCTTCGCTGGGAGATCAGCCATCCTCTTTTGGTATGTTTTTTTCTTCCCTTTACTTAGTTTTATTTCACATACACCCCCTCATGTAGTCCCCTTGTGGGAACACATAGACATTTTGCCACATTACCTTTACACTTTTACACATTTAATTAATCCCTTTTTGACATATTTTTCTAGGAACACCATGCACTTTTTGTGCACACATAGTCTATTGGATCATGCTGTGACCACTGTGTTGGGCTCCGGGCGCTGTTCTCTGTCTTTGGAGGATTCCCCCGTCTCAGCCCCGGGGGAGACATCATGCCTGTTACCCCCGTCTTCCTTGGCGAATACCGGACCTGGCCTTGAGGCCATGTAGTAAGTATCCCAATCTGTCTCCACCTTGTTGGGATATAATTCCTCTGTCCTCCCTTATTCTAAGGGCGTTATCATTAACCCCTGTTCATTTCCTTCCCAGTATATTACTTCACAACACTCCTGATGAATGACTGTAATGTCAGGAAGCGCGTTGAGTGCCACTAGATGCCAACAGTTACTTGTCTCTATTATCGTTCCTTTTTGTATCATACCCTTCCTAATAGATAGAAGTAGTCTTCGAAGCGTACACTTAATTCCAGGCAGTTACTAGTAAATGTATTACTATAGCCCTGCTATATATGTACCCACTGAGATGGATTGCCTGCTGTAAATAGCGTGTATGGACCTAACTCTCTATTCAGTTTGAACATATTTTTCTTTCACAAGAGCCTCTTGAATGGAGTAGTACATCATTCATACTTATTTCTAAGAGAGGAATATGTACTTGACATTTTTTCAGAAATAACAAATTAATTTAAAAGAAATTTAAATGAATGGCTGTAATGCCAGGAAACGCGTTGAGTGCCACTAGATGCCAACAGTTACTTGTCTCTATTACATATGTTTTTCAATCGATTTATTATACCATGTATATTTGCCATGTCTACTTTCTATCTGTATTGCATGCTATGAGCAGCATATTTAGTGTAAGTCTTGTGACTACCTATCTATTTGATACAAAATATCTGATATGTATTCTAGATTGTAATAAATAAATCATGTACTGTAACTTCATTTCTATGTTGTTTTCTCCTGACATGGCGTTCCCTCATTTAAAGTCCCACAAACACTTCCTTTCTACCTACCAATAGATAGTGTAGTCAAGGGTCTCCAAACCTTCTAAATAAAGGGTCAGTTAACTGTCCTGCAGACTTTAGGGGTAAGAGACAGTGTCCAGTGGGAGCATGAAAAGGCCATGTGTCAGTGGAAGTAAGCAGTGTCCCATCTTTGGTTTTAGTGAGAGGAATAATGCCCCATTGTTGGTATCAGTGGGAGAAACGCTGCCCCGTCATTGGTGTCAGTGGGAGGAATAGTACCCCAGAGCTGGTGTTTTTTGCAGGAATGTTACCCCCTTGTAGGTATCAGGAGGAGGAATGGTGCCCCATTGTTGGTATAAGGAAGAGGAATGATGTCCTATTGTTGGTATCAGGTAGAAGAATGGTGTCCTATTGTTGGTATTAGTGGGAGGAATAGGGCCCCATAGTTGGTATCATTGGGAGGAATAATGCCCTATCATTGGTGTCAGTGGAAGGAATAGTACCCCAAAGCTGGTGTCTGTGGGGGGAATGGTGCCCCATCATTGGTGTTTTTGGGAGGAATGATAACCCCTTTTTGGTATCAGGAGGCGGAATGGTGCCCCCTTGTTGGTATCAGGAAGAGGAATCGTGTCCTATTGTTGGTATCAGTGGGAGGAATAGGGCCCTATTGTTGGTATCAGTGGGAAAAATGGTGTCCCATCATTGGTGTCTGCGGGAGGAATGGTGACCTATCATTGATGTCATTGGATGAAATGGTACCCAAGGGCCAGATAAAGGCAAGCACAGGCCATATCTGGGCAACAGTAATGCACCATTTCCTTAAAGCACACTCACAGTTTCCAACATGAAGAAGTAGGTTCCAGTCGAACCGACAGCATCTGTTGAGAGGGGACAGAGTGCGACCTGGCCATCTCGTGCCCAATCAGGAAGGTATCCAGAGAGATGCAACCCTACGCTTTCCCTCCTCAACTGGAACCTTTCCCCGGTGCTAGTACTGTCACTACCAGACAGGGTACCTTTCCCTACACTACCCACTCATATACAGCACGCCAAACTCAGGGGCCAGGGTCTTAACCTCTTGCCGACCGCCCCACGTACATTTGCTGCGGGACGGAGGCTCCTCTGCGCAAAATCACGTACAGGTACATGATTTTTTACTTCCGGGTCTGTGACGCGCACGCGCGCTGCCGGCGACCTGCTCCAATCAGTGGGTCCAGCAGACCTGATGTCCACCGGGACCCGCCGATTGTTCCCAGCTGAGGCAGAACGGTGGTCTGCCTATGTAAACAAGGTAGATCACTGTTCTGCCACTAGGAAAGGTAGGGATTGTGTATTTCTGCTAAACAGGAACACGGATCTCTGTCTTCCCACAGTTAAAGCACATCCCCCACAGTTACAAAAGCAAACGAACACATTTAAAACTTTGATCGCCCCATGATGTTAACCCCTTCCCTGCCAGTGTCATTAGTACAGTGACAGTGCTAAATTTTTAGCACTAATCACTGCATTGGTGTCACTGGTCCCCAAAAAAGTATCAAAAGTGTCACTTAGTGTCCGATTTGAATGTCGCAGTTCCACTATAAGTCGCTGACCGCCGTCATTTCTAGTAAATCATTAAATAAATAACTAATAATATCCCGCTATAACTTTTGTGCAAACCAATCAATGTACGCTTATTGGGATATTTTTTTTTTACCAAAAATATGTAGCAGAATACATATTAACCTAAATTGATGAAGAAATTAGATTTTTTTTTTTTATTGGATATGTTTTATAGTGCAAACAATAAAAACTGCAGAGGTGATCAAATACCACCAAAAGAAAGCTCTATTTGTGGGGAAAAAGGGACATCAATTTTATTTGTGTACAGCATGGGACGGCCGCGCAATTGTAAGTTGAAGTAACGCAGTGCCGTATCGCAAAAAACGACCTGGTCATGAAGGGCGGTAAACCTTCCGGAGCTGAACCGGTTAAATAGACTCTGCCACACCGAAGATGGCCACCAGAGTCATATGGGTGATCAGCATTCAATCGGATCGCTGCCCCAGTGACTCAGGAAACCATAGAGAAACCCTGCTCCTCCTGACTTCACCTCCCTCTGCATTGCTGCTGGATAGACATGTGCACTGCCAAAAAATGTGTTTGTTTTCGTTTCAGTCGTTTACTTTTTTTTTCGTTTTTTGGGTCATTCGTTATGATTGCAATTCGTAAATTCGTACATTCGAACGATCGTACATTCGAACATTCGTACATTCGTAAATTAGAAAATTCGGATATTCGTAAATTCGCTCATTTGTAAATTAGAAAATTCGGAAATTCAAAAAAATTCGTACATTTGGGAATTCGTACATTCGCACATTCGTACATTCATACATTCGTAAATTAGAAAATTCGTATATTCGTAAATTCATTCATTTGTAAATTAGAAAATTCGGAAATTTGTAAATTCGAAATTTGAAAATCCAAAAACCCGAAAATTCGAAAATCTGAAATAGTAACTAACTATTAAATTATAGGTATTGTAATTTCCTTTCAAATTTGGCTGTTAGTGAATGTAACAAATACAAATTTATCCGAAGTTACAAATTATCCGAAATAACAAATGCGGCATCTAAACAAATGGAACGGAACAAATTAATAATAAATAATAATAGTAAAAAGTTTTTATTATTATTATTGTTATTTATTATTATGAACTCAATACGTTCCATTCGTTTGGATACGGCATTCGTTATTTCGGATAATTCGTAACTTCGGATAAATTCGTATTTGCTACGTTCACTAACAGCCAAATTTGAAAGGAAATTACAATACCTATAATTTAATAGCTAGTAATAGTTAAGTTATTATTAGTTAATTAATATTTCAGATTTCTGAATTTCCGAATTTACAAATTTACGAATTTACTAATTTACGAATGTACGAATTTACGTATGTACGAATGTAAGAATTTACGAATGCACGAATTTACGAATGTACAAATTTTTGAATATTCGAATATTCAGAAAAATTTGTTAAACGGGTTTTCGTTAATAGGGATATTTCCAAATTAACGAATTTGTTGAACGTCGTTAAAAAACGAATTCGGAACTAAACAAATTGCACATGTCTACTGCTGGGGTTGAGTGCCACTTGCAGTGGAGACAGCAGCCTGCACCTGTCTCCATGGCGACCCCTGCCACCAAGACTGAAAAGAGTGTCATTCAACCTGAAAGAGGATTGAGGCTGGATGAGTGACTGGGTGAGTCTGCAGGAGACAGCATAGGAGAGGAGGTAGATATAGAAGCCAGAGCTGCATTTTGGCTTTATAGAGCTAATGCTGTTAATCGTATGCACGGAGCCTATAGGAACGCCGCTCATGCCTTTTGATTGTTGAGCTGGTAAATTATAAGCGTCTTGTAGGTGCATTCTTTTATCTTGCCATTAAAACCTTTTATCAATGTGTTACACCATGAGAGCGCCTTTATTTTGTTTCTGAGTATCACTGGAACCATTTGGATGCAGCATGGTTGGAGGGAGACCTTAATTGCCCATGTGTGCTTTGACCACCCATCATCTAGTGGTCACCCTGGTCTGGTAAGCCTTTTTATTATACTGTCTGGCTCATGGAGCACGCTTATCCTACTGCTGTCATTCTGCTCCAGCCTCACAGCTTACTGCACCTAATTGCTATTCACCAAGGATCACTGAGGAGAGCACTTCACTTGATGCCTGTCGGATTACGTTTATGGATTTATTTGCACTTTATGTCACATTTTTCAAGCCTAACACGGGACGTTTTTACAACCTCTCCTGAATGATTTAACTTGACAGATAGTAACCCACGTTTAAAAAGTCCATTTTGCCGCGTTTACATGCCTTATTTATCCGCGTTTGCGTTTAGAAGCGTTTAAAAAAAAAAAATATATATATATATATATATATATATATATATATAAATATTTTTTTTTTTTTTTTTTTTTTTTCAAAATAGCCAAAAATGAAAAACGCCTGTAAACAAAATGCGGCTAAACGCAAGTTACCGCGTTTAGCCGCATTTAGAAGCATTTGGCGCTTGAAATGCCTCTAAACTCAGCTTCTGAACCCATTTTTTTTGCGTTCCAAAAAAAGCCTCTAAACTCAACTGCCTAGAAACGACTGTAAACGACCCTGTGTACATGTACTGATAAGATAACATAGAGGAGAGTTCAGGAGCAGCTGAAAAAAATGCCCAACTGATCCTAAACGTCCGTTTACCAGCAGCAGTGTACATGAGCAGTGTTTTTAGACCCCTGAGGCGTTTTTCAGGCGCTACAGCGCTAAAAATAGCGCCTGATAAAAGCCTCAGCTGCAAACCCAGTATGAAAGCCCGAGTGCTCTCACACTGGGGCGCTGCGCTCGCAGGGCATCACAAAAAGTCATGACAGCAGCTTCTTTGCAGCGGTGTAGGAGCGGTGAATACACCGCTCCTACACTGCTCCTTCCCATTGAAAACAATGGGGCAGCACTGCAATCCTGCCGGCAAAGCGGCTTTGCAGGTGGATTTAACCCCTTTTCGGCCGCTAGCGAGGGTTAAAAACGGCCCGCTAGCTGCCGAATAGCGCAGCTAAAACGACGGTAAACCGGCACTAAAAATAGCGCCGCTTTACCGCTGACGCCCGGGGCAGCTCAGTGTGAAAGGGGTCTTACTAAGTTGCTTTCACTATTTAATTGTGTGAGTGAGGGATCTAGTTTTCTCTCTCCTATGATATCACATGTTATTATTGTTCACTAATTTTAGCGCTGCACTATACTTGTATTATGACTTTATAGAGCTGCTGGGGGCCAACTTTATTTGTTTTTTCCCCAAACTGAATTTGGGCTTTTGGCTACGTGAACATGGGCACATTTATCTGTGCAGGGTAAAGACACTGTAATGCCCTGTACACACGGTCGGATTTTCCGACGGAAAATGTGTGATAGGACCTTGTTGTTGGAAATTCAGACAGTGTGTAGGCTCCATCACACATTTTCCATCGGATTTTCCAACACACAAAGTTTGAGAGCAGGATATAAAATTTTCCGACAACAAAATCCGTTGTCGGAAATTCCGATCGTGTGTACACAAATCCGACGCACAAAGTGCCACGCATGCTCAGAATAAATTAAGAGTTGAAAGCTATTGGCTACTGCCCCGTTTATAGTCCCGACGTACGTGTTTTACGTCACCGCGTTCAGAACGATCGGATTTTCCGACAACTTTGTGTGACCGTGTGTATGCAAGACAAGTTTGAGCCAACATCCGTCGGAAAAAATCCATGGATTTTGTTGTCGGAATGTCCGATCAATGTCCAACCGTGTGTACGGGGCATAATTCTGATGTCTAGGATGTCCAAGAGCTGCCTACAGGTGCTCATAGACATGAATGTGTAAAAGCAGCTGAACGCAGATTTGCATAGAGTAGCATGCACACAGATGTATTGCACCAAACACACATAAGTTGCATTCAGTGCATTACATCTGTGTACATGCGCTACTTTATGCAAACAGCTGTGTACAGTCACCTTCACCCATTCATGTCTATGGGTAGCTGTAAGCAGATTTTTGGACATCCTAGACCAGAGTTTTTCAACCAGCGTTTCCTCCGGTGGTTGCTAGGGGTTACTTCCCTGAGTTAAAAGCAGCACACATAGTACAGTAAAACATTGGCTAGGCACACAGTTAACCCTTTGATCGCCCCAGATGTTAACCCATTCCCAGCCAGTGTCATTAGTACAGTGACACTGCAAATTTTTAGCACTGATGATTGTATTAGTGTCAAAAGTTTCAGTTAGTGTCGGACTGACCGACGCAATATCGCAGTCCCGCTATAAGTCACTGATCGCCACCATTACTAGTATAAAAAAAAAAAATCTGGTATATATCCCATAGTTTGTAGACGCTATAACTTTTGCGCAAACCAATCAATATACGCTTATTGAGATTTTTTTTTTTTCAAAAATATGTAGCAGAATACATATTGGCCTAAATTTATGAAGAAATTTGATTTTATTTTCTGTTTTTTTTTTTTTTAATGGATATGTTTTATAGCAGAAAGTAAAAAATATATATATTTTTTTTCAAAATTGTCGGTCTTTTTTTGTTTATAGCGCAAAAAAAAATAAAAAACACAGTGGCGATCAAATACCACTAAAAAAAAGCTCTATTTGTGGGAAAAAAATGCTAAAAATATTTATCCCCAGAAAAAAATGTAAACAAAATAGTATTTGGGTACAGCGTTGCATGACCGTGCAATTGTCAGTTAAAGTAAAAGTAACGCAGTGCCGTATTTTCACATAGTTTGTAGACGCTATAACTTTTGCGCAAACCAATCATTATACGCTTATTGAGATTTTTTTTTTTTACCAAAAATATGTAGCAGAATACAAATTGGCCTAAATTTATAAAGAAATTGGATTTTGTTTCTGTTTTTTTTTTTTTTATGGATATGTTTTATAGCAGAAAGTAAAAAATATTTTAACTTTGTTTTCAAAATTGTCCGTCTTTTTTTGTTTATAGCGCAAAAAAATAAAAAATAAAAAAACACAGTGGTGATGAAATACCACTAAAAGAAAGCTCTATTTGTGGGGAAAAAAATGATAAAAATATAAGTACCTAAAATAAATATAAATAAAAATAGTATTTGGGTACAGCGTTGCATGACCTTGCAATTGTCAGTAACGCAGTTCTATATTGCAAAATATAGTCTGGTCATGAAGGGGGGGGGGACTACCAGAGGTTAAACAAAATATATTGTGAAAAAATTGTTACAATGTATTTATCAGTGAAACCTGCAAATAGTTTTCTAAATTGCTACGGCCTCTTCACTTTTTTTCTTTTTGCAGATCACCAAGCCAGGAATCTGCCTCCAGACTATGAACTGGTTGAGCCAGTCAAGGTGGACAAAAATGGCAACTTCTTGTCCTACACCGTGACTCATCATGAAACGCTAAACAGAAGAAAACGGGATTTGCAGTCAGCAATGGTGCACTACCGCATCTTACAGGGGACTAAGGATTTACTTTTTAACTTGTCTGTCAGTGAAGGATTTTTGGCAGATAACTATATCCTTGAGAGAAGAACTGGAAATAATAGTGGAATTAGGATTACCCCTCGATCAGGAGTCTTCTGTCACTTTAGTGGAACAGTCCAACAGCGAGATGTGGGGAGTGGATATGCAGCGATCAGCTCATGCAATGGTCTGGTAAGAACCATTCAGCTATGTGTTTATTTAAATATGAAGGCTAATCTGCTTACATTTTGCTTTCCCTGGTGCCCATTCTATAAGGAAAAGACATGCAATTTATTGAAAAGAAGACTTTAAAGTAAACCTGTGCCCAGACTATGTACACTAATGCCGCGTACACACGATCGCACATTCCGACAACAAAATCCATGGATTTTTTCCGACGGATGTTGGCTCAAACTTGTCTTGCATACACACGGTCGCACAAATCTTGTAGGAAATTCTGAACGTCAAGAACGCGGTGACGTACAACATGTACGATGAGCCGAGACAAATGAAGTTCAATAGCCAGTGCGGCTCTCCTGCTTGATTCGGAGCATGTGTGGAACTTTGTGTGTCGGAATTGTGTACACACGATCGGAATTTCCGACAACGGATTTTGTTTTCGGAAAATTTGAGAACCAGCTCTCGAATTTTGTGTGACGGAAATTCCAATGGAAAATGTCCGATGGAGCCTACACACGATCAGAATTTCTGACAACAAGCTCCTATCAAACATTTTCCGTCGTAAAATCCTATTGTGTGTACGGGGCATTACAGTCCCTCATTCAACTCTCTAGCTATAAGCATTGAGGTGAAATTGATTTTTAAATTCAAATCAGTTTGAAAGTTGTCCATGGTAAAGGCACAAACATACTTTAAGGCCAAACATTTGGTCAATGGTTACTGATCAGATGAGATCTTTTCCTGTACTATGTAAGGCGTGTACAACTGAACACTACATGACTTTGGCAGAAAGGATCAAGGCCCCAGAGGATCAGTCTGTGTGGCATACTCTGAGAGCATCAGCGTGCAAGATTTTAAACTCCAGTGCCCTGGTTGGACTAATCTATGAGTGGTTAGATTATCTCCAGTGCTGCCAGACCTACAGAGCAGTGCAACTATCTCAGATGAGTTTACAAAGCATTGTCAAGAGACTATCATTGTAAGTAATGTATGAAGGTGTCAAAGATGACCACTCCATGTAAGAGCAAATAATGCATCTGGTATTACTGTAATGTATGTGCGCTCTGCAGAAGACATTAGTTAGACGGAATGAGAAACGCTAGTCCCATCTATCTCAAGTAGGAATGCTCCAGGAGTTTGTGGAGGTGTCCTAAGCATTGAGCAAAATCTGCCTCTCAGATGAGTGGGAATGAACAACAATATACTTTTAGCTATCGGTAATGGGGGGGATTCTTCCCAATGACCACAAATATAAGGAGTATTTTTTTCCATTGACCCTCACTTTAATGGGTTGTAGATACCGTATAGTTATGATTAGCAGGTGTTCCCTGAGACTCGAAAGTTATTTCAAGGGATCCCTGTGCTAAAAAGGTTGAGAAAAGCTGAACTAGTCGGTCACAATACGATACACCAACCATGCATGTTGGAGATTCACCCAGAAGATGGTAGGAATTGTGTGTGTTTCATCTTGCAATTATCCTGTTATGTGGTATCTACTGTTGTCTTTGGTTCCGTGTGTTCTTTGGAAACGGCATTGATTGTTTCAAGCACATTGGCATAGATTCCTCACCCGGCTGCATAGATGAGTGTGTTATGACATGCAGATTAATACACTGCTGCTGATGACTGGTCTCATTTCATGTTATCCATATATCTGGCAAAGTAATATTGTGGCATAATAGCGATCAAATCAAGCGGAACTCTGTATAAAGATACTGCAGTCTGTGGAGGGTTGTGAATTATAGCTATCCTGCAATTTATTTATATTCATTCCATTCATTCTAATACCCCGTACTCACGATCGAACATTTCGACAACAAAATCCATGGATTTTTTCCGACGGATGTTGGTTCAAACTTGTCTTGCATACACACGGTCACACAAATCTTGTCGGAAATCTCGAACGTCAAGAACGCGGTGACGTACAACACGTATGACGAGCCGAGAAAAAGGAAGTTCAATAGCCAGTGCGGCTCTTCTGCTTGATTCCGAGCATGCGTGGAACTTTGTGCGTCGGAATTGTGCACACACGATCGGAATTTACGTCAACGCATTTTGTTGTCGGAAAATTTGAGATCCAGATCTTAAATTTTGTGTGACGGAAATTCCGATGGAAAATGTCGGATGAAGCCTACACATAGTCGGAATTTCCGACAACAAGCCCCCATCGAACATTTTCCGTCGGAAAATCCGACCGTGTGTACGGGGCATTAGTTTCACACATATTCAGTGCACTTCAGAAAAAACACAGTATAATGCTTTATAGAAAAGGAAGTAATGTTATATTCTGGCCTTGATGGGCCTCTAGTGCCGCGCCTTGTCAGAAGAGTTAGATGTTACCCAGAGTTCTCACTTATGCAAGTTGAGGGGCTCCAGAATGTCTGCTCTGAATGGAGAAAACTAATTTTGCAGTTTGGATTGGGTTCTGTAGTCCAGAAGCTTTTTAGAGACTTGGGAGAGATAAAACCTCAAACCCTGTGTTCACATTTTCCTGGAAACCAGCATCCTGATTGTACAGGTGTGCACAACCTTTTTAGTCAAGGGACTGTCTTTGGTTTAAAACCATTCTCCCTGGAAATAAGCTATCACTGTATATATTATGTGTGTGTTATGTCACTTCCTTGTCATGCCAAGAGGAAGTGACCTCACCTGTTACCTGAACTATAGCCAGATGGATCACTCCAACCACACATTGCTTTTAAACATATGGACTGCTGGCAGTGCTGTTTGCCACCATTACAACGGACACAAGTCAACAGTACATGTCCGTGCATCATACCTGTGGCTCTCAACTGCTACAGGCTGCAATCATATAAATTATTATTATTATCAGTGGCGTCTCCAGCTTTCATATTTAGGGGGGGCACATGGGGGGACAGGGACAAAAGTAGGGGGGCCAACTATAAAATGCAATAAATATATATATAAAAAAAAAATAAAAAATAAAATATATATATAGAGATATATATATATATATATCTATAGATAGATAGATAGATAGATAGATAGAAAGATAGATAGATAGATAGATAGATAGATAGATAGATATAGATATATATATATATATATATATATATATTTTATTTTTTCCCAAGAATAGAATGCACTCCAGAGGTCTTGTTAGAAAGAGAGACGTTAGCCGAAGATTGCAGCTGCAGGCGGCCACTTTTAAAGATTGAAAGTGTGTAATTGTTCTTTTAATGTTGGGCTAACATACATGCTCATCAATGCCGCCTACCAGTGCAGCTTATCAGTGCCCATTGATGCTGCCTATTAGTGATCAGTGCTCATCAGTGCCACCTATCAGTGCTCATCAAAGCAGCCTATCAGTGCCTATTAGTGCAGCATATCAGTGCTTATCAATGCCACCTATCAGTGCCTCCTCATCAGTGCTCATCAATCCCACCTATCAGTTTCCCTCTATTGCCTCCTATCATTGCCCATTAGTGCCTCCTATCAGTGCCCATTAGGGCATGCAGAGAACACCCAACAGTGGGAGTGGCCCAAGAGAAATAGGTTAAATTGATTCTGATAAAAGTGCATAGAAACTAAAGTGCTTAGTGGTAATTCACTAAAATATTTTAAAAAACGATAACATGGAGAAAACAGCACACTGCAGTGTGAATAAACAAACACTTAGAGAAATACCTAAATATTAAATAGATGTGCTAATTCATGCCGATTCCATGCTGTACAAAATGAATTAAAGTGCTGAGTGCAAACAAAGTGATACATACATAACTAGAATAAGTGAATAAAGTTGAAGCCATCAGATTAAATTCATTTATGCATTATGAACAAAAGCGGATCTCCTGATGGCTATTAGCCACCATTTCATTGTTCCTCCACCAAAAATAAAGTGATGTGCAATTAAAAAAAAGTTCATCTGGATATTTGAGATCTTTACACCCACTTTGGTGCACCGCCACTGCCACTACTGTGAGCATACAGGGCGCTACCAGAGGCTGCAGCCACAATACATCGGCCCAAACACACTTAATTGTAATCCGGCAGCGCCATTCCACTCTGACCGGCTTCAAATGAATAACCTGCATTGCAATTTTCAAAGGCTTGCCAACTGACATCATCACATGGTAGCTGCAGTCATAATATATGCATGAAAAATAAAATCTACTATAGTGCATAAACCCTTTGAAAGATTATTTATTTGAAAGTGCAAGTACTTTCAAATTTCAGTACAAGCAAATGGCCATTGCCCTCACCTATAACTGGCCTTTGCAGCAAGGAGCACATGGAAGGGCAACGCATGCAAAACAAAACCAAAGACATTCCCAGATCAACTTACTGACCAGCCTGCAACCAATCAGATGATCCTGTCTAACAGTGTGCGTTTTGTTGATTGCTAAATGTCGATTGCTCTTCAGAGGGCAAAACTAGTGTGCATGAGCCAAAAGGGTTAAATATGGAGCTAGCAGAGACAGGAAAGGGACAGAGCACACAGATCTCATGGATTCCTTTCTTCCTGTCACAGAAGTCTCTGTAATAAACATTATTTTTGCTGATATAAATCAATGTATGAGGTCTGTGTGTTCTGTCTTCTGATGCTGAGGATCTAACAGCCTGATAATTACAACATATATAATTTATAAGAGCATGTTTTCCCCTTGTCCTGTCCCTCTATGGAGAAGACTGCCTGCACTAAATCTCACACCTATCACTCTGCAAGCTGCTGCACTGTGCACACCCTTCTTCTCCCCTCCATGAAGAATACATAAAAAGAGACTCACATGGGAGTTACAGAGCTGAGGGGTCTGACTTCCTCTGGAGCTGCCTGAAATCAAAACACAGCGGCAGGGGAAGTGGGAGGGGTTGTAGCACAGGCACAGCCTGATTGGGTAATACTGATCATGTGCTTAAAAGGATCCCTCCCTCCTTATGCTGCACGGGGCACAGGAGTGAGATCCTCTAGCCCTGCAACTAACATGCTGTTTGTGATCTCCATACACACAGGGGCGGGGAGTGTCACTGGTAGCAGCACACCCAGGCTACAGTAAATCTCTTCCCGAGGCAGCTGCTGATGGGGGTGCTATATGTGAAATTATGGGGGAGTTAAAGCACCCACCTGGCACCACCCCTGTATCAGTGTTCCCAACAGCTCAGAGCCCCAGAACCGGCATTGACAGTTCTCTCTCCCCTCCTTCCTCTCTCACACGAAATAATGAGAGAGGAGACACACAGCCGATCTGCTCCTTCTCCCCTCTTGTGTGTATACCGTGGGAAGTGTGAGCTTATTGGCTTCACACTTGACTTCCCTGGAAGCACACACAAGAGGGAAGAAGGAGCAGATCGGCTGTGTCTCCTCTCTCATCATTCCATGTGAGAGAGGAAGGAGGGGAGAGAGAACTGTCAATGCCGGCTCTGACGTCACTGGTTGCTAGATGCGAGGCGGCTCTAGTAACCAGTGGCTGGGAGTAGACTCAGGAGGTGGAGGAGGAGCCGGAATTGGGGGGGCACATAGGGGGGCACAGTATAATGTTGGTAGGGGCATGGCCCCCTCTAGCCCCCCTAGTGACGCCACTGATTATTATTACTATTATACAGGATTTATATCGTGCCAACAGTTTACGCAGCGCTTTACAATATAAAAGGGAGACAATACAGTTATAATACAATAAAATACAAGAGGATTAAGAGGGCCCTTCTGATGATGCTGCAAGCAGGAGAAATTATTTTCTTAGGCTCCCCCAGTGATCACTCATTTGGCAGCATTATAGCAAATAATAAGGTGAGGGGCAGTAGCAGAGGCTACTCTATGTCAGACATTTCTAAACACAACCAAGAACTGCTCAGGCTCAAGAATTTATAAAATAATGTCATCCATGAGCCGCTAGTACAGTCCCAGTAGTAGATGGTGATTCTAGATAATGCCTGAAAAAAGATGGCTCAGGCCTTCTAGAAAGAAAAGCACTTGAAGGCATTCTACTGTTACCTCTGTAAGAGGTGATAACTAACTGTAAGGGGTATATAGCATTTATAAATTGGTGAATCTGACATTCACCAAACATTCACTGCAGATGAATCTTTATGGTACATTTGTTTAAATGACAGTGATTGAGTCACCCCCAGTAAATGTTTGTTGAAAGTGATATTTAATGTTTATAAGGATACATGCCCACGGCTGTATAAATCTCATAGCTCCCAACTGTCCCTGATTTCGAGGGACTGTCCCTGATTTGGAGCAATGTCCCTCTGTCCCTCTTTCCTCCTCACTTGTCCCTTATTTTGATCTGATCTATATAGTTGTATATAAAATTCACTACTTATCTATCAAAAAGGGTTTCCCAGCGCTAAACCTTTCATCCAATTTCTAAACTGCTGCATTTGTAAATTCCAAAGGCCAATATAAAGGCATAACAGTAGTAAAAAAAAAGGCTTGTGTGGATTTAACCAATCTTTTTTTGTTGAATTCTCCTTTCTGTAGGGTGTGAAGGGGGGGGGGGTGTCCTATGCCTACATACTTTTGCTAATAGGTGTCCCTTAAACCTATCTCAGAAAGTTGGGAGGTATGTGAAAACACAGCAACTGGTATGAAGGATCTTGGCAGACAATAGCATCAAGATCCTACCCAAAAGTGTTCTGCACACTGTATGCGTGTAACATTTAAAAAAAACGTTTGTAGTGTTAATGCAGCCTAATGGATGTTAGGTCTCTATTGCTGTCTATCATCTTCCGTTGCTAGGACGCAGGAGGCTATTGCTACCTAGAGTCCTCAGCTGCTAGAATGCAGGCTGTTATTGCTGCCCAGTATCTATAGCTTCCAACTGTAACTGATTACGAAGGACTGTCCCTGATTTGGAGCAATGTCCCTCTGTCCCTCTTTCCTCCTCATTTGTCTCTCATTTTGGTCTGATCTATATAGTTGTATATAAAATGCACTATTTACCTTTTCAAGTGTTTTCCAGTGCAAAACCTTTCATCCAATTTCTATATTGCTGCATTTGCAAATAGTAGTGGTAAAAAAGCACTTGTGGGTTTAACTAATATTTTTTTTCTATATTTTTTTTAGAATTCTCCTTTAAGGCAGCGTGACAGGGGTGCGTGTTCTATGCCTACATACTTTTGAGGCATCCCTTGTTCCCATTTCAAAAAGTTGGGAGGTATGCCCCTGTTGCTAGAACTCAGGTGGCTATTGTCACTTAGAACCTTCAGTTACTAGGATGCTGGCAGCTACTGCCACCTAGCACCCCCCTCTTGGTCCTTAGTTGGTAGGATTCAGGTGTCTTCAGTTGCTAGGATGCAGGTGGCTATTGCTGCCTAGCATCCTCTGCTGCTAGGGATCAAGCAGCGATTGCCATCTAGGATCCTCTGTTGTTAGGCTGCAGGTGACCATTGCCACCTAGTGCCCACAGTTGCTAGGACGCAAGCAGCTATTGCCACATAGCATCTTTCATTGCTAGGAAGCAGGCAGCTCTTGGACTCCAAAAGAGTACATTTGCTTTGTAAACTGTACTCATATTAACGTTAGCTCAAACGCTTACATCCATACAGCATAGAAGACAGTCCATAGGCAGAAGCTTAGACACAACTTTTCTTTTTTTTTTCTTTTTTTTTTTTTAAGGATCTGAACGCAGGGCACATTTACTAATTTTTACCTTTAAGTAGTAGAGATTACTGAGCATACATGGGAATACACAGTATATCTGATGCTAGGTCCAGTTTAGATAAAAGCTATAAATACAGACAAGGTATTTATGTTTCCAGGTCCTGCATATGTTTCTTTTTGACCAGTGACAGCTTAGCTTTTATGTGTTCTGGTTAAGCTGCAGCTTCCTCCTTGACTTGTGACATTTAGAGAAACAGCTGTCTCTCTTTATTTTGCTCCTCAGAAATTAATATCCTCGTTATAAAACAGCCAGACGTTGTCTGTTGACAGTAACTGCACCAGTGTTAGCAGCTGCCTGCTTTGGACGCTGGCTTCAAACAATACGGTGCTCTGCTTGCCTAGCATTTCCCAATTTGCTTTGAAGAGCTGTATGTTGTGGAAGAGAAAAGGGGCCAGCTATACCGACACTGAACTGACTGATGTACGCCTCCGTTTTCTTCAGCACTTCTAAATATTCTTGTTTGAGCGGCACATCACTGCTACAGCACAATGTTGTGTTCAGCGCCAAGAACCCCTGGGCTGACTTCTATATTAAAGCCTTGTTTTATCCAATGCTCAAGTTATACTTTTCCGGCGAGTGCAATGCCATCATCATCTGAGCTGCTGTGTGAAATAAGATTACAGGGAAAAAAAGGATTCTTAACGTGAGAATTGACTGCAGGATACCTTTTTTCTAAATGGCATATAGTGATAACCCCCCCCCCCCCCCTCAGGAGCTGGTACTGGAACACCCTGCTGGCTTCTGGCTGACTCCCAGATGATAGCCACCAATCATCCCTTGGAAGACTAAATGTGGTAATCTGATTGGTTGTTCAGAAGTAGGGATTGTGACAGACCCAACCAGGACAGGGACTTTTGGAGGGGACTGCAGGCAGCCTCTTGCCTACTGACTTTGGTCCCTGACTTTTGAGGGGGCACTAGTCTTTGGAAGGGGTGTGCCTGGGGGACCTTCGGAGTGGTTTGGCTTTGGATTCGGGTCCATGTCTCCCCGCAACACAGAGACTCTAAGAACTGGAGGCCCAGGATACAGATATGGGGCCTCTATGCTCAAACCAGCATTGACTGCTTAACCCCCCCCCCCCCCCAGACTCAGAGACTTTGAGCTGATGTTAACATAATCAGCTCAAGACAATCTGATGCTGGAGTCTCCTGCTATAATCTGTTTCCTTACGGTGTCTTTCTCTGATTGTGTTATTCCTCATTGTGTACCTCCTAGATGTGAATTCCCATTGTTAATTGAGTCACCTATTGTTTCTTTCTGTCTGCTAGTATTGTGTCCACTTCACCTCGTTACCAAACAATTTTGGGATGTTTACGTTTATATTAGCTTTTCATTAGATATACTGATGATATTACTGTTTAAAGTTTGCATTGTTTAGGATAATGTAATCAAGCTCTTATCTGATTTTGTGTGGTATATATTCTGTGCGAGTTTACAATAAAGTCAGTTCCAGGTTGCACCTAAGCTATATAAAAAATATACGTGCAGCGCTAACCAAAAACAGTGAAAAATATATCAAATATGAAAAATTATATATCAGTGATTAGAAAGCAACTGTGAATAATATTACTTAACACAATAAAAGCCTGTGAGGTGTAAGAAAGTGTCCAAAGGAAATACACTAAGTGTAGGAATGTCCAGAGACAATATTTGAGCTCTGAAAACTAGAGCCAAAAGACCAAAGTCAATAAGTGTGCATGGAAGGAGTCTTCTTAGACCAGGGAGGTGCTTGAACGCAAGATGTTGACTGAAGACTGGATTACACAGCAATCAGAGGCAAAACGTCATAAACATCTAGAGTTAAATACTCTTACCAGATCCTGTGGGACAAATCTGCCATACGGCAGTACGTCTATCAGAGCTTATGGAGATGGCCTCCCATGAACTCTCCCCAGGGGTTCTCCCTACGGTCACGATCTCCAATGGGTGGGGTTAACCTAGGGTCGCGGTCATCAATAGCCAGGACAATCGCGGGCGGGGGTTGTCAGCTCGCTTCACACAGTCTCCGATTCCAGGCGGGTTCCAGGCGGGTTCAGGGGGTCACAAACAACCCATCATGGATATAATCAAGGAGGAAAAAGAAAGGGGCTCCACATGGCGTAGGTCAAAAAAATTTAAAGGGATTTATTGAATAAAATGATAATGTGTGTATAAGTACCACACAATACTAAAAGAAAGGTAGAAAACAAAAAATAGGAGTAGATAGAGAGAAGAGGGTAGAAAAAAGAGGGGAAGAGAATGGGGGGGGGGGGGGGGGTTACAAGTGGTGATGTGATCCTAAATGAATTGAAACTATAGACAAGGCAAGTAGAGTAAAATTACCAAGGCAATAATAGTGTGTCATCAAAGTCTGGAAGTAAAAAATACTTAACCCAAGGAAGCCAGAGTTTCTCAAATTGACCAATTCGATCTCTTTTGATTGCTTCCATTTTAGCATGAATAAGAGCTTTATTAGTTCTGTGTATGGTTTCAGCTAGAATTAAATATTGAGTTTTCCATGCCTTAGCAATGGTTTGTTTTGCGGCTATTAGGAGCTGTGAAAGAAGGTGAAATTGATTTTGTGTGATCCCATCAAGTTTCAGGTTTAAAAGCACTGTAACAGGATTGGGCTGTATAGATGTATCAAAGATTTTGGAGGCCAAAAATTGCCTTCCAGAATTTTTGGGCAATTGGGCAATCCCACCAAATATGAAGTTGAGTGCCAGACTCTGAACAGCCACGAAAACAAGTTGCAGGGTAATCGGAAGCATATTTCAATATTCTAGCAGGAACCAAATACCAATGTGTTAGTGCCTTAATGTTAGTTTCCACAGCAACAACGTTAGAAGAAGCAGACTTAGTGGCAGACCATATGCTAGACAATTCAGTAGCATTAAATGAGCGATTAATGTCTAGTTCCCATTTTTAGACATATGAGGAGGGACCAGTGTTAGTACTAGCTAAAATTTGCTTATAGAGAAACTAAACAAGTTCTCTAGCATGAGGGTCAGAAATACATATGAGTTTAAAATGCAAAATCTGGGATAGTTGAGAGTTGGAATTGAGATAAGGTTGGAAAAAAATTGCTAGAGGACTTGTTATAGGACTTGTTATATTTGTAAATATCGGAACAGTTCCGATTCCGGCAGCGATCCAGGCAGGGTAAAAAGTGGGATTTTTAACAAAAGAAAGGAGCAGTAAATGAGAAGATTGAGGGCCAAGGGAAGTTTTGAATCTGTCCCAGATGGATAAAGAATGTTTTGTGATAGGATTGCAAATAAAAGTACGATCAGTTGGTCTTAACCATAACATGTTAGATACTGAAATAGGGTCACAGTCAATAGACTCAATTGTTACCCATAAAGGAATTTCTTTGATTGCATGGTATTTAGTAAATGTGCAAGGTGTGCAGAATGATAGTAAGCAAAAATACCGGTATTTGGGAGATCTAAACCTCCGCACCATTGTGGGAGACAGAGAGTGGATTTAGAGGTTCAAGGTTTTGTTTTACCCCAGATAAAGGAGACAATTCTGCGCTGTACAGGCATACCCCACTTTTAAGTACACAATGGGGTTTATTTACTAAAGCTGGAAAGTGCAAAATCGGGCTCACTTCTGCATAGAAAACAATGAGATTCTAAGCCCAGCTTGTTCAATTAAGCTTTGGTAATAAAAACTGGAAGCTCATTGGTTTCTTTCTATGCAAAAGTGAGCCTGATTTTGCACTTTCCAGCTTTAGTAAATAAACCCCAGTGTGTACTTAAAAGTGGGGTATGCCTGTATAAGCCTTAAAAAATGAGATGGAGCTGGAATGGGCAAGACTCTAAAAAGACATAAAAACTTGGGCAATATAACCATCTTAATTACATTAATTTTGCCTATCCAGGATAGAGGGATAGAGGACCATTGTGATAATAATTCAGTAACCTGTTATAATAATGGAGGAAAGTTAGCTGAATATAAGTCAGTTATCTTAGGAGTGAGTTGTATTCCTAGGTATGGAAGTCTATGAGGTGTCAAAGAGAAGGGAAGTGAATCTCTAGCAAGCTGAAGGTCTGAAGGAGGCAAGGAAATGTTGAGTGCAGTTGATTTTTGATAGATAACTGTTAAAGGGGTTGTAAACTCTTGTGTTTTTTCACTTTAATGCATCCTATGCATTAAGGGGAAAAAAAACCTAGCAGTGACCGGCCCCCCAGCCCCCCGTTTTACTTACTTGAGCCCTGGAATTTCACACGCCGGAGAAGCGCTCTTCCTCTGGCCGGGGTTCTCGGCTCTTGATTGGATAGATTGATAGCAGTGCAGCCATTGGCTCCCGCTGCTGTCATTCAAATTCAATGACGCGGACGCCGGGGGGGCGGGGCCAAGTCCGGCATCCGTGTCTATGGACGCAAATGCTGGACTTGGGAGCACGCTCACAAGGTAACCCACCCAGGAGGACGCTTCTCCTAGGGGGTTATCTGATGCTGGGAGGAGCCGCGAGAGCCACTGTACCCCAGAAGGGGATGTTCGGGACCACTCTGTGCAAAATGAGCTGCAAAGTAGAGGTAAGTATGATATATTTGTTATTTAAAAAAAATAAAAGATGAACCTTTACAATCACTTACAAAACACGCAGGTAGACTTCTGGATTTAGCAACATGGGCGAGTAAATATCACTTGCTTGTCGCAAGGGGATAAACCCAACTTGATCTCAATGAACAAGTTCGCCTATTTCTTGATTCAAGCGGGTCGCAAGTATTTTAGCTAAAAGTTTAATGTCAATATTAAGAAGAGAAATAGGACAGTAATTTCTCCAAAAGGTTGTTTTAGATTTGGGAAGCATGGAAATTATGGCCATTAAGGATTCTGAATGAAAAGAGTGTCCCCTCAACAACGTATTGAAGGCCTCAGTTAGGATAGGAGATAATATATCTACGGTTTAGTTTAAGTCGCACAGATGTCCTAGGTTTTTGCAGTGAGCGTAAGGTTTGAGCTAACAGGGTACCTGGTTTGTTTGCTTTGAGGTAATAAAGGTGTTGTGATTTACGTATTAATTTATCTGCAGAGTCAGTGAGAAACGGGTCGAATCATAAGCTGGGCTCTATCAAGCTTAGCTTTAATAGAAGGGGAGGGAGAATTTTGGATTGCATCGTGACACAGATTGAAGGCATTTTCTAATTTTTGGTGAAGGAGTTTACGCTCGCGTTTGAGATATGATGCTTGCCGGATAAGCGCACCTCGAATTACAGGTTTCTGGGCTTCCCAATGAGTGAGAGGGGAAATATCTGCAAAAGTGTTAATGAGATAGTCGTTGAGAGCATGTTTAATATCTAGACAATGGGACGGGTGAGTTAGAATGGAATCATTAATGCACCAAGACGAATTCTGGGATCTCAGGATGGGGGAGGAGATGGTAGTACAAATTGCACTATGATCGGACCAAGTAAATAACTGATGATAGGATCTCTGGGGCCATGCCAAAAGGTAGATATGATCAATCCTAGAAAACGATTTGTGTGGATGGGAGTAATATGTAAAGCGTTTACGAGCTGGATTGAGCTTACGCCAAGAGTCTAACATGTTATGCTTAAAAATAAGTTGCTAGAATGAAAGCTTAGGGGAACAGGAGGAGGGAGAATGGGGACATTTATCCAAGAAGGGAAAAAGAACTTGGTTTAAGTCTCCACATAATATCACTGTACTAGGGCTGGGGAAAAAATCGATTTGAATCTTGAATCGAGTGGAGAGGTCAAATCGTTTCAAATTTTCAGCAAATCGATTTTTTTAGATTTTTTTTTTTTCACCAGGACTGGTGCTGACACCGCGCCGGTCCTGAGGAGCTGCGGGCAGGAGTTTTTAGGTGAGGCCGCGGCTTCAGCCTTGCCCACAACTCCTCAGGACCGGCGCTGTGTCCATCAAAAAAACCAAAAACCTCGATTTGAATCATAAATCGAGTTTTTTTTTTTTTAAATCGCAGATTTTTTTTTTTGAGAAAATCGTCCAGCTCTACACTGTACCTAACTTGTGTGAATCAATTACATGAAAAACATGGGAAAGAAATGATAATGGATGTTTATTAGGAGTATAATATGATACAATGGTTGCAGCAACATCAGAAATGCGCCCATTAAAAGAGGCAGCGGCCTTCAGGGTCTTTAATTTAGATGAAAGTACAAATGGGAACTTGTCAAAATCTAAAAATAAAAGTAAAATAAACAATAAAAAAAAAAGCAATAATAAAAAAAAAATGAAAGTGCCCCCATCCCCACTTGCTCGCACACAGAAGCAAACGCATACGTACATCGCGACCGCATATGTAAACGGTGTTCAAACCACACATGTGAGGTACAGGGAGAGCAATAACTCTAGCCCAAGACCTCCTCTTTAAAACTGGTAACCTGTAAAAATGTCTAAAGCGTCGCCTATGGAGATTTTTAAGTTTGGTGCCATTCCACGAGTGTGCACAATTTTAAAGTGTGACAATCAATCTTTGACATTATGCAGAAATATCAGGCTAACTTTAGTGTTTTGTTTTTTTTAATGAAAATTTTGAAAATGAGAATGTAATTCTTGAAAAATTGCTGCGCAAATACCGTGTGACATAAAATGTTGCAACGACCACCATTCCATTTCCTAGAGTCTTTGCTAAAAAAAAGCACATCTAATGTTTTGGGGTTCTGAGTAATTTTCTAGCAAAAAAATGATGATTTTTGCATGTAGGAGAAAGGGTGTGAATTGGCTTGGGCGGCAAGTGGTTAATTGATTATGGGATTGTTTTTTAACCCTTTAACCCTCCTCCCCCTCCACTCCTGTACATCTCATCTCCATCCTGTCTCTTTATGTGATCTTTATATTAATTCCTTCGACTCCAATATCATGCATTCACAAGACCGGTGGCTGCTTTGCCGTCTATCTCCTCAGTCACCGATCTTGTACAAACCCTATTGGGGTTCTTAGTAAATTCAGAGGAGGTGTAATCATGCTGCTGTCCACTGCAGACTCCCGGTCTGATCCACCCAACATGCCGTGTATTTGGATTTTCTGGCCACTACATTCCGGGTCTGTCCCACCTCCTATGACCAGACACTTCACAGACAGACCGGGATGTGCGGGGCTCAAAGAAAGCGCCCTTCATCACATCCACTTCCCATATTGCATTATGGGAAAACAATGTGCAGTGTACTGACATAAAGTGATAAAAGAGAGCAAAGCAGGGCACAGCGATGTGGGTGGGCAGAGTCTGAAGCCTCTGTGTAGCACACTTCAGATCTCCTATGCCCACAGTCCCACCAACGTAGACTCTGTATCCCAGGGCATGCTGGGCGATGAACACTAATAGGAAGTGACATCACAACTTCTAAGAAACCTCCTCGCCGACTCTGAGGATTGAGAACGTTTCAGAGCAGAATGATGATATCACAGCTTTTAAAACAGTGAGTTTTGGACAAAGTACACCGTTTTGATCAAAAAAATGTCAGCGGTTTTGCGTAACTGACTATACTGGACTACTGTGTAAATTGAATCACCATCCCGGAGTTCTTCTTTAATGTATCTAGTGCACCATTACCAAACTTCATATTTTAAAGGAGAAGTAGGGCCAAAGCTCATCTGGCCCTATTTCTTTTTTGGATCACAGGAATGCAAATTGTTCTGTACTCATGTGACCCGTTTTCAGCAGTCAGTGGGCTGAAGTCAGCTGACGTCACAGCAGGTCCAGGCTCTGGACTGGCAACGATCTGCTGGAAGACTGAGCCAGCTTCTCCCACCTTCTACAAAGCCCTTTTTTATTTTATTTCCCGAACTTCTCTTTTAAACACCTGAATACCAGCTTGTTTCTTGAAGTGTAAGTTCACCTTTACCGAAAATCTGTAAGATGAACTTACACTGGGCCCCCTTCCCATTGCACCCGGTTCCGCTAACCTAGAGTCTGTGATCCCCCGCACTGACAGATCGCATCGCCTCTTTACCGGTCCGGGGATTTGGAATCCCCACGGATTTCTCTCCTCTTCGCCTGTGGTGACAGGATGGACTACGCGGGTTCTGATTGGTCGATGCCACCCATGTGACGGCGCCGACCAATTAGAATGCTCCTAAACATACCTCCTGATGAGGTGCGTTTTGGAGATTGAGCTATGGGGAAATTCTAAGCCCCGGACAGTTGAGGCGGCGACCCAAAGTCTCCTAGCGGGTGATCGCCGCACTCCAGATCAGAGGAACTAGGAGGGGGGGGGGGCGGGTGAGGAGGGGATCCTGTGTAAATTCACTTTACAGACTTTTCTGTAAAGGTGAACTTACCCTTTAAAGCTGCATGCATAAGTTTTTTTTTCACCTTAATGTAAAAAAAAACCCTCTACAACCCCATGCGGGCTCACTCCTGAGCCGCCCTGTCTATTGATACAGAGCTGGCAGCTCAGCCCCGCCCCCGATCCTTCGTCGCAGCATCTGGCTCCTGCTGCTATCGATCTGCCCAGTGAGGAGGGAGACAGCGATGAGAGCCGCTGCTCTCGTGTACATCACCGGATCAGATCGGGCTCAGGTAAGAAAAAAGGGTCCTGCAGCACAGAAGGTTTTTTACCTTAAATTGGTTGTAAATCCTCACATATGTACAGTGAAGTGAACAGCCTCAGATGATACACAGAGATGAAACAAATCCTCCTGCATAGGTTTTAGTTGTATACTGTATCTGCTGTCTTCACCTTTCTACACCCTTTAAAAAGTGCAGATTGTGTTAAAAATCTATCTTCATTGTTCAGCAGTACTTAGGGGTGGGTGGAGAGTCTGTATTTGCACTGTGTGAGAGCTGATTAGAGGAAAGGGACACACCCCCTCCACAAGAGCTATATTCTGAATAGACCAGCTCTCTGCTAATCTCCCTCTAAGCACCCCGACACAATTTTTTAGCTCATGTTATCTCATGCGTCAGAGAACTTGTCAGAAGTGGCTCATGCTGATAACAGAGGAACGAAGCACCAGAGAGAAACGTCACTTAGAGCTTTAGAGAGAGGTAAGTGAACACTACATAAATATGTGCTTAGCTCAAATTTCATAAATGGGGTTTACAACCACTTTAATGCAATGCATTAAAGGGTTACTAAACCCTATTTTTTTCTTTTAAAATAACAAACAAGTCATACTTACCTCCGCTGTGCAGTTGGTTTTGCACAGAGTGTTTCCAATCCTCCTCTTCTGGGGTCCCTCAGCGGCGCTGGTGGCTCCTCCTCTTCTTGAGTGCCCTGTCGGAGAATTGCTCTCCTTCGGGACACCCGTGCGGGCGCCCTCCCGTGCACTGCTTCTGCATGTATTGACACAGAAAGCAGGACTCGGCCCTGCCCCCCGGCGCCTGCGTCATTGGATTTGATTGACAGCAGTGGGAGCCAATGGCTGCGCTGCTATCAATCTATCCAATCAGGACACAAGACACCAGCCATAGCTGGTATGCTTGTCCCCAGGGTGAGAAAGACAGGGCTCAGGTAAGTAAAACGGGGGGGGGGGGTCCTTGGGGGCTGCAGCATGAAATAAGGTTTTTCACCTTAATGCATACAATGCATTAAGGTGAAAAACCATGAGGGTTTATAACCCCTTTAAGGTAATAAACCTGAAGGCTTTAGAATCACTTTATTTTCCAAAAAAATTGTGGCAAAAAATGAGATCACCTTGGGGTGTCTACTTTCCACATTTTGATGGTGTTCATATTGCCCCAGCATTGATATTTAATGTTTTTTTTTTTTTTACAAAATGTTTGGTCTTTTATATAGTAAAAAAGAAAAAAGAAAACCCAGTGGTGATCAAATACCACCATAAGAAAGCTCTATCTGTGTAAAAAATATATTTATTTGGGTAAAGTCATATCACTGAAAACTGAAAAATGGTCTGGTATTGAAGGGTTGCTCGGATGTTAAAACAATAGTTTTGGGGTAAAGAAAACGTATTAATATGAACGAGAACAGGTCAAGAGAGGATGTTGACTCCCCAACCTACACACTTGACAGTAGAGTACTAAAATGATTTCAAAAGAAAACCAGCCTACACCAAAAACATTGAAAAAAAGGTAAAGGGCGTTAAATTATTATGGTTTATTGTTTTATTTTTTTTAATTACTCCATTAACTTTCATGACCGTATCTGTGTTTATAAACGAACATTCATTATAGTAGTCTCCTGTCAAGTGAGCACATTGGTGAGTCACCATATTCCCTTGACTTCTTCTCATTCATATTAATAGGTTTTGTTAACCTATAAACTCCTTCATAAAGCACAAATGGGTTTCTGCTACTAGAAATAAAGCTCGATGAAATCTTTTTACTAGCTGTATGCTTGTTACTGGTAAGTATTAAATCCAGAGATATCCAAGGAGCTTTCATTTTCAGTAGGAAAGCAATGGAACCTTAGATATTTCTTCTTGCCTAGGTTTCCTTTAAGAAAAGAAAACATAACCTCTCTTCTCCAGACCTTTAGAGGCTGCCTCTGTTTCTCGTACTGTCTATCCGCCTTTTCTAGCAATGTTAATAGACTTAAGTAAGCTGTGGCTTGTGGAAACCCTAAGTGACATATACACAGTCAAAGTACTAAGACTTCAGTGGGAGGCTTCAGGCTGGATTGTGCAGTAGGTCAAGCTGTCCCTCTGAGCCAGAGCACTGCTTGCACCATGGAGACATTTAACAAGCGTTAGAAAAAAAAAAAGGAATTGATGTTTAAGGTGTTACAGAATAGACCGCGGGTTCACACATCTTTTTTCCTGCGAATCACAGGAAGTAAGTAATTGTACTGTCAGCTGCTATCATCCTATTACCAGAGCTGGAAAAAAAAATGATGATGAGAAAAACAGCTACAATAAAAATGGGATAGAGGAAAAGAAATATGTTTCCAAATGTCCTTAAAGCTGATTTTTAATGTATTTTTTTTTTTGGAGGTACAGCACCAAACTCATTAGTTATGTGTAATGGTGTGTATCCTATTACCTGCAGGTGGCTGCTTCTACTAAAAATCTTCCTGCAGTGCCTCCTCCATAGCCGCCAGATAATTCCCTGAGTGGCTGTCTTCTGGCGCAATAAAGGTTAAAGCGAAACAGTATCTGAGCCACACAAACTGAAAACTCTATTTAATTCATTTTTAATATTCAAAGTAAACTCCCACCAGCAGCACATAGTCACTTTTCCACCTAACCCAGAGTGGGCATATTGCCCCAGCTTGGTGTAGTTTGTGTGGCTATGAAGTCTGAATATATATTACGATTTTCCTATCAGTTCCCTTAATCTGTTTCAGATGATGATGCCCTTCCCCTGGCTTCTTCTCCCACATTTTTTGGGAACGTGACAAAGTGTCTCACATCTGGCTTCAATTGGGAATGTTTTGCTTCTAAAATCACTGGTAATCAGATCAGTCTTTCCTTGGCCAAATGCCTATTATTTAAGCCCATCCCAGGGATAGCACTCCCATATATGAGACCCATCCACACTATAAGTGTTGCCATACTTTGGCTAATCGCATACCATTGGAAGTCCTCCTCAGTCCCTATTACGTAACACAACTAAAAACGAGAATAAATACAATAAGCCTCATGGAAAAAAATTTTATACCCTACATAATTCTACACAAATCTATGACAGAAAATGGGATCCTTGGTTTAAACATTCTGAGATTCTCTTTCAACCATTAGACAGTTAAGCTGACATACAGTGGGGAAAATAATTATTTGATCCCCTGTAGATTTTGTAAGTTTGCCCACTTACAAAGAAATGAAAGGTCTATAATTTTTAGAGACAGAATGTCAACCGAAAATCCAGAAAAAAAACCACATGATACAAATGTAATAAATTGAGTTGCAGTTCAGTGAGTAATATAAGTATTTGATCCCCAAGCAAAAACATGACTTAGTACTTGGTGGAGAAACCCTTGTTGGCAAGTAGGTAAGACGTTTCTTGCAGTCAGTGACCAGGTTTGCACATATCTCAGGAGGGATTTTGGTCCACTCTTCTTTACAGATCTTCTCTAAATCCTTAAGGTTTCTTGGCTGTCACTTGGCAATTTGGACTTTCAGCTCCCTCATAAATTTTCTATAGGATTAGGGTCTGGAGACTGACTAGGCCACTCCATGACCTTAATTTGCTTCTTCTTGAGCCACTCCTCTGTTGCCTTGATAGTTTGTTTTGGGTCATTGTCATGCTGAAAGACCCATCCACAACCCATCTTCAGTGTTCTGGCTGAGGGAACAAGGTTCTCATTCGAGATTTTACAATACATGGCCCCGTCCATTGGCCCCTCAATGCAGCAAAGTCGGTCTGTACCTTTAGCAGAGAAACAGCCCCAAAGCATAATGTTTCCATCTCAATGCTTGACTGTAGGGATGGTGTTCTTAGGGTCATAGTCAGCATTTTTCTTCATTCAGACCCTCCAGGCTGGAGGGCCGCGAGGTAGAACTCACTAACACATGCCTCTAGGCCAGGAGGGCCACGAGGTAAAGCTTCCCGAAACATCGCGTCTGTCCCATAAATACTCTCTCCCAGAATGCAACCCGGAGGACCACCTCCGCCAAGTTGGCTATGGGACAGAAGAGCACTCATATACTTTAGCTTGTTGCTTTCCAACACCGACTCATAGTGACAACGACACCCACAGGCCGAATGTGGAACTGCACGCAGCACAGCCAAACTGGAACAGAGGCTAATCTAACAGTAAAATAAATCTGAACTATGTACAGCACAGATGACCCACTAAACTTACATATAAGCGGTATATTGGAAAATCTGCCAGCGCTACATATAGACCCTTCAATTCTTTGTAAGTGGGCAAACTTACAAAATCTGCAGGGGATCAAATCATTATTTTCCCCAATGTATGTTTAATTTTTTTGTCATTAAGGGAATATATCAAGCTTCAAATTTTTTTTAGCATATTGCTTTTATGAAAAAATGCATATCTGTCAATCTATCACTACAAACTCGCTGTATTGCTTTATTAATGTAATATATCTTATCAACCCTCTTTATTATTTTACAATGCATTACTTTTGCAGTGATGGTATGTACCTGTACCACCATTTTACCCTGAATAAAAAAAGTTTGTAAACAAAAAAAAAAGTTAACCAGTTTGACTAGAGTAGGGTTGGGGGGCACAATGCACTTGACCTGGGGGCAGAAAGTATAAATGTGGCACGGCTACTTAAATATGGAGGTTGGAAAATGCCAGTGTTTCTCAATGGCCATTCTGATCTTGAACTAATTTTGGAACTGCTCCTGGAGAAGGTTTTATTGAAAAGTGACTCAAATGAAGGAATGTAAGAGCTTGGAATGCAATTTTCATTCACGTTTGAAAAGCCCAGCATGAGCATTATAAACTTTGCATGTATCTGGAACACTCATGTGTCAGCAAAACTTTCCAGGAACTTTTTTTCTATTAATGATCAAATGATTTATTTATGTGCTTTTTCTCTCATGGAGTATCTCAGATAAAGTTTATAGCTTTTCCCCCTATATCCAGTAACCTTCTTATATAGACTATCGTTCTGACGTTAAAAATAAATTATTTACCACAGCAATGCAAATGAAATCTTCATCTAATGTGCACAGTGCCTTGAAAAAGTATTCACACCCCTTGAAATTTTCCTCATTTTGTCACGTTACAACCAAAAACGTAAAAGTACCGTATAACACGCACCTTCAATTTAAGAGGGAAGTTTCAGGAAAAAAAACTCTTTTTTTTAAATAAACTACTTTGAAGCAAAATAATAGTCAGTGCCTATCATTGCAGCATGATCAGTGCCCATCTGCAAGCTTGCCAATCATTGCAGTCTGATCAGGGCTCATCTATCTGCAGCCTTGCCAATCATTGCAGTCTGATCAGTGCCCATCTGCAGCCTTGCTCATCATTGCAGTCTGATCAGTGCCCATCTGCAGCCTTTCCCATCATTGCAGTCTGATCAGTGCCCATCTGCAGTCTTGCCCATCATTGCAGTCTGATCAGTGCCCATCTGCAGCCTTGCCCATCATTGCAGCATGATCAGTGCCTATCTGCAGTCTTGCCAATCATTGCAGCATGATCAGTGCCCATCTACAGTCTTGTTATTGCCAAAATAAACAGAGCCGGATCTCCTGTGTACTCGGCTCGCAGTCCATGAATATGTGTTCCATTGTATTCATTCCATTGTATCCATTCCATTGTAGCTCTGGCTGTATGTTTAGGGTTGTTGTCCTGCTAGAAGGTGAACCTCCACCCCAGTCTCAAGTCTTTTGCAGACTCTAACAGGTTTTCTTCTAAGATTGCCCTGTATTTGGCTCCATCCATCTTCCCATCAACTCTGACTAGCTTCCCTATCCCTGCTGAAGAAAAGCATCCCCACAACATGATGCTGCCACCACCATGTTTCACAATGGGTATGGTGTGCAGTGTTTGTTTTCTGCCACACATAGTGTTTTGTGTTGTGTAGAGTGGGGGGGGTCGGGCAGGGGGACTGTGGCCCGGTTGCAACATTTAAGGGGGCGAAATCCCATGCCAGTGTTTGTCACTGCCGGCTTCATCCTCCTAAATTCTGTTTCCTGTGTCGCTGCGCTCACCCTGTGTCAGCCTGAGACTAAACATAGTGGCCGGCACCCTGTGATTGGGCGAATGGGGTAATGTGCATTGGCGGGGCAGGGCTGGCCTGTTCGCAACCGCAGGTGGTGCATGCACAAAGGCTGCTCCTGGAGACCCGCTTCTGCCGCACTGTAAGTCGCCGCCATCTTCTCCTCCTCCTTTCTTCTGGATCGGAGCATTTCCCTGCTGTGGCAGGCCAGTGTGGCAGAGGCAGAGCCGCAGAGAGCAGATGGATGGAATCCAAAAAGAGAAGATGAGACAGATGAGAATCGAGTGGGGGAAGGAGTGGTGAACACGGTCTGGGGAGAGAGAGGGAGCCGCCGTGGCCGCCAGCCAGAGAGGGTAGAGGAGCAGTTAGCCACCTGCCACGTGTGACAGCTTGCAGCAAGCAAACATGCATGCGGCATGCCTGAGACCCTCACCCGCATCTGCCAGCTGTATTACATTGCAGGATTAATCATTTAACGTCATTTTTCATGACTCACCACCCCCTGTACTATGTCTGCAGTCTTTGACTGTCTCCTGTACCATATCTGCAGTCTGACCGTCTCCTGTAGTATTTCTGCAGTCTCTGACCATCTCCTGTAAAATGTCTGCAGTCTCTGACCATCTCCTGTAGTATGTCTGCAGTCTCTGACCATCTCCTGCACTATGTATGCAGTCTCTGACCATCTCCTGCAGTATGTCTGCACTCTCTGACCCTCTCCTGCAGTATGCCTGCAGTCTCTGACCGTTTCCTGTACCATGTCTGCAGTCTCTGTCCATCTCCTGCAGTATGTGTGCAGTCTCTGACCATCTTCTGCAGTATGTCTGCAGTCTCTGACCGTTTCCTGTAATATGTCTGCAGTCTCTGACCCGTCTCCTGTAGAATGTCTGCAGTCTCTGACCATCTCCTGTAGCATGTCTGCAGTCTCTCACCGTCCCCTGTAGTATCTCTGACGATCTCCTGCAGTATGTCTGCAGTCTCTGACTATCTCCTGTAGTATGTCTGCAGTCTCTGACCGTCTCCTGCAGTGTGTCTGCAGTCTCTGACCGTCTCCTGCAGTATGTCTACAGTCTCTGACCATCTCCTGCAGTATGTCTGCAGTCTCTCACCGTCTCCTGTAGTATCTCTGACCATCCCCTGCAGTATGTGTGCAGTCTCTGACCATCTCCTGCAGTATGTCTGCACTCTCTGACCGTCTCCTGTAGTATGTCTGCAGTCTCTCACCATCTCCTATAGTATCTCTGCACTCTCTGACCATCTCCTGCAGTATGTCTGCAGTCTCTGACTGTCTCCTGCAGTATGTCTGCAGTCTCTCACCATCTCCTATAGTATCTCTGCAGTTTTGACTGTCTCCTGTAATATGTCTACAGTCTCTGACCATCTCCTGTAGACTCTGTGCAGTCTCTCACCATCTACTGTAGAATCTCTGCAGTCTCTGACCGTCTCCTATAGTATGCCTAGCACTAAATAATATGCATAACCCTTACGTCTGGGTTATTATTGTCTACTCTGCCTGCTCTGCTGTATATGGGTGCTCCTCATTATTTACAACTTAAGCCTCTGATTGGTTACCCGCAGCCTTTTTATATTGGTTGATACTGAAGATTTCTCTGACTACTGTAATCAAAGAGATATCTCAGATCTAACCACTAATAAAAGCCTGCAGGCAACAAAATTTCTTGGCACAAATTGAAAAACCCCACTGACCTAGCTGGAATGGCCCTCCCTGATTTCAACACATATTATATGGCAGCCCAATTGGCACAAATTTTCCACATTGACAAGGTGGATAGGGAGAGATTCCTCAGTTTTCTCTGCCCTGAGTGGTCTCAGAAGACTCAGGACTCACTAGTAGCGATAACAGGGGGAGCGAGAGGGGAGGCAAAGATGGACAACCGCAGATCACTACTGTACCAGTACAAAAGGATCTGGAAACTAGCCTCTGATAAGTTGAACATACCAGCAATACATGACTTCACCACCCTGTGGCAAAACACAAATCTGCCTGAGTTCTATATGATCCCTGACAGTGAGGTGTGGAGTTCCAGGGGCATATTTTATTTGTCCATATCACCTGTAATGGAAAACTGAAGAACTTTGACAGATTAAAATCGGAGTTTCTACTACCAAACCAGCTATTCTTTAGATATATACAACTTTGCCATGCCTTCCGTTCACAATTTCCATTAGATGACCTTGTCTCAAACAATAATCTTCTAATGGAATCAATAAAATGCCCAGACCCAAAAAAACTGATCTCTCAATTCTACCTTATGTTGACGTTACCACTAGCAACCAGATCAGCGTATGCACTGAAATCTAGGTGGGAGAGGGAGGTGGAGGTGGGCGATCTGGAGGATGATGAATGGAATGATGCTCTAGATACTTGCAAAATGGTATCCCCTAAACTATCAGATCGGTTGACTCAGATCTTCATACTGCATAGATCCTACCTCACACCGCTCAGAATATCCAGATACAAACATAATCAGTCGGCAACATGCCCGATGTGCAACCAAGCAGTGGGCACCTTTTTCCACTTAATATGGCAATGCCCGCAGATCCAGGCCTTCTGAACCCAGGTGGTAAGATTCCTACATGACACAATGGGCTCTCCTATCACACTACAGCCCAAAACGTGCATATTAGGAATTTTCCCAGATACAGAGATTAATAAATTCCAAAAGATATTTCTACATGAATAACTCTTCTCTGCAAGGAAGGTCATAGCCAGAACATGGATGAGGCCTGACCCTCCGGAGTTTGCACACTGGATTACAGAAGTTAATACAGTACTACCCAATAAGAAACTCACGTATTCCCATAGAGGGTGCCCTGCAAACTATGAAAAAATTTGGGACACGTGGCTCAAAGCACCTAAACTTGTAAATGATTATAAAAAAAAGAGATACAATAGGATACGCAGGCCAACAGCCTTTTGTAAGAAATTTATGTGAAAGGGAGAAGCGATTAACAGACCGGCATGTGTACACAGTGTTTGGAATGCTATTCAATGTCATTGGTATTACAAAGGATAACCTATGTTAATGCTTATAACATGATGGAAGTCATAGCAAATTACCTGTTACAATACCTTGTGCTACTTGATGTATTTGTCTCAAGAAATTCATCGATGTATGTTTATTTACTATATGTTCAATAAAAAAAACGTGTTTAATGGAAAAAAAAAAGCCTGCAGGCAGCCAATCAGAGGCTCAGGCTGTGAGTTGAGGAACCCTTTGCATTTCGACAGCTACAGCACCTACGTGGCAGCAGAGCAGGTGAGGGTGCCTGGGCCCCCATTCTCAAGGGCTAAAAGTCCACAGGTTGGGGGGGGCAAATGACTTGCCTTGCCCCGGGTGCTGACAACGCCACTGCCCACATGGCTTCTCGCAAACTGCAAACAGGACTTCTTATGGCTTTCTTTTAACAATGGCTTTCTTCTTGCCACTTTTCCATAAAGGTCAGATTTGTGGAGTGCACGACTAATAGTTGTCCTGTGGACAGATTCTCCCTCTTGAGCTGTGGATCTCGGCAGCTTCTCCAGAGTTACCATGGACCTCTTGGCTCCTTCTCTGAATAATGCTCTTCTTGCCCAGCCTGTCAGTTTAGGTGGACGGCCATGTCTTGGTAGGTTTGCAGTTGTGCCATCCTCTTTCCATTTTTGGATGATGGATTGAACAGTGCTCTGTGAGATGTTCAAAGTTTGGGATATTTTTTATAACCTAACCCTGCTTTAAACTTCTCCACAACTTTATCCCTGACCTGTCTGGTGTGTTCCTTGGCATTCATGATGCTGTTTGTTCACTAAGGCTCTCTAGCAAACCTCTGAATGCTTCACAGAACAGCTGTATTTATACTGAGATTACATTACACACAGGTGGACTCTATTTACTAATTAGGTGACTTCTGAAGGCAATTAATTCCATTAGATTTCAGTTAGGGGTATCAGAGTAAAGGGGGCTGAATACAAATGCACACCACACTTTTCACATATTTATTTGTAAAATATTTTGAAAACCATTTATCATTTTCCTTTCACTTCACAATTATGTGCCACTTTGTGTTGGTCTATCACATAAAATCACAATAAAATACATTTAAGTTTTTGGTTGTAACATGACAAAATGTGGAAAATTTCAAGGGGTATGAATACTTTTTCAAGGCACTGTATATACAGTGGGGACAGAAAGTATTCAGACCCCCTTAAATTTTTCACTCTTTGTTATGTTGCAGCCATTTGCTAAAATGATTTAAGTTCATTTTTTTTCCTCATTAATGTACACAGCGCCCCATATTGACAGAAAAACACAGAATTGTTGACATTTTTTCAGATTTATTAAAAAAGAAAAACTGAAATATCACATGGTCCTAAGTATTCAGACCCTTTGCTCAGTATTTAGTAGAAGCACCCTTTTGATCTAATACAGCCATGAGTCTTTTTGGGAAAGATGCAACAAGCTTTTTACACCTGGATTTGGGGATCCTCTGCCATTCCTCCTTGCAGATACTCTCCAGTTCTGTCAGGTTGGATGGTAAACGTTGGTGGACAGCCATTTTTAGGTCTCTCCAGAGATGCTCAATTGGGTTTAACTCAGGGCTCTGGCTGGGCCATTCAAGAACAGTCACGGAGTTGTTGTGAAGCCACTCCTTTGTTATTTTAGCTGTGTGCTTAGGGTCATTGTCTTGTTGGAAGGTAAACCTTCGGCCCAGTCTGAGGTCCTGAGCACTCTGGAGAAGGTTTTCGTCCAGGATATCCCTGTACTTGGCCACATTCATCTTTCCCTCGATTGCAACCATTCGTCCTGTTCCTGCAGCTAAAAAACACCCCCACAGCATGATGCTGCCACCACCATGCTTCACTGTTGGGACTGTATTGGACAGGTGATGAGCAGTGCCTGGTTTTCTCCACATATACCGCTTAGAATTAAGGCCAAAAAGTTATATCTTGGTCTCATCAGACCAGAGAATCTTATTTTTCACCATCTTGGAGTCCTTCAGGTGTTTTTTAGCAAACTCCATGCAGGCTTTCATGTGTCTTGCACTGAAGAGAGGCTTCCATCGGGCCACTCTGCCATAAAGCCCCGACTGGTGGAGGGCTGCAGTGATGGTTGACTTTCTACAACTTTCTCTCATCTCCCGACTGCATCTCTGGAGCTCAGCCTCAGTGATCTTTGGGTTCTTCCTTACCTCTCTCACCAAGGCTCTTCTCCCCCGATAGCTCAGTTTGGCTGGACGGCCAGCTCTAGGAAGGGTTCTGGTCATCCCAAATGTCTTCCATTTAAGGATTATGGAGGCCACTGTGCTCTTAGGAACCTTAAGTGCAGCAGAAATTTTTTTGTAACCTTATCCAGATCTGTGCCTTGCCACAATTCTGTCTCTGAGCTCTTCAGGCAGTTCCTTTGACCTCATGATTCTCATTTGCTCTGACATGCACTGTGAGCTGTAAGGTCTTATATAGACAGGTGTGTGGCTTTCCTAATCAAGTCCAATCAGTATAATCAAACACAGCTGGACTCAAATGAAGGTATAGAACCATCTCAAGGATGATCAGAAGAAATGGACAGCACCTGAGTTAAATATATGAGTGTCACAGCAAAGGGTCTGAATACTTAGGACCATGTGATATTTCAGTTTTTCTTTTTTAATAAATCAGCAAAAATGTCAACAATTCTGTGTTTTTCTGTGAATATGGGGTGCTGTGTGTACATTAATGAGGAAAAAATGAACTTAAATGATTTTAGCAAATGGCTGCAATATAACAAAGAGTGAAAAATTTAAGGGGGTCTGAATACTTTCTGTCCCCACTGTATAGCTGATATCCATAGTGGATTTCAATGTTCTGAGTGTACAGAGGTGCCTATCAGTGTGCAAGGGGCTGTTTTTACCTGTCATTTTGCCCTGGATGGGCCAAGTAACAGATTATTCTAAATCTTAACTCCAAGATAAGCAAATATTGTCTAAATACAAGAGCCATGTATATTCTTACTGGGCTCTTGGTATATTTCTTCCAGATCTGTGCAGTAATCCAGCATGAAATGTTTTACTTGAGCAGGAGCTTCCTGTAATAAAGGCCAGTCACTGCTCCTCTCTCTTCTTGCACAGGGTGACTGGTCTTGTCTCCGCCCCCTCCTGTAATTTTCTGTAGGCAGCCTATAGTAGGTAGGGTTTACTGGGTTCTTCCCATAGTGCACCAGTGTGATGATGTCCCCAATTTTACAAGGTAATAACTTGGTTTGCAAAGGCATTTGGTGCGCACAAAGTAGATTTATACCCATTGTCATTATTGAGGAAAATTGAATTAAAGTTTTTGTTTCCGGAGTTTAGCGTTGAACCTGTCACAGGTCAGGACAGTTTTAAAATTAAAAATATAAAACCAGAGGTTACCTTCATGGCAAAAATCTACCAGCAGACTCAGAGTAACTGAAGTCATAGCCAAGTCTGGACTTTTGCTGTATAATTGGAGGTGGGTCTTATCCTCTCTTGCCTTCTGAGCCTCCATATTGCTCCTTTATTATGAGATTTGGCCTCATTGATCATTAGCATCAGCTCTGGACTGGCCATTTGCCCAGTGGGCCGGGGCCGCCTGGATAGGAGGGGCGGCAGGGAGGCTGGGCGGCTACATATTAGACTAACTGAATCATCCATTTCTCTCCTGCTACCTCTGAATGTCCACTGAGCCTCCTCTCCCTCTTGCAGCCATTCAGCAGCAGCACTAGAGAAATGGACAGATCGTTTCTTCTATATGCAGCCCCCCCATCTTCTTTCTGCTGCCCCGGGGCTCCTGTCCTTTCTGGCCACCCTGTGCTCTCTTCTGGCCCCCCTCCTCCCCCACAGTGCTGCTGGGTTCCCACTCTCCCGCCAGCTGCTTCTGGGGATCTGTTAGGATAGAGAGCAGGGAAGGGGCAAGTAAATATGTCATTTACTGGCCCCTTCCTTGTCTGAATGGACAGTCAGTGATCCCTATAAATCACTGACTTTGTCCATTCATAACTGAGGCATAGTAAACTGTGTTTACTATACTACTGTCTATTAATAATTGGGAGGCTCTATACAGAGCTCTTCCTGTCCATTCATTATGTGCAGTTTAGGCTGCAGAGATGGAGATTGAGGGTTGTGTCTTCAATCTTATTTCTCTGTCTTAAATCTGAGATGTTAGGGGTCTGTTTAGACCCCTAATATCTCACCAAAGGCCAAACCCCCCCATCACCAACGAGGCTCATAAAAAAATTGTAAAAATAAAATAAAATTAAATTGTAAAAAAATAAACAAATAAAATGGTAAAAATAATTTAAAAAAAACTACTGACACCAATTTGCGACTACCAGGGTCGCAAAGGTTGCATTAGTGACCGGGCTCTGGCTCGGGGCTGCTCAGTCTAAACTGGCCGGGCCTATTTTTTCTTCCAGTCCAGGCCTGATTAGCATTGTTCAAGAAGAGGATCCAAGATCAAATTTTAGTGAAGATTTACATACTCAATAGCTTACCTTTATGAATGCAGTGTTCTTTTTTATTTTTTTCATGAAGTGTTCACCAAAAGTAACCAAAGTTTATGCATTTTTTCATGATATGCTCAGGTTGCACTGCCCTTCTTCAAATCTATACCGATAGTTGATTCAGAGGAAGGCGAAAAACCCCAGCAGAGCATGATCCAATTTGCTACAGCAGGGAAAAAAATTCCTTCCTGATCCCCCGAGAGGCAATCAGATTTTCCCTGGATCAACTTTACCTCTAAATGTTAGTACTCAGTCATATTATGTACATTTAGGAAAGAATCCAGGCCTTTTTTAAAACAATCTACTGAGCTGGCTAGAACCACCTCTGGAGGGATTCTATTCCACATTTTCACAGCTCTTAAGCCTCGTACACACGATTGGATTGTTGGCCAACAAAACCATGGACTTTTGTCTGAAGGGCGTTGGCACAAACTTGTCTTGCATACACACAGCACACAATTGTTGGTCAACAAATACGAACGTAGTGTACGTTGTTTTTCAGCTCTTTAGCGCCACCCTTTGGGCTCCTTCTGCTAATTTTGTGTTAGTAGAAGTTTGGTGAGTTTTTGGATGCATACACTTTTTGGTTAAGTTCTATTGGCAGATAGCATGTCTAATTTTATTTGTTTTCTTTTTTTAATGCACAATAAACAAAAAATTGTGTAGAATAATACTTGGATATGTGTTTTACTTCAAATGACAGTTTGGGAGTAGGCAGTTACATTTATAAAAATACAATGTATAATTGACAAGGGACACCAGCATAGTTGTATCTTTGATCTTAAAAACTACAGGATAATGGTGTTGTGGTAACTTGCCCAAATAAAAAAACAAAACAAAAACATAATAATATTATTCTTGATATCACTAGAAAAAAAAAAGCCTTTGAAAATTTATTTGCAATAACTCCATCAGTATCACCAGCAAAGCAGCTTCATTATTATCCCATTAAAGAAGAAGAGAATTGTGCGATGTATTTGTAGATTTCATAATTTGCCACGTCACGAATGTTAATTCTCCATTACGAACGCTAGTTTACAAGACCGACTGCTTCTGACTCGTCCTTGCTTCCGAGCATGAGTGTTTGTACTTTGGACTTTTGTCTGATGGACTTGTGTACACACGCTCGGAAAATCCGACAACACACATTTGTCCGCGGAAAATTTGAAAACCTGCCATCCAACATTTGTCTGTGGAAAATCCGACAACAATTGTCCGATGGAGCATACACATGATCGGATTTACCGTCAACAGCCTGTCATCGAACATTTCCCGTCGGAAAGTCCGATCGTGTGTACGAGGCTTTTCTCTAGGAGATGAAATTGGGTCACATCAAACAGCATGATATTATAGTACCATGCGTTTTGGTGGTTGCAAAATGACCCGTGTTTGCCAGATGTGTGGGGGCGCCATTAAGAATTATTGGCACCCATGTGCATATTCAGAAGGCAGTGTATTTTTATTCGCTGTGGAAAATAACACTATTTCACACGCATTAACCCAATGCACCAAGTGTGAACAAGCCCTTAAAGTATATGTAAACCCTACCAATGAACTTCTCTTATTTGTTAAATATACCAATGAAAGCATTTTGTTGTATATGTTTAATAAGTGCAAAAAAAGTTGATCCTGCCATAAATCTTTTAAGCTGATAACTTCTTGTACCTCTACTGCACTGGTATCAGTTAACTTTGTTTCCAGTTCTCTTTCTGGGCTACAAAACACCTCCCCTCTGTTATGGAAAAGGGGGGAGGGAGAGGGATTCAGTAGTCTTGTACAGTATGTGAGCATTGTCTCTCTAGTAATGCATAATAGCCTGAAAAAAAAAAAAAAAAGATTAGTGCGCCAACGTATCTAGGGACTGGTAAGATACAATATATAATATTTTTGTTCTTGGGTTTAGAAGTTTGGATTTATTATCCATTTTTTTATTGAACAGGTTTGGATTTGAAATCCGTTTCATTATTTATTTGTTTGCCATGTTTGGATTTATTTTGCATTCTATTATTTAATTATGTATTTATTGGCCAAGCTTGGATTTGTTATCCAGTTTATTATGTATTTATTTACTTATTTATTTATTTATTGGCTGTGTTTGGATTTATTATCCATTCTATTATTTATGTATTCATTTATTTATTTCATTATTGGACAAGTTTGGATTTATTATCCAGTTTATTATTTCTTAAATTTATTTACTTATTTATTAGCCCAGTTTGGATTTATGATTCATTTTATTCATTATTTATTTACTTATTTATTGGCCAAGTTGGGATTTATTATCATTTTTATTTATTTCAAAAGTTTTTTATTGCACACAAAGGCGTTATTTATACAATACATCAGATAGAAAATTACATCCAAATCAAAGTAGAAGTTTACATCCGACATTTGACCAGTAATAACAATGTACATATTTAATGTACCAGTATCTAGGTTAGTCAGATCTCCATTTCTATCATATATTTGGTATATGTGCTTTTTTTTAAACCAGTAACCAAAAAAACCTGTATATTCTAAACAGTAACACCTCCCTTCCCACCCTCCCCCCTGAAAGTCTGTTTTTGGTAGAGAATTCAGAAGGATAGAGACAAAAAAAACTACAGAGGCCTATCCACATAAAAAAAAAAAACTCAGTGTCATCCCTCTATCATTCACTCCTTTTGGAATACACACCACTAATATAAAAAAAAAACCTGTTATCCCTCACCCTCCAGGGTGTTATCAGAGTCAACCCATCGAAACCATACCTATCGAAACTTCTTAGAGGCCCCCCTAGCTTCATAGGTCATTCTATACATCAAAACATCGGCATGAATAATTTTTTTCCACATCCCTAGTGTCAATAGTTCGTCATGTATCCATCGTCTGGCAATAAGCTTCCTTACTCCAAAGAATAGAATCCTAAGAAATAACTTTGTGTATACGCTCATTTCTTATTGTCCAAATACCCCAAGGAGACACCGTAGAGGGGAGCAAATATTTGTCAAGTCAAACTGCTCTGAAATGAATTCAGTCACATGTGACCATAGTGGTCTCACCTTTTCACACTGCCAAGTCATATGTAGAAAAGTACCCTCTGCCCCCCTACACTTATGGCAAACAGCCGATTCCCGTCTGTGCATTTTATAGAGTCTAGTAGGCGTATAATACTGCTGATGGAGGAACCGAAATTGGATCATCGTATCCGTAGAAGAGACGACAGATACCAAATATGTATCCAGCACCTCCTGCCACAGTTCCTCTGTCAGCTCCGGGATAATCTTGACCCATCGTTCCATGGATCTAGAGGTTGTAGTCATTACCCCCGGACCCACTGCCCCATAGTATCTAGAAATTCTTTTCTCCGGATCCGGATCTATAAGAACCTTCTCCAAGTCAGTATTCTGGACTATAATTTCACCATCTCCAAAATGCGCAAGTGCTGCATGACGCAGCTGCACATACCGAAAGAACCAGTTCCTTGGTACTCCAAAATTCTCCCTCAGGTGTGCAAATGTACAAAAGTGATTATCTCGATATGTGGTGTAGGTATTTTATGCCATGTCTAGCCCAAGAGCTGTACCCATCAGGCAATTTTAAAAACTCTGCAAGGGTCTTATTACATCATTTTTATTATTTATTTACTTATTTATTGGCCAAGTTTGGATTTATTATCCATTTTACTATTTTATTTACTGACCAACAAAATAGTTAGTTTTGCATATTTTCCTGGCACACAGGCCACTTCTTTAGGCAATATGAACTGATAGTAAGAAACAAGCGTGCCAATTGAGCTTGCACTGAGACCTATTTAGTTGGGCAATTTTCTGATGGCTGACATGATACAACAGCTCTGCTGCTGTTCTTGGCTTTCAAAACGTTTTTAGATATGTCCTAATCCACTTGTCTGCTTATCCTGAAAATTCTGTGGAAGTATAGTCCTCTCTGCTCCTTCACAAGCATTGCCAGCTTGAAATTCTAGGAGCTTTCCTAAATTCTGGCACAATGACACAAATGTAGGCATGAGATGTCATGAACAATTTGCGAAATTCTGCACCTCTTTTTTTTTTAAAGTGACCTTCAGTGTTAAAAGCGTACATTATCTCCATCTGGTGTGAAGGTTTCTCCATGGAATTGATTGTTACTTGCAAACAAAAACATATGTGGAACACATGTTAGCAATACTGGTGACCCTCCGCCAACAGACTGTCCTCTGGGGGCTCAAACACGGAAGGTATTTTCATTCTGGCTTTTCCTTTCCCTGTTCCACAGATAAAATTGTGTGTTTTGGAACCGCTTTTGAAATATTCTCTTACAATAAATGTACCGTATGTTATTTAAAGCCACTCCTGTTCTAGATTATAACAATTTCACCCCTCAAAAGTTCACAGAAGTTAAATGGCTTTGCCAAACTAATGTTGTCTTAACTTGACACCGAAGAGCAAGACCTGTACAGGATATCCCTCACAGGTCCGTATGGAGGAGTAACGATGAACGGAGAGGACCTCTAGGCCTACATGAAAAAGGCAAACAATTACATAAGGGTTCCATTTGCAATTAATTATAAGTAAAACATCTCTACAAAACTTTGATGTTTGACATTTGTTTAAAATTGATACATTTGTTCTCAGCATGGAAGTCTAGTATAGCAATTCTCAATCTTTGTTCAGTTGACCCTTTAAATGAGAAGTACAACCTAAGGCAGGCCATACATGGGTCACATTTCAAAAGAATTTCCTTTCGAAAATCTTATCTAATGCCGCGCACACATGACCGGACTTTCCGTCAGAAAAGGTCAGACGGAACCATTCCGTCGGACATTCCGATCGTGTGTGGGCTTCATCAGACCTCTTCTTTCGAAAATTCTGACGGACCTAGAAATAGAACATGTTTCAAATTTTTCCGACAGAGTAATTTCCTATCAGGAAAACCGCTTGTCTGTATGTTAGTCCGACGGACCAAGAACGACGCAAGGGCAGCTATTGGCTACTGGCTATTGAACTTCCTTTTTCTAGTCCCATCGTACGTCATCGTGTTTCAAACGTACGGACTTTGGTGTGATTGTGTGTAGGCAAGTCCGTTTCAGCAGAACTCCGTCAGAACTCCGTCGGAAATACCGTCGGCGTCTATTTTGACGGAGAGTCCGGTTGTGTGTACGCAGCATAAGAATTTTCCTTCGTATTTTGCACCACTAGTGGGCTGCAGCAACAGCCGATTTTCGTGCGGCAATCAAATTAGAGTAATCGGACATGTTGGAAGTTTTTGAAAAACAAACGATTTTCTAATCAATGATGGGAGAATCGTGGGAGAAATGTAATCGAAAAAAAAATGCGCATGTGCAAGAAAAGAAAATTCCCGGAAAGAAAAGAAGATTCCCAGCCATGAAAATGTATTTTCTGTAGCAACAGGAGGTTAAATTGAAGGCTTGGTTGGCCGAATTCCGAAATCAATGGTGGCACCATCGGATCACAAAACGCACAATTTTTTTGATTTTCAAAAGAAAATTCTTTTGCAATTCGACCATGTATGGCTAGCGTGTTTGGCTGTACGTCTCCTATCGACCACAGGAGTGCAGATCATTCTGCACTCCTGTAAACCGTTTTCAGCAGACAGCGGGCTGAAGTCTGCTGCCGGCTGACGTTGCACACCCGGTCCAGGTGCGGGAAGGAATGCGACTATACGGTCAGGATCCACCCACATGCCTGAACCGGCACCAGTCTCAGCCTCTGAACGAGCTGCTGAGAGGCTGAGCTGGCCGCTCCCGCCCCCTCCACAGCCCAGCACTTCAGTGAGCGAGGAGAGGGGAGAGCAGAGAGCTATGAGAACTGAGCGATCGGCGGTGTTTGATTGCTCGGTTCTCAGTGTTAGAGCCGTGCAGGGGACAGATGTAAAAAAATCCCATACATCTCTTTTAACCACTTCAACCCCGGAAGGATTTACCCCCTTCCTGACCAGAGCACTTTTTACAATTTGGCACTGCATCTCTTTAACTGCTAATTGCGCGGTCATGCAATGCTGTACCCAAACGAAATTTGCGTCCTTTCCTTCCCACAAATAGAGCTTTCTTTTGATGGTATTTGATCACCTCTGCCGTTTTTATTTTTTGCGCTATAAACGGAAAAAGACCGAAAATTTTGAAAAAAAATGATATTTTCTACTGTTTGTTCTAAAAAAAAATCCAATAAACTCAATTTTAGTTATACATTTAGGCCAAAATGTATTCGGCCACATGTCTTTGGTAAAAAAAAATGTCAATAAGTGTATATTTATTGGTTTGCGCAAAAGTTATACAAACTAGGGTACATTTTCTGGAATTTACACAGCCTTTAATTTATGACTGCCTATGTCGTTTCTTGAGGTGCTAAAATTTCAGGGCAGTACAAAACCCCCACAAATGACCCCATTTTGGAAAGTAGACACCCCAAGGAAATTGCTGAGAGGCATGTTGAGCCCATTGAATATTCATTTTTTTTGTCCCAAGTGATTGAATAATGACAAAAAAAAAAAAAAAAAAATTACAAAAAGTTGTCACTAAATGATATATTGCTCACACAGGCCATGGGCATATGTGGAATTGCACCCCAAAATACATTTAGCTGCTTCTCCTGAGTATGGGGATACCACATGTGTGGGACTTTTTAGGAGCCTAGCCGCGTACGGGGCCCCGAAAACCAATCATCGCCTTCAGGATTTCTAAGGGTGTAAATTTTTGATTTCACTCTTCACTGCCTATCACAGTTTCGGAGGCCATGGAATGCCCAGGTGGCACAACCCCCCCCAAATGACCCCATTTTGGAAAGTAGACACCCCAAGCTATTTGCTGAGAGGCATGGTGAGTATTTTGCAGCTCTCATTTGTTTTTGAAAATAAAGAAAGACAAGAAAAAAAATTTTTTTTTTTTTCAATTTTCAAAACTTTGTGACAAAAAAGTGAGGTCTGCAAAATACTCACTATACCTCTCAGCAAATAGATTGGGGTGTCTACTTTCCAAAATGGGGTAATTTGGGTTTTTTTTGCCACCTGGGCATTCCATGGCCTCCGAAACTGTGATAGGCAGTGAAGAGTGAAATCAAAAATTTACGCCCTTAGAAAGCCTGAAGGCGGTGCTTGGTTTTCGGGGTCCCGTGCGCGGCTAGGCTCCCAAAAAGTCCCACACATGTGGTATCCCCGTACTCAGGAGAAGCAACAGAATGTATTTTGGGGTGTAATTTCACATATTCCCATGGCATGTTTGAGCAATATATCATTTAGTGACAACTTTGTGCAAAAAAAAAAAAAAAATTGTCTCTTTCCCACAACTTGTGTCACAATATAAAATATTCCATGGACTCGACATGCCTCTTAGCAAATAGCTTGGGGTGTCTACTTTTCAAAATGGGGTCATTTGGGGGGGTTTTGAACTGTCCTGGCATTTTATGCACAACATTTAGAAGCTTATGTCACACATCACCCACTCTTCTAACCACTTGAAGACAAAGCCCTTTCTGACACTTTTTGATTACATGAAAAAATTATTTTTTTTTTGCAAGAAAATTACTTTGAACCCCCAAACATTATATATTTTTTTAAAGCAAATGCCCTACAGGTTAAAATGGTGGGTGTTTCATTTTTTTTTCACACAGTATTTGCGCAGCGATTTTTCAAACGCATTTTTTGGGGAAAAAACACACTTTTTTAAATTTTAATGCACTAAAACACACTATATTGACCAAATGTTTGATGAAATAAAAAAGATGATCTTAGACCGAGTACATGGGTACCAAACATGACATGCTTTAAAATTGCGCACAAACGTGCAGTGGCGACAAACTAAATACATTTTTAAAAGCCTTTAAAAGCCTTTACAGGTTACCACTTTAGATTTACAGAGGAGGTCTACTGCTAAAATTACTGCCCTCGATCTGACCTTCGCGGTGATACCTCACATGCATGGTGCAATTGCTGTTTACATTTGACGCCAGACCGACGCTTGCGTTCGCCTTAGCGCGAGAGCAGGGGGAATAGGGGTGCTTTTTATTTATTTTTTTTTTTTTCTTTATTATTTTTTTGCTTTTTTATCCTATTTTTAAACTGTTCCTTTCATTTTTTTTTTAATCATTTTTATTGTTATCTGAGGGAATGTAAATATCCCCTATGATAGCAATAGGTAGTGACAAGTACTCTTTTTTGAAAAAATTGGGGTCTTAGACCACCAAGATCGGTGTGATAAAATGCTCTCCCAATTTCCCAATGGCGCTGTTTACATCCGGCGAAATCTAAGTCATAAAATGCTTGTAGCTTCCGGTTTCTTAGGCCATAGAGATGTTTGGAGCCACTCTGGTCTCTGATCAGCTCTATGGTCAGCTGGCTGAATCACCGGCTGAATTCTCAGGTTCCCTGTTGAGACAGGAGAGCCAGAGAAAAACACGGAAGACGGTGGGGGGGCATTCCCTCCCACTGCTTGTAAAAGCAGTCTAAAGGCTAATTAGCCGCTAGGATTGCTTTTACATGAAAGCCGACCGCTGGCTGAAAAGAATGATACCAAGATGATACCTAAACCTGCAGGCATCATTCTGGTATAACCACTCAAATTCGTGAATGGCGTACCTGAAGACAAAAAAATGGTTAACAATAAAGCACAGTAAACGGTAAAGTATAAAAAATTGCATACCTGAAAAGCAAACATGATAAAACATAATAACAGTAAAAGTATAAAACATTGCAGAATAGAATACAGTAAAAAAGAGCAGAACAATAGAGAGAGAATAGAGAGAGAGAGAACAATAAAACGACAACTATTTTTTTTTATTTTATATTTTTGTTTGTTTTTTTTTATTTTTTTTACACTTTTTTTTGTAACTGTAACTTTTATAACTGTAACCGGTTCCAGGTTCGGGTCTCTCAAAATGCGATGGCATCTTGGGAGACCCTGTGAAAGTGTGCCTAGTATGTGCAATGCTGTACCCCACGCTAATACTCAACTAGTGAATGGTAGCGTTCAAAACATTCACCAATGCAAAGACCAGGATTGTCAGGACAGGAGGGACAATAATAGCGGGTGTCACGCCTATATCTGCGCCTGCTGCAGACACGACATCTTTTTTGGGGGGGTTCGTTGGGTAGGGGTACTCAGGAGGACATAAAGAAAATGCCTCTCATGCAGCCGACTGCATTTGGTTGGGGATGTGAATGGGGGAAGTACGGGCGCTGCAGAAGTGGTGGGTTCCCAATTAGGATTGGCGAATGCAGCAGGAAGGGCATTATGGGCACGACGGGCCTGTGTTTGTCTTCTTGGTGGCAGCGGGACACTACTTGTGCTTGCCACCTCACCAGCTTGAACTGCACTCGCCACGTCACCAAGTGTTACTGCAGTGCTGGTTTGACTACGACCGGGGTGTACTAGGCCGCTGGTGCTTGCCAGTTCACCAAAACACTACCAAAAAAACTGTTAGCGATCGCAGGGATCAGGCCTGACTCTGCGAACGCTGCAGTTATGCGTTTAGTGTTTTGTGAGTGACAGTGATCGATCGATACTGCACTTGGGTGGGCTGGGCTGGGCCAGGCGGAGGGGCAAAACGCAGGTGCTAGCAGGTATCTGGGCTGATCCCGCTAACACTGCGTTTTTGGGAACCCTAAACTGCTGGGGACGCCAGTATAGATCTGATCGGATCAGATATTGATCCGTTAAGATACTATACCACTAAGGGAGGCGTATGCTGTGTGCGTGGGTGTTAGCGGTACTGGCGCTAACCTGACGCTGCCTGGGGCTGGTGCTTGCCAGTTCACCAAAACGCTAAAGGGTTAACTAGGGGGCAATCAAGGGGTTAAAACATTTATTAGATAGTATATGGGGGTCCCTGTCGCTATAAAACGCTGACGGCGAACCTAAATATTTAGCTCCCTAACTAGCGTCACCAGTGACACTAATACAGCAATCAGAAAAATGATCGCTTAGTGACACTGGTGACGGGGGGTGATCAAGGGGTTAAAACTTTATTAGGGGGGGTTAGGGGGGTATCCTAGACCTACAGGGGGCCTAACACTCACTGCCCTAACACTTCTAACTGTCACAAACTGACACCATGCAGTAATCAGGAAAAAAAAAAAAAATACTGCTTGGTTTCAGTGTGACAGGAGGAGAGGGGTGATTGGGGGGTGATCGGGGGGCGATCGGGGGGGGGATCGGGGGTGTAAAGTGTGCCTGGCATGTTCTACTGTGTGTGTTGGTGCACTCACATGTCTTCTCTCCTCGGCGCTGGAACGGAAACTGCCGAGCGGAGGAGAGATGACATCACATCCTCTGCCTCTGTGTACTACACAGAGGCAGGGGATGATTGTCATTGGCTGGGAGCGATCGCGAGGGGGGCCACGATCGGATGGCCTCCCCCTCATCTCTAAACGCTCCCAGACCAAAGCCGACCGCCGCTGGCACCGGGGGGGGGGGGGGGGTCCGATCGTATGGGTACGTGATTCTGCCTGCCCGTACCATTCTGCCGACGTATATCGGCGTGAGGCGGTCGGCAAGTGGTCAAGTGGTTAAGGGCCAGTTCACACTAGAACATGGTGCAGCCAGGAGACCCACATTCCGTGCTGGTTTCCCACACCACATTCCAATCATACTGCCCTTGCGATCTGCAGCGGGTGTCAGTGCAAAGTTAATAACACCCCAAAAGCAGGTGGAAAACACAGTGGTACATAAAGTAGCATGTGATCCGGTTACATTGCATTGTCAAAAGTAGTGCATTCACTTTTTTTTGTGTGATGTGGTGCTATTTCTGCCCATTCAAAATAAATATGCTGAATTCACACTGCACCGATCTGCATGTGATTTGCACGGGAGCTGCACAGCATTCCTGTGCAATTCATATTCAGTTCCTAGTGTGAATGGGCCCTAAGGGCTCTGTTCTAAACAATGGTTTTGCACAAAGCAGCCCCGATCCTTCTCTTCTTGGGCCCCCCCGCCAACACTCGTGGATCCTTCTCCCCCTGTTGGGCACCCCAATAGCAAGCCGCTTGCTATGGGGGCACTGGTGTGCCCTCGCTCCTGAGCCCTGCTCGGTGTGTTCATTAAACACACAGACTGGGGCTCAGTCTGGCTGTGATTGACAGCAGCGGGAGCCAATGGCTCCCACTGGTGTCTCTAGGCCAATGAGGGGGCATAGAGCCCGGGGCTCAGGTAAGTATTAGGTGAGTCTAGAGGTGGTCTAGACATAGGAGCTGCACTCAGAAGGTTTTTCATCTTCAAGCATAGAATGCAGGAAGGTAGTAATCCTTTAGGCTTTGGAATCACTTTTAACCCCCTCAACACTATACTTACCACCCAAAGGGAGTTCTTTACACTTTACTTTCTCACCTAATGATTTCTTTCATCACTAGCCAAACCAAGTTTTAGATTGGGAGTGGGGAAGGGTTAGATCTTCTCATGTCATAGTTTTATTTCTAGAGCTGTCAGCGCATACCTGCAGCAGCTTCAAAATGCCTGCAGATACAGCTAAATGCCAGGCAATGTCCTAAGTACCCCCACATTCTCATTGGCTCATCACTATGATAGACTGCCTCACTGGCCAGTAGGAAAACAGAAGTTTAAAAGAGTCAAGCAGGCTTCAACACTATGGGGAGTTGCTGAATGTTTGCTGTCAGAATGGCTCAGTAGTATCTGTAGGCTTTTTGCAGGTGAACCTTATACCTGCAGCAGTTTTTTTTTTCTTTAAAAAATTTTTTGGAGAGGGGATAATGTACTAAAGTAGTGACCTTCAAACTGTGGCCCACAGGCGCCGGATGTGGCCCTTTGCTTTGATCTGGTCCTTGGAGCACCATTCCTATCACTGATAAGAGGCACTCTGTGAACTATAGATAGATTCATGCAAATCACTTGCTATGTGGGCATTTTATGTGTGATTGCTCCTGAGCCCCACTCCGTGTGTCTATTAAACACACAGAGTGGGGCTCAGCTCCACTCCTGCTCCCTCCTCACTGGCTGTGACTGACAATGGCTCTCGCTGGTGTCTCTGAGCCAGCGAGGAGTCATAGAGCCGGGGCTCAGGTAAGTATATGGTGGGTCTAGAGGTGGGAGCTGCACTCAGAAGGTTTTTAACCTTTGCAGGCAAGGTAGTAATCCTTTCGCCTTTATAATCCCTTTAACCACCCCCCCTCCCCCACGACACTATACAGTGTATGGAGGCCGCATTCTACTCTCTTAAAGCGGGGGGGTCCACCTATCTATCGTTTTTTTTTTTTTTTTAGTTCATTCACAAACTTTTCTTCTCAGCATTACATACTCACATATTGTGTGTAATATGTCCGCCTGTGTCAGATTTTGTCGGAAAGAATAACTTATATTATTCACTGCAGGCGGTTTCCATCTTCATTGTGGGCATTTGAAGCCCACAAGCATTTATTTCCTGGATATGGTGAATGCTGTGCTCCCAGCATTCACCGCTCATTCCCGCACATGCTCAGTGGCATCCTGGGAAGCCTAAGACTAGCTCCCAGGAGTCTGGGAGAGGCTAGAAACACGCCTACTCCCACGGGAGGAGAACCAGGAAGTGCAAAGAAGAATAGAAAAATAAAAGGTAATTACGGCGATTTAAATTTTTTAAAGGGCATGTCAGCATCTAGGCAAGGAAGAGAATACATACAGATATTGTTCAAAATTTGGGTGGAACCCCGCTTTAACAGTTGCTGTCAACCCGGCTGATTCCTGATCTTTGCACATTGTTTGAAACCGTGAGTGTACCTGGTTAGGCAAGCGTCTGGGGTTGTTGTGAACTGTTGCTTCATTACAGCAATACAAGTTTCTATTGCACCTGACTGTGTGATTTATTGCAGCCCTCCTACGCTGCACCCCACCGACAAGTTTTTTGGCATCTATGAATGTGATAAGGGACCTTGTAAGCTCCTTGAGGACAGGGAGTGATGTGAATGTACAATATGTAAGTTGTCAGTGCTGTAAGAAATAAAGTCGCAGTGTACCTTTAACCAATTGCCGACCAGCCGCCGTCATTAAACTGCGGCAGGTCGTCACGATCCCGCGAACCGTCGTAGCTGTAAGTCTGTCCCTTTAAGTGGGATAGCAGGCGCGCGCCCGCTGCACTCCGGGGGTGCCGATGCACGTGGCCAGCGGCGATGACCGCTGGCCATGCCCAATCGTAGCCACGAGAGCCAGAACAGGAACGTGTGTTGATCTGTGAGGAGAGGAGAGGCAGATCCTGTGTTCCTACTAGCTAGGAAAAACGTCATTTCCTCCAGTCCCCTCCCCCTGCAGTTAGAACACACCCAGGGAACACTTTTAACCCCTAGATCGCCCCCTAGTGTTAACCCCTTCCCTGCCAGTGACATTTACACAGTAATCAGTGCATTTTTATAGCACTGATTGCTGTGTAATTGTCAATGGTCCCAAAAATGTGTCAAAAGTGCCCGATCTGTCCGCCATAATGTCGCAATCCCGATAAAAATCGCTGATCACCACCATTACTAGTAAAAAAAATAATAATAATAAAAATGCCATAAATCTTTCCCCTATTATGTAGACGCTATAACTTTTGCGCAAACCAATCAATATACGCTTATTGCGATTTTCATTACCAAACATATGTAGAAGAATACATATCGGCCTAAACCGAGGAAAAAATTTAGCATAGCAAACAGTACAAAATATTGTGGTTTTTTTTTTCAAAATTGTCGCTCTTTTTTTGTTTATATGGCAAAAAATAAAAACCGCAGAGTTTGTTTGGGTACAGTGTCGCACCACTGCGCAATTGTCAGTTAAAGCGACGCAGTGCTATATCGCAAAAAATGGCCTGGTCATTGAGCAGCCAAATCTTCGGGGGCTGAAGTGGTTAATAGACAGCTAGGTCAGCAGACAAAGTTTTCATTTTAGGCCTCATTCACACCTATGCAGGTTGCAGTTTGCTTATTCCGGGTGCAGTTTTGCATTAGAAGTAAAACACATAGCCAAGTAGTATTCTCCACAATTTTTTTTATTGTGCATTAAAAAAAAGAAAACAAATAAAATCAGACATGCTATCTGGCAATAGAACCAAAAAGTGCATTATATGCATCCAAAAATATAGAAAATATAACAAATCAAATCATTATTATTCAACCAAAAAATAAAATAAAAGCCTCATGCATGTGTCCTGCTTCTTAATATAGGGGGTCAACAATGCCAAGAGTTTGTGAAAGCAGGGGTCCGTTATCCGGAGATAATTCCGAAAAACATCCGGATTATTCTCCTGGAGCTCCCGCAGCAAAGGCATATGACATAATTGGTCACGATTAATAAAAGCAACCAATTTTTGGTCCAAGAACTCCTCCTGTTCCTGGACTGGACTTTGGTCAAATCAATAACTCCAAGGCCAATAATAAATAACACGTTCCATTCAGTAACAAACTCAAAAGTACAAAATAAAAGCGCTAAATGAAAAGCGCGGATCAGCACTCACTAAACTTCTACTAACACGAAATTAGCAGAAGGAGCCCAAAGTGTGGCGCTAAAGAGCTGAAAAACCACATAGTACTTGACTATGTTCGTGTCCGTTGGCTGACAATTCCTTGCCGTTTGTATGCAAGACAAAATCCATGCACACGCCTAGGGATAAAAGTCAGAGGTTTTGTCTGCGGAAAATCCGATCGTGTGTACGAGGCTTTAATCTGATTTCTTTAACGCAATTCTCAGCTGACTTGTAATGCTTTCTAGTAATAGCCGTCGTCTGATCTGATCCCACCCGCTACCACCAGTAATATCTCCCTACCCATCTCTGAATCACCAGCAGATTGAAATCTGTCCTTTAGCAGGTAATTAAGTTTTATCACTTCACTAAGTATCCAGGTCTGCAGTTCAGCAATTTACAGAGGAATGTCATTTACACACTGTCACAGTGTATATTTGTGATCCACAGAATGTCATTTTCAGGATATTAAGCCGTGGTTAATGTATCTTCATTCCGCATGTTGTCATCCCTCAGTCACGCACCACCGGAGCGCTGTGCCCGGCTGAGCGACACACTGCACTATGACTTCTGCCGTGTGCTGTCATCAGCTGAGTATGCTGCACCGAGCTGCTACCTCTAATTTCTTACATCTCAAGATTTCTCACTTGTCACTAAAATTTCATTGCTTTCAAAAAAAAAAAAAAACCTGTACATTTTTCTTGACGCAAAAGGGTCAATTCACGCTACACATCATGGTCCATATAACTCACCTGGTGTGCGTTGTGTAGGAGTAATGTGATGCATTGTTACAACACAGCCCATGTGTTGACTTTTTCTGGGCTGGGCCAGGCGGAGGGGCAAAACGCAGGTGCTAGCAGGTATCTGGGCTGATCCCGCTAACACTGCGTTTTTGGGAACCCTAAACTGCTGGGGACGCCAGTATAGATCTGATCGGATCAGATATTGATCCGTTAAGATACTATACCACTAAGGGAGGCGTATGCTGTGTGCGTGGGTGTTAGCGGTACTGGCGCTAACCTGACGCTGCCTGGGGCTGGTGCTTGCCAGTTCACCAAAACGCTAAAGGGTTAACTAGGGGGCAATCAAGGGGTTAAAACATTTATTAGATAGTATATGGGGGTCCCTGTCGCTATAAAACGCTGACGGCGAACCTAAATATTTAGCTCCCTAACTAGCGTCACCAGTGACACTAATACAGCAATCAGAAAAATGATCGCTTAGTGACACTGGTGACGGGGGGTGATCAAGGGGTTAAAACTTTATTAGGGGGGGTTAGGGGGGTATCCTAGACCTACAGGGGGCCTAACACTCACTGCCCTAACACTTCTAACTGTCACAAACTGACACCATGCAGTAATCAGGAAAAAAAAAAAAAATACTGCTTGGTTTCAGTGTGACAGGAGGAGAGGGGTGATTGGGGGGTGATCGGGGGGCGATCGGGGGGGGGATCGGGGGTGTAAAGTGTGCCTGGCATGTTCTACTGTGTGTGTTGGTGCACTCACATGTCTTCTCTCCTCGGCGCTGGAACGGAAACTGCCGAGCGGAGGAGAGATGACATCACATCCTCTGCCTCTGTGTACTACACAGAGGCAGGGGATGATTGTCATTGGCTGGGAGCGATCGCGAGGGGGGCCACGATCGGATGGCCTCCCCCTCATCTCTAAACGCTCCCAGACCAAAGCCGACCGCCGCTGGCACCGGGGGGGGGGGGGGGGTCCGATCGTATGGGTACGTGATTCTGCCTGCCCGTACCATTCTGCCGACGTATATCGGCGTGAGGCGGTCGGCAAGTGGTCAAGTGGTTAAGGGCCAGTTCACACTAGAACATGGTGCAGCCAGGAGACCCACATTCCGTGCTGGTTTCCCACACCACATTCCAATCATACTGCCCTTGCGATCTGCAGCGGGTGTCAGTGCAAAGTTAATAACACCCCAAAAGCAGGTGGAAAACACAGTGGTACATAAAGTAGCATGTGATCCGGTTACATTGCATTGTCAAAAGTAGTGCATTCACTTTTTTTTGTGTGATGTGGTGCTATTTCTGCCCATTCAAAATAAATATGCTGAATTCACACTGCACCGATCTGCATGTGATTTGCACGGGAGCTGCACAGCATTCCTGTGCAATTCATATTCAGTTCCTAGTGTGAATGGGCCCTAAGGGCTCTGTTCTAAACAATGGTTTTGCACAAAGCAGCCCCGATCCTTCTCTTCTTGGGCCCCCCCGCCAACACTCGTGGATCCTTCTCCCCCTGTTGGGCACCCCAATAGCAAGCCGCTTGCTATGGGGGCACTGGTGTGCCCTCGCTCCTGAGCCCTGCTCGGTGTGTTCATTAAACACACAGACTGGGGCTCAGTCTGGCTGTGATTGACAGCAGCGGGAGCCAATGGCTCCCACTGGTGTCTCTAGGCCAATGAGGGGGCATAGAGCCCGGGGCTCAGGTAAGTATTAGGTGAGTCTAGAGGTGGTCTAGACATAGGAGCTGCACTCAGAAGGTTTTTCATCTTCAAGCATAGAATGCAGGAAGGTAGTAATCCTTTAGGCTTTGGAATCACTTTTAACCCCCTCAACACTATACTTACCACCCAAAGGGAGTTCTTTACACTTTACTTTCTCACCTAATGATTTCTTTCATCACTAGCCAAACCAAGTTTTAGATTGGGAGTGGGGAAGGGTTAGATCTTCTCATGTCATAGTTTTATTTCTAGAGCTGTCAGCGCATACCTGCAGCAGCTTCAAAATGCCTGCAGATACAGCTAAATGCCAGGCAATGTCCTAAGTACCCCCACATTCTCATTGGCTCATCACTATGATAGACTGCCTCACTGGCCAGTAGGAAAACAGAAGTTTAAAAGAGTCAAGCAGGCTTCAACACTATGGGGAGTTGCTGAATGTTTGCTGTCAGAATGGCTCAGTAGTATCTGTAGGCTTTTTGCAGGTGAACCTTATACCTGCAGCAGTTTTTTTTTTCTTTAAAAAATTTTTTGGAGAGGGGATAATGTACTAAAGTAGTGACCTTCAAACTGTGGCCCACAGGCGCCGGATGTGGCCCTTTGCTTTGATCTGGTCCTTGGAGCACCATTCCTATCACTGATAAGAGGCACTCTGTGAACTATAGATAGATTCATGCAAATCACTTGCTATGTGGGCATTTTATGTGTGATTGCTCCTGAGCCCCACTCCGTGTGTCTATTAAACACACAGAGTGGGGCTCAGCTCCACTCCTGCTCCCTCCTCACTGGCTGTGACTGACAATGGCTCTCGCTGGTGTCTCTGAGCCAGCGAGGAGTCATAGAGCCGGGGCTCAGGTAAGTATATGGTGGGTCTAGAGGTGGGAGCTGCACTCAGAAGGTTTTTAACCTTTGCAGGCAAGGTAGTAATCCTTTCGCCTTTATAATCCCTTTAACCACCCCCCCTCCCCCACGACACTATACAGTGTATGGAGGCCGCATTCTACTCTCTTAAAGCGGGGGGGTCCACCTATCTATCGTTTTTTTTTTTTTTTTAGTTCATTCACAAACTTTTCTTCTCAGCATTACATACTCACATATTGTGTGTAATATGTCCGCCTGTGTCAGATTTTGTCGGAAAGAATAACTTATATTATTCACTGCAGGCGGTTTCCATCTTCATTGTGGGCATTTGAAGCCCACAAGCATTTATTTCCTGGATATGGTGAATGCTGTGCTCCCAGCATTCACCGCTCATTCCCGCACATGCTCAGTGGCATCCTGGGAAGCCTAAGACTAGCTCCCAGGAGTCTGGGAGAGGCTAGAAACACGCCTACTCCCACGGGAGGAGAACCAGGAAGTGCAAAGAAGAATAGAAAAATAAAAGGTAATTACGGCGATTTAAATTTTTTAAAGGGCATGTCAGCATCTAGGCAAGGAAGAGAATACATACAGATATTGTTCAAAATTTGGGTGGAACCCCGCTTTAACAGTTGCTGTCAACCCGGCTGATTCCTGATCTTTGCACATTGTTTGAAACCGTGAGTGTACCTGGTTAGGCAAGCGTCTGGGGTTGTTGTGAACTGTTGCTTCATTACAGCAATACAAGTTTCTATTGCACCTGACTGTGTGATTTATTGCAGCCCTCCTACGCTGCACCCCACCGACAAGTTTTTTGGCATCTATGAATGTGATAAGGGACCTTGTAAGCTCCTTGAGGACAGGGAGTGATGTGAATGTACAATATGTAAGTTGTCAGTGCTGTAAGAAATAAAGTCGCAGTGTACCTTTAACCAATTGCCGACCAGCCGCCGTCATTAAACGGCGGCAGGTCGTCACGATCCCGCGAACCGTCGTAGCTGTAAGTCTGTCCCTTTAAGTGGGATAGCAGGCGCGCGCCCGCTGCACTCCGGGGGTGCCGATGCACGTGGCCAGCGGCGATGACCGCTGGCCATGCCCAATCGTAGCCACGAGAGCCAGAACAGGAACGTGTGTTGATCTGTGAGGAGAGGAGAGGCAGATCCTGTGTTCCTACTAGCTAGGAAAAACGTCATTTCCTCCAGTCCCCTCCCCCTGCAGTTAGAACACACCCAGGGAACACTTTTAACCCCTAGATCGCCCCCTAGTGTTAACCCCTTCCCTGCCAGTGACATTTACACAGTAATCAGTGCATTTTTATAGCACTGATTGCTGTGTAATTGTCAATGGTCCCAAAAATGTGTCAAAAGTGCCCGATCTGTCCGCCATAATGTCGCAATCCCGATAAAAATCGCTGATCACCACCATTACTAGTAAAAAAAATAATAATAATAAAAATGCCATAAATCTTTCCCCTATTATGTAGACGCTATAACTTTTGCGCAAACCAATCAATATACGCTTATTGCGATTTTCATTACCAAACATATGTAGAAGAATACATATCGGCCTAAACCGAGGAAAAAATTTAGCATAGCAAACAGTACAAAATATTGTGGTTTTTTTTTTCAAAATTGTCGCTCTTTTTTTGTTTATATGGCAAAAAATAAAAACCGCAGAGTTTGTTTGGGTACAGTGTCGCACCACTGCGCAATTGTCAGTTAAAGCGACGCAGTGCTATATCGCAAAAAATGGCCTGGTCATTGAGCAGCCAAATCTTCGGGGGCTGAAGTGGTTAATAGACAGCTAGGTCAGCAGACAAAGTTTTCATTTTAGGCCTCATTCACACCTATGCAGGTTGCAGTTTGCTTATTCCGGGTGCAGTTTTGCATTAGAAGTAAAACACATAGCCAAGTAGTATTCTCCACAATTTTTTTTATTGTGCATTAAAAAAAAGAAAACAAATAAAATCAGACATGCTATCTGGCAATAGAACCAAAAAGTGCATTATATGCATCCAAAAATATAGAAAATATAACAAATCAAATCATTATTATTCAACCAAAAAATAAAATAAAAGCCTCATGCATGTGTCCTGCTTCTTAATATAGGGGGTCAACAATGCCAAGAGTTTGTGAAAGCAGGGGTCCGTTATCCGGAGATAATTCCGAAAAACATCCGGATTATTCTCCTGGAGCTCCCGCAGCAAAGGCATATGACATAATTGGTCACGATTAATAAAAGCAACCAATTTTTGGTCCAAGAACTCCTCCTGTTCCTGGACTGGACTTTGGTCAAATCAATAACTCCAAGGCCAATAATAAATAACACGTTCCATTCAGTAACAAACTCAAAAGTACAAAATAAAAGCGCTAAATGAAAAGCGCGGATCAGCACTCACTAAACTTCTACTAACACGAAATTAGCAGAAGGAGCCCAAAGTGTGGCGCTAAAGAGCTGAAAAACCACATAGTACTTGACTATGTTCGTGTCCGTTGGCTGACAATTCCTTGCCGTTTGTATGCAAGACAAAATCCATGCACACGCCTAGGGATAAAAGTCAGAGGTTTTGTCTGCGGAAAATCCGATCGTGTGTACGAGGCTTTAATCTGATTTCTTTAACGCAATTCTCAGCTGACTTGTAATGCTTTCTAGTAATAGCCGTCGTCTGATCTGATCCCACCCGCTACCACCAGTAATATCTCCCTACCCATCTCTGAATCACCAGCAGATTGAAATCTGTCCTTTAGCAGGTAATTAAGTTTTATCACTTCACTAAGTATCCAGGTCTGCAGTTCAGCAATTTACAGAGGAATGTCATTTACACACTGTCACAGTGTATATTTGTGATCCACAGAATGTCATTTTCAGGATATTAAGCCGTGGTTAATGTATCTTCATTCCGCATGTTGTCATCCCTCAGTCACGCACCACCGGAGCGCTGTGCCCGGCTGAGCGACACACTGCACTATGACTTCTGCCGTGTGCTGTCATCAGCTGAGTATGCTGCACCGAGCTGCTACCTCTAATTTCTTACATCTCAAGATTTCTCACTTGTCACTAAAATTTCATTGCTTTCAAAAAAAAAAAAAAACCTGTACATTTTTCTTGACGCAAAAGGGTCAATTCACGCTACACATCATGGTCCATATAACTCACCTGGTGTGCGTTGTGTAGGAGTAATGTGATGCATTGTTACAACACAGCCCATGTGTTGACTTTTTCTTTTTTTGAATTTCTTTTTTAATTTAAATGTATTGAAATAAATGAATAAAAGTTACTAAAACTTCATTCAACTCTATGCACAACAGTGCATTTTGACGCACTGCGGTGTGTTGAAATCTGTTCTGTTTCAAATGCCACTTTATGCATCGCCATACCTCAAGAGATTCAGCCGAGAAAAGTATTATGCCCTGTAAACACGATCGGACATTGATCGGACATTCCGACCACAAAATCCGTTGGATTTTTTCCGACGGATTTTGGGCCAAACTTGTCTTGCATACACACGGTCGCACAAAGTTGTCGGAAAATCCGATCGTTCTGAACGCGGTGACGTAAAACATGTACATCGGGACTATAAACGGGGCAGTAGCCAATAGCTTTTGTCTCTTAATTTATTCTGAGCATGAGTGGCACTTTGTGCTTCGGATTCGTGTACATGCGATCGGAATTTAACCGATCAGATTTTGTTGTCGGAAAATTTTATATCCTGCTCTCAAACTTTGTGTGTCGGAAATTCCGACGGAAAAAGCCAGATGGAGCCCACACACGATCGGAATTTCCGACAACACAATCCGATCGCACTTTTTCCGTCGGAAAATCCGACCCTGTGTACAGGGCATTAGAGTGCTTTCACACTGAAAGCGCCCGGGCGTCGGTGGTAGAGCGGTGCTATTTTTAACCAATGCTAGGGGGCGAAAAAGGGTTAAATCCGCCCGCAAAACGCCGCTGTATCGGCACTTTGCCGGCGGTAGCAAAGCGCTTTGCCAGCGGTATTGCGGCGCTGCCCTATTGTTTTCAATGGGCAGGAGCAGTGGAGAAGCGGTGTATTCACCGCTCCTCCACTGCTGCAAAGAAGCTGCTGGCAGGACTTTTTGTGGCGCCCTGCCAGCGCAGCGCCCCAGTGTGAAAGCACTCGAGCTTTCACACTGGGTTTGCAGCTGAGGCTTTTTTCAGGCGCTATTTTTAGCTCTGTATCGCCTGAAAAACGCCTCCAGTGTGAAAGGGGTCTAAGTATCATTCACAGGCAGCTTAGCTCCTCAATAAGAGCCCTTTCACACTGAGGCAGTTTTCAGGCCTTTTAGCACTAGACATAGCGCCTGTAAAGCGCCTGAAACCTGCCTCCCATGCCGCCCAAGTGTGAAAGTCAGGGGGCTCTCACTGTGGCGCGGTGCGCTTGCAGGACGTTAGAAAAAGTCCTGCAAACAGCATCTTTGGTGCGGTTTTGGAGCGGTGCATACAGCGTTCCCAAAATGTCCTGCCCATTGAAATGAATGGGCAGCGATTCCGAAGCGCCTGAAAAGCGATTTGGAAGCGCAGCAACATTTTTTGGTTTTAAAAGCATACCCCTAGCGGCTGAAAAGCGTAGCTTAAACAGCGGTAAAGCACAGCTAAAACGAGCGGCACTTTACCGCTAATGCACGGGTGGCCCCATTGTGAAAGGGGTCTAAGACACATGAGTTGAACCAAGTTCAATTTTCCTTTTCACAACTGCAGTATTGAGGATGTTTTTCCAGTCTTTTGAAGTGTAAGACCATAACTTGTCTCTGCAAAGAAACTAATACTGACTGAGGGAACATGGAAGAAACAAGGAGGGTGTAGCTGTGACTAAACTAACTAGCACTAAACAAGAGGGGAAGACAGAGAAAGATACCAATTCACAAAAGTAAACAAGTTGTAGTGGCCCTAAATCACCACTAGATGTGAGTGCACAGCAGAAAAAATAGTAACCTGATAAACTCAGATCCATTTGCACAACCAGATCGCATGCGATATTTAGGCGTTTTCCCAAACACTGCATGCGATCCTGAGAATGTCAATTCACCACTGCTTTATGCAGCATTTACCGCATAAAGCAAAAACGTTTGGTACATACTGCATAAAACAGGCGTGAAAGTCAATTAACGAAAAAACAAAAAATGCATGCGGTAGATAAGTAGTGGTCCTGGCATGCGATATTTAAGGAACCATCAGCCACTGGCATCCGTAAGAACCTGGTTGTTAAGGAGCAGGTGGCTGCCATGTCCTTAACAACCGATGAGTCATCAGATCAGCTGTTCCCTGCTGACAGCTGAAAGTAAAAAAAAAATTCCGGCAATTAAAAAAATGACGTGGGGGTCCCACCCAAAATCCATACCAGACCGTTATTCGAGCATGCAGCCTGGCAGGTCAGGAAAGGGAGGGGATGAGCGAGCACCCCCCCTCCTGAATCAGGCCACATGTCCTCAACATGGGGGGTGCTTTGGGGCAGGGGGCTCTAACCCCCCAAAGCACCTTATCCCCATGCTGATGGGGACAAGGGCCTCTTCCCCACAACCCTGGCCGGTGGTTGTGGGGATCTGCGGGCAGGGGGCACATATCAGAATCTGGAAGCCCCCTTTAATGCCAACCTGAAAAAAGAAGAAAAAAGGTCCGCTCATGCCCAAAGGCTCCCGCCGTCTGTTACTGGTTGTTAAGGATGACAGTTATCACCATGACAGTTACTGGTTGTTAAGGACGCCGGCGGCTGCCCCCTCTTAACAACCAGCTAGTGACAGCCTGTGGTTAGGACGCCGGCTACCACCAGTGGTAAATTACCGCAGGCTTTCAGTACTAACATACCACATGACTTCATAAAATAACTCATGCGGTATTTTAGTATTGTTTTTTAGTGAATGCTGAAAAACATTTTGTAAATTGCTATCTTACCACATACTCGGATGCGGTAAGATACCACTTTGTGAGTGGAGCCTATGACAAAAGAAAAAATACATATAAGTGGATTAGAACACTTGCTTTTGCAACATGCTGCTTTTTATGCAACACATATGTGCAGTATGTGAACAGGGCGTAAAGATGTGTCCTTGTGTTCAACTTGCTTTGACGAAAGCCGTTTAATACACCAGGTGTGAATGAGTCCAAATTTAATTCCTGGAATTTGAACGTAACCTGGGGTTCAACCACCTGTTTTTACTGCCTGTGTAAACATGACTTTACAAAGATCACACTTTGAGCTCAGGTTCAGCTGAACTCAAACGATTTCAAACCAGCAATGCAGTCCGACTTCGGGGGCGATTTGACAGACATCTGTGCAGGTTCCTGCAAAGATAAATGCCTTTATTCAGTTATAAGCAGCATGACGGCCTACAGGATGTCCCCACCCAGGACCCTCCCCATCCCTTGATGATTTTCACTGTAATAGGCTTACTCGTAAGAATAGATATTATCATTAAAGAGAAATTTAGTCTAGAGTTGAGCTTTTAGCCCTGGTTCACATTGCAGCGATTTGGCATGTAATTTGACATGTCAAATCGCATGCAAATCAGCAGCTATTGCTGGCAATAGCACCGTCCGAATCGGTGCAACGGCGTACCGATTCCCAAAAGTAGTTTCTGTACTACTTTTAGCAACTTTGGGATGTGATTTCAATAGACACCTGTGCAGAAACCTGCACAGATGTCTGAAATCACCCCCGAAGGGACTGACATACGGGAATGAAATCATGCGAGTTCAGCTAAACTCGCACAATTTCATTCCCGCTGTCAGTGTGAACCTAGGCTAAATATTACTTCAAACCCACTTCAACTTCCTCTCTGCTTGCCAGGACCTGGATCACCTGCTGGTGGTACTCTGGTTCCTTGGGCAAAGGGATGTAGTTCCAGTTTCCACCAGTGGGTGTCCCCCAGCAGCAGATCCCAGTAATCAGTCTCCGCCTGGTGCTGGCTGCTGGGAGGATAATTAGTTCCTCCATTACGAGTGCCTCTCATGTCAGTGTTTTGCCTGCCAGTCAGATGTATGCTTGTTGTTGTATCCTGAGCCTGATCATGATACCATTTCTGCCCTGCACCTATATCATACCTCCCAACTTTTTGAGATGGGAACGAGGGACACCTATTAGCAATAGTATGTAGGCATAGGACACACCCTCTGCCACGCCCCGTTAACAGAGAATTCTACAAAAAATCATTAGTCAAACCCACAAGTGCTTTTTTTAACCACTACTATTCCTTTATACTGGCAATTTAGAATTTAGATGAAAGGTTTAGCACTGGGAAACACTTTTTTGAAACATAAATAGTGCATTTTATATACACTTATATTAAGGTGACCAGATTTTTATAATGAAATCCAGGGACATATTTTTTTTTTTTACTAATAATTGCAGCAATCGACAACTCTTTGCCTGTCTCCGCCGCCGCCTGCCTCACAGCCTTTCAAGTCTAAAGCCCCATACACACTATCAGATTTTCTGCTGATTTTTTCCTTCAGATTTACCAAAACCATATAATATGAGGTCAAACCTTAGGAGTTTCAATTTGTATGCAATCAGACAGGCCCTTGCACTACATGGTTTTGGTAAATCTGAAGACAAAAATCAGCAGAAAATATGATAGTGTGTATGGGGCTTTACTCTTCGGGCCCGACTACTACTGGGTGGGGAGCAGAGGAAGATCACTCCACCAGGGAAGGCAAGGAGATAAGCAGGCAGGTGGCTGGCTGGGACTTGAGCCAAGGCAGAAGAACATGCGAGCGGAGCTGAATGGGGAATGCGCCCGAAACTGAAGAAATAGTCCCTCTGCAATGACCAGCACATGATCATCAGAAAGGGGCACAGATAATAGAAAAAAATAAACCCCTATAAGCAAGTAGGAGCGGCAGAGGAGGGGGGGGTGCAATTCAGATTTTTTATTTTTATTCTGCACGGGCTGTCTTTGAAATTGCCCCAGCCCCTGTTCAAATCCAATCTGGGGACAAAACTGGGGACAGATTTGGTCCGGGGACAGTGTCCTCAATCCGGGGACTGTCCCCAGAAACCGGGGATGTCTGGTCACCCTAACTTATATAGATCAGTCCAAATTGAGGGACAAATGAGGAGGAAAGAGGGACAGAGGGATGTTGTTCCAAATCAGGGACAGTCCCTCGAAATCAGAGACAGCTGGGAGATATGCTATATATTGACCCTGTCTTGTACCCTGCTGCCTTGAACCTGCTCCCCTTGTTCCTAATTCCAGTCTTGTTTCCCCCCTACCTTGCATCTCCGATATTCCCTATGATCTCTGTTGCTCATTTTGTATATATTGTATTAGGCTCCATTCACACCTATGCAATTTGAATTGCGGTAGGAATCGGCGCGATTCTGCAATCGATTCAAAATTGCGGCAAAACGCGGGGCGCGTTTGCGATGCCATTACTTCTTAATGGCACCCTGATTGCCGTGCGATTTGCCGCAGTTGTCGCTCCTGCTCCTTTTCGAGCAACAAGCTTCGTGCGTTGCGATTTTGCCGTGTTTTAGGGTGCCATTGAAAAATAATGACATCGCGAACGCATCCTGCATTTTTCCGGGTTTCCTGTTTGCAGATGTTTGAATGGATTTTAGTTTCACTGTAAATAAATCTTACCTAAGTCTGGCCGTACATTATATAATGTTCTTGTGCAACTTTCCTTTACATTTACCAAAACCATATAATAGCAGGTCAAACCTAAACATTTTCAATTTGTATGCAGTCAGGCAGGCCCTTCTACTACATAGTTGAAGGCAGGGCTTTTTTTCAGGGGGAACTTGGTAGAACTCAGTTCCACCACCTCTGGCTCAGACCCTTTGGTGCCTGCTCACCACAATTACAATCAGGTGTAGTGAGGAGAAGGAGAAAATCCATGTTTAGAACGCAATGCATCTGCGAATCAGATGCGTTCCCATAGAAGATACTGGGCTTGTAATTCGCAACGCAATGCCCAGAAAACGCACACGTTTTTTGTGCAATGCGCAGTGCGAATGCAACGCACATATGTGAACCAGATGCATTCATATGAATATATTTTAAAATGTCCTGTGAATTGGATGCGTTGTAAGCCGCATTTAATTCGCATAGGTGTGAACCCGGGCTTATAGTGCAATAAAACCCCCAAAAAACACAGAGATGATCAAATACCACCAAAAGAAAGCTCTATTTGTGGGAAAAAAAAGGACATCAATTTTGTTTGGCTACAACATCACACAACAGCGCAATTGTTAGTTAAAGCGACGCAGTGCCGAATCGCAAAAAATGCTCTGGTCATTCAGCAGCCAAATCTTCTGGGGCTGAAGTGGTTAAAACAAAGACTGGTCTCAGTGTAGCCACGCAGATCTGGCCATCCTTGCTGCTGATTCCTGACACTGCTTGGAAAAGAATGGTTTTATTAAAAATTGACATGCCTATGACTTTACATTATTCAAACAAAATATCATTTTTACCAGTTATTATACATATGATCCCAGTGCATCTTATATGTTCCTGTATTGTATTTGCAAACAAACAGGCAGTCTTTATTTAGTTTTTTTTTTTTTTTTTAACGTTTTATTAAAAAGTGATTAGCATTTCTGGTGCTTCTTTAACATTTATATTGCATGCGGTCAATTATTCATGTTTTATACACTTTAAGCAAATTTGAAACTTGTAATAGTTTTAAGCATTCTCATTGTATGTGTGCTGTATGTCCCTCTGAGCCTTTGTGTCAGTGCGTGCGCACATGCATTATTCATGATTATTCAAACCAATGGCAGGACCTCTCAGTATAAATGTAAAAACAATCTATCTGAATAACATCCAGGGAATGAATAACAAATACAGCCAGCACTTGCTTTCTTGCTGCAGATTCTTAAAAGCTGCAGATGCAGAAAAAAAAAGAAGAAAAAAAAGATCCCATGTAAGAGAGATCAGCTGAAAATAAAAGACACGGGGTGGAAAATGCCTGGAAGCAGAGAACGACCCGCTAACTAGACACCTGTACATTTTTTACATATTTCATTTATCTCGCAGGACATTGTTCTTAATGAGTGCAGAAAAGCAGTTGAAATTAGAGACGATGTGCTACAAGGTCAACTGAAAACGAAAACTGACAGTCACTGTAGGTAGTCGCCCAGGCGAATACAAAAGAAAATGGCCGTGGCATAGTTAGGATTTGATAGATTGTTGAACATGTAAGCCACGTAATTGCTTTCCTTCATTATCCAATCTGCATATGTGTTGATCCTGCCAGTAATAATGGTGTTTAGTCACTTCCTTCAGTAGGGTGACAACGGTGTAGAATGGCTACTGAATTGTCACCGGTGCTCTTGTGCATCCTTGTGGAACCATATGGCTGCACCTCAGCCCCTATGCTATAGCACCAGTCTTCTGTAGACTGACAGCTGGATCAACCAAAAGGAAGAGTAGAAAGGGGTGATGAGACTTCCCCTTCCAGTGACATCACAGTTGTTGCTACTCTCCACTTTAAACCCATAATTCCAGGAGGAATTATGGAAGGGGGTTGTGTGACCTCTGCTTAAAATAAAGCCAAAAGGGTACATTTGAGGGGGCGTGTCCGGACTATGGAGGAGTGAGGACGTGTGCCTTCTCAGCTCCGTTCCACCGCAGCACATCACCAGCTCCACAGCGGAGGTAACACCCGCACCCGCAGCAAATTATGTCCCTGAGACACCGGACGTCCTCCCAGCCACAACGGACTGACCGATCGCGGCAATCCCAGCTGGATTCCTTCTACACGGGGCAGACCGGGAAAGGCCGCGAGCCTGCCAAGATGGCACCGACCGGGAAGACACAGCGTGCTAACAAGGCCGCAAAGACCTCCGCTGACCAGCCACAGCAACTGGATGACTCTCCCGCTCCATCTCCAGGGTCGGTGAGTGACTCAGTCCCCCTGATCTCCCCAGGCTCCCCCACTTCCCAAGACGGTGACTCCACTGACCTGGACCCCCTGGCAGATGCAGACACCAGGCGCCATATCATGTCCCTACCCACGAAAGCTGATCTTGAACGCTTTGCTGACAGAGTGGAAAAAGCTTTAAAGGAAGATATTGCTCAGCTTAAAGCTGACACAAACCACTTAGGAGGCAGACTTGAAACTCTGGAACAGAAATTTGAGGAAACTCTCCCTGTCATTTCTAAACTACAAGACAAGTGTAACATACAGGGCCAACAGATTGAGGCCCTGCTATGTCAGCTGGATGACACAGAGAACCGCAGCAGACGGGCAAACATCAGGATAAGAGGCCTACCTGAAGCTACTGGCTCCAGGGACATAATCCCCACCCTGGAAGGAGTCTTTAGGGAAATACTAGGACTGCCTGCCACTGCTACGATCGAAATAGACCGTGCACACAGGGCCCTGAAACCCCCATCCCAGGACGCGAACAATCCAAGAGATATCATCTGTAAATTACACAAATATACGCTCAAAGACCGTATCATGCAAAAAATGAGGGGGAAACCATATTTTGATTTTGATGGTGCACACCTGGCCTTTTATCAGGACATCTCGAGGCGCACTCTTATGCAACGAAGAGCACTCCGCCCTCTCCTAACAGCTGTCCAAGACGCAGGCCTGGGGTATCGCTGGGGGTTCCCCTTCAGTCTTCAAGTCACCAAAGATGGCAGAACCATAACTCTTCGCAACAAAGATGACCTCCCGCACTTTTTGACCTCCTTGGATCTAGATCCGGTGGACTTTCCCGACTGGAGATGTTCCTCAGAACTGGGAAACGACAAATTACCTACCCACCAACCGTGGCAACCAGCCAGAAACCAGAATCGCAGGAGGAATCGCAGACGACATCTTTCTGAATCCTCGATGGGAACATCCCTGCCTGGAAACTAGCACACATCCCATTCTGGGGCGTACGAACTGCCAATATCAAAGTGTTTTTTCTTTTTATACATATTGCACTTGATTATCCCCTTAACATTAGCCGAAAGGCTGCCTGATGGTTTGCACATTTTTGAGTTTCCTGAAGCACCACCATTCTCTCCATGTCTAACCGCACCATATCAGACGTGGTGGACGGAGACGGAGGACCTCCTGCCCTCTCTTATAGACGGCACACTAACCCCCTAGTAGGCCGCCCTGCTTTTTTTTTTGGGCACTAATCCCCTTTGGGATGAGGGGTCGTGGCCTGGGGTCCCTCCCTTTCCCAGGGGGGGCCCCTCGACACGACCCTTAGTAGTTGTTTCACATACGTGGATGTTGGCATCCATACTGTTTTGATGGTTATGACCATGTTTTTATGTTCTCCTTCTCACACATGTTTTGTCTTCTCTTCCTCTTCCTCTCGTCTCTTTCCTACCCCCTCCCTCCTTATTGCAGGTTGCTCCACCATGCTGTCTGTGACGGACCCCTCGCAAATTGCGCACACTGAACACCCACGCTCCTTTCCATGGCTACCCTACGGGTAAGTACATATAATGTACGGGGACTATGTTCCCCTCACAAACGTAGTAAGCTTTGGGGAGAGTTAAAACGCCTAAAAACCCAAGTGGTTTTCCTTCAAGAAACCCACTTTACACCAAAGTCTCTCCCCAAATTGCCTACTCACCTTTTCAACCAATGGTTTATTAGCACATCCCCGACCCCTAAATCTAAAGGGACAGCTATCGCCATACATAAGACATGCCCTTTTCAACCGACAGAGCACAACACGGACCCCTTGGGGAGATATGTTTTTCTAAAGGGCAACATTGCAGGCCAAAAATATACATTCGCCACTATTTACGCCCCGAATGCAGACCAACTTACTTTCATAGACACTACATTAGACCGCTTGGCCGAATTCAGAGAAGGCTTCCTAATCTTAGGAGGCGATTTTAACGTGAGTCCTGACCCAACGCTAGACACCTCCCATGCAAGACCCTCCCACTCCTATGCATTCTTAAAGCACTTCCGCAGGACTATTCAGTCCCACCTGCTCACCGACAGTTGGCGAGCGCTTAGATCACTAGACCGCGACTTCAGCTATTACTCTACAGTACATAACGTATACACAAGAATTGACCACATCTATGTGGATCAAAATATTCTTGAACTTTTACAGTCCGCGGACATTGGTTCCATTTCCATTTCCGACCACGCCCCAGTGACGATGACCTTTTCTTTGTCGTCGGGTGCACGGGGGGTTCGGACCTGGAGACTTAATGAGAACCTATTGGACGATGCGGTGGTGATGGCTGAGGTCGCGGATACCCTAGCCCATTATTTTGCAGAGAACCCTGTAGGCGAGCTGAGCGAGGGGACGGTTTGGGAGGCCCACAAGGCTGTGGTTCGGGGGGCTCTGATTTCCCAGGGCAGTAGTCTTAAAAAGATACGACAGGCAGACTTTTTACGAGTACACACCGAACTCCAAAAAGCAGAACTCAGGCACAAAGCCAACGGACGCCCTGAAGACCTGGGAAAGCTGACAGAATTACGCGAACTGTTCTTACGCTTACTCGACCGTCAAACACGCAAACAATTCCGATTCGTGGCACATAGGTACTACGAACACGGAAACAAATGCGGCCGCATGTTGGCCCGGGCCCTCCGGAAACGTCAAGCCCAGACATATATACATAAACTACATAGCGCCTCGGGAACACCGATTCTACACCCATCTAAAATTGCTGCTGAATTTCGAGCTTACTACGCTAAACTGTACAACATAGACTCTGACCCCTCCCCTACATCACGGGACATTAGACAAAATGCGATCCGAGACTACCTGACTGCAGCCAAACTCCCGACACTTACAGAAGAGCAATCCTCAGACCTAGACGCCCCAATCACCCTAAATGAGCTTCGGGCCACGGTGAACTCCTTGCCCAACGGAAAGAGTCCTGGACCTGACGGGTTCACTAAGGCATACTATAAAGCCTTTCTGTCTCAATTAGAGACACCCATGTGCAAATACTTTAACTCTATTGCAGAAGGAAGAACCATTCCCTCAGAGGCACTTCTGGCACACATTACGGTAATCCCGAAAGAGGGCAAGGATCCCACCGTACCCCCGAGCTATAGGCCAATATCGCTCCTTAACCTGGATATTAAAATTTTAGCGAAAACATTAGCAAACAGACTTAAATACCTTATACCCGACATTATCCACCCAGACCAAACGGGATTCATAACGGGCAGAGAAGCCAGGGACAACTCTATCAGAGCGGTACTCCTTACTCACTGGGCCCGTACCCGCCCCGAGCCACAGCCGTACCTCATATTGTCAACAGACGCTGAAAAAGCGTTCGATCGCGTTGACTGGTCTTACCTGACGGAGGTGCTTCGATCACTGCGAATAGGTCCGAGAATGTTGTCCTCTATCTTAGCACTATACTCGACACCTTGCGCACAGGTCAAGGTAAATGGAACCCTCTCGGCTCGCTTCCCCATCAGAAATGGCACGAGACAGGGGTGCCCCCTATCACCTCTCTTGTTCGCCTTAGTGCTAGAGCCTTTGCTCTGCACAATACGCGCTAACCCCGACATTAGGGGTCTCATGGTTGGTAACACGGAGCATAAACTATCGGCATATGCTGATGATGTCCTGTTCCACGTTTCAAACCCCCTGATCTCATTGCCCAACCTGATGAAGGAACTGAAGCTATTTGGATTTCTATCAAATTTTAAAATTAATTTTTCAAAGTCAGAAATACTCCCTATTTACATGTCACCCCAATTATCAATGAGCCTTAAATCTGCCTTTCCGTTCACCTGGGCCACGTCGGCTATTCGATACCTCGGTATACAACTCACAGATAATTTTAATAGCCTATATAACGCAAATTACCTCCCATTGATAACTACCATTAAGAAAGACCTAACCCAATGGACACAGACGGCCTTCACATGGCTAGGAAGGGTGAACATAATAAAAATGAATATTTTACCACGCATACTGTTCTTTTTACAGATGCTACCAATTCGATTACCCCGATCTTTTTTTGATAAAATATCTAGCATACTGTCCGAATTCATATGGAACGCGCGCAAACCTAGGATAGCTCTACGAGTCCTACGACGCTCGAAACAAAATGGAGGCCTAGGCCTTCCAGACGTCAGAAGATACTATTGGGCCATAGCGATACAGAGGATGTTCAACTGGCGTTTCCACTCTGGCTCTAAGATATGGGTACCACTAGAGAAATGTTTAGCGGGTAGGAACTTATCATATGCTCGCTGGCTATCTCGAGAGCATAGAGGACTGTCGGAGACAACGTCCCCCCTGACGACCCAGGTACTGTCAACCTGGGATAAGATTAACCCGCTGCTAAATTTGGCTCCCTCGGTGTCCCCACTGGCCCCATTAGGAGGTTTCCTTTGGTTCCCTCCGGGAGAACAAATAGGGTTTTTTGAATCATGGTTGGAGGGTGGAGACACCAGCTGTGGTAAACTCATGAAAGACAGTAAACTCCTGGGCTACGAATCTCTGCCTACAGGCAGACAGGGCACCCCAATGAATTTCTGGAAATACAGACAACTACATCACTTCTTTCAATTACAAGGCCATAAGATTAGAGACCCTTCTTCCCTCACCCACCTCGAAAAACTCTTTATTGCAGAAGAACCTACACCACACTTAGTCTCGGAACTTTATAAATTATTAGGTTCCTCATTCTCTAACACCACACCCGCATTTATCAGACGTTGGGAAAAGGACCTGGGCATCGTATTTGCAAAAACAGATTTAACTCACTTGTACCAGCTTACTCATTCATCCTCAATAGAGTCTAAGACCCAGGAAACAAACTTTAAGCTGCTATCCCGTTGGTACAGAGTACCTGCGCATTTGGCCCGCTTTTACCCTTCCACATCCGAGCTGTGCTGGAGAGGATGTGGTCAGAAAGGTACATTGAAACACATATGGTGGGATTGCCCTCAAATAAACCCTTTTGGGAAGATATATGTGACCAAATTAAAATAGTGACAGAGATAGCAATCCCCTTCCTTCCGACCCACTTTCTCCTGCAGGTCCCCCCGGTCTCACTACGAAAATACAAGAAAAGTGTGCTGCCGCACTTATTAAATGCGGCTAGGCGTCTGATCCCAATCCATTGGAAAAAACATACGACCCCTACACGCGCTGAGTGGATCGGAAAGGTTAGTGAGATCCGGGAGGCCGAGGACTGGGTGGCGACCAATAAAGGCTACAAAGACCGATTCCATACAATATGGATGCCATGGGCTGAATACACCTCTGACTCCACCGCAGTGCCGTCTAGTCTAGACGTTGCACTACTGGAACTGGCAGACCCTACTCTCAGAATACTTAGGCTAACAAAAACTCAACCCTGTAGGCAAGACCCTTAAACTTGATTCATCCCAGGAATAACGAATCCAGCTCCGAGGGGTCCGTCACAGAGGCAGAGGAAGCCTACCAGTATTTGCAGGTAACCTGACCCGTTCCCTCTCCCTTTCCCTTCCCCCCCCTTCCCTCTCCTACTCCCTCTTCTCATTCTTACTGTACCCCCCCACCTCTATCTTTTTTTATTATTCATTTTATATTTTAATGTCTCTCTATTGTTATTCTAGAGCATATTAGGGATACTCATGCGAAATAGCTAAGTATGGGTTGTTCAATATAGAACTAAAATCCGCTGGGGGAGATCTCTGGATTTCCAAGAGCTAGATAAATTTTACATGAATAGACCACTGTTGCGGGGTCGCGATGGCCCGCATGGGAGTGGGAGGTGGATTGATGGAGGTTTAGAGCCCCCCCTTCCTGCTCCGGGCGTGGGCCACCGGGCTGTGTACCCCGTACATTCCAGAGAGTCCCCCAACTTATACACACCCTCACAAGCCCTTAGGCGGGCCCCGCTTCATCTACATACTTCATGAAAACATGGGGCTTCCAGAGCTCCTGATTACTCCCTTGGCGGGTCCTACAGAGTTATCCCTAGAAGAGAACTTTACATTAGATTATTAGTAATGTATGTGTTTGTTCAACCCTCATATCGAACAATGTTACTGAAATGACCCTGCGAGGCCATTGTTTACAGGATTTGCACTGTTGGACATGTCATGTAATGTCTTGTTCTAAAAATAAAAACTTATTATACAAAAGGGTACATTTTGCGTCACGGTCTCCCTCACAAAGACTTTTACAAGTATCTGCGAGTCAGACACATCCTGGAAGACGTTCTCAAACCTACTGTCCTAGTACCGCAAGACGTTCTCTCCTTCTTTAGTTCTCCTACATCAAACAGAAAGGGCATCACATACTTTTACCAGCTATCCTTGGCTTCTCCTCCACATGAGAAAACCAAGTCTATGGAAAATTGGGAGTCTGATCTCACCTGCACCTTCAACCACTTAGGCTGGGTTCACACATGCTGTGGCCGAGGCTCACAGCAGGGGGTCCAGTGCGTCCCTATTCATTGTATCAGGTGCGAATCAGGTCCGAATCTTTGTCTGAATTTGCATCAGAATCAGAAGCAAAGATGCACAAGGACCCTTTCCAAATGCAGACCGGGGCCGAGCTGTGTGAAACTTCTCCATTGCGAGCTGGGCACACTCTCCCTATCATGCGAATTGGATGCAGGGAAACCCGCATCCAATTTGAATAAGCGTGAACCCGGCCTAACACTGGTTCACAGCAACTTCTAACTTACTTATAGCATCCCACTATACATTGCACTTGGAATCTGCTGCAACGCTGGTATTATACACTGCTTCGACTATCATGTCATGCTGGAGGAATTGCGGCGAAACTGTCTCTCTTCTATACATCTGGTGGCACTGCCCTATATTGTACCCTATCGGGAAAAAGTGTTCCACTTTGTCCACGTTGTCTCATCTGTCCTTGGCACCAAATGTGCTCCTGATCGAGCCATGGCTCTTCTACTCAACTAAGAATGGTGACCCAAACTCCACTTACCCTTCATTATACACTGTGTCAGCAAATGTTCCATCCGCTGGTAATATCTGTCATTTGGCATGCAGTACTGAGGTCCACCAGCAGGTGTTTCCTGATAGTTTGGAACTGTCAGGAGAGCTTTTCCCTGCTGATGTTATGTCATCTTTGGGCCGCAGTACTGGCGTCCAGCAGCGGATGGATCCTGGCAGTGTGGAGCAGACAGTACCTCCTACAATCAGGTGTCACTTGAGGCCAATCACAGGCCTATAAATACCCGGCAAGCACTCACATGTTTGCCTCGGTTTCTTCATTGCGACCTGACCTGCTAGCTTGAGATCTGATTCTGAACCTGTTCCTGTGCCCTGAACCTGTGACCCGTGTTTCTGATCCTGTCTCCCTGTCCTGATCCCTATCCTGTCCCACCTGTTACCTTGCATCCCTGCCTGCAGTCTGATCCATCCATCCTCTCCCTGTCCTATGTTCCATACCCCATCTGCTGATCTCTTGGCCTGGCTTACGTTAATGTCTCTGGAACATCCCCTGTTCATCTGCTGATCTGCTGTGTATGACCCTGGCCTGGCTATTGGTTATGATCCTGGTATTTCCCATTTATTGTACTTATCTGTCTGTTATTTGTGGGTCTCTGTCTGTGGTTGGTTATTGGACTGTGTCATATTGGAGTTGGTTGTACTATATTATTCAATTACTTTAATAAATTATTATATTTTCACTTATTTATGTTTTGGTGTCCTTTGCTTAGTTGTGTTTATTGTTATAGCCTTGAAATCCACTTTAATGGAAAACTATATTGACTTCAGAAAATGCTAGCTGCCTGGTTCTCTGCAGTTTGACTACTTTTTGATTTTTTTTTACAAAGAACAAGCTTGCAGTAACTGATGTCAGATTTTGTTCTGGCATATTTATCACAGGGTCAGAAAGTCATTTCATCGGCATGACACCCAGGCAGGTAGCAATGGCAGCCTGCAGTGCAGGTTTCCTAAACTTCTAAATATTAAATACTGTTTAATAATATTCCATAGTTACCCTCCTACATCTACACATTGAAAGCCTCATGGGGAAAATAGCTGGCTGTGAACAATGGGGGAGAGAAAAAAAGCTCTGATACTCAGTGTGGCATAGGGAGGAAAAGTCTCTGGGGCCTAAGGTGGGTATAGGGAGTAGAAAAGCTCTGGGACTCAGTGGCGGTATAGGAAGGAAAAGGCTCTGAAACTGAATAGGGGTATAGAGAGGAGAAGGCTCTGGAATTCAATGGGGGGGGGGGGTTATAGAGAAGAAAAAGCTCTTGAACTCAGGGGCGGTATAGAGAAGAAAAAGCACTGGAATTCAGGAGCAGTATAGGGAAGAAAAAGCTCTTGAACTCAGGGGCGGTATAGGGAAGAAAAAGCACTGGAACTCAGGGGCGGTATGGAGAAGCGAAAGCTCTGGAACTCATGGTGATATATAGAGGGAAAAGCTATGGAACTCAGAGGCGGTATAGGGAAGAAAAAGCTCTGGAACTCGGGGCGGTATAGGAAGGGAAAAGCTCTGGAACTCAGGGAAGGTATATGCAAGAGAAAGCTCTGGAACTCAGGGGCAGTATGGGGAGGCAAAAGCTCTGGAACTCAGGGACAGTATAGGAAGGGAAAAGCTCTGGAACTCAGGGGTGGTATAGGAAAGAGTAAGCTCTGGAACTCAGGGGCGGTATGGGGAGGGAAAAGCTCTGGAACTCAGGGTGGTATAGTAGGGAGAAAAATGCTTTGGAACTCATGGGCGGTAAAGGAAGGGAAAAACTCTGGAACTCAGGGGTGGTATAGGGAAGAGAAAGCTCTGGAACTCAGGGGTGGTATAGGGAAGAGAAAGCTCTGGATCTCAGGGGCGGTATGGGGAGGGAAAAGCTCTGGAACTCAGGGGTGGTACAATAGTGAGAAAAAAGATCTGGGACTCAGGGGCGGTATAGGGAGGGAAAAACTCTGGAACTCAGGGGTGGTATAGGGAAGAGAAAGCTCTGGAACTCAGGGGCAGTATGGGGAGGGAAAAGCTCTGGAACTCAGGGGTGGTACAATAGTGAGAAAAAAGATCTGGGACTCAGGGGCGGTATAGGGAGGGAGAAACTCTGGAACTCAGGGGTGGTATAGGTAAGAGAAAGCTCTGGAACTCAGGGGCAGTATGGGGAGGGAAAAGCTCTGGAACTCAGGGGTGGTATAGTAGGGAGGGAAAAACTCTGGAACTCAGGGGTGGTATAGGGAGGGAAAAGCTCTTGAACTCAGGGGAATGATAGGGAGGGAAAAGTTCTGGGGCCATAAGGAGGAAAGGCTTAAAGACTTATGGGGGGATACAGAGAAAAAGGCTCTGGAAAATGCTGGGTATCAAATGGTTTATAGGGAAGAAAAAGCTCTGTAAATTAAGAAGGGTTTAGAGGGGAAAATACTCAAGAAGGAGTATAAGGAGTAAAAAGCTCTGGGAATTAAGAATGGTAAAAGGAAGAAATAGCCCTGGGTTGTAGGGAGGCTCTAAGACCAGGGAATGAGGTTGGGAGGGGGAGGAGTATAGTCTAGGCAGAAAATAACTTAATAAATAACTTAATAACTTAAAAAAGTTAAATAACTTAATAACTTAAAAAAATAACAACTAAATGACCAATATTTTAGTAATTATCAAATCCATTATGCAAATCCAAAATGTGAAGTTGTGTATTTTTCGTTATTTTATTTAAAGGTTTTTCTTTATTCCATTGATGATAGCTTTGTACATTCCCTCCTGCAACATTTACTCTCTCTCTCATATACTTTTTTAGTCGGAATCTTCTATGTCTCTTTTAGCACAGATTTATGTGTTCAGACAGAGCTGACAGGTCACTTTGCCCTAGGATATGGCTCAGCTCAGTGGTGTTGTCTGCACTGAATTCAGAGCTGAACACAGTAAAATATACCTCCATTGGAGTCCGTGGCAGACATAACCATCCTGGCGCTCCAGGAATTTTTAGAGCTACCCTTCAACTGATGCCCCTGTGGAGACACTTATTTACTCTGTATGAAGAGACAAACAGATAGGCAAAGAGTAGCCTTTTTTATACCCTGAACTCTTTCATGATCTAATATGCATTGGTAGACACTACCCGTATTCCAGCAAACACCTGGAATGCTTAGAGTATAAAGGGGTTCCCAATCCCTAGCACATCCTTGTATAGCTGCACCAACCACTCAATTGATATGTTTGCCCCTGGCTGAAGTATTCATATGTACATGACCAAAAAATTCCAAAAGGAAAATAGACTGAATAACGTTCTCATTTATCCAGGTCATGGTATATCTAGAAGTAGTAGTCACATTTAACTGGACCTGTTCTGTAATGTTGAAGACATTTCACAACTTATCCAAGCCACTTCTTCAGTTCTAAGAGTGTCAGGATAATACCCCAAAATTTTTATCCACACAGGTAACACCAACACCTTACTTACAGCAGATGTCAAAATATGACTGTGCAGCCCAACAGCACCAAATTTAGACTTAGTGCACTCAGTAATAAATACTTTGTAACCCGGTCAGACACGCCCTCTCATCTCACATACAAGTCTATGTAAGGACACTTTTGATGAGAGGTGTGGCTGCTACTCAGCTCTGCCAACACATAGTACTGGAGTGTGAGTGGGATATAGCATTTTCATTAAAAGAAAAATATATTTTAAGTCATCTCCAAGCAAAATTCAAATCATAACATGTAGGACTATAAAGAGATAAAACGTTTTCAGACTTCATTGTGCTGTAGCCACCCTGGCGGTATGATTATGTCAGATTTTTGCTACTCAAAGCGGTACAATGTTTTGCATTGAAATTTGGCGTTTTATATTGTAGCCTGTAATTCTTAGTAATAACACATTTAAATCTGTCCAAACCAAAGTCTAGTAGACATCCCAGGTATGATGGAGTTTAAAACACGAAATTATAAATTATAATATAATAAATAACTTTAAATAATTATAAAAAATAATAATAATAAAATGAATTTCCCAACGATTCACTATCACTTAATTCTGCAAGTGTTCTAATTTACTATCGCTGTTTTCTAGCTGGTCTAAAACCACTTATTACAAAAAGTAAAATGCTTGTAATCCAAAGCACTCGCATATCAAGCGAGTTTCCCCATAGAAGTCAATGGAAACGTAGATAATTAATTCCGCATTGACTTCTATTGCATGCAATACCGCATGTGGCCAGAGGTGGGGGGGGGGTCATAGTGACTTGGAAATACTCGTAGACCACTGCTGAACTGTGGAAACCCTTGAACGGCTTGGAAACACTCGGGAATGGAGTATTTCCAAGTGTTTCTCAGTGTTTCTGAGTATTTCTTAACGGCTCCGAACCCTTCCGAGTGTCACTTGCACCCCTGCACCTCTACTGCACACTGCAGAGGCTTGAATCCTGCTCGTTTTGCAAACCGAGTCAGGACTTAAAAAAAAAAATTGCTTGTATTGCGAAACGCTCGTTAACCGCATTACTCGCAATCCGAGGTTCCACTGTACTCACCTGAGCTCCCTCTCGTTTAAGCGCTGTGCACAAGAGCTGAGCTTCTCCCAGGTCTCTCATTCCTAATTGCCTGAGACAGCAGCGGGAGCCATTGATACCTACTACTGTCAATCACAGCCAGTCAGCCAATGAGGAGAGATCGGGGGCAGGGCCGAGTCTCGGCTCTGTGTGTCTTATGGATGCATAGAGCAGGGCTCAGGAGCAAATACGCACCAGTGCTCCTAGAGCAAGCAGCTTGTTATTGGGGGGCACTGGCTGAAGAGGGGGGGAGCCAGGAGCGCCGGCGGGGGACCCAAAAAGAGGAGGATCTGTGCTGCTTTGTGCAAAACCACTGCACGGATAAGTATAAGGCCCCTTTCACATGGGGCGGATCCGCTCGGCGGAGCCCACTAGCTCAGTGGGAGATCGATCTGTTGATCCCCGCTGAGCCGGCAGATGACAGGTCCATCTCCGTTCACTGTGCAGGGACAGACCTGTTAGAGCCCCGCTGTCCTCTATGGGAGATCGGATGAAAACAGATCCGCCTGTCCGTTTTTCATCCGATACGATCCGCTGGACAGATGGCGAACTTATCGCCACCTGTCTGTTTTCAGCAGATCTTGTCGGATGGGATGGCAGGCGGGTGTCAGCGGATAACATCTCCACTGACATCCGCCTGCCCATACCAGTCAATGGGTGGCCCGCTCAGATCCACCTGGAAAAACGGACAGGCAGATCTGAGCGGGCCTATCGTGTGAAGGGGGCCTAACATGTTTGTTTGTTTTTTTTTGTTTTTATGAACCTTTCGTGTCACTTTAAATGGTCATAGGAGGGGTTGATTTTATTTTTTTGCAAACACAAAGATTCACTTTTATCAGTTAATTTACTAGGAACTAATGGCATCACAGTGTTATAGGTAATAAAGCACTTTACATTACAGCAACATTCTTAGAAAGCTGATAAGCTTTACTCTTGTGAAGATTTGTCTTCTATAACCCAATGCTGTATAAATATAACTCATCATTATTCTACTGCTAAGTTGTTCTGAGGACCTGAAATCTTCTAGATCTCATCCTGAAGTTTCCTCGCCCAGGTGTATTCCCTGTGGGTCTGACCTGCAGTACAGAGGGTCTTTAATACTCTGTATGTTTCTTCTGTAATAAAAGCTTATTTAATGCCTAAGTACCAACAGTGCTTCTAATGAATGTACCCCAAGCCATGAGTGTGCAGCTCATTGTACATGCTTGTCATGTCTTGGTGAGCTGAGGGCTCCAAATCGAGAAGAAGATTGGGCAGACTGCACTGACAACCTAGCAATGCAAGAAATCTCAGCCTTTGCGGCACTGGAGAGATCCCTTTGGCAGGTAAGTCTGCATTATTGCACATTATGGCTATATCCCACCTCGTGGATTTACAACCATGTAATAAAAAGCAACTACTACCTATGGAAGTTATTGACTTTTTCAACATACATATGTCAAAAACACGATTGAAGTCTTGTGTTATATACATTATTATTATTATACAGGATTTATATATCGCCTACAGTTTACGTAGCGCTTTACAACTTGAGGGTAGACAGTACAAATACAATACACTTTAATGCAGTAGGAACCAGAGAGCCCTGCTCCTTAGAGCTTACAATCTAGGAGGGAGGGTCAAGAGATACAAGAGGTAATAAGCGTGGCTGATGGAGAAAATACATTTACAGTTGTTGGGGGGGGGGGGGGGGGGGCGCAGATCGGCTGCTCTAGAGAGATGAGTTTTCAGGGATCTTCTGAAAGTGGACAAAGTAGGAAAAAGTCGGACAGATTGCGGTAGAGCATTCCAGAGGATGGGGAAGGCTCTGGAGAAGTCCTGGAGGTGAGCATGGGATGAGGTGACAAGGAAGCTAGAGAGCAGGAGGTCTTGGGAGGAGCGACGAGAACGGTTTGGTTGGTATTTTGAGACTAGGTTAGTGATGTAGCTAGAGGCCAGGTTGTGGATGGCTTTGTAAGTTATTGTTAGTATCTTGAATTTAATTGTTGGTTGAGTGGCAGCCAATGGAGGGATTGGCAGAGGGGGGTAGTAGATGCCAAGCACTTTGTAAAGTGGATAAGCCTGGTAGTAGTTTTCATGATGGACTGAAGGGGGGATAGCCTATTTAGAGGTAAGCCAATGAGATGGGAGATGACCAGGGAGTGGAATAGAAGCTTGTGGTGACATTGGTTAGGAAGGGGCATATCTTGGAGATGTTGCAGAGGTGTGTGCTGCCTATTGCATTAAGGTGTGCACCCCCAAAGCTCTAACACACATGCGTGTGTGTGTGTATATACTGTGTATATATATATATATATATATATATATATATATATATATATACACACACACACACACACACACACACACACACACACACAGAGATTTACCAGAGCCAGACACCTTACATAGAAAAAAAGGTCCTACATGCTTATTCACATCCAAACAATAACCAGCACCTCTGCCAGACTGAGCCTCAAGGGTTAATACTTTGAACATTAAGTGCTCCTGTATAATGGCTGCTCACTGCTCGATCAGATGCAACCACAATGACAGGTATTCCAATATGTAACAAATGAAGCAAGTGCATTACCAATGATTACAAATGGTTTACTAAAAGTTTATGTACTTACAATAGTGTAGACAAGAATAGCGTTGAGGATAAGACACAAGACTCACACGCTACTTGGATCTGCAGGCGAGCGTAATGACGTCACTGCCAAAGTCTCCGCCCTGACATGTTTTGTCCAATGACGTCTTTAGGGGACGCAGGATAATGCTAAGCCGCACAGGTTTATTAGGGTGTGTCCAGGCACACCGGGATACCCTGTGCACATTTCTATAGTTACATATCCTTATGCTCTAAAAGGAATATGTATAGAATAGAATAGAGTAATTTCAGTCTGTAGAATTTCACCGAAGTGGACATTTTCAATCTTGCTCATTGAGTTGCTTAGAAATTTGCATGGACAAAAAAATATTTTTTTTGTTTACAGGGTGTTTTTTGTATATTTAGAGTAGTTTACTTTATTTCAGGCATTGTTGTTTGCCACATTTTTTATTATATTTGATTATTTATATACTGTTGCTTTACATTTTTTTATTTTCAGGCTAAACTAAGAGCATTTTTGGCACAAGAACAAATCCCACCTAGCTTCTATAACCACAGGAGACATTTAAATCTCTTTGTACTATCAACGAGTTGCAGACCTTAGGCATTCTACAGATACCCAAAAAAACATCAAATTACACTTGGGGACATGGGGTGTGTAGCACACGCTAACCTTCTGTCCTGCTGCCACCCCTCTCTTGCATTTACCGGCCTTCATTTTGACAGCCGGGAGTTACTGTGCAAATACAGCAACTCTTAGGGCTCATTTAGACGTACAAAGAAACTTGGGCACCCATTAACACAGCTAATGTGTTCAGATGTATTTTTGGTAGTTATCATTTTGGCTGGTAACACTTTCTAAACTCATCTAAAACACGCTGTAAGCACCATAGGGGGTGTTTGTGATGCATTTGCAGTGTGTTTGCAGTGCGTTTATACTGACATCAATGTAATCGTTCGGGGGAGCAACAAAGCCTGGCAAACGACACTTGCCAGGTCAGTTTTTACCCTAATGCAACTGTGTGAACAACACTGGGAGCTGCAATACACACATTTTTCACAGGCATTCATGGGCTTTCAAAAATGCTCATGCCTGCTTTTGAAGCTAGTGTAAATGTATTACAGCTGCTGCTTCTGTGCACTTTGCAAAGTGCAGTTGCTCCAGAGCTTAGTAAATGAGCAGAAGCTCTGCTGACTTTCATCATCCAATCATGTGCAAGCAAAAATGCTGTTTTTTTTTTCCTTGCACGTGATTGGGTACTTTTGCAAAGTGAAACCTTACCTCATTTACTAAACCCTGGAGCAACTGCACTTTCAGAGGGCAACTGCATTTAGCAATGTGCACAGTCTATTTGCATTTAGTAAATCAACCCCAAAAAGTAACATTGGGGTTGATTTACTAAAGGCAAAAAGACTGCAAAGTGCAGTTGCTCCAGAGCATAGTAAATGAGGTAGAGCTTCACTTTGCAAAGAATACCCAATTACACGCAAGGACAATAAAAAAATAGCATATTTGCTTGAACATGGAAGTCAGCAGAGCGTCTGCTCATTTACTAAGCTCTGCAGCAATTGCACTTTGCAAAGCACACAGTCTATTTGCTTTAGTAAATCAACCCCATTATTTGCACTTTTGTATCTACTCTGTTTTATTTAACTTCAGATCAAAGGGATGAGCTTTCTGCATATGCAGCCAGCCAGTTTTACTTCTATCTTTTAAACCATGAATATATAAAGTGGAAGATCAGGCTAACTAATGCACCAGCATCCTCAAGTTTTAATAAGATCTAAGTATTGTTTTTGGCAATTGCCATATGCAGCTTAGTGTAGTATTTGTTGATCTTTTATGATACTATTTATGGAATTTATAATAAAATTATCATTTGTAACCATTATATTCTAGTGTGCTTACCTCAGTGACAACCTCACATCCTCTGAAGTCCCATTACACTATGGGAGATTGGGCTCTCCTATTTTTTAAACAGGCTAACGCTAACCGTCCTTAAAAAAAATGTCTTCTCCCCCCTCCTCCTAACAATCCCTCATACCCTGTATAAAAAAAAAAAAAAAAAAAAAATCTGTGTACTTACCTTGTTTAAATCTGGTCCAGTCAAGTGATCCTGCAGCTCCAGCTCCCCTGTGTTAGTGAGCAGCTGCTGCAGGGGAGAGGGAGTGCTGATAATGTATGGGCCATAGGAGCCTATGAATGACATCACATTTCTAGGAATTCACAGCCATTGTCAAGTGCTCCCTTACACAAACATTTTTTATACAGGGTATGCAGGATAGGTCGGGGGGGGGGGGGACACTTTCAATGACAGGTAAAAGTAGCCTTTTACTTTTAACTTTCATTTGTTTTGTGTGTTAGTTGTTTTTTGTGTTGCATTAAAAAAGCACAAGATTGAAAAAAAAAACTTTATTGATTTGTAAATAATTATGCAATGCTTTGTACTAGAATCATATTTTTAAACTGGACAGATAACAGAATAGAATTTATACTTTCAATAAAAAAAAAGTTTTGGCTTTTACTTTAAAAACAACAATACCACCTTACTAATAGGCAAAATATTTTACCAAAAAGACAAAATTACACCTAAATCTCGTGCTTTAGTTTTTTTAACAATGTAATTTCAGCGAACTACTAACTGCCAGATAATAAATGGAAGTCGTTTCTTCATGTAAGTATTTTGACTTGCACAGCTGTGGCTTTTCCTTTTGATTGCTGCGTCCCTTCCACTGTGCTTTGACCTGTCGACCTCAGAGCAGTGCTACATTGGCGGAGAGATCCAGGATAAGTGTCACTAAGGGATTTATGTAATTAAGTGGGAATTGTATGTACATAGCATTAGGTTACATAACTCCGGGGCTGTGTAAGCTGATTTGTAGCACTGTCTATTTCAGGGTTTCTTCTTTCCTAGAAGAAGTACCCTTTCATTGGTCTGATTTTTTCCACTCAAAGGGTTGGGACTTGGTTGAGTGGATGGGATTTTCCCAAACATCGATAATTTACATATAAGTAATCAATAAAGGCGGCATTAATACTTTAAGGGTGTCAAAATGCAATAAAAAATATGAGAGTTTGGGAGTTTTTCATGCATCAAATGTTCTCAGTTTTTTTTTTTAAGTAACGGTTGGGGGAGTTGGTTACTCCCTGGAGTATATTCAACTTTCAACATCTTTATTACTTTATTTTGAAATTATACTTAAAGTGAAACTTTAGTCAGAAAATTAAAGTGTTTGTTAACCCCCCCCCCCCCCCCAAAAAAAAAGAATCCTGCTCCTTTTAAGCATTTTATACAGCACAGTGCTTGTGCTGTGCCATTTGGCCCCCTGTAACACCTGAAATACCTGGCTGATCCTGCCAGTTTCTGCCCTCCCCTTTGTAAACTGACCACAGTTCATCATGGCTGCTGAGCCCTGACACTGTGGTCAGTTTACATGCCTCCATCATCTGCAGCCCTCCTGTCCTCCTCTGTGCTCCAGTGTCCTCCTCCCCCCTCCCCTCCCTGCCTGTCTGCACCTGTGTCAGTGCCCTCCCCCTCCGCTCCTCATGCTCTCATTACTGTCTAAAACAGGGGTCTCAAACTGGAGGCCCTCCAGCTGTTGTGAAACTACAAGTCCCATCATGCCTCTGCTTGTGGGAGTCATGCTTGTAACTGTCAGCCTAGCAATGCCTCATGGGACTTGTAGTTTTGCAACAGCTGGAGGGCCGCCAGTCTCAGACCCCTGGTCTAAACTGTACGTAATCCTGCTGGTTCCCTAATGCTAGGTGCTCCTGTCTGTGTGTTTTATTAACAAAAAAAACCCCTCCTTTACCAGGTTTCAGAGCGGCTCCCCGCGATCACATGATTGGCCGGCTCTCTCTCCACTCCTCCTAGCATCCCGGCTGATGTCAGCAGGGGAATCTCGGCCCTGCCCACCGCATCTGTCAGCCGAGCAATTTGGACATTTTCACTTAGGGGTGTACTCACTTTTGTTGCCAGTGGTTTAGACATTAATGGCTGTGTGTTGAGTTATTTTGAGGGGACAGCAAATTTACACAGTTATACAAGCTGTACACTCACTACTTTACATTGTAGCAAAGTGTCATTTCTTCAGTGTTGTCACTTGAAAAGATATAATAAAATATTTACAAAAATGTGGGGGGTGTACTCACTTTTATTTATTTATTTCAGTTACTTATATAGCGCCATCAATTTACGCAGCACTTTACATATACATTGTACATTCACATCAGTCCCTACCCGCAAGGAGCTTACAATCTAAGGTCCCTAACTCACATTCATACATACTAGGGACAATTTTAGACAGGATCCAATTAACCTACCAGCATGTCTTTGGAGTGTGGGAGGAAACCGGAGTACCCGGAGGAAACCCACGCAGGCACAGGGAGAACATGCAAACTCCAGGCAGGTAGTGTCGTGGTTGGGATTCGAACCAGCGACCTTTCTTACTGCTAGGTGCAGTAAGTAGGTAGGTACCACCACAGTAGGTACCACTACACCACTGTGCTGCCTCACTTTTGTGAGGTACTGTATGTATAACCCCACACACAACTGTATCTTTCTTTTTTGTCAGCCACTCAATGCAGCATACATTTTTGTATGTAGACACAGCTGTGAAGAAGGCGAGGCCGTGCCTTTAAAATGCGTTCTGATTGGCCAGACAGCATGTGGGCGGCTCCCCAGGTTGACAGCCCTGGGCCACTCCCAACCAGAGACACATAGCCGACGAAGGGGGATCCGCACTAAGGGGGGATTCTATACTGATGGGGGGTCTGCACTAAGGGGGTGATTCTATACTGATGGGGGGTCTGCACTAAAGGGGGGTGTCTATACTGATGGGGGGTCTACACTAAGGGGGGTGTCTAAACTGTGGGGGTCTGCACTAAGGGGGGGATTCTATACTGATAAGGGGGTTTGCACTAAGAGGCTGGATTCTACCCTGATGGGGGGGTCTGCACTGAGGTTGGAGTTCTATACTGTCGGGGGGGGTGTCTGTACTGATGGGGGGGGGTCTGCACTGAGGGTGGAGGTCTGTTCTTAGTGAGGGTAATCTATACTGAGGGAGGGGGATCTATACTGCTGGAGCAGTAGTTAGCGGAGGGGGGTCTGTATTATGGGGGGACTATATTTGGTGGAGGGCGGGGGGAGGGGGCTGACACCAATTTTTTCAGCACCGGGTGACACCAACCCTAGTGACGCCACTGTACAAAGTTTAAGGTTAAACCTCTTTTGTTCTAATTTTAATGAGTGGTCACGTTTCTTGTTAAACTCCCTTCCGCGGAAAAGTTTTATCCCTATTGTGGGGTCACCAGTACGGTGTTTGTATATTGAAATCATATCCCCTTTCAAGCGTCTCTTCTCCAGAGAGAATAAGTTCAGTGCTTGCAACCTTTCCTCATAACTAATATCCTCCAGATTTATTAGCTTTGTAGCCCTTCTTTTACTCGCTCCATTTCCAGTACATCCTTCCCGAGGACTGGTGCTCAGAACTGGACAGCATACTTCAGGTGCGGCCGGACCAGAGTCTTGTAGAGCGTGAGAATTATCACTTTATCTCTGGAATTAATCCCCTTTTTAATGCATACCAATATTCTGTTTGCTTTGTTAGCAGCAGCTTGGCATTGCATGCCATTGCTGAGCCTATCATCTACTAGGACTCCCAGGTCCTTTTCCATCCTAGATTCCCCCAGAGGTTCTCCCCCTAGTTCTTCTCTAGGTGGGGTTAGGGTTAGGGGTTTGGGACTGTAGGATGTGGGATTAGGGTTAGGGTTAGGGGTTTGGGACTATAAAGACAGGGGTTAGGGTTAGGGTTTCTGGGACTATAGGGTCTCGGATTGGGACTGGGAACAAGGGACTAATGGCACTAGATTTGGGTTTGAACTTACTTTTGTTGGTTTTCTACTTCTTGTTAATAGAAGTTCAGTGTGCAGGGTGGCAACTGTTTCCCATCCTGCACTCTTCTTATTTCTGTTGGCATACCAGGGATTTTGTTTGTCCCACAGCTCTGGGTGATCCCTCATTGTTTGTATGAACTCTTCAGGTTCAACAGAGGCAGAGGCTCTTTCAGGTCTATTTACATATTCAGCTCTTGGCTGCATGTCCTGGTTTGCTTCAGCATCCATGCTTCTGTCTCTCTCTGTCTCCTCTCCACCTCTCCACCGGATTTCCTGGTATCCCAGCATCCTCCACTGCACTGCAGTCATGTGACCTTCCCACAGCCTGTGGGTGGTTTTTAAGCACTAATAGGGCGCATTCCATGCGGTTTCCATTCATTTCAATGGAGATGGGCGTTATTACAGCGCTATTTAAAGCACCCACAATATGCTCCAAAGATGCTGCTTGCAGGACTTTTGTCAGCGCCCAGCCAGCGCAACGCCTCAGTGTGCAAGGTTCCATTGAGATACATGGGCAGTGTTTTGCAGACGTTTTTTAGGTGCTATTTTTAGCGCTAAAACGCCTGTAAAACACCTCAGCTTGAAAGGGCCCTAAATGTGTATAAACGCACAAACGTGTGTGCTTTAGGCGCATATTTTAGGCAGAATCTTTAATGCAGAAAATATGCATCTAAAACGCATCGTTTTTTTCCACGAGTGTGAATGAGCTTGAGCTCTGGCAGCAATAACCTCTCTTTAATGCCGAAAATATGCGTCTAAATTGCAGCGTCTTTTTTTCTACCCGTGTCAATAAGCAGGTCACATCAAAAGTGACCTTTGATGTAAACATTACAATACTAACTTAGGAATGCAATGAACATACATTATAGCTGCTCATAATCATTGACAGTCATAGAGCTGGAAAATATATGATAATACAATCAGTGTTTAGATTCCAGGAGCCGTCCTTATACAGGAGCTGTAGGTGGTAGCGGCTCCTGTTTGCATTGTGCGGTGCGGATCATTAGCTTTACATTCCCAATGATCTGTTTGTGCCTCTGCTCCAGTCTGACCCGTAGCTCCAACACAAGCTGGGATCTCCTCCTCCCTCTTTCTTTGAGAATTGCATTATACGGCTCAGACAAAACATCCGTACGATCGTCTTTCTTGTAGCATTTAGCTGTGTTCAATTGATTGTGCATGCATGGTTACCGCTCTCCATAGTACACTGAATAACGCGGCTGAGTTCAAGCGCCGTTGCTGGTAATGACAATTTAGGTTGTGAAAGGATTTTAACGAGATGGAAAAACTTTGGTAGTTCTAAGCAGATGGTTTTTATTTCTTATACATTTTGCTCCTTTTTTTGTCAAAGTTGGAAGTGCACCTGTGGTTTTACAATAAGACAGTATGGTACAACTATGAGAATAAGAAAGACAGCAGTGTTCCCGCTATGTTCACTGTATATAGATCAGTGTTTCTCATTCTTTTTCCCATCGCCGCGCCCTTGAAAAGTATTTTCAGTCTTGGGGCACCCCAGTCTAAGGCTTGGTTCCCATTACTGCATGTCGAGGAACGCATGCAAAATCATGCACATTCCCCGACATGATCTTTAGAAGATGGTACAGGGGAGCCCCCCATGCATTGGCCAACCCCGTGCATTTTCGGTGCAGAGCATTTTTAACTACTTGCCTACTTGGAACTTTTAGCCCCTTTCTGCCCAGGCCAATTTTCAGCTTTCAATGCTGTGGCACTTTGAATGACAATTGCGCGGTCCTTCTATCGTTGTACCCAAACAACAGTTTATCATTTTTTTGAGACATGTAGAACTTTCTTTTGGTGGTGTTTAAAGCGGGATTCGGTCCTAAAAAAAAAAAAAAAATTAAAGTCAGCAGCTACTAACACTGTAGCTGCTGACTTTAAATAAGTACTTACATGTCCTGGGTGCCCGCGATGTCGGCCGCCCGAGGTCGACCCGTCCCTTGGCTCTCGGGTCCCGGCACCGCCATCCTAGGAAAGGGAAACAGGCAGTGGAGCCTTGCGGCTTCACTGCCAGTTTCCTACTGTGCATGCGCGAGCGGCGCGGCGCTCTGTTCTGTGAACGGCCCCGTGGTGTTCTGGGAACACACACAGTTCCCAAAAGACAACGGGGCCGCTCACCGAGGAGAAGAACTCACCGCGGAATAGGAAGAGGCAGATTAGGAAGACTGCCTAGCAACAAGGGTTTAGGTAAGTTTATTTATTTTTTTTTTTTTTAGGATTTTTGGTGATTTTTTTTTTCAGGGTGGCCCTCCACTTTAATTACCACTGAGTTTTTATTTTTTGCTAAAAAAAAGGAAAAACGACCTTACATTTTGAAAAAAAACCCTTTTTTTTTCAGTTTCTGTTAGAAAATTTGTAAATAAGTCTTTTTTTTTCTTCACTGATAAGGCTGCACTGATGGGCACTAATAGGCTGCACTGATGGGTACTGATAGGCTACAGTGAAGGGCACTGATGAGGTGGCACAGATTAGGAGGCACTAATATGCAGCACTGATGAGCACTGATAGAAGGCACTGATGGGCACTGATAGGCGGCACTGATGAGCAGGCAGTGATGAGCACTGAAGGGCAGCACTAACTAGCATCACTGATGGGCACTGATTGGCATCACTGCTGGGACCTGATTGGCATCACTGCTGGGCACTGTTGGGGCTGCACTAATAATCAGTGCCCTGATTATCTGTGCAGATCTGCCCTGTGAGGAAATGCCACTGATCGGCTCTCCTCTCCTCACACGCTGTCAGTGTGAGGAAAGGAATGCTGATAACTGGTATCTCCTTGTTTGCACGTGATCAGCTGTGATTGGACACAGCTGATCACATAGGTAAAAAGCCTTGTCATCTGCGCTTTCCCAAGATCGATGATGCGCTGTGAACCAGGGTCATAGCACACAACCGATCGCCGTGCTGCACGCCCCCGCGAGCGTGCAAGCGTAGTGAAAGTGGGATGACATCATATGACGTCGTCCCAGAACGAGGGAGCCCCTGCCCCTCAATTCACAATACTGCGGGTGGGAAGTAGGGTTGCCACCTGTACAGGATTCACCTGGACAGTCCGGGTTTTAAATCATGTGTCCGGGTTTCAGGTGGACTGAAACCCAGACACATTATTCAGACTGGGCTGTGGCTCCCCAGGTAACGAAGATTGTCACGCACAAATCTGTTGCCGTCTGGGAGCTGTGGGCGGCTGTCTGGGGGCAGGGCGATGATGTCAGTAAGTGCAATTTGGCCACACCCACTATTCACTGCTGTATGCTTTGCGCACCACATTACTACTCTTCTTGGGGCACCCAAAGGTGTGCCAGGCTGCTAAAATGTTCGGGTTTGGCTTGAAGAAAAGGTGACAACCCTAGCGGCAGGTGGTTAAAAGAGAAATGGTTAGGAAATCCTTTTCCTATGTTTCTGTGGGTAGGGCAGCCCATTGAAGAACTTAACACATGCCAATGTTTTTCCAGGACATTCATAATTTGATTCCATTGGGAAGCATATTTAGTGATTATTCTTGGGTATTCCTTTATTTGTTGAGTTCCGTTTTTGGAGTTTACTAGTAAAGTTTCACGTTTACATTTTGCCGCTTTGCTTTTTGCCTTTCTTAGAGGTTCATGGGGATACCCTCTTTCCCTAAATCTTTTATACATTTTGATTTCTTCCTCTTTAAAATGAAAGTCTTCAGAGCAATTTCTCCTGATCCTTAGGAATTGTCCCATTGGTATTCCATGAATCAGGGATTTAGGATGATGGCTTTGAGCCAATAACAATATATTCGCTGCCGTTTCTTTGCAAAATGTTTGGGTAATGATTTTACTTCCCTCTATAGTAAGTAGTAGGTCAAGGAAGGGTAGTGATACCTCATGGTGGGAATAGGTGAGTCTTATATTTCTCTCATTCATATTGAGTTGTAACAAAAATTCAGTCAGTTGTTCTACTGTCCCACTCCACACTATGAGGACATCGTCGATGTACCTCAGCCACAGGAGACAGTGCTCGAGGTTCATCCAGGATTTATACACCACCTCCTCCACCCAGAGGCCCAAATGGGGACACACGTATGCTGGGGCCCAGGTGGCTCCCATACAAGTGCTTCTTTGCTGATGATAATTAACCCCCAGGAATTGGAAATAATCATTCCTGAGCATGTTCAACTACATATTCATTATGAGGACAGAGGATATTCCTTTTCAAGGAAATGAACTACCACTTTAATTCGCTTTAGTGGTATATATTACAGCATTAATGTTAAAGTGCTTTTAAACACTGAACACTTTGAGCCGTACATTAATCACTTACTGGGTATTTGGCTTCTTTATCTTTAATTCTTGCCTATGTTCCATTATAGTATGGTTCCATGATCACTGCCTCAGGTTTCCTGTTTCAGGGCTGCTCCTTTCTCCTGCAACATCCTATGCAGTCTTCTTGCATACAGGGACTACAGTTGTGTAGCTCTACACAGTGTGCATCAATAGAAACACACAGCCCTATAGTCTAAGATGGCAAGGCCCTCCCACTGATTACATATCCCCTTCTCCCATGGGACAGCACTGGCTATTGGCCTCTCAGGGACAAAGTCTTCAACCCTGTATAGCTTCAAGTTATGCCTAATGCCCTGTACACACGACCAGTTTTCCCATCAGAATAAAATCTGAAGGTTTTTCCGACGGAGTTCCGATGGAATTCCGCTCAAGCAGTCTTGCATACACACGATTACACCAAAATTCTGGCCGTTCAGAACGCGGTGACGTACAACAAGTACGACGGGACTAGAAAACGGAAGTTGAAGAGCCAGTAGCTAATAGCTTCCCTCTTGTACTTGCTTCAGAGCATACGTTGTTTTTGGTACATCGGAACAGCATACAGACGAGCGGTTTTCCCGATAGGAATTGGTTCCATCGGAAAAATTTAGAACATGTTCTCTTTCTAGGTCCGTCAGAATTTTCGAAGTAAAAAGGCCGATGGGGCATCCACACGATCGGAATATACGATGAAAAGCTCCCCTCGGACTTTTTCTGTCGGACATTCCGCTCATGTGTATACAGCATTAGAGTTTACAAAGGGTTTCTTTTCTTCATCCTCCATCTAAACAAGGTGGCGGGGAGCAAAAGGAAGGTAAGTATCTGCAGTCGGCGGAGTCTACAATAAAGTAAACTCATTTATTTTCATTCATTGGCAAAACATACAGTCACTTTAAAAATCAAAACTGAGCTGCCTGCCACATTATAGTCCCTTCATCATAACATCACGTCACCGTGCCTATTTATCCTCATGTCAGACGTGATGTAAGTTATATTGAAATGCAGCGACATGCCCTCCGAACATTCCATTGAAAATAGCTCTATCTTGGAATTACAGTAGCCATGTGGATCCTGCAAGGTGATTACACAGCTTCCCCATCAGGAATGTACGATTGGCCTGTCAAGCTGTACAAGCATCAGCTTGTATTAAATCATCATCCTTTATTAAATGACCTTCTGCTCGTTGTGCGTGACCAGGTGGTGGATTGATGTAAAATCATTATTTGGGGAAACACTCGTTATACTGTCATGAAGCCAGATGATGCATCCTTATTGCCCTTACAGAAAATACACGGACGCGGTCTAAAGAGCAATCCATTCACAAATTGGGTTTGCGTGGCGATTATTGCTTCAAGATGACCTGTCATTCAGCACAGTCAAAGAAATAAACTAATAGTCATAACTGAAACAGTGAATAATATTTATCAATAATTCATAAACGCAATCAAGAGCATAATTTGTGGGCTTCAGTGAAATAAGAAAAATAATAATTGTTTCCTTAATAAAATATAGTGAATAAATCAAAATCATGTGTTTGACAAAAAAGACAGTCCTAGTATTCCTCTTGAAGAACTGGTTATTCGAATCCCACGTGTACAAATCCACATCCGTGATTGAAAAACTTTCACCAATTCGTGAAACACCACCACCTTCTAAAATGAACACTCACCAGAGCCAAAATAAAGTCGCTTTTGGTTTATGCCTGGGTTAAAGAAGAAGTAAAGCCTCTGAAAAAAAAAATACACCCTGCAAGACAAAGGCATAATGAGCTAGTATGCATAGCATAGCATAGCATACTAGCTCATTATGAATTACTTACTTGAGATCGAAGCCCCCGCATCGGCCCTCGTTTGCCTCCTCCGACGCCTCCATCTATGCCAGAATGACTTCTGGGTATCGTGGCTCCGGTGCTGTGACTGGCCGGGGCCGCAATGACGTCACTCCCGAGCATGCGCGCTGGTGCCGCCACTAACGCCATGATCGCTGTTAGAAACGGCACGCTCAGTGCGCCTGTGCTCGATGTCTACGGCATGTGCACGTAGATATCGGTGCTGCTATTTCTGCAAATATCTCCTAAACCTTTGAGGTTTGGGAGATATTTCTTGCACCTACAGGTATGCCTAAATCTAGGCTTACCTATAGGTTAAAGTGGTTGTAATGGGTTTACAACCACTTTAACCACTCCATTCATATGGATATATCTGAATTTTTCCAAACAGAAAGCCAATAATCACTCCATACATCTCCACAATGATCTCAGGATCTCAAAGAAAGCAAACAGCCATCATTGCGCAACATATTATGCTTTATGCAATCAATAAAATAGACATAAAAAATTTCCACTCACAAGTATGGTGCCTATAGACCGGGACTGAGTCTTTCCAGCAATACTTTTGTGGTTAGCAAACGCCGTTCCGTCTCCCGGGATCGGCGTGCGGTCCAAGCCTCGATATGGTGCGGGTCGGGGCAGGAAGTGACGTTGGCCTTATCCAGAAGACTCTACGCGTTTCGCATCCAATCATGCGTCCTCTGGAAGCTGCCCGGAAGACAGAACGGCGTTTGCTAACCCCAAAAGTATTGCTGGAAAGACTCAGTGTCGGTCTATAGGCACCATACTTGTGAGTGGAAAATTTTTATATCTATTTTATTGATTGAATAAAGCATAATATGTTGCGCAATGATGGCTGTTTGCTTTCTATGAGATCCTGAGATCATTGTGGAGATGTATGGAGTGATTACTGGCATACCGTTTAGAAACCTTCAGAAATATTCATATGAGTGGAGTGGTTAACCCAGGCATAAACCAAAGGCGTCTTTTTATTTTGTCTCTCGTAAGTGTTCATTTTAGAAGGTGGTGGTGTTTCACGAATTGGTGAAAGTTTTTCAATCACGGATGTGGATTTGTACACGTGGGATTCGGATAACCAGTTCTTGAAGAAGAAAACTGGGACTGTCTTTTTTGTCGAACACATGATTTTGATTTATTCACTAATATTTTATTAAGGAAAAAAAATATTATTTTTCTTATATCACTGTAGCCCACTAATTATGCACTTGATTGAGTTTATGAATTATTGATAAATATTATTCACTGTTTTAGTTATGTGGTAAGTTATGTATATTATTTAGGGTCAGCGCAGTTACACTTTTTATTGTAACATTGTTTACTTCACATTACTGGTGGGGAATATATGACTAAAGCAGATCCGCTATTTGAAGGCACATTTCCACATTTTTTACATAGACTTATATTTTTGCGTCAGTGACACATTTTTCACAAACTAATAGACATGTCTACCAATTTTATCTGAAATGGGAAAGAGTGATGCAAGTGTTACTAAACCCCGGACCCTGCATTCACTATATCTGGTCTCCCACAGTACACAGAACATGGAAATGCATTTATTTTCTAAATATAAACTGCTAAATATCGTTTCTCATCGGTAAATAGCAGTCTTGTGACTTCTATCAGTGTCTGGTTAACCACTTGCTTACAGGGCACTTTTACCCCCTTCCTACCCAGGCCAATTTTCAGCTTTCAGTGCTGTTGCACTTTGAATGACAATTGAGCGGTCATGCAGCACTGTAGCCAAATTACATTTTTATATTTTTTTTCACGCAAATAGCTTTCTTTTGGTTGTATTGATTCACCACTGGGGTTTATCATTTTTTGCTAAAAAGACAGAAGACCGAAAATTTTGAGAAAAAAAAAAACATTTTTCACATTTTGTTATAAAATTTTGCAAACAGGAAATTTTTCTCCTTCACGGATGTTCGCTGATGAGGCTGCTCTGATGGGCACTGATAGGCACCGATGGGCACTGATGAGGTGGCACTGGTGGGCACTGATGAGGCGGCACTGGTGTGCACTGATGAGGCGGCACTGGTGTGCACTGATGAGGAGGCACTGATAGGTGGTACTGTTGGGCACTGATAGGTGGCACTAATGGGCTCTGATAGGCAGCACTGATGGACACTGATAGGTGGCACTGATAGGCGGCACGATGTGCACTGGTAGGCAGCACTGCTAGGTGCCACTGATATTGAGGCACTGATGGGCACTGGTAGGCAGCACTGCTAGGTGCCACCGATATTGAGGCACTGATAGGCACTGGTAGGCAGCACTGCTAGGTGCCACCGATGAGCACTGATATGTGGCACTGGCGGGCACTGATAAGTGGCATTGGTGGGCATTGATTAGCAGCACTGGCAGGCGCAGTTTGGGCCGGTTACCGGCTTTCTTCTATTCTCCGAACGCTGATCATGAAGAGAAAAGCTGCTGCACACAGAAAGCTTTTTATCCTAATGCATAGAATGCATTAAGATAAAAAAAAAAAACCTTATGCCTTTACAACATCTTTAAAGGGCCGCTGTGATTGTCCGTTTACTCTGTTCTGTGATCAGCCGAGTCTGAGTCAGTGATCACAGAGCGTGCCGGCCGCATGCCGCAGGGGGCACGTGAGCACGGGAGGACGTCTATTGATGCCCTCCTGGAACTGGAAGCCTGCGCTGTAGCCATCTTTTTGAAAGTGGTTAACTTGTAAGAGTTTTCATTCTCCTCTGACTGTCCTATGAGGCTGCAGGATCCCTGACCCTCTGTCTGTACAGTGCTGATTGTCCCTGTGCCAATCACATGCACCCTCCCAAGAAAAAAAAAAAGAAACGCTCTAGCACTACACAACAAACTGAGCATGTGCAGAGTGAAGCCAAAGGCTCTGTACTGTCAGGAGATGGATTAGGGACAGTGGAAAAAGGGGAGGATTTGAGAAGACAGGGATCAAACAGCCTTTTTACACAATGCATAGGATTAACCCCTTAGGTTCCACCGTGAGTGTAACAAGCATGCTTTACTGCATATACAGACTGATTTTACTGTTGTGGGTTTAGTAACACTTTCATTTTAGCATTTTGTGCAAAAATAATACTGTGACAGTATGTACTATGTAAATCAGCATAAAAGTGGCACTGGATCCTCAAAGCTGCAGTTTGAGAAGCTCTGGCAGGTCATTGTGAATGGAGAAAGCAGGGTTCTACACTTTCACTGGATTTGGTAGTTTTGGATCGCGGCTGGGTGCTTGAAGGTTCCAAAGAGTATTGGGCGGGACAGAACCTTTAATTCAGTGTCCAGGCTTTACTTGACTCTTGCAGCCTGTGTGAGTGTAGGTCTGAGCATAGCTCAGGGCAGGTGGAGTTGAAGTTGTTGCAGCCAGGAGGGAGGTGTGCTCCTGTCTGGAGATCAAGGCAATATCCTCGAGACAGCACTACATTTGGTAGAGGTTTCAGGCCATTGAACCGGCAGTTGGTTCAACTGAGAGAGTTTGGCAGACTAGAGCTGAGGCAACTGGGACCAGGGTAGCCAGAGGAATCTGTGAGTCTCGGAGGAGTGAGAGCTCCTGGGTATCAGGAGAACCTCAACCTAGGAGCTAAGAGTGGGCCCATGCAGCAAAGTACTTCAATTAAATCTGAGTGAGCTTAAGATTCAGGTGGCTCAGTAATTTTCATTTTGTGTGTAGCAGAAACCCCTGCATGGAAGCCCTACGTTGTAAAGACTTCACTTTTCTGTTTTCTTTTTAAAACAGTGGGCTACCAGGCCCTTAACTATAGTCCCTATCTGCCGTGGACAAAATGCATCTACCACGAGAGCTAAGCACCCCCATATCATAGTTACATAATCTGTAGAGTTCCACTGCTATCCGACTGGGAGTAGTATCAAAATACGTTCAGGCATTTTAGGCTGAGGATAGGAATTAGGCTATCAGTACAGTTAGGGTATAGGGAGAAGCTAAGGTTTGGTCCTGGAAACTGTCGCATGATAAAAGGATGCCAGCTCAGCCAACCGTGGCTATGGAATTTCCTGCTCCACAGCCGCATGTAACAAAGGGGTGAGGATGCTGGTGACATCATTGACCTAATATGGCCACGTATCCATGTGGCCATATTAGGTCAATAATGTCATCAGCATCCCTGAGTTTAGCCCAAACCCATGGGGAACTGTCAGGCCTCCAGCCAAATCAGCTAAGGCCATGGCTTGCAGCCACATATAACAAATTGGTGGGGATGTTGGTGACATTACTGATGAATGGACTTCTGACAGGATCAACAGGTGTTTTTAAATTCTTGCGGGGCTTTTTAAGACGAAACATTGGGAAATTAATAATTAATATTATTAATAATAATAATTAATAATTAATGTATTGCAGAGAATGTGCATTTTTTTAGTTTTGCCCAGACATATGGTCTAGGTGCTCAAAGTTGCCCCAGGTCTATACCAATGCTCCTGCATTCTAGAAATAGTTTTTGTGCACATACATGTATTATTCACTCTACTTTGTCAAATTGGCATAACTATTTTAAGTGCAGTTGCATCCCACAATGGAAGGCTAGTACAGTAGCAATTTTTTGGAACATTGTCATTATTTTCACTTGCTATTCACTTGCCACCTACCGTAATTAAACTGCTGTAACCTTAATCTAAAACCAGCAAAGCCCTCCTTTAATGGACTTTTTGCTCTGGGAAAGAGTGTTTTTCCTATTGTCCTATACAAAATCCATAGGGAAATATGGTTTCCGTAGATTACATATAATTACCATACTAAGCTGAATAATAAAGAGGAAAGTATGTCAATTACTGACTGAAATTATATAGAAGTTTCAATAAGAAAAATGTATTTATCTTGTATGAAGTGCAGAATTCCCAGCTCACTAATACACTCATTTTGGGCTTCTTAGTTGCCACATATTCAGAAGCTAAATTAGACTTTAAAATAAGTGTTCAAGTTAAACATCTTTTAATATGTTAGAATAGGCTGGAAAAGAACTTTCGCAAATAACTCAACCACTATTCAGAGCTTAAAACTTAACTCTGGCCTTTTTTTTTTTTTTTTAAGTCCCTCTGGGGCAGCAATTCCATCAAACGTTTTCTTTCTGGTTGATCTTTTTATCTTTCCGAAAGGGTAGTATTCTGACCACCACTGTAAGGTGCATTTTCCCACTGACACCCTAAGGATTGCTTTTTATAAGGGGAGCTCTGAGACATAGAATTTTTTTTAAGGGTTCCTCTAGGGTAAAAAGCTTGGGAAGGGTAATCTTAGAAATCAGTCTGCAATACTCATCTTCTGTTTGGTGCTGTCCCCCATAGTAATGCCTAGTACACACCAACAGGTTTTTTTCATTCAACCCAGCGGGCTGAAAAAAAAAAATCTGAAGAGCTTGGGAGGAGCCACTGTACTAAAAATCCAATATTGGTAAGGCGATTTCCCCCACTGAGCTATTGTGTTCTGACAGAGGGAAGGCCCCATTGCCAGAACACACTGGTCAGTGCTCTCAGCCAATTGGTGCTGATCAGCAGACCTTTTTCGTTCATGCCACTTTGATAGAGGCTGGTCGAATGGCCGGCTTTTGTCAGACCAGTTGCCGTAGACACAGGCTAAATGTCAACCGTTTTCCATAGAACCGGCTGATGTCGCCCGACATTCGGCCCATTTGTACGGCTCTCAGGCTGGATTCACACTGAGTCGATTTGATGCGGGTTTCGCCGCATCCAATTCTCAATGAAGCCTGTTCACACATCTCCGGTTGGTTGCGGAGCGCATTGCACAGGGGTCCTGTGTGTTTTTTGCTCCATTTCAGGTCCGAATTCAGGTGAAAATTCAGGCCTGATTCGTCCCTGAAACGGAGAACAGGGATGCACCGGACCCCTGCTGTGAGCCGCTCCGCACAACATCGTGAACCCAGCCTTAAATGCTTTGTCCACAAAATGTCCTCAGTCCTCCAGCTTCAATGAAGCATAGCATAATTCAACCTGAAATACTGAGAGAGATCTATACTGTGAGTGCAGGACATTATGGAACCATCCCCTAAGGGTTGTCATCAAGGCGCCCTACACTTTCAGTGCACTGTTCCCTGCATAATTTAGAAACAACCACTGCCATTGAAAGATACGGAGAGGAAGAAATCTGGGAAATGCTTGTAAAAAATTTTAAAAAAGCATTAAATACGCACAAAGGCCCCTGGTAGGGGCTTGGAAATGGGTTCTAAAGCTTTCCAGTAACAAGTACAGAGAAAACCATTTTGATTAAATTATATTCAGCCAAGATTGACCCAAATTGTGTGTAGAGGATATTTAGCCACTTCCAGCCCAAGGCTGTCATATGACGTCCTTGACTTTCAGTGGGAATATCTGAATGATGCCTGCAGCTACAGGCATCATTCAGATATCCTCATTTTCAGCCAGCGATTCTGTGCACTATAAGAATGATCATAGTGGCGGTTTCGCCGCTTCATAGTTCTTACAGGCGATGGGAGTGGAGGACCCCCCTCCCGCCACCATTTGGTGCTTCTGTGGGCACTCCCATGCCATCGGGGACCCGGAGGAAGAATTGGCCGCCACCGCATGACCATAGAGATTTCCGGGGAGACCAGATGGTCACCAGTCATCTCTATGTCCGTCGGAGGCCCAGGCACGGCATTATGACGTCACGTCCAGGCCGCGATTGTAAACAAAGCCGCGATCGTGGCTCGTAAGCATGAGATTGTGAATTTATTTTTTTTGATCTCATGCTTTACAGCCTGGAGGAGAGATGTGTGGTCTTATTGACCCCACATCTCTCCATAAAGAGGACCTGTCACGCACCCTTCCTATTACAAGGGATGTTTTCAAAAATACCCAATCTTCTGCACAGGAAAAGAGAAGGTGGTCAAATGACCTATGTTTAACGGACAACTTTATATCCAAAACATCCCTACCAGGTTCTCTGCCTAATGTGTACACAAGCTGTACCCCCTTTCATTCCTATGGATGGTCTGTAAGTCACTGGATGGCGGGGGGCACCATACAGTTAGTATGGACCATCTATAGGAATTAATAGGGTGGGAGCACAATGGGCAGAGCAGAGGACCCAGATGGAATGTTGCTGTTTAGGGGTTGGTTAGATCAAGGGTTAATTGATAAAGAGCATGATAAATTCACTTTCAGGGGTAATAAACTGGGTGACAACTGTTTTTACTAAAATGCAAATGGACCTCCTCTAATGAGTGGAGACCTCAGAAGTGGGACATTTACGTGTAATGTACCCAAGCCAGGTTGATAGATCATTGATTACTACACTTAACCCATGCACGCTATCCTAGGATGGGTTTGGGTAAACAGAGCGTAGTGGACTGTTTTAGTTCATTCATCTATCCATACAACACAGTCCATGAAACTTAAAGTGTTACTAAACCCACAACAGTAAAATCAGTCTGTATATGCAGTACAGCATGCTTGTTATACTCACTGTGGAACCTAAGAGGTTATTCCTCTGCATTGTATAAAAAGGTTGTTTGATCCTGTCTTCTCTGATCCTCCCTTTTTTTCCACAGAGCCTTGGGGGCCTTGGGGGCAAGCTGCACATGCTCAGTTTGGTGTGTATTGCTAGAGAGCTTTTTTTATTGTTCTTGGGGCAGTGCATGTGATCAGCACAGGGCCAATCAGCACTGTCCAGACAGAGGGTCATGGGTCATCCAGCCTCATAGGACAGTCAGAGGAGAATGAAAACTCCTACAAGCTTTAACCAGGCACTGATAGAAGTCACAGGACTGCTAAATACTGCTGATGAGAAAAGGTATTTAACCGTTTATATTTACTAAAATAATTGTATTTCCATGTTCTTTGTACGGTAGCAGACCAGATATAGTGAATGCAGATCCTGGGTTTAGTAAGACTTTAACATACAAAACATATAAGTAAGCTGGTGTGATTCTAGGCATGTAACTTCAATTTTATTTATCTGTGTTTTTCTATGTTTTGATAGCACACATCTGTCACATATAAAAGGATGAGTGGTATTAAGTGGCAGGGAACAGAGGCAATGTGAAAGGCTGTGTCTTAAAAGATCTAGTAAATAAATGGAATCCTGACAAATAGACATACACAAGGGGCAGCAATGATTGCAGAGTCCCATCTGCTTTTCTGAAAAGGGGTATTCTGAAGGTCACATCCTCCAATGATTACCTATCTGTCTGTGTCTATCTATCTATCTATCTATCTATCTATCTATCTATCTATCTATCTATCTATCTATCTATCTATCTATCTATCTATCTATCTATCTATCTATCTATCTCGATATATATAAAATAAAAATAAATGAATAAATGAAGCATTGCTTCCTGTATGTATTTTAACAGAATTTGAAAATCTACATTGATACATTAGGTGTTTTTTTTGATAAGCTGAAGTTAGAAGCAGATTGGTTACCATTCAGAGCTGTGCCAGGTTTTGCACTCTCCCATTAAATATATCAACCCCTATAGCATCATCTTCTACAAAAAAAAGAAATACTGTAGATAGATAGATAAATAAATATTAGGAGATACAGTATGTATAGGTAGGCTTAGATTGGATGGATAGATAGCTAGAACACCGCATAAACTCTCTATTCTATCACAACTCAAAAGAAGGTCCAGATAGACTCATATACATAGAACTTAGAATTTACTATACGAAATGGTAGTTAAACAGAGGAATAATTCAAATAACATGCTAATCCTCTTCTCCATTTAAACCTTTGTGAGGTAGGACCTTATGGAGATCCGTTATAACATGATGGGTGGTTTGTGGTCCTAAAGGCTGCCCACCAGCAACTGTGGGGTCCTTATGGACCCCCGGAGGAGTTTTGATGGATGAGAGCACCACACCAGCTTATATTGCCTTTGAATGGATGTCACTGAACAGTGAAGTGTTTGCATCTCTGAGCCTCCTCCTTCCTATTAAGCCAGCCATAAACGGTTCAAATCTTGGCTTCAGCAGGGACTGGCCGAGTTTTGAACCATGCATGGGCAGGCTGATTGTACCCAAGTTGATCGATCTATTACCTTGGGTACAACCAGCCTGACTGACTTTTCATGTGATTATTGCTAGCGGCTATAGCCGCCATCAATAATCACTGTGTGTTCTCCCGGCTAGGGCGGCTCACCATGACCCCCCCTTCCTGACCGGGAGAACAAAATAGCTCCATGGGAGGGACTTCCCCATCAATAGTGAATGTGTTGGTGGGGGAATTGAGCAATTTTCTTTCCTGTAGGGAAAAAAAATTGCACCATCTATGGCCAGCTTTACAGCGGAGGAAGGAAATGAGGAAAAACTAGTTAACAAATGACTAATTCACTCATTGGTTCCAGATCAGCTGATGCAGCAGCCCTCCCCTTCCTCCCCTGTATATCTCCACACCATTATTTAGTGGCAGTTACATTATATTAACACATTTATCTCTTTATCCTGCACATCTGATTTATCTCCATCCCTCCACTGATAGGCTGCACCGATGGGTACTGATGAGGCAGCACTGATAGGCACTGATCAGACAGCACTGATAGGTACTGATAGGCATCACTAATGGGCACTGATAGGCGGCACTAATGGGCACTGATATGCAGCACTAATGGGCACTGATATGCATCACTGATGGGCACTGATAGGCATCACTGATGGGCACTGATAGGCATCACTGATGGGCACTAATTGGCACTGATAGGGCTGCATGTTTTATTCCCTCAATACCAGCAATTTTACACATTTCCAGAAATTGTGGCAAAAAAATTGATCACCTTGTGGTATCTACTTTCCAAAAAAGGGCTCAATTTGAGGGTGTTAATACTATCCTGGCATTTTATTTTTCTATTTTTTTATAACAGAAAGTACAGTAAGCCATATTTTTCCCCCTGGGAGTTCCGCCACTGGTGTTGGTAGTTATTTTATTTTTTACCATTTTATTTATTCATTTATTTTTACACTTATTTTTTAGTTTTTTTTACAATTTTATTTTTTATTATTTTTTACATGTTTTTTAGGACCCCCATTGGGGGGCTTTGGTGAAATGTCAGGGGTCTAAACAGACTCCTGATATCTCACTTTTGAGACAGAGAAAAGGCCAAAGGACAGATCCATCAGTCCCTTTCTCCGTAGCCAGAGATAGCTCTGTACAGAGCTTCCCGTTCATTCAAAAATGAAGGCATAGTAAGCAGTTTACTATGCCCCAGCTATGCATGAATAAATAAAAAAAAAAAGTCAGTGGTTGGTATCGATCGATCACTGACTCTATTCAGTTAAACAAGGAAGGGGCTGGTAGATGACACTTTTGCTGTCCCTTCACTTGTTCTCCATCCTGACAGATCCCCTGCATCAGCTGGTGGGAGAGGGAGACCTGGCAGCGCTGTGAGTGGGGGGCGATGGGGAGCAAGGGAAGCACACAGGTGCCCAAGACAGAAGGACAGGGATAGAGAGGCAGTGGGAGTGGCATGTTTAGGAACCAATGCTTTTCATTTCTCTCCTGCAGCGGCTACATGGAGGGATCGGTTCCTCTACATGCCTCCGTCCTCCTATCCAGGCATACAGGGGAGCCGCACAAGCCCCCCCTAGACCTTGGGGCTAGGTCGCTATGGCAACCCCTGTACGTAGGCCCCTGGGACGGCCTCTCATGTACCTCCAGCACAAGTACCCCTGAAAAGTGGGAAGATAGAGTGAAGGGTCAAGAGGAACATGAGTGCCATCAAATGTTTCTTGCAGAACCTCACACTGGTAATGTTGACTAGTGAATGAATGCAAAGCATTCTTTGATTGGATAGGTAGAGAGTGTGACATCACCACCCCTCCTATCCACCTCATCCAATCAGAGAAAGCCTTGCATTCATTCCTGAAAAATGCAAAGCGCTCTCTAATGGTGCCTGTGCTGAACAGCTGACCTCCTGTGTTCACAATGCAGCAGGGCGGCCGGACCTAGAAGCATGTAGAGATCACTGGAGTAGCAGTGTCTACTTCAATGACTTCCAACTTCCAGGGGCATCGGCAATGTGGACCGATGTAACTATGTCTAAAATATCCATACCTGGAATTCTTTTTTGAAAATGAACTCTGGCTAGTGAGAGTCTGCCAACTCTGCACAGGTTTGCAGCTGGATCTGGGAACAGTCCAGGGCAGGCACTTGTTTAGGAGCAGATGAACGAGTCTGAGGAAGTAACAAAGTCCCAGGGCAGGCCAAGGTAAGCCAGGAGCAGGAAGTGCAGTATGGGTCGCAAGGAAAAAGATGAAGACCAGCCAGCACTGGCACTGAGTCAGCCTATCCCTCAAACAGCAAAAAACAAAAAGGACTTAAACATGTAGTGCTGTACCTCCAAATACAATACAAATTATATTCATAAACCAACATGGAATAGTAGTGTGTCAAAATGACAGAATCCATAAGCCTGCCTTCCAACCTCACAAAACACCCTCCACTCATAGACTGGTACACCTCCCACCCTGACCTCCTTAAATGTAGTTTACATTTAAGGAGGTCAGGGTGAAGGGTGCACCAGTTGTTGCACTGAGAAAGGGGCCCAGTCCCTTAAAATGTGTAAGCTGGTTCTGTCCTCCGCACAATTCCATGAGGTTGGAAGGCGGGTTTCTGGATTCTGTCATTTTGACACTCTACTATTCTATGTTGGTTTGTGAGTATAAATTTGTATTGTTAACCACCTAATAAAGTGCTGGAGGTAAGGTAAAGCACTAAGCTTTTGTGCCCTTTTTTTTGTTTGTGCAGTACCAGATTTCCTAATCTGAGGAGGGCTGCAGTGGCCATAGCAATTGCACCATTTATGTCAAGCTTCCCTACCATATCTGAGCACTGAAGTGTCAAGTTTACCTTGTTCCTTGGTTCCCTCAAACAGGCCATTTGGCAACACAACTGATGCTAATTGTGCACACTTGGTGAAATGCGCACCTCAAAGTACACATACAAATATACACCTAGCCATGACTCTGTGCAGAACCATGGACAAAGACACATGCAGGTGCCTAAGACAGGTTATGGCGGGGACAGCGGTAAGTGCTAAGTGCAGAACCACTAAAAACAACCTGGTAGACCTAGGTAGTATTATTATGGATGGGTACAGTGCCTTGAAAAAGTATTCATACCCCTTGAAATTTTGCACATTTTGTAATGTTACAACCAAAAACATAAAAGTATTTAATTGGGATTTTATGTGATAGGCCAACACAAAGTGGCATATACCGTATTTATCGGCGTATAACACGCCCATTTTTCCCCTTAAAATCAGGGGGAAATCGTGGGTGTGTGTTATGCACCGATCCCCCGCCGATTGTGAGCCTTTTGGCGGCTCTCGGAGGGTTTCGGCCGTTCTCAGCGGCTTCCGGCCATTCTCGGCGGCTTTCGGACGCTTTCTGTCATTCTCGGTGGCTCTCGGCCACTCTCGGCCGCTCTCGGCGGCTTTTGGCTATTCTCGGCGGCTCTCGCAGTCCCGTGTGAGCCACCAAAAGCCGAGTGCAAGAGCGGTCGAGAATGGCCGAAAGCCGCCGAGAGAGGCCAAGAGCCGCCGAGAGCGGCTGAGAATGGCGGCGCCATTTTTAAACGCCAGATATCTGCAAACAACACAGGGCAAGGCTGCAATCGGCTGCAGACTACTGATGGACACTGACAAGGCTGCAATGGGGGACAATGGGGGACAAGGCTGCAATGGGGGACAATGCTGCAATGGGGGACAAGGCTGCAATGGGGGACAATGCTACAGAAGGACACTGACAAGGCTGCAATGGGGGACGATGCTATAGATGGACACTGACAAGTCTGCAGATGGACACTAATGAGGCTGCATTGATGGGCATTTAAATGAAGTTTTTTTCCTTAAACTTCCCTCCTAAAAGTTTTTTTCCTTAAAATTCCCTCCTAAACTTGGGGTGCGTGTTATACACCAGCGCATGTTATACAATGATAAATACGGTAATTGTGAAGTGGAAGGAAAATTTGTATTTAGCCCCCCGAGTCAATAAAAGAAAATCAACCGGTGCAAATAAAACCTAAAACAGCAGCTAGAACACTGAGGGTCAAAATATCAAATCCCCAATCGTAACTATATAAAAAAGCAGTGAAGCGCGAAACATAAGAACAATACTAAATAAATGATGATAAAAAGAAACAGTCCATGCTCTTCACATAAAATCTTCACGTAAGATGGTCAGCAAGCACCAACATGTGTCCACTAAAGTGATTATATATTGATACGGTGACTCAACCTCCACCAACGATAATCCTAGCAGCTCACTTCAAAAAATGGACCCCTGAGTAAATCAGTCAGGTCTCACAGGCAGTTCCCTTAAGTAGCACTAGATGGATGCTGGTAACTTGCTAGATCATAAGGACTATCACCATCAACTCCGGGTGGGTGGATACATAGAAGAGGAAACAATAATATCTAGTGCTCTCCATAATCTTTATAAAGATTTATTAAAATATAAAAGGTGCACTTACAAGTAACGCACTGAGCCTCAGTGCAAAGGATTCACAGCATATCGTAGTGTACTCCACGAGAATCAGTGTGTAGGGCGCGGGTGACGTCACACACAAAAATCACGTGGTCCCGTACGTGTTACGTCCCAAGGGGGCGGGACTTCATCAGCAAATTTATTTATTATTGTTTTTATGTTTTGCGCTGCACTGCTTTTTTTTATAGCCCCTGAGTCAATACTTTGTAGAACCACCTTTCGCTGCAAATACAGCGGCAAGTCTTTTTGGGGATGTCTCTACCAGCTTTGCACATCTAGAGAGTGAAATGTTTGCCCATTCTTCTTTGCAAAATAGCTCAAGTTCTGACAGATTGGATGGAGAGCGTCCGTGAACAGCAATTTTCAAGTCTTGCCACAGATTCTCAATTGGATTTAGGTCTGGACTTTGACTTGGCCATTCAAACACATGAATAGTCTTTGATCTAAATTCCAAACCATTTCATTGAAGCTCTGGCTGTATGTTTAGTGTCGTTGTCCTGCTGGAAGGTGAGCGGAATGTCCAACAGAAAAAGTCAGACGGAAGCTTTTCCTCGTCTATTCCGATCGTGTGTAGGCCTCATCGGACTTCTTTTTTCGAAAATTCTGACGGACCTAGAAATAGAACATGTTCTAAATATTTCCGACTGAACCAATTCCTATTGGGAAAACCGATCGTCTGTATGCTGTTCCAATGGACCAAAAACAACGCATGCTGTGAAGCAAGTAGGAGACGGAAGCTATTGGCTACTGAACTTCCTTTTTCTAGTCTCGTCATAAAGTGTTGTATGTCACCGCGTTCTTGACGGTCGGACTTTGGTCGGGTTGAACGTGTGTAGGCAAGACCGCTTGAATAAATTTCCGTCGAAGAAACCTTCGGAGTTTATTCCGACGGCTAAACCGGTCGTGTGTACGTAGCATAACAAGTTTTCTTCTAAGGCTGACCTGTATTTGGCTCCATCCATCTTCCCATCAACTCTGACCAGCTTACCCTGTGTCTGTTGAAGAAAAGCATCCCCACAACATGATGCTGTCACCAGCATGTTTCACGGTGGGGATGGTGTGTTCAGGGTGATATGCAGTGTTAGTTTTCCGCCACACATAGCATTTCGCTTTTAGGCCAAAAAGTTCAATTTTGGTCTCATCTGACCAGAGCACCTTCTTCCACATGTTTGCTGTGTCCCCCACATGGCTTCTCGCAAACTGCAAGCAGGACTTCTTATGACTTTCTTTCAACAATGGCTCTTTTCTTGCCACTCTTCCATAACAGCCAGATTTGTGGAGTGCACGACTAATAGTTGTCCTGTGGACAGATTCTCCCACCTGAGCTGTGGATCTCTGCAGCACCTTCAGAGTTACCATGGGCCTCTTGGCTGCTTCTCTGATTAATGCTCTCCTTGCCTGTCAGTTTAGGTGGACGGTCATGTTTTGGTACGTTTGCAGTTGTGCCATACTCTTTCCATTTTCAGATTATTGATTGAACAGTGCTCCGTGAAGATGTTCAAAGCTTGGGATATTTTTTTATAACCTAACCCTGCTTTAAACCTCTCCTAAACTTTATCCCTGACCTGTCTGGTGTGTTCCTTGGCCTTCATGATGTTGTTTGTTCACTAAGGTTCTCCAACAAACCTCTGAGGGCTTTACAGAACAGCTGTATTTATAATGAGCTTAAATTACACACAGGTGAACTCTATTTACTAATTAGGTGACTTCTGAAGGAAATTGGTTCCACTAGATTTTAGTTAAGGGTATCAGAGTAAAGGGGGCTGAATACAAATGCACACCACACTTTTCACATATTTATTTGTAAACATTTTTGAAAACCATTTATCATTTTCCTTCCAATTCACAATTATGTGTGTTGGTCTATCACATAAAATCCCAATAAAATACATTTACGTTTTTGATTGTAACATGACAAAATGTGGAAAATTTCACTGGGTATGAATAATTTTTCAAGGCACTGTGCATGTGAAAATTCTCTCATGTTTCTTGAATCTCACCTTCATTAACAGATTCCCAGTAGAAATCATATTATAGTCTGTGTCTGTTTTAATTAGTCCACTCGCTTTTAAGTAACAATTTAAAATATTCAGTTAATCAGCACACTGAGACAGCCTTGCTGTAATGTGTATTCATGCTCATTTGGAAATGAATCATGCAACTTTTCATAGGTCATCGGCAACCCACTTAGTGTCAGCTCTCCCCTGTCTTGTGTGTACGGCTGCCATATCACTCCTAATTAAAGTGTATGTAACCCCATTTACTAAAATTCCATACAAGCATTAACATGGTAATGTAATTTCTACAGTCAGTTTTTTTAATCTGTAACTTTTTATTAAAATAATACCAGAGCAATGTTTATAGATCCAGTATGGGCAGTCATCGCTGACACTGCGTGCAACCACTAGACGACCAGCCACCGCAGTTATACTGCGGCAGGTTGGCTCCCCTGGGCAAATCGCCATAGGTATACGTCGGCCGCTTTAAGACCACTAGGGGGCGCGCGCGATGATCGCTCCTGAGAGACACGGAACGGAGATCTGTCAATGTAAACAGACAGATCTCTGTTCTGTCAGGGGTGAGGAGACACATCTGTTGTTCATACTAAGTATGAACAGCGATATGTCTCCTCCTTCAGGCAGTCCCATCCCCCCACAGCTAGGATCACTGAGTAGGACACACAGTTAACCCCTTGATCGCCCCCTAGTGTTAACCCCTTCCCTGCCAGCGACATTTATACAGTAATCAGTGGCTATTTTTAGCTCTGATCGCTGTATAAATGTCAATGGTTCCAAAAAAGTGTCAAAAGTGTTCGATCTCTCCACCGCAATGTCGCAGTCCCAATAAAAATCGCAGATCGCCGCCATTAAATAAAAAAAAAAAAAATAATAATAATAAAAAAGCCATAAATCTATCCCCTATTTTGTAGACGCTATAACTTTTGCACAAACCAATCAATATACGCTTATTGCGATTTTAATTACCAAAAATATGTAGAAGAATACATATCGGCCTAAACTGAGGAAGAAATTCGTTTTTTTATATTTTTTGGGGGATATTTATTATAGCAAAAAGTAAAAAATATTCCTTTTTTTTTTTCTTCAAAATTGTCGCTATTTTTTTGTTTATAGCGCAAAAAATAAAAACCGCAGAGGTGATCAAATACCACCAAAATAAAGCTCTATTTGTGGGAAAAAAATGGACAATTTTGTTTGGGTGCAGCTTCGCACGACCCTGCAATTGTCAGTTAAAGCGACGCAGTGGTGTATCGCAAAAAATGGTCTGGTCATTAAGGGGGCAAATCCTTCCGAGGCTGAAGTGGTTAAGAGAAAGCCATACACATGTTGTTGTTTTTTGGTGGGGACATGGTTTCTTTTGGCAAAATTGTCTTGCAAAATGATTAAATTTTTTTTATGTATTTAGAGAAAAAGACATTTAAGCACTTCAATACTAGGCACTTTCACCCCCGTCCTGCCCGGGCCAATTTTCAGCTTTCAGTGCTGTCGCACTTTGAATGACAATTGCGCGGTCATACAACGCTGTACCCATATGAAATTTCTATCATTTTTTTTTTCTCACAAATAGAGCTTTCTTTTGGTGGTATTTAATCACCGCTGGGTTTTTTATTTTTTGCTAAATAAACAAATACCGGAAATTATGAAAAAACGTGTTTTTCTTCACTTCTGTTATATGGCTTTCCAAATAAATAATCTTTCTTCATAAATTTAGGCCAAACTGTATTCTGCTACATTTCTTTGGTGAAAATAACCCAAATCAGTGTTTATTATTAAAGCGGAGTTCCGGCCACAGAATTTTTTTTTCCCGACATCCCCTCAGACTGCAGTAATAACACACATAAACTATATGTATATTTGCTAGTGGATAGTAAGCATATTTTTTTTTTAACCTTACGATTTAGATGATCGTCTTCTGGCCTTTGCCATGATGAGTGTGGGCATATGAAGCCCAATCGCAACCTCTTCCTGGATAACCGAATCGACAGGTGCATGCTGGGTAACCAGCATGCACCTCTCGATCTCGTGCATGCGCGATGCTCTGGCGGCTGTAGCGCCAATTGTTTCGCAAGTTGCCATAACAACGGGCGGCGACGGAGAAAGGTCCCACCCCGTTGTTATGGCAACATAGATAACATTATCTTTGCAGAGCAAAACCAGGAAGCCTTATCCTTCCAAGCAGCTCAATAATTTGCAGCGCTCGGATAAGGTGAAGTATTCCTGAGATCTTGGCACAAATACTCTTTATAATTATGGATTATGATAGATATATATGTATATATATATAAAACCAAACACAATACAATATATATATATATATATATATATATATATATATATATATATATATATATATATATATATATATATATAGCGGCGTGTTGCCACTAGTTACTAACATCCACGCTAATTCACCCTGCTGCCGGACATCATACGTCACTCTTGTAGACAATGAACAGTCATTTGCCTTGTTTTGTTTTTGTTTATTGGGGGAATATAACTTGGTTGGGGGAAAGGAAATATGGGATGCCCAAAGATCGAATTACTTTGCCATCATATATATAAATTAGACTTCGTTTGAGCCTTGAAGAAATGATGCACATGTATAACTTCTACAGTCTCTTCCCTACATCACCATGCAGACTATTGCTCCTCCTCTGCGTAACTCCTGCAGACTTTTGCTCCCAGGAATCCTTCTCTCCTGCACAATCTTATTCTGTAGCACATTATGTTTCTTGTCACATCCTCTTCTATATGCAAAAGAACCCACTCTGAGTAGTCTCTAATGCTGACTCTGATTGGTTGCTGCTACTAGGCCAGAGGTCTGCAGTACCTCTCCCCGGAGGTCTAGTAGTTTAGTAGCATGTGCTGAACAGTGGACTAATGTTCCCACCTAGTCCGACCTACAAACCCTGTGCCCTCAGGCCACATCGATTTGACATTATTCCCTACAGTCTCTCCTCTGTTCCAGGACTCCTCATCAATGACCGTGTAAAGAGGAGGACTTCATCCATGACCGTGGAAGGATGAGGTTCCCTCCCAGACTTCCTGGCATGTCTTCACATCCAGCACTCCACTGTGGTACACTCACCGACCTTTCTCTGTCCCGAGTCCATGATGGAGAACTTAACTGGACCCTACGTTCCGACAGCTTCTCCGGCCCCTCTGCTCAAGGAACTCCTCTTTAATGACCGTGTAAAGATGAGGACTTCACCCATGACGTGTAAAGGTGAAGCTCCCTCACAGCTCTCCTGGGCCTCCTCCTGCGATCGGCGCACCCACCTCAGATGGAGGTGCCCTCCTGCTGCTGTCTAGTACTCCATTCTACACTTCTTCCGGCCTACAACTCCCCCCAGTGGCCTGTTACCTCAGCTTATATGGGAGGCCTGCCCCCTGCCAATTCCAGTTGGGGATTGGTCAGGGCTCCTCACATGAGCTGCCTGCCACTCCAGTTCTAGGCCCTGCCCCTCTTCCAGAACATTTTCCCTGGAAGCAGGGGAGGCGCCTCAGAACTAGAGCACAGGTGGTCACACCCACTGCTACACTAACCACTCCCTGCCTCCAGATCAAAAACAGACAGGCCTAGCTTGCAGCATAGGCCTGCCTAAATGTACCTGTTCTGACAGAACCTACAACACTATATCTTTACCACCTACCTATGGTAGAGGATGCTACATATATATAGATATATCTATATCTATCTATCTATCTATCTATCTATCTATCTATCTATCTATCTATCTATCTATCTATCTATCTATCTATCTATCTATCTAGCTATAGATATATATCTATAGCTAGATAGATAGATATATATATATATATATATATATATATATATATATATATATATATATATATAGATCTCTCTCTCTCTCGGGAAATAACGCAATTTTTTTCACAGTCCTGCTCACTGACTCCTGGGAAAAAATCACTCACATTTCCCAGGAGCACAGGCGAGGGAGGAAGTGATGCGAAACGTGCTGCGGAGCCGGAAGTGGCAGATTAGGAGCCACCACCTAGCAACAGGGCACTTCTGGTAAGTTTTAAAAAAATTTCACTGCAAATGTTTTTTATTATTAATAAAGGACTGGGAAAATTCGAAAATCGTTTTCAGGGTGGAACTCTGCTTTAAGCCTGTAGGAAAGTTATAGAGTCCACAAAGTATGGTATATATCTGAAAATTTATCAATCCTGATGTACCAACGGCCTAATTTCTTGAGGCCTGAAAACAGGGCAGTACAAATATCCCCCAAATGACCCCTTATTGGAACGTAGACAGCCCAAGGTATTATTAAGAGGCATGGCAAGTTTTTTTTTTTTTTAATAGGACACACAGAGTGTGTGAAGCACAAGGGATTAAAGTGATACTGAAGTCTCGTTTTTTGTTTTTTTTATTTAAAAATAACAAACATTTTATACTTACCTCCTCTGTGCAGTGGTTTTGCACAGAGCAGCCCGGATCCTCCTTTTCTTGGGTCCCTCTTTGGCTCTCCTGGCCCCTCCCTCCTGCCGAGTTCCCCACGGTATGCAGCTCGCTATGGGGGCTCCCAAGCCGAGACACTGTGTGTTCATTCAGGCACGGAACCGCAACTCTGCCCCGCTCCTTGTCTCTCCTCATTGACTCACTGACTTTGATTGACATCAGCGGGAGCTAATGGCATCCCGCTGCTGTCTCAGCCAATGAGGAGGGAGAGTCCCGGACAGCCGAGACTCTCGTGCAACATCGTTGGATCAAGATGGGGCTCAGGTAAGTATTGCGTGCTGCACACTAAAGTTTTTTTTTTATCTTAATGCATGACATGACTTATTATGACTTTAAAACCACTTTAAACCGGAGTTCCACCCAAAAGTGGAACTTCCGCTTATGCGCTTCCTCTCTCCCTCCGGTGTCACATTTGGCACCTTTCAGGGGGGAGGAAGGACAGGGACCTGTGTTTGAAAAATAGGATATTGCTGTGATTGTTTATTGGTATCATCAAGTAGTTGTCCAAAGAAGGGATTTTGTTGTTTGATTATACACTGTTTAAAAAAATTCAAGGAACACTTTTTAATCAGAGAATAGCATCAAGTCAACTAAACTCCTGGGATATTGATCTGTTCAGTTAAATAGCAGGGGGAGTTGTTAATCAGTTTCAGCTGCTTTGGTGTTAATTAAATTAACAGGTGTACTAGATGGGCAACAATTAGACGACCTCCAAAACAGGAATGGTTTTACAGGTGAGGCCACAGACATTTTTTTTCCCTACTCATCTTTTCTAACTGTTTTTCACAAATTTTGCATTTGGCTAGGCTCAGTGTCACTACTGGTAGCAAGAGGCAGTCCAACTCCTCCTGGGTGGCACATCAATACATGCCATTGCCAGAAGGTTTGCTGTGTGTACAGTCTGAGGAGCATGAAGGAGATTCCAGGAGAGAGGCAGTTACTCTAGGAGAGCTGGACAGGGCCGTAGAAGGTCCTTAACCCATCAGCAGGACCGGTATCTACTCCTATGTCCAAGGAGGAACGGGATGAGCGCTGCCAGAGCCATACAAAATTACATCCTGCAGGCAACTGGTGTGAATGTCTCTGAGCAAAGAATCAGAAACAGACTTCATGAGGGTGGCCTGAGGGCCCGACGTCCTCTAGCGGGCCCTGTGCTCACTGCCTGGCACCGTGAAGTTCGATTGGCATTTGCCATTGACCTCCAGAATTGGTCCGCCACTAGCGCCCTGTGCTTTTCACAGATGAGAGCAGGTTCACCCTGAGCACATGTGACAGACGTGAAAGGGTCTGGAGAAGCCGTGAAGAACGTTTTGCTGCCTGTAACATCATTCAGCATGACTGGTTTGATGGTGGGTCAGTGATGGTCTGGGGTGGCATATCCATGGAGGGACACACAGACCTCTACAGTCTAGACAATGGCACCCTGACTGTCATTAGGTATCGTGATGAAATCGTTGGACCCATTGTCAGACTTTACGCTGGTGCAGTGGGTCCTGGGTTCTCCTGGTGCATGACAATGTGGTGAGAGTATGCAGCCAGCTCTTGGAGGATGAAGGAATTGATACCATTGAATGGGCCCCACGCTCGTCTGACCTAAACCCAAAAGAACAGAGGTCTCAAACCTATAGCCTGCGAGCCAACACCAGGCTGTGGCGCCTCTGCTGCCGGGCCGCGGAGGAGAAGTAATATCAGCGATGCGGTGGCAGGGGCGAGAGATGACATCATCTCTCATTGCCCGCACTGCTGTTCCGCCCTTTCTTACAGGACCACGAAGGCTGCTCTACACAGAGGTGCAACCGCGACCCAGAAGAGAGAGAATGACATCATCTCTCACCGTCTGCCCTCACTTTCACCTGCAGATAGTTTACACACACTGAGGAGAGGCTGACAGTATTCTACCTGGCTGCAAGTACTCTGCAATGCTGGGGGAAGAGCTTGAATTTACATAAAATGAAAAATGAATTAATGACAAACTGCTATTTTTTGGCTGGCAGCCAGGTAACTGTGGCAATCTCCATGATGCTAGCAGGCAGTGTAGCAAGTGACATCTCCATCTGGTGGCAGGCAGTGTGGCAAGTGACCTCTCCATCTGGTGGCAGGCATAGTGGCAAGTGACATCCCCATTTGGTGGCAGGCAGTGGGCAAGTGACATCCCCATCTGGTGGCAGGCAGCGTAGCAAGTGACATCACCATCTGGTGGCAGTTAGTGTGGCAAGTGGCATCCCCTTCTGGTGGCATTTAGCGTGGCAAGTGACATCCCCTTCTGGTGGCAGTTAGCCTGGCAAGTGACATCGCCTTCTGGTGGCAGTTAGCGTGGCAAGTGACATCCCCATCTGGTGGCAGTTAGCGTGGCAAGTGACATCCTCATCTGGTGGCAGGCAGCATGGCAAGTGACATCCCCATCTGGTGGCAGGCAGCATGACAAGTGACATCCCCATCTGGTGGCAGGCAGCATGACAAGTGACATTCCCATCTGGTGGCAGGCAGCATGGCAAGTGACATCCCCATATGGTGGCAGGCAGCATGGCAAGTGACATCCCCATCTGGTGGCAGGCAGCATGGCAAGTGACATCCCCATCTGGTGGCAGGCAGCATGGCAAGTGACATCCCCATCTGGTGGCAGGCATAGTGGCAAGTGACAAGCAATGGTGGCAAGTGACACGCTCAGGACTCCCACTGATTCTGCATTATGGTGAGTTGAACTATTTCATTTTATATTACAATGTAATGATAGAAATAATGCGTCTCAATCATCCTGACACCATATTACCATGGTGTCGGGATGATTGAAGCTCTAACACCAGCCATAACCCTGACAAATTGCTCGCGAAAAATTGCATACCCCCCCCCCCCCGTGCGCACCCCGTGCCGCCACCCCAAACCCCCCCCCCCGCCATGCCTTCGTACAATTTACTTGCACACAGCCAGTCTCCGGTGCCAAAAAGTTTGGGGACCGCTGCAATAGAACACCTCTGGGACATTATGTTTCGGTCCATCGGTTGCACCTCAGTCTGTTCAGGAGCTCAGTGATGCCCTGGTCCAGATCTGGGAAGAAATACCCCAGGACACCATCTATCGTCTCATTAGGAGCATACCCCGATGTTGTCAGGCATGCATACAAGCATGTGGGGGCCATACAAACTACTGAGGACCATTTTGAGTTGCTGCAATAAAATTTCAGCAAAATAGACGAGTCTGCTGCATATTTTTTTTCACTTTGATTTTCGGGGTGTCTTTGTATTCAGCCCTCTGTAGGTTGATATTTTTCATTTCCATCAAACAAAGTGGCATTCTTTCATTCCTCACACATTATCACCCAGTCCATATCAGTATAGATATCCAGCATGATATGTTTCCCCGTTGAGATCTCATGTGTTTTCAAAGTGTATATATTGCACCTCTCTGAAGTTTGTGACCGGCTGTCTCCAAAGTGATCATTTATTCCTTCAGGCTACTGCCCACAAGGTTCTAAATTGTATGTATGCAGAGTGCGCTACTACTGTACTGCAAGAGATTATCAAAGGAATAATGGATGGAATTCTGCTGTCCTTAGTTATACGATAGAGAAATGGAAGAGACAGATAAAAGGAATAATAATATCCAAGGAACGTCTGTCTCAGAAAAGGCCAGCAGTGAATTCAAGCAGAGCCAACATAGTCAGATGGTGATATTGGCTTTGTTTGACCGTTGTGTTTCTTCTGTAAAATATCTTGTACTTTTTGAAGAAATAAAAAATGACAGTATATATTGAAAACAATCGGTGTGAAGAAAGTGCAATTGACCTATATAACCGATCAATACAAACAATAATGCCTCGTGCACGCTTGGCGTTTTTACAGTTGCTGTTTTCGGCTTCAGATGTTTTTTCCTGCAGTCAATAAACTCCCCAGCATATTATCCTATTTAACCCCTTGCCACCCAGGCCAATTCTGATATTTCTCTCCTACATGTACAAATCATCATTTTTTTTGCTAGAAAATTACATAGAACCCCCAAACATTATATATGGTTTTTTTAGCAAAGAGCCTAGAGAATACAATGGCGCACCATTTAGGAGATATTTCACATATAGTGCGGCAATGTCGTCATCAGTGCATGCGCTGTGAAGAAATGGACCTCTGTGCCGTTTCTTCCCCCCGCGTACGCCGTGACTAATGGCTCCCGCGGGTGTGACGTCGCGTGACTTCGGCCAGTCACAGAGCCGAAGTCCGCGGCCCCGGAAGGAAGAGGGGCGAAGATGGACGCGGCCTGCACAGGGGGCAGCGCGGGCTTCCTTTGCAGGTAAGTGTCACATAATGGGCTAGTATGCATACTACTAGCCCATTATGCTTTTACTTTGCAGGCCTTTTGGTAAGCAAAAGAGGAAGTAAAACCCATCAGGGTTTACTTCCTCTTTAAGATTAAAAAAAACCTTCAGTGTGTAGTAGCCCCCCTCAGCCCCCCTGATACTTACCTGAGCCTCATCTCGATCCAGCCATGTTGCACGTGAGTCTCAGCTGTCCAGGGACTCTCCCTCCTCATTGGCTGAGACAGCAGCGGACTCCACTGGCCCCCGCTGCTGTCATTTGAAATCAGTGAGCCAATGAGGAGAGAGAGGGGGCGGGGCCGAACCGCAGCTCCATGTCTGAATGGGCACACAGTGCAGGGTCTCAGCTTGAGTGCCACCAGAGCAAGCTGCTTGTTCTGGGGGCACTCGACAGGAGGGAGGGGCCAGGAGAGCCAGCGAGGGACCCGGGAAAAGGAGGATCAGGTAAGTATAATATGTTTGTTATTTTTAAACAAAAAAAAACAACATTTTAATATTATTTTAACCTAGAAAAAGAAAAACGAATGCAGCCTCCACATGTAAGGACCTGTAAAATGCTAAATATTAAATTTTTTGTTCTTGGGTTTAGATATTCTTTACACCTGGCAATATGCCTACAAGTCAAGGACATTTGCATAGTTGCCTAGGTTGAAAAAAAGCACATCTCTTCAACATTACAGCCAGGCAGCTAGCATTTTCAGAAAAAAGGTTGGTTTTTGGCAGCCCCTATGTTTTGCTAATGGCAGGTTCATATAAAGAAGGGAGGTACAACTTATAAATAATTTTGGGTGCCTGGCTTAGAGATCAGAAAATTTGCATGTCAGAAGCCACTTCAAATGGTTGTTATATTTAGGGTCTAGCTGTACCATAAAAAAATGTTTTGTTTTAATTAATTAATGGATTTCCAGCTGTCTACTTCAAAATTGCCTTTTCCAATTCTATGAATCATTCTCATGACTCATGCTGAAATACTCCGGTAATCAGACAGCTGTGTCTAGGATTTTTCATTCGACAGTTGAGTGAGTTTAAAAGTTTGGAAAGTATTGAACATGCTTCAGTTCTCATCAGATCCAGGTGAACACGGCCTATATTTAACAATTCACCTTTCGGTAATATAAAGGATGTTCGGCGTGGAGCTCCTGAAGATGGGGGCTCTTTCACACGGGTGGCAAGGAGGGGAGGGGGGGGGGCTTTTAAAGCAGCTGAGCCAAAGTTTTACTGATACCCTGTTTCCCCAAAAAAAAGACCTAGCGTGATTGTCAGTGATGGCTGCAATATAAGCCCCACCTCCCAAATAAGCCCTAGTTAAAGTCCTTGTAGGTCTTATTTTCAGGGTAGGGCTTATTTTCGGGGAAAAAGGGTAGGGCTTATTTGGGGGGTAGGGCTTATATTGCAGCCATCACCGACAATCACGCTAGGTCTTATTTTCGGGGAAACAGGGTAGTGGTTAATGACAGCCACTGCCTAATCGTATTTCAGGCTATAATGCCGCATACACATGGGCGGACTTTTCAACCAGACTGGTCCGACGGACTTTTAACGGACTTCCAACGGACTTTAGAACAAACGCACTTGCCTACACACGATCACACCAAAGTCCGACGGATTCGTACGTGATGATTGAAATAAGGAAGTTGATAGCCAGTAGCCAATGGCTGCCCTAGCGTCGGTTTTTGTCTGTCTGACTAGCATACAGACGAGCGGATTTTTCGACCGGACTCAAGTCCATTGGAAAGATTTGAAGCATGTTCCAAATCTAAAGTCCGTCAGATTTTCGACTGGAAAAGTCCACCGAAGGTCCCATGAAGCCCACACACGGTCGGATTGTCCGTCGGACCAGTCCGGTCGAAGAGTCCACCTGTGTGTACACGGCATAAGGATGGGTTCACACCTAAAACGAATCTGGCTCACAGCAGGGGTCCGGTGCGTCCTGGTTCACCTTTTCAGGTCCAATTTCAGCCCGGATTTTGGGCTGAATTCTGGCCTGAAAGAGACCAAAAGACGCAGAGCGTTTTTCTGCAAAACGAACCGGACCGGAGATATGTGAACCTTTGCTCCATAGAGAGCTGATCAAAATCTCCTGCTATTGCGAATTGGATGCGGTATTCCCGCATCCAATTCGCAATGGTGTGAACCCAGCCTTAGAATTCCCATATTCTAGAAGGCATAGAACGGGGTCTGGAATCAGCCTAGCGTCATATGCAGAAATGTAAAGAATTTAACAAATTCAACACTTCCTGCCAATACCGAAATAGCTTGGGGCATGATCCCGGTGAACAGTGTCTATTTTTTACCAATTCAGCTTTCCGTAAAGTAAAGGATGTGCGGCATGCAGCTCCTGATCATGGGGGGTCATTCACATGGGTGGCCGGGAATAAGGGGGTGGCGTTCAAAACAGCTGAGTTGTTTTACTGCCCTTCCCCCCGCCCCCTTCTACCCCCTCTCCCCCCCGGGCCGCCCCCATGATTGCTAACATTACAGCATTATAGCTCTGTTATTTTCAACTCAGGCTGCAGAGTTTGACAGGCGTTGCCATTTATTCTTTTTTTTTTTTTATTTAATCTTTATTGAGGAATTTTTCCTTTACAAAATACACAAAGTTCTTTATATATTAAAATTTATCATCCCCCTTTTCCCTGTTTTCCTCTCCTTTCTCCCTTCCCACCTCCCCCCTATCCCTTCCCCCCTTGCCATTTATTCTGATGTGTGTTGCAGTGGGCTGCCAGAAATAATGCACCGCCATACCTCCCAACATTTTGAGATGGGAATGAGGGACACCTACTAACAAATGTATGTAGGCACAGGACACGCCCCCTGCCACACCCCCTTAAAGGAGAATTAACCAAAAAAAAAAAGTTATTTAAATCCACAAGGACTTTTTTTTACCACTACTATTCCTTTATATTGGCTTTTAAAATTTACAAATGCAGCAATTTAGAATTTGGATGAAAGGTTTAGCACTGGAAAACACTTTTTGAAAGATAAAAAGTGCATTTTATATACATCTATAAAGATCAGACCACAATGAGGGACAAATGAAGAGGAAAGAGGGACAGAGGGACATTGCTCCAAATCAGGGACAGTCCCTCCAAATCAGGGAGAGTTGGGAGCTATGCACCGCCCAATTCAAATTGGTTTCAAATAGGCTTCTAGAGTTTACCAAGGGTTTCAGCAGAGGTTGAAATTGCAAAGTAATTGTCCTATGTGCTGCTTGGGGGGGCCAACAGTTTGTACAGCGTTTTACAACATGGGGGCAGACAGTACAGTTACAATACAATTCAATACAGGAGGGATGAGAGGACCCTGCTCGTTACAATCTAGAAGTCCCTATCTGCAAGAAACATGGGATAAGCAATCCTCAACCCTTCTTTTGTAAAATTGCGCTGCACTGAATCGCATGGTTTTGCGACACCATGTGGTTTGGCATGCGTTTAAAACACACACGTTTTCCGATGTGTGGGGGTTCCATTAGGAATTGCTGGTACCTTGTTACAGTACCTTAATTTGGTTACCTTTTGTTGTAACCCCTTCATCGCCCTAAATGTTAACCCCTTCCTGCCCAGTGTCATTAGTACAGTGACAGTGCATATTATTAGCACTGATCACTGTAATAATGTCACTAGTGATGTCAGTGGTAGTTAGTTAGTTCCCCCAGAATCAGTTAGTGTCAGATTGCCTGCCACACTATCACAGTCCCATTATAAGTCGCTGATCGCCGCCATTACTAGTATAAAAAAAATATATAATTACAGTATATATCCTATAGTTTGTAGACGCTATAACTTTCACACAGACCAATTAACATACACTTATTGGGATTTTTTTTTTACCAAAGACATGTAGCAAAATATATTCAGTCCAAAATGTATTAAGAGATTAGATTTTTATTTTTTTTGAGGGGGGTAGGTTTTATAGCAGGAAAAAAATATATTTTTTTATTTTTTTATGTTTTTAATTGTTGGTCTTTTTTTATTTATATAATAAATACCACTAAAAGAAAGCTCTATTTATGTAAAAAAAAAAAGTTTTAATTTCGATTGGGTACAGCATTGCATGACCGCGCAATTGTTAGTCAAAGTGGCGCATAGCAAAAAAAGGCCTGGTCATGAAGGGGGGGGAGAGCCTTCTGGAGCTGAATTGGTTATTTCTTTCAATAAAAATATTGTTAAAGTATTGCTGGCACCCCCCCCGTGCATCTGCTAAAGAACAGCATGTTTCTATGCATGTCAGGAAAGCGTGTTCCAGACACGCAGGTATGTGAACCTATCCTGAAGTAAAACTGTTGCTTTTCCCTGCATTGCCACAGCACAGGTTTGCTTTATACTTCTAATTTGAATTATCCCTGTTGCTGGCCCTTGTTTGTATCATATTCATTCGAGGGACGATAACACTAAAAATTAAAAAAATAAGAATTATACTGATCTGCATGAGCTGCCCGCCCACTCTCATGCAGGAAGAATATATGTATTAAAAGGGGAATCGGCTGTACCAAGAATGTAGCAAAAAAAAAAACAGTTATCTGCCAAATGTAGAAGTCTTTCTCTTTTCATTTGTCAAGAAATGATCGTCATATCCACAGGTTTAAAAAAAAGCCGAATTACACATTTGCTTGAATTCATATATTATGATAATGTTCATATCCATATATGTGGGATTGTATTTATATCACATCTCGGGTATCTTAGAAATGCTAAATATTTGGCTCCTGTGATTGCGGAGCACTCAGTCCCCTGGCCATTGCTCTGAGATCTGTGCGGATCTCCTCCGCAGAGCGCCCAGTGTCTACAGGAAGATAAATGCAGTTTAATCATTTCGGTGCTCGGTGCAGCTGTTTCAGATTGATAAACAACAACATTGAAATGAGATCTCAGTGTGAGAATCTCTACAGGACATTTCCTGCCCAGAGCAGTTGCAGAGGCCTTGAAGCAGCAATCGTGGAGCTAGCACGGCATCGCCTTCCTAGCTCAGCCAACAGTCATACACTCCAAACTATTCAACTCATAGAGCAGAGCCAAACCATTTTTTTTTTTGTGGAATCTGCTCTGTAATTATATCACAAAATTCCACATTGCATTCGAATATTTGCAAGTATAGGAGTAGTCAATGAATGCTACCGCAAGAAAGTGAAAAATAAAATGTGATATCGAATCTGCTGGATTTTCTAACTGGTGTCTGGTAGAACGTATATTGTTCAGTTCACAGTATCTGAGGAGGACCTTACAAGTCTGCATAATTAAATTACTAAGATGATATCATCAGTCTGCTGCAGGCAGGAGGAAGCATTTTCTCAGTCTCTTCTCCCCAGACTCCCCTGGTTACCAGACTACAACATTGTTACTTTGTGGCATAGTGAAAGACTGCGGCAAGGGCTAATATGTGTCCAACATTTGAAAACACAGGCCTGTGTACAGGTTGCTCATAAGGTGCTTATAAGGGACTTATAAGGTACTTTATATGTAGCACCCTCCTACCCTGTTTCCCCGAAAATAAGACCTAGCGTGATTGTCGGTGATGGCTGCAATATAAGCCCTACCCCCCAAATAAGCCCTAGTTAAAGTCCTTGTAGGTTTTATTTTCAGGGTAGGGCTTATTTTCGGGGGAACAGGGTAGGGCTTATTTGGGGGGTAGGGCTTATATTGCAGCCATCACCGACAATCACGCTAGGTCTTATTTTGTGGGAAACAGGGTATGTAGGATGCTAGGTGGTAGGCAGATTTTGTTTGGTTTTTCCCTGGTCTTATTGTAATCAGTGAATTTGCCTTTAATTGCATAGCTCCCAACTGTCCCTGATTTCGAGGGACTGTCCCTGATTTGGAGCAATGTCCCTCTGTCCCTTTTTCCTCCTCATTTGTCCCTCATTTTGGTCTGATATATATAGTTGTATATCAAATGCACTTTTTGTCTCTTAAAAGGTGTTTCCCAGTACTAAACCTTTCATCCCATTTTTAAATTGTTACATTTGTAAATTTCAAAAGCCAATATAAAGGAATAGTAGTCGTAAAAAAAAAAAAAAGCACTTTTGGGTGTAACTACTCATTATTTTTATAATTCTTATTTAAGGGGGTGTGGCAGGGGGTGTGTCCTATGCCTACATACTTTTGCTAATAGGTGTCCCTTATTCCCATCTCAAAAAAGTTGGGAGGTATGTAATTGCTTTGGGCTGTTTTAGAGTTCACAGGCTGCAGATTTGATTGCTCCCTCCTGCTTTCTGGATGTTTCCAAAACATAGGGTGGGGAGAGTCAAATAGGTAGCCTGAATATGTGTTAAGTTTAAGGCAATCCCTGGGGAGTGTGCCCAGCAGGTGGCTGGGGAAGCTATAAAATAGTGTGGGCTCAGGCAGCTGGGTCTTCCAGCTGCAGGGTTTCCACCAGCAGGCTTTTCTACTGATTTAAGCTGACAGTCAGTGGCGGTGTGCCCCATAGGGCGCATGGGGACCGCCCCCTCTCTCCAGTCACCCCTTCTATGACCAATACATAGATTTATGCATAGCATGAATCTATCCATTGCCGCCGCTGCCACCCCCTATTCAGGCGCCCGGCCCCTTTTCGGTCACCGGGCGCCTGAATTACAGCGACAGGGGGTGTTTTTGAAGCATAGGCTCCAATGGGCTTCAAAATAGGTGAACTGTGAGAACCATGCTTGGCGCTTGCAGTCCACCCAGGTGTGTTAGAAAAGCGAATGATATCCGAAAGCCGTGCGCCATTAGTAGGTGCGCCGGTAACAGAGCTCGAATCCCCCCATTTACTTTAGCGATCTCATCGCACGGGAGAATGCAATCTGTGTGCCACTATGGACATTATGGACATGGCGCATGGCATCTCCAATTCAATATTAACAGAAGATGGAGGTGCCAATATTATGGGGTGATGTGAGGAAGTTTAGTAACAACTGCCCAAGTAACAAATATGCCTAAAATAGAATGAGAAAGTAACTTTTTCAGAGAAAGCCTGCTGTGCCTGCAAGTACGTTTAGAACTGCAGCGCACCTCCAATCTTGACATTTTTTTTTTTTACGCTGATTCACCTTTATGTATTTTTTAAGGAGATTTGCACACAGGTCATGTTAGCTGGTTACGTTACCAACATGTGACATGCACCTTGTTAAAATTAAGTAAAAAGACTCTCCCTCCTCTAGCTCCTCCTAAAAGGGCATTTCACCTTCCCCCTCTAATGCATATGATTTATTTGGGCTAGCTTTTGCTTTTAAAGGGGAACTCCACACTCCATTCTACAATGCTCTTGTCTCCCCCCTCCAATCCCTTGGATTTCCATGGGCTAGCTTTTGCTTTTAAAGGGGAACTCCACACTCCACTCTATTCTCCAAAGGCTGTGAGCTGCCTTCACAATCCAAACCACATCTTTTTTCAGAGCATACAACAGGGCCAGCTAGGAAAGGGGCGAGAAGAGCGATCGCCCAACCCCCTCCTGAACCATACAAGGCCACATGCACTCAACATAGCTGGCTGCCTTTGGGGCATGTTGGGCTCAGCCCAATACTAACCACAAAGCACCGTGTACCCACTAGTTTAAAGGGGCTTTCCACATTCCGTAAAGCCCCCTGTCCGCAGCCCCCCCACAACCCCAGCCAAGGGTTGTGTGGAATAGGCCCTTGTCCCCCCTGAATATGGGAACAAGGTGGTTGACTTTTGGGGTGCCTGAGCCCCTCCTGCCTTCAAGCATCCACCCCCCTTTCATGGGCTGGCTTGCTGTGTGTTTGGCTAGGGGTTTGTTAGTGTGTGGGAGGGGCACAATATTTTTTTAGTTTGGGGTGGGATTTTTCCTGTGGGGGTTCTCATGTTAAGCCTCAACAGACCCAAATGACCTTGTATGTATTGGGGGGGCAGGCTATTTTTTGTTTTGAGTTAAAATCTTGCAGCTGCAATGTAGATTTGTAAGTTTTCTCTAAAGCTGAACATCTTTGAAGCATCATTTTGAGTACATGCTACGGCTGCACGACTTTACAGGCAGAGTAAGCCCCCCAAGTTACTAGCTTTTAAAGACACTTCTCCTTGTTTCATTTTTGGGGTTGTCTAAATTGGTGACATTGATACATGTCCCTCAGGGTGGGACCTGGGCCCCCATACCCATTTTAAGACCAATAACTAGAATATAAGCCAGCCAAGTGGGGACTAGAAAAATTAAAAAGTCAGTTCCCATAGACTGCAATGGTATATGTTGTATAACTTTTGCCCATGTTATGCTCTTTGTTTGCCCCCCCTGACCAGGGGGGTGTTTGCCCCATCTGTAATTTTGTAGCATGCTGGATGGTGTGCTTAATTATGGAAGGGGGGTGGCTTATTTTGTGCTAGCTGCATTTGGGTTGTTCTGGGCATGCTCAGGGACTTTGTATTTTTCCTGTGCCTTTTGGTGTGTGAAATGCATTTGGGTTGGTCTGGGCATGCTCAGGAAATTTGTTTTTTTTTTGGTGTGTGAACAGCGCTTGGATTTTTCTGGGAATGCTCAGAGAGTGTTTTTTGGGTTAGTAATTTAAGGATATCCTTAACAGGTGTACCCACTCTGACTAATGCCTCTACACTGGGTGAACTTGCATTTTGTATGTTTCATGGACTGTGGATGTGTTTTCAATTGCCTCATTAGCACACAAACCTATGTTATATAAAGCAGTTGTTTGTAGGTTGTTAGTTTTACTTTGATTTAATTGTCTGTGCTGCATTATTTTGCAAAATCTTCCTCAAGATGTTGTGATTAATAAATGTTTAAATCCTAAAGAGACTGTCCGTTTGTGGGCGCAGTCCTTTTAACTCCTGTTAATTTTCTCTGCAAAATGGTCAGACCTCAAAACCATATTCTGTTAGTGTCTCAAATTAACATACATGTGTTTTTTGCTTTCCTTGCTCTTTTCCAAGTCCTGTTTTTGTTGACCAATAAAATTTGTAGCAAATTTTTATGTTTTATGTTTTATGTTTTGTTTAATAATTTGTTTTGCAGGTGTATGCTCAATTCAAGTAATGCATTTTATACCCACCTCTAAACAATTTCCATGCAACAGTTTTCCCAGCTGCAGCTTAACTAGGCTGATTGGCATGGCAAAACAAAAAAAAAGGTGTGATTTGTCTAAAAGCTACTTTACTGGTGCCTTTATGGTAGCATACGCATGGATTGTGCGCATGCTGCCATGGATAGGCATCGGTAAAAGAAAATTACAGAGAGGTAAGTATTCAATTTTCCATTTTAGCGCAGTGGTTCTCAGCCTCAGCCCTCAAGTACCCCCGACAGGACATGTTTTGGAAATTTATCTTAGCTAAAATAGCTGTCCAAAATACCAAGACATTGACTCTGATTTAAAGCACCTGTGCAAGATGAAGGAAAACCTGCAAACATGGCCTGTTCGGGGTACTTGAGGACAGAGTTGAGAACCACTGATTTAGGGTCCCTTGTTTGTGTAGCAAACTCCTAGTGTCCAGCTGTTCTCCTCCCTGATCCCAGCACTACCTCTTCAGGTGCTGCCAGCCCTCTTGGCTAAACTTCCACAGTCCTCCCAGAATGACTCTGCATGCATCTCAGACTGCTCCTTCCCAGTCCTCTCAGGCTGCCCCTCAGTCCTCCCTGACTGTAACACTCACCGGCCCAGCTGGCTGTCTTCCTCCCTAGCGATTTGCCCAGCAGTGTTCCCCTGCTGTCCTTCTCTTGCTCCTGTGCCTCCGGTGAGAACACCCCTGTATGTCGTAAAGAGGGTCTCTTCCGCACCCGAGCCTAGGCCCGAGGTCACCCCCCAGACTAGAGGTTTACCCTTAAGGGCCACCAACAACCTAATGCCCCATCTCTAGTCTTCCACCCAAACTCCACTGCCCCAGCTGGGCCTGCCCCCTGCCAAACCATCTGTTGGGGACTGGTGAGGGCCCTGATAAATACTCCAGGCAGCTCTTCCTAACCTCCACTCCCATTCTTCTGTAAGTTTCCAGCAAGTTCCAGAAGTAGGGGAGGTCCCAGAGATGCTGCCTGTGAGTGGCTCAGCCCTCCCTGAGCCACTCACCCTAACCCAGAATAAAACACAGGCTTGGCTGCTGTTTTGTAGAACACCGCAACATATAGCAGCGTAATGTATGATTGTAAGCACGTTGGGGTGCATTTGCCAGCTCGTTCAATTTGAATGAACTGCCTTAATGCAATGCACCTTAACACATAACATGTGTGCATTAATGAACCGCATGTAAGTAAATGGAGCCTTAATCATTCTGGTGCCTCAGCTCTGCTGTGTGTCAGCTGTCCTGTCAGTCAGTATGATTTAGTGGAGTGAGTGCACACAGACACATAGGGGAAATTAACAGGCATAAAGTCAAAAGGCCACTTTTCTAAACGTATCCTCTCCTCTTTGGTAACTAGGAGCGATGTGCTATCTGCTCAGTTTTCTACGCTAGGTCTGCATCAGATACAGTCGGCATGGAGTGCAGGAAAGCTGAAACCATTTTTTTTAAAGGGTCAGTTCACCTTTACCAAAAAGCTACCTATACATGTTAGACAGAAACAAAATTGTGAAACATTGTCCAAAATTAAATAATGCCCTTGCTATAGGTGTAAGCCATTTACATACCTTCCAAAGCCTGTCCGAAAAACTCCCAGAGATGATGCCATGCCATCATGCCCTTTTGCTAGGATGTTGCTAAGATACCCCCAGCCATTACAGCTCACCTCTACTATCACAGGAGTGAGTTCTCAAACTCCCGGACATGTGGGGTCCACTATGTCCTATGTCTCTGCATCACTGAGTGGTTCTGCAACAGGGAAGAGAGAGCACATGTGAAGGGGCTTGAATCAGCTGAGAGTGTCTAAGTAACATCTTAGCAACAAGGCAGAGCAGGGTGATGCCATCTGTGGGAGTTTTTTGGCAATGTTTTGGGAAGTACGTAAATGGCCTACACCTATTGGGCATTATTTAACTTTGTTCAAAGCGGCACAATTTGTTTCTATCTACAGACACCCTGTGGCAGATCCAACCCAGACAAGGGCTTTTGAATGGAACTGTAGGGTAGCCTCTTGCCTACTGACTATGGGCCCTGGCATTTTAAAGGGGGCTCTATTCTTGGGAGGTGTGTGCTTGGGCAATCCTTAAAGTAGTCTTGCTTCGGATTCGGGGTCCAAATCCCCCCAGAACACACAGACTCTGGGAACCTAGGACCTGAATACAGATTTGGGGCCTTTGTGCCCAAACCAGCATGACTGCTTCACCCCCTCCTAGACTGTGAAACTCAGAGCAGATGTTAATATAATCAGCTCAAAACAGCCTGATGTTGGGGTCTCCTGCTATAACCTGTTTACTAAGGTGTCTTTCTCTCATGGTATCATTTCCCCATTGTGTGCCTCCTAGGTGTGAATCTCCATTGTTAATTGAGTCACCTATTGTTTCTGTCTGTCTGCTAATCCTTTTTGAGATTTGGACAGGGATTTGGATAGGTCATCTTACTGGGGAACTGGTGCCGAACGGTCTGAGTGGGCACTGAGTCACGTAGGCTTGTCTAGGTGACTAATTGTTAATCAACTTACTGTTTAATTAGATGATTGTTTATGTTGATGTTGGCGGTTCATTACTGTTTACAGTTTGCATTCTTTATGGCAATGTGATCAAGCTCTTACCTGATTTTGTGTGATATATATTCTTTGTGAATTTACGATAAAGTCAGTTCTGATTTGCACCTAAGCTAGTGTCATCTAGTTCTTGGGTGCAATATTCAGCTATAATACCTGGTTCCTGGTTCCAGAGTGGAGGAAGCTGTATCTTGACAGAGGCACCCAGGCTAGGTGTCAGGGGGTCCGTCACACACCCCTTACCTGCATAGGCAGTTTATTTTGGTAAAGGTGAACTAACCCTTTAAGATGTAAATAGACTGAATATGAGTTAGGACCCCTGTTTTTATTGCTGCCTGTGCCCCAGCTATCCCCATTGGCAAGATCCCCTTATTGCTGTTCCAGTGACAACTGTAAAATCATCACTTTTTCTCTTGGTAACATTGGTCCCCAGGACAAATAGTGCGTTTAGATATCCCCAGCAAGAACACATACAGCAATAAAAACATGATAGGGGTTCTAATTCTTCTCAAAATTAGAAAAAAAGTAGCTTGAGTTATTCTTGAAGAATACATCTAGAAACAAAATGCTGACTTCATGGTTTTTGGTCTGCATGTATTATACAAAAACTGTAAAAAAAAAAAAAAAAGAATTGTCTTTGATGTGTGAAGATAAGAAAATCTGCAGATGCTGTCCAGGACACAAAGAATGTTTGACAGCTTTGCTGCAACAGGCAATTTAAGGTCATAACATGAAGTATAATTTACTTATTCCCCCAGTTAGTTTGCTTATTCTTCACAATCTGCAGACCGTGTCCCCTGGCTATTTTCCTCTCTCATCACCAGAGGACCCGAGAGCGATAATCTGACAAAGAATGAGTGAGAGAGCCACGCTGGAAACATATGCTGCATGTATTGGAGAGAGGAACTGTCTTTACAAGTGTGTTTCATTTGTATATTAGTCAAAATCTGTTTTCCTAGGACATTTATAGCGCGCCTGGTGCAAACATCTGCGTGTTTGGAAAGTTTAACAAGTTAAAGCATATCTAAACCCAAAAAGAAAGATCAAATATATTGCAAATTAACAGTCCTTAGATGTGGTAGCTGCATTCCTTTTCATTTACAGACTAAACACATTTTAAGGGTTCATTCACATGGGCATACTGAGTTTTACAACATACAATGCAGTACCCTGCTGCTTAGCATCTATGGTTGCTAGGACACACAGGCAACCATTCTGATTCTGCCTAGCGTCCTTGGTTGTTAGGACTCAGGCAACCTATAATCTTTCATTGCTAGAATGCAGGTTGCCTTTGCTGCACAGCATTCTTCATTGATAGGATGCAGGCAGCTTTTACTGCCTAGCATTCTTGGTGGCTAAGATGCAGATGGCCATTACCACCTAGCATTGTTCTTTGCTAGAACGCAGGTGGCTTTTGCAACCTAACATTGTTAGTTGCTTGGATTCACATGGTCATTAACACCTAGCATTCCTCAATGCTAGACCCAAGTGGCCCATGCTGCCTAACAGCCTTGATTGCTAGGACCCAAGCAGATTCTGCTGGCAGGGATCCTGCATTTAAATTGATTAAACACTGTTCGCATGTAATGTGTGTATAATATTTATACATGTACAAACCTACACCCTTCATTCCGCCTATTGTAGCTAGGGAGCTGATGCCTCTTGCTTGCCTAATGTCTATTGTAGCTAGCACAGAGGCAGACATTCTGCCACAGGAGATCATTGCTGTTTATCATTTTTAGTTGCTAGGATGCAGGTGACCATTACTGCCTAGCATTGTTCGTTGCTAGGATGCAGGTGGCTCCTACCACCACACTCTAGTACGATAGGATGCAGATGGCCATTACCACCTAGCATTCTTAATTATAATAACACAGGAAGCTCTTGCCACCTAACATCCTTGGTTGCTAGGATGCAAGCAGCTCCTACCACCCAGCATTCTTGGTTGCTAGGATGCAGATGGCCAGTACCACTTAACATTCTTCATTGCTAGAATGCAGGCAGCTTTTGCCACCTGATATGCTTGGTTGCTAGGATGCAGATGGCTCCTGCCTCCTAGCATGCTTCATTGCAGGCTGCTTCTGTATTCCAAGAGAAGACATTTGCATTGTATGTTGTACGCATTCAAATGTCAGCACAAATGTTTACATGTGTACAGCGTAAAATACCATCCATATAATACAGCTTGGATGCATTTTTTTAAAGTTTTTATGCAGTTTTAAGCTGCATTCAAATAACAAAAAGTTTGCATTGTGAATCTGAATGTAGCATATTTTGCACCAGTGTGCATGAGCCCTTAGAAAGTACAGAATATACCTGTTGATCTTGCCAAAAATGCAGTGTTTCTGTGAGCTTGTGTAAACGACCGGTCCCATCACTCTACCATATAATGGAGATGAACAATGGTAGATATGTTTGAAGTGCAAACAAAAAAAAAAAGAAAAATTCCTAGCCCAACTTACCAACCAGCCTGCAACAAACCAAATGATCCTGTCCAAAAGTTTACGTTAAAAAAAGGGGTTTAGTTTGCACACATTTGCAAATACATGCATAAGATGCACAGGCCGCAACATGGCACCCCATTATTATATGCGGTCCTAACTCTATAAATTTCGAGAGCCTCCATAATAGAAGCACATCTATAGTAATGGATGGATTGAGTGCAGGAATGCCTAGAGGGAGCCCAACTCTTTTATAGAGCTAGGACTGCAGATAATACTGGGGTGCCTTGACGTGGCCTCTGCAGCTTAGGAATGTATTGTGCAAACTAAACCCATGTTTTTAATGTGAACTGTGCGATAGGACAAGATGGTTTGTTGCAGGTTGGTTAGTAAGTTGAGCTGGGAATTTGTCTTTGTTTTTGTTTGACATGAGTAACCCTTCTATGCTCCTTGCTGTTAAGGCCAGAAATGGGTTGGGACCATTGCCGTTTGTTTGTAATGTTTGAAGTCAAGCCTGGGTGACAACCATGGCTTCCTCCATGGACACAACAAATATAGACATCAAGGGATAGGAAGTTATGTGTTATGGACAGGATCAACAGGTTCCTTTCACATCAATGTCCAGAGGCTGTGAAAACAGGTGACTGATCTGGGGTTTCTAAACCTGGAAACATTCGTTTCTGGACCTCATATATCTGCCTATTTGTGGCAACTATCCTACTATCTTATATGTATACTGTTTATTTGGACTGATGCTTTGAAATTTTTATATGTACGCTGCACTCTTTTTGTCTATATGCTTTATGTCCTGTGAAGCACCCTCTAGTGTGCTAGAGTAGATAATAGTAATGATTTTTGTGAGTGTAGGTAAAATGTTTTTGCATGGCTGGCTGGGAGCCAAGCCTGTGTTTGAATCTGGGTCGGGTGTGTGATCCAGGGAGGCTGTTATGATCCAGCAGGCAGCATCTCTGGTACCACCCCTTACTTCTGGAACTTGTGAGAAATTTCCAGAAGAATGGGAGTGAGGTTAGGAGGAGCTGCTTGGAGTGTTCATGAGGGCCCTGTCCAGTCTCCAGCAGATGGGTTGGCAGGGCGCAGGCCCCCTCTAATACTCAGGGTAAGCCCCAGCAGGAGAGTTCGGGTGGAAGTTGGAGATAGAGTGCTAGGAGGCTGTCGATGGCCCTTGAGGGTGACCTCCTAGTCTGGGAGGGGGGGGGGGCCTCAGGCCTGGAAGCTCGGTGCAGGAGGGATCCTCTGACAACCCAAGAAGGAGTCCTGTCCAGAGGACAGCAGGAACCAGTGAGCACATTCGGGAGATCTCCAAGGAGAATACAGCCAGGTGGCCTGTTGAGTGAAGCAGTCAGGGAGAACTGAGAGGCAAACAAATGGCCCCTGCCCCCACCTATAACTGGCCTTTACAGCAAGGAGCACATGGAAAGGCAAATGCATAAAAGACAAAAACAGAACATTTCATAGCTCAACTCACCAACCAGTCAACTGACAAACCGAATTACCTGTCCAACAGGTTACTGCAAGCATACACAGGGTGCTGTGGACAGACTTTGCAGCTTACGCATGCGTTTGCAAATGCATGCTAACTAAACCTCTGTTTTTAACACAGACTGTTGGACAGGTAAATTTGGTTTGTCAGCAGACTGGTTGGTGAGTTGACCTAAGGAATGTTCTGTTTTTGCCTTTTAGGACTGAGAGGCAGCCTGAGAGGACTGGGGAGAGTAGTCTGAGATGGCTGCAGAGTCAGTCTGGGAGGACTGTGGAAGATTAGCGAGGAGGGCTAGTGAAAGGGCCAGCTGCAGCCAGGAGGGCTGGCAGTGCCCGAAGAGATGGTACTGAGATCAGTAGCCACAGGAGGACAGCTGGGCACTAGGACTTTGCTACACAACCAAGGGATCCGTGGTCCCTGCCTGTAACGGGCATTTGCTTTATGTGACTGAGCCCTTTTTGACTGATCATCTAACAGTCTGCCAGCTGGTCCTGGGATTTTTGTGCTGCAAGCAAGTGATGTGCTGGAGTTGAAGCTGAGGAGTGTGTAAATAAACTTTACAAAAGTTGTCCCTGAAGAGTTTTGCTAAAGCAAATGGGCATCCCATTATACCCCTAATCCCATCCAAGTTTATTCTCCTTAATAAAAAATAAAGCACTGAGGCTTGCTGAACCACTGTCCACCTGACCTTACGAAGGCCCGATCAAAACTAGCAATATATATCATTACCGCTTTTAAACAGACTATCGCAAAGGCCTGGAAATCCTCATCTCTCTGCTCGGTGGAGACTAAGAATAGGGTCACCCAAGCTATGATCCACAGTAAGATTGAGGCGACCATCTTAGATAAGATCCCACGGCACCTGAAAATTTGGCAACCGTGGGTTTGCTTCAATCGATCCCAGGCTCCTGGAACCTTACGGTTGTGAGACCAAACTCCTACCCCGGTTAATCCCCTGCCCTGATGCGGAACAGAGGGCTTCTCCCTACCTCCCCTTGTCAGCTTGCCCCTCTTTGCTGTTTTTCTCCTTACACTCTTTCTTCTCTTTCTTTTTTTCTCTCTTCTTACCTTTTCCTTTAGATATCTTTCAATTCCCTCTTCAGACTTTATCTGAAGACATGTGGTCAGGGCCTTCTGTGGTTCTCCCCTGAGGCCCTCTCAACAGTCCTTATTCTCCTTTGTAAATTATTGCCCTATAACTACCTGTGACATGTGCATCAGGTGAGAGTTTATTCTCCCCTACGTTTTTTCTACTCATGATGTAATGTTAACATCTAGTTATTATGTACGAAGACACCTGTTCATTGTCCTACTTAGTCATTGTCTCTCATGCAATGTTCGTTATTATCTACTTCCAATAAAAATAATGTTCAAGAGAAAACCAAGCACTGGACTGTTTCGTGACTGCAGTGTGCTTATGAAGATGCCTGCGGTGTGCCTGGCTGTGCAGGATGGAGTATCCCATTCTACTTGCGTCTCCTTAGCGGGTGCGCTACACCTATATCCATTATGAATGCGTTGCAAGATTCGTGATATAATCTATTTTTGCATCATATACTGTATATTGTGGGTGTGTTGACTTCATACATTTAGTTAAACAAAACTGCAATAAACACCCATCACAGGATCATTCTATCCAAAATTAGAAACCAAACATTCCATTTTAAATTTCCGTTGATTCCTCTTTGCTAGACACATTATTTTAATTGTCAGCATCCTCTCAGGTGTTTAGCTGCAGCTTCATACATTGCATGAATGTGTTCTTCTATGATGGACTGATTGTATTCTCAGATGTACATTATTGCTCTCAGGCTAGAAATTCCAAACCTCTCAATGGGGGCTTGTCAGTGTTATTAATTTCAGATGCTAATGAATTGTGACGCAGACGTTATAAAGCACGGTTCTTGTGCAGTCATGTTGCCTATTGACAGGGCAGGTCTGTGTGGTGAGATAATGGAAGCTTCTCTCTGGAAGGTTGTACTAATAAGCAACAGGTCATTGTCAGGAATGTCTCAGGATTTGGTTTCTAGACATAGAAAACAGCCTAAATTACATCTATTTGAACTACAGCCGTGTCAAATTCACATCAAGTCAACTATAACTAGTACACGTGTCCTTTTGCTGTCCTCTGCTATGCTGACTAGGTCCTCTCCCCAGATGCATGTGGTGGCGATTAGATACAGTATTAGATCATGTTAAAGGATAAATACTCTTTGAAACAAATGCATTTAAAATATTTATTTACTTATTATGTATAACAACAGGGTATGATAGCAGAAAAAGTACAATGTAGCATAATTGATCACATGAAGGTACAGAAGGTACAGCATCTTTGATGGGTCCACAAGTCAGGAATGTAACAGCTTAAACAACTACGGTAATAAACAGTATGCTTTATAGTGTGATGATATACAGGGAAACTGAGATTGTGCAAATGATAATTCTTCCCTTATAGCTGGATGCTTCCCCATAAGAAAGTATCTTTTTGCTACATATCAAGAATGAGGGTAAAAAGGGAAGGGGAAAAGTAGGGTGATAGAGAAAGAAAAAAAAAAAGACAAAACAATTAGAATTCCTCTAAATCGTAAACATCCTAACTGCCATGTCTGCCGTACATACACAATATTTTCAAAAGTATTAGGGCACCCGACTTTACACGCACATGAACTTTAATGTCATCCCAGTCTTAGTCCGTAGGGTTCAATATTGCGTTGGCCCACCCTTTACAGCTGTAGCACTATGGACTATAGTTGCAACGAACAGCTATTCCCTGCCCTGTCTGTATATCATATTGTCCCTCTAGTGCCAGCGTTACTAGACTGACATCATATTTGTGAGCCCAACCAAAGGGATTGTGGGACTAGTAGTTCCATCAGATGGCTATTCGCCTGCATGACTATACACCTCCTTTGTGCAACCATAACTTAACTGAAGTATTCCAGTGAACGTTAACAGAATATAAACATATTGAGTGTTGTCTTATTCCTTAAAGTGGTGTTCCGGCCGAAATTATACTTTTTAAATAAAAATACCCCTATAATACACCATCTTAATGTATTCTAGTAAAGTTAGTCTGTAAACTAAAGTCTGTTTTGTTATTTTATAGCAGTAGTTTGTAATTTTATAAACTTGCAGCAGGCCGTGGCCATCTTAAGTGTGGGCATCTGAAGCCAGACTGTATTTCTTCCTGGATCTCATCCTTGCAGATCTCACACATGCTCAGTGCAGCACAAGCAGTGTAATAGGTTTCAGGTCAGGTTTCCACAGCAACGGCAGTTTCAGAGGAAGTTGCCGCCCCTTCCCAGAAGGCATTGCAAACAGGAAATGATGCGATGGGCCGCGGCCAGGGAGGAGGAGGTGAAAAATGAATACAGCAGATATACAGTAGGTGCTGAGAAAAAAAATAAAAAAATATCCAATTCGTTTACAGTGCACAGTTTAGTGAGGGATGCTGAAGAGTGGTAAAAGTGGGTGGAACTCCACTTTAAAGTGATTTTAAAATATTTTTTAAATAATAAACATATCATACTTACCACGAACATCCTCTTTTGGGGTCCCCCGGCAGATCTTGTGGCTCCTCCCCATATCAAATAACCCCCTAAGAGAAGTGTTCTCCCAAGGGGGTTACCTTGCAGGCGCACTCCCGAGTCCAGCATTTGCATCCACAGGCACATATGCCGGACTCGGCCCCGCCCCTGGCGCCCACGTCATTGGATTTGATTGACAGCATCGGGAGCCAATGGCTGTGCTGCTATCAATCTATCCAATCAAGAGCTGGGACCCCGTGGAGAGAGGGACAGCACGTCCCCGACGAAGAGATGAAGGTGCTCAGGTAAGTAAAATGGGGGGCTGGTGGGCCGGTGACTGCAGGTTACTCGGCCTCCACATTTTGGTGTACGCTTTCTTAGGTGCATGAGGGCATGTTTCTTGAGGGAATAGAAGGTAGGTGAAGGGGTTAAAGAGGGTTGTTAAGGGACGGTATAGGTTCAGTTGGTATGTGACGTTTGCTTATGATGGCTTTGCCTCCATCCCTCCTTCTACAGGTAGGGGTTTGGAACATGACAGTACGCCCTCTCTGAGGTCCTGGACCGTCTTGAGACTGATGGCGGAGTTATGACTTAGGGGTATTTCATACCCAGCTTCAGCTCGCAAGGCAGAACTTTTTATACTGTTTCCCAGCGCTTCAGGCTCCAGTACGGAGCAGGTCACGTCTCTTACGCAGATTCTCTCCACCCTGAGCTCTCTGGTAAACTAATTTCAGGAGTTACGGGCCAGGGTTGAGGTTTTGGAGAGCCATCCGAGTCCGGCCCCAGTGGATCTTGTGATTTCAGGGATTTCAGCATGTTCTGGAGCAGCCGTGGTTCCAAGCCCTATGCCATTATCTTCAGGTACAAGCGCTGGTGTTCCCTCCGTTACCCTGGCACATTTTTCTCCAGGGAATATTAGGAAAGACATTTTAGAAGGCAAGGACGTTAGTTTGGCATCTTTGTTGATTGCCGCCCATGATGTGGCTGATAATAAGTCTTATGCCTGTGTTGATGTTTCGGTGATTGTTAAGACCAGGGATCACACGCTTAACTGCAAGCTATCTCCCAGAATTTGTCTTGGCATTCAGCATGTTCAGGGATATTGTTTGCTCGGTAAGCCCCCATAGAAGGGAGGAACTGAATCATTATCTTTATGCAGAACTTTGGGACAGAACTTTGGGGGAACGGCGTTTTACGATTATCATCATCATCATTTTGTTGGGCTGAGGTCACCAGTTTGTGCAACATGCCAGTCATCCTTGCATACCACATACTGGTGCCCCAATACTGAATTTCCTGTTCTACCAGGCACATCCAGGGCTTTCCCTAGTTCCCTCCTGGCCCTGACTCAGGCTGCTGCATTCAATAAGTTAGGTTGACCTTTTCAGTATTTGGAGAAATCTCAAATTTGTATTAACTTTAACCACTTCAATACCAGGCACTTAGACACCTTCCCGCCCAGGCCAATTTTCAGCTTTCAGCGCTGTCGCTATTTGAATAACAATTACGCGGTCATGCTACACTGTACCCAAACAATTTTTTTATCATTTTGTTCCCACAAATAGAGCTTTCTTTTGGTGGTATTTGATCACCTCTGCGGTTCTTATTTTTTGCGCAACAAATAAAAAAAGACAGAATATTTTGAAAAAAAAAAACAAGTTTTTCTTTGTTTCTGTTAAAAATTGTTGTAAATAAGTACGTTTTATTCTTGAATGATGGGCACTGATATGGCTGCACTGATGGGCATTGATACGGCGGCACTGATGGGCACCGATGAGGTGGCACCAATGAGGTGGCACTAATGAGGTGGCACTGATGGGCACTGATGATGGGCACTGATAGGTGGCACTGATGGGCACTGATAGGTGGCACTGGTATGTGGTACTGATGGGCACTCATAGGTGGCACCGATGGGCACTCATAGGCGGCACTGATGGGCACACGTAGGTGGCATTGATGGGTACTTATGGGTGGCACTGATGGGTACTTATGGGTGGCACTGATAGGTGGCACTGATGGGCACGGATGGGCACTGACAGGTGGCACCGATAGACACTGATGGGTGGCACTGATGACACTGATTGGTGGCACTGATGCTCCTAAGGGTGGCATTGTTGGGCATCTAGGCAATATTATGGTGCCAATCAGTGCCCATTTGTGGGCACAGATTGGCACAGATTGGGCACATTGGGCACATGTGGATGGCCATGGGGTACATACCTGGCCATCCACATGTTGCCCCTTCCCTGGTGGTCCTAGTGGCGATCCCTGGTGGTTCAGTGTGGTGATCTGAGGGGGGCTGCGCTGATAAACAATCAGCGCAGACCCCCCCTGTCAGGAGAGCCGCCCATCGGCTTTCCTCTACTCGCGTCTGTTAGACTCGAATGAGGAAAAAGCGATCAACGGCTCTTCCTATTGACATCGTGATAAGCCGTGATTGGACACGGCTGATCACGTGGTAAAGAGCCTCCGCCGGAGGCTCTTTACCAAGATCGGTGTAGCGGTGTGTCAGACTGACACACTGCTCCACCGATCGCTGCGATGCGCTCCCCCGCGGGCTCGCGGCGGCATGTTATCCTGCTAGACGTCATATGCCGCCCAGTCAGGATAACGGAACCACTTCCCGGACGTCACTTCCGCTATAGGCTGGGTGGGAAGTGGTTAATCATGACATATGCAACTATAGTCAGTGTCATCTTTTGCACGTATGCGCCAGCTGTTTCAGGGCTCACCCTAAGTCAGCCTGTTCTCTTAGGCAGGGTAAGAACAGTTGACTAAGCCGTATCAATGTTGCATAGTTACAGGCTTGTTTGACCTCTCACCCTTCATCCAGTTTGTGTCAGTTTTTGGTGGAGGGTTTCACGAAGGGTTTCCACACAGGGTTCATTGCTTTGCCTTTAGGCACGTACGAAAGTCCAAATCTAAGGTCATCAGCTGCAGACATGGAGGCCGTGGACTCGCTGCCACAGTCTGAACTGGATAAGGGTTTTTGTCATTGGTCCTTTTTCTTCACGACCTTTCTAGAGTTGGAGGGTCAACCCTCTTAGGTTGGTAAAATAAAGTTTTCTAATAAACTGCGTTTAATTTATGACTTGTCCGCCCCTCATTGCTCTGATATACCTAGCCTAAACTCCTTAATTCCGTTGGAAGAATTTTCATTAAAATATGCATCTGTGGATCAGGTAATTCAACAAATCATCAGGGTTGGGGAGGGCGCTTGGCTGTCCAAAGCTGATAAAGCGGATGCTTTTAAACTCCTTCCGATCATGTCATCACTCTGGCAGTGGCATGCGGTGAAGTGGAGGGGGCTGTATTTTTTTTTACCACCAAGCTTACCTCTGGTTCTAAAAGCAGCCCCTGACTGTTTGATACCTTTACGCAGGCTCTCAGTTGGATATTTACCCATGTGGAATACTGTCATGAAGTCATCCACTATTTGGATGATTTCCTCCTCATAGAGAGTTCCAAGCAAGCCCCTGCTGATTTACGGAAGTTATTGTCAGTATTTTCAGCGCTCAATGTCCCGTTGGCATTTAAGCAAATGGAAGACTCAGTGACGGCGTTTACGTTTTTGGGTATCACTCTGGATACACAGGCCATGCAGGCCAGTCTGCCTGCAGATAAGATTGATAGGATCAGAGATTGTATTCATGCTTTTACTATCTCTCAAGCTTGTTCCAGAGTGGAGTTGCAATTTTTGTTGGGCATGTTAAATTTTGCCATTAGAATAATTCCCCAGGGTAGGTGATTTATTTCACGTTTATTGGCTTTATTACCATCAGCCCCTGACTCAGACTCCCGGGTCAAGCTGGATGCCACAGCACTGGCCGAATTGCGTATGTGGGACAAGTTCCTCAAGCATTGGAACGGGATTGCTATGTTTATCCCCACGGAGTCTATTTCCTCTCCACAGGTTGTGATGGGTGTGGCGGCCACTCTAAGCTATGCTGCTATTTTTGGCACCCACTGGCTAGCAGGGCCATGGTCAGAGGAGATCTTGGCCATCCCAGGTTTTACAGAGTCTTCAGCTTTGTTTGAGATCTATCCTATAGTGTCAGTGGCCCAGGTGTGGGGTGGTTATTGGTCGGGTAAAACTGTTGTTTTCTCCATGGACAATCAAGCTGTCTTGGAGATTATTAACAAAGGCAGATCTAGCTCATTGTATATCATGTCCTTCATACGTAGGCTGATTTGGCTGTCCCTTCAGTTCCATTTTCACATGCATTGTAGGTTTATCAGTGGGGTAGAAAATATAACAGCAGATGCTCTGTCACGGCTTAATTACCCGTTATTTTTCCAACAGGTCCCAGAAGCAGATGCCTGCGCCACACCGTCCCTACATTTTTAGCTACCAACGATGCACTACTTTCCCATTGGGTTAAAGCGGCAGCTTTGATTAATAAGTCTTTATTGGTCAACATCAGGAAGACATAAGTCATGGCCTGGAATACCTTCCAGGTTTTTCAGTCAAACTATCCTTGGTTTGATGGTCATCACATTTGATATCTACTGGCTTTTGTTGCTTTCTGCCACTCACAGCTTAAGCTGTCATATGGCACTATTAAAACATATCTGGCAGGCATTCTGCATTATTTGTCCTTGCAGGACCCAAATGGACCATCCATTTTTTCAGCTCATTCCATCAAGGCCATTCTTAGGGGTATTCGGAGGAGTAGTCCTCATTCCACAATCAGCAGACTCCCTATCTCGGGGCATATTTTCAGGGACATGTCCGATTTGCTGGCCAGGTTGCCTTTCGGGAGGCTCCTCAGCTTGGTCCACCAAGCAGCTATATATTTGGCGTTCCATGGGTTCCTCAGGCTGGGTGAGTTCACTTGTACTGGCAAAAGTTCCCGTGTGCTCATAATTAGCCAGTTGGTTAGATGCCCGGATCATTTCCAATTACATCTGGTTGCATGCAAGACGCAGCAGTTAAGGGCCAGTACAGATGTTAGATTTTCAAGACCGGCAGTGCTTGGTGCCCCGTTGCAGTTTTGGACCAGCTGATGGAGCTGGTTACAGACAAACCTAGAGATAGTCCATTGTTACCCTTCCCTAATGCTCCCCTCACGGCAGCACAGTTTACCAAGTATTGCCGCACACTACTGACCAACCTGGGGTTGAACCCTACAGTTTTTTCTGATCATTCCTTCAGGATAGAGGCGGCTTCCGCAGCTTCTCGCCAGGGGATCCCGGCTCGCATTATTAAAAAATTGGGTAGATGAAATTCAGCACGTTTCTCCAGATATGTCCCGGATCCACATGTTGAGATGTCACAGGCTTTCATGCATTTGGCATTTGATTGATGTTCTTACGTTTACTTTTAACGTTTTGTTGATTCATCCTACTGTCTTTATTTTTGCCCCCTTTAGGCATAATGACCATGTGACTATGGCTCACCCCAGGTCACTTCTCATGTTTTCCTCTATTACATTTCCTACTCAATCTTTCATAGACTCCAAGTACAAATGGGAAGGCTGGCCGCAGGTCAGCCTGAATTTGTAGGAGTCGTCGGGCTGTACTTAAACCCGTCCTCCTCCTCCTTTCTTGTGTCGGCTTTCCCTCTCGTATCCTACCCCCCCGGTCACCTTCTTTCTTATCTTTTCCTTTCAATTTTGAGTATGCCCCCTTTAGGCATACTGACCACCTGACTTTGACACACCCCAGGTCAGGGCCATTTTAACAGCATCATGGGCCCCTGGGCATAGTAATGCCCTGGGGCCCCTACAAGTCTGTCCCAATTTTTGCACCTACTCTCAGGAATTAAAGTATAAATAGTTGATAGAGTTATTAGATCTGTTAATAAATTATTATTTTATTAGATTTGTTATGATTATTTGTTTGTTAGATTTGATATCAGATTATTCGTTCATTAGATTAGATAGATCCGTGCTGCAACCGTGGGCAATGCATGTGATTGTGGTGGGTGATGCAGCATTTTGGGAGTTAAAACAAGTGGTGAGGAGCTGACATCACTTCCTCACTGGCTGACAAATTTCTCTAAAAAGAGAGATTTGGATTGTTTTTCAGGCTGTATTCACACATAATGCAGAGCTGCGGGGATGATTCACCACGCCGGCAGCTCTGCATAGTCATGCACAATTCAGCGCATTACATGGCTCCCTTTTTCTTGTATAAACTTTATGTGGAATGTAAAAAACGTGCACTTCATTCACGTTGATGTACAGTAGTGAGATGTGTTGCATTGCCGTGCGATTCGGCATGTCTGCATTTTATTGCAGCATGCTGAAGCGCAGCCATATGCTGCATTGCAGTGTAAATAGGACACATAGGAAACAATTGCTTCCTGAGTGTTCCTGATGTGACAGACGTTTTACAATGCAATAAAATATCTGTCACTGCATATAGTGTACATTAGGCTACATTCACACTGGTGATTGGGGCCGGTGCAAATTGAAGCAGCAGTTCCTCCTGCAGCTCTCAGCGGCTGTCGCAGGTGGGTGCAGCCACCGGCCCTGTTCACTAAAATGACAGGTTGCTGGTGGCTGAACCTATTCATGGCTCTCTGCACAGCTAGTGATTACCTGTGGTGATTGTTGCTGGACACAGACAAATTGCATGCAGTAGCGATCCCTATAGTGCTGCCCACACCAGCAATCCATGGTGACAACTTAAAGACTGCATACAGCCCGTGCGCGCTGCGCCATTGCTAACAAAGTTGCTGTCAGTTAATCTCTGTGTGCAGTGTACCATGCCACCCAGCACTTCCAGCAGCTTTCCCCTAGATTCGACCTGCCCTGGTTGGGCCCCATGTGCATCTGGGACCCCTGGGCTGTTCCCAGGTGGGCCCGCTTCATAAGGCGGCCTTGCCCCAGATCACTACCCATGTTTTCCTTTATTACGTTTCTTACTCGATCTTTCATAGACTCCAAGTACAAATTGTAATGTCATAAAAATCTGTGGACCTTTGTGTATTTGTGGCTGTGGGGTGGGGAATGCTCTGGCCACAGCTAAAAGGGTCTGTACTGACAGCTTCTTTTCGGGTTCAGCTGATCATGTGTTCGGACCAAACTCAAGCTAATTCCTATATAAGAGTATCCGTAGGTAAGCAATTGATAACACATTCATAGAATGTGCTCGCCTCTTAGTTTAACTGGGGAAACAAGTATTGTGTACAACAGTTGGCAGGCGTTCATAATTTTCTTTCACATGGTAAAGATGAAAAGGGTTGTTGAAGTGTAGGATTGCTGTTTGAATAGAGCGGAATGTTTTTTAAGTACAGCGATTATAACGCTGTGAAACAGACTCAAATGCAAACGTTTACCTGGTTAAAATGCTTGATAAGTAAGCCACGGCAGCAACGCTTTGTAAATTGTGTTTCTATACAAATGAAAGTATTCCAGGAACTCAATCTCAATCCAGGAACCAGCTCTTAAAACATGAATTTACTGCTGAAGGGCATATTCGCTGGTATCAGCATAACAGAACTCACATGCTACGGGGATACCAGTGTATCTAGTCTACTCGATTTCATTGTTTAGATAGGACAAACTTTATTATTTATTTTATTTCATTTTTTTTTATTTTGTATATTGAGTTCAAACAACTCAAACAATACAGAAGTAGAGAAGTGCATATACAGTATATTCACAAATATAAACCTGGTGCTGCGCTATACACCTAGTGTTATGCCCTGTACACACGACCGGTTTTGCCGTCGGAATAAACTCTGAAGATTTTTCCGACGGAATTCCGCTCAAGCTGTCTTGCATACACACGGTCACGCCAAATTCCGACCGTCAAGAACGCGGTGACATACAACACGTATGACGGGACAACACGTACAACGTCTCGTACTTGCTTCAGAGCATGCATCATTTTTGGTACGTCAGAACAGCATTCAGACTAGCGGTTTTCCCGATAGGAATTTGTTCCGTCGGAAAAATATAGAACATGTTCTCTATCTAAGTCCGTCTGAATTTTCGACGTAAAAAGTCCGATGGGGCATACACACGGCCGGAATATACGATGAAAAGCTCCCATCGGACTTTTTTTGTCGGAAATTCCGACCGTGTATACGGGGCATTGGTTTCACTTTAACCTCAATTTCCAATGCAATTTATTAATGTGCAAAACATTATATAAAACATATTAATTAAATAATTGCTCAATCTATACAATATGTTTTTAATTCTACAAGTGCTGTACGTTCATTACACATTGACCATTAATTTTGTGCAGTGTTCGAATGAAAGATCAAGATGCAACTACTATTAACAATATCACTTCTCAAGTTGCCTTACTCCAGTTCACTATTCTACTCACATCTCAAACGTGCATTCCCAGTTCATCACAGTGCTCTAACCATAAAGCGCATTCCCAGTTCATCACAGTACTCTAACCATAAAGTGCATTCGCAGTTCATCACAGTGCTCCAACCATAAAGTAAAGTACATCCAGTGAATATAAAGTGATTGCTGTTGCACTGATAGTCTCTCTTATTTTTCTCAAATGACCCACAACCTTTGATCACCTCCACCCTCCACCCTTTGTGTACGTCAATGCAGCAGATTTGTTGCGACCCCTTATATCATAAGAAGGTCAATTTGTGATTTTAGAAGTCATATGTTCTTCCTTCTTTCCATTGGTTTTCTCAAGCACCACCACCATATAAGGAAAAGGGCTTACAATAGTCTCATCTAGTTTAAAACTTTTTAAAACTTTTATTTAAAACCAACAGCCAGTATATTTACATAGTAGCAGAAATCCAGCCAACAAAGTGGCTGCTCCCTTCACGACGACCAGAAGTGACATGCCAGGAATGATGTTGTGAACAGGGCTCCTCTCAGCATGTTTCGTCAGTTATGATGTCATCAGGGGATGTTCACAATATGTTTCCTAAAATAATGAACTGAAAAAGTGACAGTGGGCACAATTCACTAAAGGTTATCACATGGTCATGTGACCACATAACCCATGCGATAAGAAAAATGTAAGTTCACTATTGCTTGTATGTGGTATTCAGCGAAAACACCAAAAACACTTGTTACATACCCCATAAAAAGGCATTAAAGTCAATTCATAGAAGGAAATATATAAATAAATGCATGCATTAATTAAGTACTGGTCCAAGCTTGTGATAACGTTTTTCGATAACTATGGCAATGGTCAGACCCCCCAGTGATTGGTTTAAAGAATTGGCAAGAAAGTGCAAGCTGGAGCAGGTGTTAGCTAGATTTTCCTCAGGAGTTGTCTCTGGAGGCTGACAGACATCATAGCAAAGTGGAACCCCTTGAATCCAGTCTTCTGGAATTTAAAGCAATGCAGAAGAGGAGGAGGAGAAGATCTCAAGTGGTCCTTTTAAAGGAAAGAAGCTTCAAGGAGCGTACACTGCTGGATCAGTTCACAGAATTGCAGAAGTTCAGGTTATCCTAGCTACTTATGAAGCTTCATACCCCACTCATAGGGTACTCCACCCAGAGAAACCATGCCATACCAGCCATGACTAAATTGCTGGCTGCCTTACACTTTTTTGGCAAAGCGTCATATTAGATGCTTGAGATAACTTACCGCACGGTTTCATGCTGTATTTAAGGCATACTCAGATGCAGTAAAATATCGCTTAGTGAATTGCGCCCATAGTCTTATATGCTTTTGTTTCATACATATACGGTACATATATTCTAAAACACAAGTTCATATATACTGATTAAGATAGTTATAGCTGTAAGGCTGAGAAGGTCACCCCAAAATTAACATGAGAGTAGTATTACACCAGAGCTCCCAGGTTTTATGGAATTTTAGGGAACAGTTCATGTAGGGAATATAAGTTTTTTATAAGGGATCATTTGTTTAAACAATGACTTCCATTGGTCTAGAGTTGGGGAGGATGGACTTATACATGTAATAGTTATGACTTTGCGAACCATAAACACAATTTCTCGCAATAATATTCTAATATAGTGTGATCAATATTCTTTGTCTTGTTCAGCCATTCTCAACCAGAGTTCCTTGAGCTGTACCTGATGGACCTCCTATTTGATGGTGCCTGCATAGTTCTGGGGCAAACACTACTAGGCAGAGCCAGCAGCATGACACCAATTATCTTTTTAGCTGTTTTTAAGGGTTGAATTCTTTCTCCTGACCACCAATGTAACTATCCTTTTCCATTTATTCCCAGATTAATTTGATTTAGTAAGGGTTCTGCAAGATATGAAAGTTATTTTAGGGGTTCCTCTAGGACAAAAAAAGGCTGGTCTATTATATCAGGTGTACAGGGATAATTTAAAAAAAAAAGCAAAAAAGTGGTCCTGTCCAAAAGGTTTAGCCGCAGCTCAGTTGCATTTGTTCTTTTTTGGTCTGGGCAGTTTTGCTTTTTTTTGCTGATTTTTAAATCTGGCCCTAGAGCCTCAAGATAAATCTATTTATCACAATATTAAGCTACAAGAATTACTGAAAGTATACTGTTATAATTTAGCAAAATGAAGACTGTGATGTGCTATAGTTCATGGATAATTACATAATACTTGTCTATGACATTCTCAAAAGTTCATGTGACAGCTGTACTAATTTTGACACTAGCAAAAAGAACATACATTACAGGATCTGGAAAAAATAGCAGGTCAGCAGTAATGGGACATATTAAGTAGGGTTGTCCCGATACCGATATCGGTATTGAGACCGATACCGAGCATTTGCACGAGTATTTGTACTCACACAAATGCTCCTGATGCCTAATCCGATACCTGGGAGGAGAGAGAGGCAACGTGCAACAGGACGTCAGCGGGCGGAGACAGTTGGCCGAGCAGAGAGTGAGTCCTCACGCAGGTAAGCTGGCAGGGGTGCAGGGCACAGCCGCATCATCCATCGGGATAGATGACCTGAGCCGTCAAATTCAGTAACTGAAATGACGCTCCGTGTTGCCGTCAGTGCTTGAACATCCCGACGCCCATCTTGGTACACCCTGCAGTCGGCCACATTAAGCCAGCAGCGGACATCTTGTTACACCCGGCCCATATAGTTAGGACAAGGTGTAACAAGATGTCTGCTTTTATGCGGCCGAGTGCAGGGTGTACCAAGATGGGCATCGCAGGCAGCATACCAAAATAGTTTAGTTTTTCTTTCTTTTCCTCTCATGTCATTTATTTTAGTGCCTACCGATCAGTGGCCATAAGTGCCAGCCATCAGTGCCAGCCTCCTGTCAGTGCCATCTGTCAGTGTCATCCGTCAGTGTCAGCCATCAGTCAGTGCCAGCCATCAATCAGTGCTCAACAGTCAGTGGTCATCAGTCACTGTTCTTTGGTTTATCAGTTCATGGGACCTGATTAGCCTTAGAGAGGGCCAAGGCTGGACTGGGACAAAAATTTGGCCCTGGACTTCATCCAGACCGGCCCACTTTAATTTTGAGTGTCTCCATCAGCACCTTCCTTATATCAGTGTCCCAAACAGCATCCCTCTTACATCAGAGTGTCCCCATCAGCTCCCCCTTACATCAGAGTGTCCCCAACAGCACCCCCTTACATCAGAGTGTCCCCATCAGCAGTCCCCTTACATCATAGTGTCCCCATCAGCAGCCCCCCTCACATCAGAGTGTCCCCACCTGCAGCCCCCTTCACATCAGAGTGTCCCCATCAGCAGCCCCCTTCAGATCAGAGTGTCCCCATCAGCAGCCCCCTTCACATCAGAGTGTCCCCATCAGCAGCCCCTTCACATCAGAGTGTCCCCATCAGCAGCCGCCTTCACATCAGAGTGTCCCCATCAGCAGCCCCCTTCACATCAGAGTATCCCCATCAGCAGCCCCCTTCAATCAGAGTGTCCCCATTAGCAACTCCCTTCACATCAGAGTGTCCCCATGAGCAGCCCCTTTCACATCAGAGTGTCCCCATCAGCAGCCGCCTTCACATCAGAGTGTCCCCATCAGCAGCCCCCTTCACATCAGAGTATCCCCATCAGCAGCCCCCTTCAATCAGAGTGTCCCCATTAGCAGCTCCCTTCACATCAAAATGTCCCCATCAGCAGCCCCTTTCACATCAGAGTGTCCCCATCAGCAGCCTCTTTCACATCACTGTGTCCCTATCAGATCAGCAGCCCCCTTCACATCAGAGTGTCCCCATGAGCAGCCCCCTTCACATCAGAGTGTCCCTATCAGCAGCCCCCTTCACATCACTGTGTCCCCATCAGCATCCCCCTTCAATCAGAGTGTCCAAATCAGCAGCCCCTTCACATCAGTGTGTCCCCATCAGCAGCCCCTTTCACATCAGTGTGTCCCCATCAGCAGCCCCCTTCACATAAGAGTGTCCCCAACAGCACCCCCCTTCACATCAGACTGTCATTCCTTTCCTCCCCCTCCCACATGTACTCACAGTTTTGAAGGCAGCTTCCCGTTCCTCTCTCCAGGCACCTTCCTTATATCAGTGTCCCAAACAGCATCCCCCTTACATCAGAGTGTCCCCATCAGCAGTCCCCTTACATCATAGTGTCCCCATCAGCAGCCCCCCTCACATCAGAGTGTCCCCACCTGCAGCCCCCTTCACATCAGAGTGTCCCCATCAGCAGCCCCCTTCACATCAGAGTGTCCCCATCAGCAGCCCCCTTCAGATCAGAGTGTCCCCATCAGCAGCCCCCTTCACATCAGAGTGTCCCCATCAGCAGCCCCCTTCAGATCAGAGTGTCCCCATCAGCAGCCCCCTTCACATCAGAGTGTCCCCATCAGCAGCCCCCTTCACATCAGAGTGTCCCCATCACCTGCCGCCTTTACATCAGAGTGTCCCCATCAGCAGTCCCCATCAGCAGCCGCCTTCACATCAGAGTGTCCCCATCAGCAGCCCCCTTCAGATCAGAGTGTCCCCATCAGCAGCCCCCTTCACATCAGAGTGTCCCCATCAGCAGCCCCTTCACATCAGAGTGTCCCCATCAGCAGCCGCCTTCACATCAGAGTGTCCCCATCAGCAGCCCCCTTCACATCAGAGTATCCCCATCAGCAGCCCCCTTCAATCAGAGTGTCCCCATCAGCAGCCCCCTTCACATCAGAGTGTCCCCATCAGCAGCCCCCTTCAGATCAGAGTGTCCCCATCAGCAGCCCCCTTCACATCAGAGTGTCCCCATCAGCAGCCCCTTCACATCAGAGTGTCCCCATCAGCAGCCGCCTTCACATCAGAGTGTCCCCATCAGCAGCCCCCTTCACATCAGAGTATCCCCATCAGCAGCCCCCTTCAATCAGAGTCCCCATTAGCAACTCCCTTCACATCAGAGTGTCCCCATCAGCAGCCCCCTTCACATCAGAGTGTCCCCATCAGCAGCCCCTTCACATCAGAGTGTCCCCATCAGCAGCCCCTTTCACATCAGAGTGTCCCCATTAGCAGCTCCCTTCACATCAGAGTGTCCCCATCAGCAGCCCCTTTCACATCACTGTGTCCCTATCAGATCAGCAGCCCCCTTCACATCAGAGTGTCCCCATGAGCAGCCCCCTTCACATCAGAGTGTCCCTATCAGCAGCCCCCTTCACATCACTGTGTCCCCATCAGCATCCCCCTTCAATCAGAGTGTCCAAATCAGCAGCCCCCTTCACATCAGAGTGTCCCCATCAGCAGCCCCCTTCACATCATTGTGTCCCCATCAGCAGCCCCCTTCACATCAGAGTGTCCCCATCAGCAGCCCCTTCACATCAGTGTGTCCCCATCAGCAGCCCCCTTCACATCAGTGTGTCCCCATCAGCAGCCCCCTTCACATAAGAGTGTCCCCAACAGCAGCCCCCTTAACATCAGACTGTCATTCCTTTCCTCCCCCTCCCACATGTACTCACAGTTTTGAAGGCAGCTTCCCGTTCCTCTCTCCAGTCATGTGATAAGTGACAAGTGATAAGGGGAGAGAGGAAGAAATGTCTGACGGCTGTCTATGTCCCCCTGCAGGCTGGAGGGAGCAGAAGGCCTAATCCTCATGCCAGCAAGTGTCAGCAGCTGCTCCTTGGTGACAGGAGTGAAATCGCGATCACTCACTGTCAGAGAGGAGCGGCTCCAGGACTGCACCTGACCGGCCCACTGAGCCATCGGCCCAGCAGGAAATTCCCAATAGCCCCGATGGCCAGTACATGCCTGGAGAGGGTGTGGAGTGAAATCTTTAGGCGCATCTGGGGTGGTGGAAGAGGGAGGAGGGAGTAAGATATGGGGGTAAGGGGATGGCCATGAGGTAGAAAAAAAGGGGGTGGGTCGCCAGAGAGGAGTCGTATAACATTTTTTATAGCAGTTGTCCTTTAAATTCAATATCTTCAAGTAGGGAAATGACAGCTGCAGTGATGGTTAAATGCTTAAACTGCATTTATCAGCATTATGTCAGGAAGAATTACATGTAAAAGGATATCGTGCAAGACTACAGCCAAACCACAGGCAATGGGAGAGCCTGAAAAATAGCAGATAACATGTTTAAAGGCAACATAAATATATCACATCACGTGAAGAACAATCTCTAAAATTAATGAATATGCTCCCATCTCCACTGGTTAAGCCAGTTAAAGTTCAAGCAGAAAACAACATTAGACATTTAATATTTTCTTTTCTAAGCACCCAACAGCATACAGAGAAAATGAATTTACATTAAAGATCCAAAAACATGTCTGATTACTGCATTGTCATCTCAATGACTTGAACATTACCGGAAACATGATTTAGAATCTTTAGAAAAGTTAATTTATTGAGCTAAAAATAAGATGATGTTTTTAAAATGCTTAAATGTAGACAAGGTTTAACAAATTACCATCTTTAGCTGTGCAATTTGTGTTTTTTCTGATGTGCTGACATCCGGATTAAAGAGAAGTTGTCTTCTTCCAAAGAAGACATGGAACAAATTAATAGTTGCCAAAGTAACACACATTTGACAAGGCTATTTATTCAGCAGTTCACAACAAGAATGCCTCTTCACACTATGAACATGTCAATAGGTAGGCTGGGGACAGAAGAACTGGACTTGGGGGAAAGGGGAATTTGCACCCTGGGTCAGTACTAATACGATATGTTGAGCTGAAGACATGGAGTTGAGATTCTCCCCTATTCATAGTTATATAGCTACATAATAGGCGAGGTTGAAAAAAGACACAAGTCCATCAAGTCCAACCTATGTGTGTGATTATATGTCAGTATTACATTGTATATGCCTGTATGTTGTGGTCGTTCAGGTGCTTCAAACATGGATAAGAGCAGAACCTGCATTCAGTGATTAAATGATTGTCATCTTCTCCCCATTCACACTGCAGTCCGAGCTCTGTACTGAGGGGGTGAACTTCTAGCAATGACTTCCTTTGTTGCTTTGAGACTGAATTCTAAGGGCCACAGAGCTAATGCTGGTAAAAAAAAATGTGTGTACACTTTCTTTAACCCACATGAGTCAGTCCCTTCCATAAAAAAGGCTACTTGATTGTGTTTGCTGCCCATGCCAAGGGTTCCCGGTCCTTTTCTGGCTGGGGTGGACTCTGGGTTTTTGTAGTTTGGAATCTGTTTCCTTCTTGGTAGCTAGGCTAGAGTTGGCACTGGGTATGGGTGCAACTGGATGCTGGTGTCTGTGACAACTGGATTCTGTCAAGTGTAGCTCAGTGTTTGGAGGGTTGGAGGCTGAAGAGTACCTAGAGCTCAGTGCTGTGTGACGTCTTAGTTATATACTGTATATATAGTTCCATTCTAAGTCAGTTTGAAAAAAGATAAGTCTAGCTAGTTTATCTAGGGATCTATCTATCTGGGGTGCTGAGAAAAGGCTTATGCATATATTTGTGTGCAAACTAAACTCTTTTTAACGCATACTATTAGACAGGATAATTTGTTTGGTTGCAGGCTGGCCTGTAAGTTGAACATGCTCCTTGCTGCGAAGGCCAGTTATAGGTGGGGGCAGTGGCCATTTGTTTGTACTATCTAGAGATAGTTCTTTTCCCTCAGGAGGGATGTTGGGTGTTAGTATCCAGTTTTATTGTGTGCATTTAGGAATAAATCCAGCTCTTTTTTTAAAAAACAATCTTCTGAGCTGGCCAGAACTAATTCTTGAGGTAGTCTATTCCACATTTTCACAGCTCTTATTGTAAAGGAGCCTTTCCATATGTGGTGAGGTTGAATCTCCTTTCCTCCAGACATAAAGAGTGCCCCCTTGTCCTCTGTAATGACCTGAAAGTGCATAACTCAACACCAAGTACACTATGTGGACCATGTATGTATTTATACATGGTGATCTTTTTATATGGCCTTGTGGGGGCTCAGAGTTTTTTAGCCCAGAGCACACTGCCAGAAGTCCATTGTCCTGCAGCAGTGATTGGTACTAAATTGATACGAAGTTGCTAAATTCTAGAGACAACACTATACTACAAGCTACAGTGGGGATCGAAAGTTTGGCACCCCAGGTAAAAATGTGTATTAATGTGCATAACGAAGCCAAGGAAAGATGGAAAAATCTCCAAATGGCATCAAATTACAGATTAGACATTCTTATAATATGCCAAAAAAGTTAGATTTTATTTCCATCATTTACACTTTCAAAATTACAGAAAATAAAAAAAATGGCATCTGCAAAAGTTTGGGCACCCTGCAGAATTTATAGCATGCTGTATACTACACTAGCCCACTGTATACTACACTGTACTGTAACTTTCTGCTGTGCAGATCATTATGTTATAAAAGTATCTTACAGAAGTAGAGAAGCTCTCTATTAAACTGTGTCATCTCTGGGTTCTAAACAAGTATTTAGGTAGCTGTTAATCAAATGATTCTGTGTAGTTGACCACATGCTTGGGCCTTGCAAGTATTTTAGAACACTGTACATCAGAAAAGCAACACCTGTCTGCATTCCCAGGAAGCTGCGAGTGTCTTCTGTACACTCAGGCTGCAGAAATAGCAAAAATAGACAGCCGTCAACTCGACGCATCCACATGTGAAAATCGTACTTTGCTACAGGCTGAATACAAGGTAAAAACTTACGCATTTCGACCCACTACCTCTGTGGGCTGAAACTGTGGGCTGGAATGTGTAAGCTTTTTACCTTGTATTCACCCTGCAGCAAACAAAGATTTTTGCATGTGGATGCCTCGAGTTGACGACTGTCTTTTTCTGCTATTTTAGAACACTGCCAGACACTGAGAAAGATATGACATGAAAGATTTGAGAATATGTCTAATTAGTGAACTGCTTACTTGTTTTCTAAGTAGCTTGCATCCTAGCAGAACCATAATTTTCTGTCTTTGGAAATTTAAATTTATTGAACTTAAAATAACATACTGCTGGTAATGTGTATAGACTGCAGAAGTGGTATTTTTCTTCTTAGCATTGGGATTAGTGTTTTCTAATTTGCTATGTTCCGTCTGAATTATCATAACAGATACTAGCTATTAAAGAAAAGCTGCCATCTACAAAAGAACACTTTGCAAATCAGTACTTAACACATTAGTATATTTTGTGCTGAGTTTTTTTTTTTTTTATAAAATCGTGGGTACCTTTTTGGAGATAGGAACTCACATTGGCTGTGGATGATGTTGGTGGGTTTCGCAGTTTAGTCCCTGTTACGAGATTAGTCTCACTGGGATCTTGCCTGGGACTGACTATGGTATGGCATTAGGTATGGCATAAAAATAGGGGAGTGCAAGTGTACCTGGAAAAATTGATGCTGCTTTGAAGGGAAAGGGTGGTCACACCAAATATTGATTTGATTTGGATTTCTCTTCTGTTCATTTACTTTCCATTTTGTTACAGTTCTATTTCTGAAAGCATTCTTAATGTACAGAATTGTTTCACATCTGCCTAAGACTTCAGCCCCTCTGAGTCAATACTTTGTAGAACTACCTTTCACTTCAATAACAGCTGCAAGTCTTTTTGAGTATGTCTCTACCAGCTTTGCACATCTAGAGAGTGACATTTTTGCCAATTCTTATTTACAAGATAGCTCAAGCTCTGTCAGATTGGATGAGAGTGTCTGTGAACAGCAATTTTCAAGTCTTGCCATAGATTTTAAATTGGATTTAGGTCTGGACTTTGACTGGGCCATTCTAACACATGAATATGCTTTTATTTAAACCATTCCATTGTAGCTCTTGTATGTTTAGGGTCATTGTCCTGCTGGAAGGTGAACCTCTGCCCCAGTCCCAAGTCTTTTGCAGACTCTAACAGGTTTTCTGGTTGCCCTGTATTTGGCTCCATTCATCTTCCCATCAACTCTTACCAGCTTCCTTGTCCCTGCTAAAGGAAGTCCTCTCCACAACATGATGCAGCCACCACCATGTTTCATGGTGGGGATGGTGTGTTCAGGGTGATGTGCAGTGTTCATTTTCCACCACACATAGCGTTTTGTTTTTAGGCCAAAAAGTTCAATTTTGGTCTCATCTGACCAGAGAACCTTCTTCCACATGTTTGCTGTGTCCCCATATGGCTTCTCGCAAACTGCAAACGGAACTTCTTATGGCTTTCTTTCAACAATGGCTTTCTTCTTGCCACTCTTCCATAAAGGCCAGATTTGTGGAGTGCACGACTAATAGTTGTCCTGTGGACAGATTCTCACACCTGAGCTGTGGATCTCTGCAGCTCCTCTAGAGCACTGTTTCTCAACTCCAGTCCTCAAGGCGCCCCAACAGGTCATGTTTTCAGGCTCTCCATTATTATGCACAGATGATTTGATCAGGTTCACTGCCTTAGTAATTTCCACAGATGTTTCATTTGAGGGAAATCCTGAAAACATGACCTGTTGGGGCGCCTTGAGGACTGGAGTTGAAAAACACTGCTCTAGAGTTACCATGGGACTCTTGGCTGCTTCTCTGATTAATGCTCTCCTTGCCCAGCCTGTCAATTTAGGTGGACGGCTATGTCAGTTGTGCCGTACTCTTTCTATTTTCGGATGATGGATTGAACAGTGCTCCGTGAGATATTCAAAGCTTGGGATATTTTTTTATAGCCTGACCCTGCTTTAAACTTCTCCACAACTTTATCTCTGACTTGTCTGGTGTGTTCCTTGGCCTTCATGATGCTGTTTGTTCACTAAGGTTCTCTAACAAACCTCTGAGGGCTTCACAGAACAGCTGTATTTATATTGAGATTAAATTACACACTGTCAGAAACCATGAATCAGACTTAGACAGAAGTACAGTTAAATCACACTTGTTTAATAATAATAATAAAAAGGTAAACAGAGTAAACGTAGTCAAAGCATAGCCAGAGTTCTGGAACCGGAATGGATAGTCAGACAAGCCAAAGCGTCAGGGAGCCAGAGATGAGCGTAGTAGAACAGCAAGCAGGATCTGGAGCAAGAAGGAATGTCAGCCAAGCAAATCTTTAACAGGAAAACAGGAGAGCATCTCTAGAGAAGTGACCATGGTGAAGGCAGAGATCATCTGGGCTGGACGGCTTAGGCAGGACTGACAAGCAGGATATCACCAACAGGTGAGTCACTGTGGAGAGAAAGGAGCTGGCAATTAGCCGACAGCTGAGCGGCCAGCTTTGAGAAGGAAGGGCTGAGCCCAGCCCTGACAGTACCCCCCTCCTCAATGACCCCTCCCCCTTGGAGGACCACCAGGCTTGAGGGGAAAACAGGAGGACAGGGGCATGTACGTCCGAGGATGAGACCCAAGAGCATTCCTCCGGACCGTACCCTTTCCAATGTACCAGGTACTGTATGCGCCCACGGAACCTACGGGAGTCAACAATGAACTGTACTTCATACTCCTCATGGTTCTCAACCTGTACAGGGTGAGGACGAGGCACCAAGGTGGTAAAGCGATTGCAGACCAAAGGTTTTAATAAGGAGACATGAAATACATTCAAGATACACATATTAGAAGCAAGGTCTAAAACGTAAGCCACTAGGTTAATCCTGCGAAGAATACGGAAAGGCCCAATAAACCGAGGTGCGAATTTCAGAGAGGGAACACGAAGTTGGAGGTTGCGAGATGACAGCCAGACCCTAACCTGTCCCCAACTTGATAGGAAGGTACAGGCAGGCGTCTGTGGTCAGCATGGAGTCTGTACCGATCATTAGCATGTCGCAAAGCCTCCTGGACTTGTGCCCGAGTGGAACGAAGACCGCAGAGATGTTCCTCTAACACAGGAATACTCTGCGGAACAAACAAGTCAGGCAACAGGGAAGGTTGGAAACAATAGTTTGCCATAAACGGTGACAATCAGGAAACAGAATTTAAGGCACTATTGTGAGCAAACTCTGCCCACGGTAAAAGGTCTGACTAGTTGTTATTATGGTCAGAAATATAGCAACATAGGAATTGCTTGAAGAACTGATTGGCTCGTTCTGTGGCCCCATTAGATTGCGGGTGATACGCAGAGGAGAAAGCAAGCTGAATTCCCAACTGTGCACAAAAGGTTCGCCAGAACCGGGACACAAACTGACTACCCCTGTTTAAAGGGGTTGTAAAGGTAATTTTTTTTTTCTTTAAAAATAACAAACATGTTATACTTACCTTCACTGTGCAGCTCGTTCTGCACAGAGTGGCCCCGAACCTGCTCTTCTGGGGTCCCTCGGCGGCTGTCTCAGCTCCTCCCCGCAATAACTAACCACCTTAATGCGAGCTCCCCGTGATACAGCCGGTGGCTATAGCCGCTCGCTGTATCACTCGGCCCCGCCCCCGGCGCGCCGCGTCATTGGATGTGATTGACAGCAGCGCGAGCCAATGGCTGCGCTGCTTTCAATCCATCCACTATAGCCAATCAGCAACCAGGCTGATCGGCTGAATGGAGGTCGGGAATGAGCGGCCGAGTTTCGAGGTGTCAGGCAAGTAAAACGGGGGGGGCTGGGGGCGGCGGTATTATCAAAAGTTTTTTCACCTTAATGCATAGAATGCATTAAGGTGAAAAAAATGTATACCTTTACAACCCCTTTAAGACAATCACCTTGGGTAGCCCATGTAAGCGAAAGATCTCCCGAGCAAAAAGGAAAGCCAGTTCCTTAGAAGTGGGCAACTTCTTAAGTGGAATACAATGTGACATTTTCGAGAGTAACCCTGGGAGTTGGGTTACTCCACAATGAAATCCATAGACAGGTGGGTCCAGGGCTTCTCTCCATTGGGTATGGGTTGTAGGAGGCCCACTGAAGGTGTCGTGGAGTCTCACTCTGAGCACACACTGAACAGGCAGCTATGAAGGCGGTTACATCAGCACGTAGACTAAGCCACCAGAATTGTTGGGAAATGGCCCAAAAGAGTTGATTCCTCCCAGGGTGGCCAGCAGCCTTGGGAGAATGGTAAGTCTGAAGCACAGCAGTACATAGACTCTCTGGGACAAAGCAGCAGTCACAAGGTTTCTCAGGAGGAGCAAGGACCTGAGCGGCAAGAATTTTGTCACCCAAAGGAGAAGTGAGACTGGTGCGAACCGTAGCCAGAATACGATCAGGAGGAATCACAGGAACTGGAACCGACTCGTTCTTAGAAGTGGAGGAAAATTGTTGTGACAAAGCATCAGCCCTTACGTTCTTAGCACCGGGTAAGAACGAGACAATGTAATTGAAACTAGACAAGAAAAGAGCCCATCGCGCCCTTCTGGGAGAGGCGTGGTACAGTGGTAACTTCAAGGAGATGTCTCCACTCTTTCAGGGCTAAAATGATCGCTAACAGCTCTCTGTCACCAATCTCGTAATTGCACTTCGCAGGTGACAATTTCTTGGAAAAGTAGCCACAAGGATGCATAGTGCTCTTAGAGGTAGGACGTTTAGACAGAAGGGCGCCAACTCCAGTCTCAGAAGCATCAACCTCAGGGATAAAAGGTAACGTAGGATCAGGATGTGCCAACACAGGAGCAGAAACAAAGGCAGCCTTGAGACTCTCAAAGGCCTTAATGGACTCCGGAGACCAACTCTGTGGGTTACCGTCCTTTCTGGTCATATCAGTCAGGGGCTTGACCAGAGACGAGAAGTTACGAATAAACTTCCAATAATAGTTGGAAAAGCCAAGAAAGCGCTACAGAGGATGTAAACCCACGGGTCGGAACCACTGTAGGACTGCTGAAAGTTTCTCTGGGTCCATCGAAAAATCAGCAGTGGAAATGACATAACCCAGGAATTTAACCTGTTCATGATGGAATTCGCACTTCTCCAATTTACAATAGAGATTGTTCTCTCATAGTTTCTGAAGCACACGACAGACATCTGTGTGGTGGCTCTCTCCAAGGACTTGGAAAATATGAGGATATCGTTGAGATAAACCACCACACATAACTGCAACAAATCTCGGAGGACTTCGTTAATAAATTCCTGGAAAACTACCGGGGCGTTACAAAGGCCAAAAGGCATTACGAGGTACTCATAATGTCCTGTTCTGGTATTAAACACATTTTCCACTCGTCTCCCTCCTTAATCCTCACAAGATTTTAGGCCCCTCTCAAATCAAGCTTTGTGAAAACCATTGCTCCCTTGAGGCGGTCAAATAACTCTGTAACCAACGGAATCGGATAGGCATTCCTAATCATGAAACGATTGAGACCCCTATAATCAATACAATGCTAAAAGAACCCACAAGCAAAGAGCGAGTGAGTAAAAAGAAAAAAAGGGAAAAAAAGGGGTTGGGACTTTTTTCTTTTTACTCACTCGCTCTTTGCTTGTGGGTTCTTTTAGCATAGTCATAGGGATGGAAATATGCAACCTTACCAGGCACAATTTCATTTAAAGTCCCAATTTCCCCTTCCCCCTTGTCGTTTTATAATCAATACAAGGTCTCAGTTCACCACTCTTCTTCTTCACAAAGAAGAAACCAGCACCAGCAGGAGACAAAGATTTGCGGATGAAACCTCGTGAAAGTCTGTCTGCAACATACTCCTCCGTGGCCCTATCCTCCAAGATCGAAAATGGGTAAACCCGGCCACAAGGGGGTATGGCACCAGGTTGAAGGTCAATTGCACAATCATACGACCAGTGTGGAGGCAAACTACCGGCTTTACCTTTGTCAAAGACATCGCTAAAATCGCGGTACTCCTCCGGCAGGGAGGAGAGTGAAGAGGTTCACAGGACCTTGGCTACCTTCTCGAAGCATATCTTACTGCATTGTGGGGACCAGGAGAGAACCTCAGCATGGAGCCAATCAAAAGGGGGGTTGTGCCTCTGTAACCAGCGGAAACTTAGGTGAGGAAATAACTTGGAATTGGATTATATCATGGTGAAGAGCCCCTACGACCATGGACAATGGAACAGTCTCATGAGTCACATGGACAGGCTGTAGAGGTCTCACGTCAAGAGCCTCAATGGCAAGTGGAGTGTAACGCAGCTGCAGCGGAATTGAGTGCTTCAATACAAAGGCAGCATCAATGAACAAGCCGCAGCCCCAGAGTCGATTAGAGCCTGCCCAGGCTCGGAAGACTCAGCCCAAGAAAGGGTAACCGAAACCAGGGGCTTATCCTTCTGGATAACTGGGGACGAAACAACATCATCTAATGTCTGTCTGTGACAGGACCTCAAGGTTCGGGCATTCCCTGGACGGGTAGGACAAGACTTCAAAAAGTGACCTGCCTGGCCACAATAAAGGCACAATCTCTCCCTCCTCCTAAGGGTTCTCTCATCCGCAGAGAGACATGTGAAGACCGAGTGCATGGGTTCATCTTCACAGATCGGCTCGGTGCTGGGAGGCATGGGGGGTGAGGGAGGCAAGGGTGGGACTGCAAAGTTCGGAGACAAATGTACAGGAGGCTTCCGCAAGCGCTCCTTAAGAGGAAGTCTTTTTCTGAATCTGAAGTCAATGAGGATGGCAAACGTGATCAACTTCTCCAGCTCAGTGGGTATTTCTCAGGCTGCTATCTCATCCTTGATGGTATCCAAGAGACCATGAGAAAAATCAGCCATGAGGGCCTCATTGTTCCAAGAAACCTCTGCTGCCAGAGTATGGAATTCAATGGCGTAATCGGCAACAGTTCTCGTACTCTGTTTGATGGACATGACTGAGGTACTTGGCAGCAGAAGCGGAGCGTGCGGGAACGTCAAATACCCTTTTAAAAGAAGCCGCAAACTCGCCTTCGTCGATGACAAAACGCGTAAGGCGGAGCTACGCACTTACGTCACACGCGGAAGTAGGAGAGAGTGTGGAACGCAGTTGAGGCGCACGCCGCTCAGCTGATGGCCTTACATCCACGAGCTTTCCCTGTACAAACTGTTTCACACGCAGTGTGATTATCTGGCCCCTCTATTAGGAGCCCGGACTTTTATACTTTATATTTAGTATTTTATTTTATTTATTTAATGTGCTGTTTTGATGATAGCTTTAATAAATTAATTTTAAATGTATCACACTATGGAGCCCTGTTTCTTCCTTATGAGGATGACCTAGACCACTGATGGACACATCACATCTGGAGCGGAAGCACCTGGGGACCTAAAACGCCATTCTACCACCTGGTACTACATGCCTACTACCCCTGCAGGGGTATAGGGAGCTGGTGAGTGGGGATCCTTGAGGGGGAGCACCGCAAGTCACTGGATATCAGTTGCTGTCCTCACGAAAGTCACTAATCACAGATCTCCGCTTATGCTGGAACTTGATGCACTATTTTTGCACTGTTTTTTGGATTTTTTGTATTTTTTGTATTTTTTGCCTATGCTGGAACTATTTAGTATATATCTTTAGATTTTTCAGATTTTTCATATTTTCTATATCACTTATTTTTGTAACACATGTTGAATTGATATAAGTGGATCAACAGGGGATTTGGATGTATGATATATAACTAACTGCACGTATTGATTAATGCTATTTGGAGACTGGACACCACATTGTTTACGGGGGGGGATTTCTATTTGGGCAGATTCCTCTCTATGTTATAGGTGGTGATGTTTATTGAATTTTCTAATGAATTTTCCATTTTTAATTTTTATTTTATCTATATTATCCACATTGGTTTGGATGGTTAGCTACACCCTATATATATTTAAGGGTATGGTATGGGATTGCAAACAATAGCACGGTTCACTAGGTATAAGAGGTGCATACTCACATTCACTAATTAATGGTCTTTGGCTGAGTGATTGTCACTCTACACATATGAGTACGGATTATTTATTTATATACTTATTTTTAATAGGAACCCTGATAAAGGTAGCGCCACATACCCCTATCTATAATCTCTTTTACCAATAAACACCAATGACCCAGTGCCACTGGAAGCCATGCATACCCATGCCATCACACTGCCCCCACCATGTTTTACAGATTACTTTGTGTGCTTTGGATCATAAGTTGTTCCAAGTCTTCTCCACACTTTTTTTTCCCCCATCATTCTGGAACAGATTCATCTTAGTATCATCCGTCCAAAGAATGCTTTTCCAGAACTGATTTGGCTTTTTTAGATTTTTTTCGGCAAAGTCTAGTCTGGCTTTTCTATTCTTCAGGCTTATGAATGGTTTGCACCTTGTGGTAAACCCTCTGTATTTGCTCTTGTGAAGTCTTCTCTAAATTGTAGACTTTGACAATGATACACCCACCTTCTGGAGAGTGTCCTTCACTTGTCTGGATGCTGTGAATGGTTTTTCTTTACCATAAAGAGAATACGTCAAACATCCACCACTGTTGTCTTCCGTTGATGTCCAGGCCTTTTTCTGCTGCTGAGCTCACCGGTGCATTCTTCTTTCCTCAGAATGTACCAAACTGTTGATTTGGTCACTCCTAATGTTGTTGCTATCCCTCTGAAGGATTTGTTTTGTTTTTGAAGCCTTACAATGGCCTGTTTCACTTGCATGGACAGCACCTTTGAATGCATGATGTAGGTTCACAGTAATAGATCCCAAATGCAAATACCACACATAAAATCAACTCCAGACCTTTAACTGCTTAATTGATGAAGAAATAATGCAGGAGTAGCCCACACCTAGCAATGAAACAGCTTTTCATTCAATTGCCCAATTACTTTTGAGCCCTTGAAAAAGGGGGAGTGGCTATTCTTAAGAGCTGTAATTCCTAATCCCTTCCTCTGATTTGAATGTACATACCCTCAAATTAAACCTGAGAGTGTGCACTTTCAGCCCATATCCATTATATAACTATAGGTTGAATATGTTTTGGTAAATACCTGAAAAAATCCAAAAATGTGCCTGTGTCCTATTATAAATGGACCTAACTGACACACCATTCCTGCTAAATCTATTTGATTGTACAATTAGATGATGTTGACTTAGGTTTCACTTTAAAATTAGAATTAAAGTGTACACTTGAGAGGATATAAATCGATATAAGTCAAAGTAACAGTGTAGCACTACTTAGAAAATTGCACATATCAATCACATTACAATAAATATGTCCCAATAAATCAGTCTCTATTTGTGCCTTCCTTATTAGACTATGCTTGTATATTCAAACGTGTACACTACACTCCTTCACTTCTTGTGACAACACCAGTATGTGCTCACCTTATATTCATGCCTCATAAATAATGTAAGGTTATAATGGGCACATGTCCCCTTTAAATGGGATCCTTTCTCTTCCTGCACCTCTTTCTCCTCCACTCCTTTGAAAAATTACATGAGGACCCTTTAAGCACAATTCTCCAGCTCTCCAGCAAGTGAGAGTTTGGTCTTCTCCACTCCTCTCCAATATGACTAAATTATAGGTTAATCTTAATCTTTACAACTCTGTCCTATTGAACCTCTTGCAGTCTGATTTTGGTGTAATGTGTGTTTGGTGTAATGGAAATTAAAGGGTTATAATAATGATTATTTATTTATATATCAAAAGGGTAAGCTGTTCTCCCATTGGATGAGATTTGTTACTTCCTGTGCTGAATGAAGAATGGGGACACAGACTGCAATGCATGTCTGACAGAAGTTACTTTTAACCCTAAAACAAAAATAAAAAATAAGAGTTCAACTTAACACAGGGATGCTAATCGTATTTCCTAAGATATAACAATCAAAAAAATAAAAAGCAGAAAGCAATTAAATATCACATTATTGAATTGTAGATTTTATGTAATATTTCTATTATTTATATAAAATATTTATTTTACAGATTTAAAGAGGAATTAAACTCTGCTTTTGTTTTTCTTTTTTTTTAGAATATTATCATAGAACAAAGTATTAACATGCCCTGCACGTTGTAATCTTAGTAAAAAACACTTTGCAATTACCTTTTTGAAGTTTTATAAACATATATAATATATCCTCTTCCGGGAATAGGCTGCGCCATCTTTGGTATTGATTCCTGTCTCTGTTGTGGACGTTATTTCCACCCTTCCGCTCAGTATTGCAACAGCTGCAGTTGCTTGCTCGAATGGACGTCTCTTGAGATACACTGGTTCACTCCCCCTGTGTGACATCTCACAGTCGCAAGGGGAGAACCAGAAAGCTGAGGAAGGCACAGTATCGCGATTCTTCCTAGCTGTGCCATTTTCAGGGGTAATGGCACAGACCCAGCATACTGTTACAGAAACGGCACACATAGCATGCCGTGAATCAAACAACGAACTGCACATGCGCCGGTGATGTCGTTAAAGATTGCAGGACGGATTGTCACAAGATTATATAAGTAAGTCAGGTTTCATAGGCAGCGATCAGTAGCGTTAGCAACGAAGATTATAATGAGCTAAAGTTAAAAGTTAAAGTTAAGTTAGAGAGTTTACAACCACTTTAATAAAGATTGCCTGTCATAGATTGTGCAGTGCATTAAATATTTTCTAAAGAGACAAAAGCTTCCTCCTTTCAGATTGTCTGCCTGTCTAAGAAAAAAAAATCTAAAAAGGTTTGTTTCTTTCAAGTGCAGAGTTATTTGTTAGGTTGAAAAACAACATACATAATCAGATGCATCAATATTCATGTTCGTAAGAGTTCCTTTTTGTTTTTTAAGAGCTGTTCAAGGCTTTTTCAATTAGCCGGACATTACAGAACATTTCATAGATGGAAAAACTAGCCATATACGTGGCCTTGGTTTCTTTATATGTTTTAAATTCACAGTTCTCATACATTAGGTTTAATTTACTAAATCATATTCTCTCCTAGCTGTCAGCTTTGTTTAATGCAGCGTGGTTATCTTACTCTGATTTTCTAAAAGAAGATGTGATATCCGTTCTTATATATGTGAAACGGTGTGAAATAGATGTGAAGACCTTGTAAACAAAAAGTTCCGCGCTAGAAGCTCAAAAGGATAAGCAGCAGTAAACAGTGCGACAACACCAAAAACAGAAAAAAATATATAAACTGCGCTAAACAAAGGTTATATGTGTTGAGGTGGATAAATAATGTGATCTATCACCAACAAAAAGAAGTTTTCAAAATACACAAATCAAATGAATAAAGTCCAAATTTCCCACGTGGTAGGTATTCAATATAAAAGTGAAATGCTGATCCAAATGAGCTATGATTGCTCTTACCAGAACTCCAAAGAAATATGCGGATGGCAAAAAAAACCCTTGCCGGGGCCTCTGGGGTATTGGACCAAACAGCACCGTCCGTGGTCAGATCAAAGTCCCCTCAATGGATACAGGATAGAAGCAAACACAAGAAAAAAGACTGGCCATAGTGTAGTATGTTAAATGCTGGACATGGACATACGAACATACCAATCACCCAGGTGTGCACATATAAACAACCAAAAAACAGGGGGGGAGGGAAGTGAAAAACCCCACCACCGTGGCTGTAGATTGTGCTTACCGACTCACGGTGATACACAGGCTTTTAATAGGTAAGGAGCTGACATATAGCTGGCAAGAAGCACCTTGATAAGTCCTCATTACACGAAGTCCACATCGTCAGTATACCACCCAGAATAGAATAATAAACTCTCCATGGTGAAGTACGTTTTAAAAGCAGATTTAATAAACAAAGTATTGCACTTACATAATAAAAGCACATAATATCGCATCAGTAAATGTCGCCGGCCGGCATACAAGCATGGAAGCGAAGCTCGTCCTACTTCCTGGTCTCGTGGTAGCGTCTCTGCGTGCGTACCCAGTGGGGTACGCACCCAGAGACGCTACCACGAGACCAGGAAGTAGGACGAGCTTCGCTTCCATGCTTGTATGCCGGCCGGCGACATTTACTGATGCGATATTAAGTGCTTTTATTATGTAAGTGCAATACTTTGTTTATTAAATCTGCTTTTAAAACGTACTTCACCATGGAGAGTTTATTATTCTATTCTGGGTGGTATACTGACGATGTGGACTTCGTGTAATGAGGACTTATCAAGGTGCTTCTTGCCAGCTATATGTCAGCTCCTTACCTATTAAAAGCCTGTGTATCACCGTGAGTCGGTAAGCACAATCTACAGCCACGGTGGTGGGGTTTTTCACTTCCCTCCCCCCCTGTTTTTTGGTTGTTTATATGTGCACACCTGGGTGATTGGTATGTTCGTATGTCCATGTCCAGCATTTAACATACTACACTATGGCCAGTCTTTTTTCTTGTGTTTGCTTCTATCCTGTATCCATTGAGGGGACTTTGATCTGACCACGGATGGTGCTGTTTGGTCCAATACCCCAGAGGCCCCGGCAAGGGTTTTTTTGCCATCCGCATATTTCTTTGGAGTTCTGGTAAGAGCAATCATAGCTCATTTGGATCAGCATTTCACTTTTATATTGAATACCTACCACGTGGGAAATTTGGACTTTATTCATTTGATTTGTGTATTTTGAAAACTTCTTTTTGTTGGTGATAGATGTGAAGACCTGATTGTGACTACGTACCTCGAAGAAACATCATACCTGGGTTGTAAACCCTCGTTTTTAAAAAAAAATAACAAACATCTTTTACTTACCTCCACTGTGCAGTTCATTTTGCACAGAGTGGCCCCGAACCTCCTCTTCTGGGGTCCCACGGCAGCGCTTGTGGCTCCTCTCCGCGAGAAGCACTCTCCTTGGTGGACACCCATGCAGGCATGCTCCCGAGTCCCGCATCTGTGTCCATTCACACAGAATGCAGGACTCGGCCCCAGCGCCGCGTCATTGGATTTGATTGACAGCAGTGGGAGCCAATGGCTGCACTGCTATCAATCTATCTAATCGGAACACAAGACTCCAGCTACAGATGGTGTGCTCATTCCCAGACAGAGGATGACAGCGTCCAGGTAAGTAAAATGGGGGGGGGGCTGGAGGGCTGCAGCACTAAAAAGGTTTTTCACCTTAATGCATATAATGCATTAAGGTGAAAAACCATGAGGGTTTACAACCCCTTTAACTGTCAGATGTTTCGTTCAGCTACTCTTTAGATTCACTCAGCTGTAACAGATAAAATAGCTAGGTCCCCATCCTCACATATAGTAATTCCTATCTGACAAACGAGTAGAACCTTCTGTGCTTGAGAGTGGTCCCCAGAGATAGTAGTTACCTATATTCACGTCCTGGGGCCCTGAGGAAGAGGGCAAGTCCCTCGAAATGTGTTAGCTGTTCGGATTTTTATTTACCCGCTATGAGATGTGATGTATTGAGGACTCGAAGACTTGTTATGACAAGCTTGTTGGTCTGTGAGTATATTACTTACCACTTTTTAACAATAAAATATATGTTTTGAGGATGATGCACTAGGCTGGTGCCCCTTTGTTTTGTTTTATAGTTTCATAGTAATTCCTATGTGTAAATCACAAATAAACTTCCTCTTTTTGAGAAATCCTCTTTGGATAAAGAAGGGAAGGGTTAGAATGGTTTTCAGTTTACTGTTGAAGTCATTGTCCTGGCTGACAAGATTCACCAGGACTGAAAGTGAGGGAAAATCTAAAATTCTGAGTTGTCAGCAGAACAGGAATAGAGAGGAAATCTTTCAATGGGGACAACTGTTCCACTGACAATTGTTCAGCACAGGATTTCCCTAACTGGAGAGATTTTTCTTCCTTTTGTGGCCACATTTTTTTTAACATTCCCTCTATACAACAGGAAAAAGAAAAAGATTTGGCCTTTAGGTACACTTTTGGCCACAGGTAGGGAGGGTAATAGCCTCTCTTTGTATACCCCAATGACCCTTGTCATCAGGACAGAAAGTGATGGTTAATTCAAGATATTATTGTTGTCAACATGACAGGAGCTGAGATGACAACTTCCGATAGTGACACCAGTTTCAGAGTCCAAGGCAGCCTTTCTCAGGGAACCCCTGATAAAGATTACCACATCTACAACATGATACATCCATATGCTGGTTGTTAGGAAGAATTACCCCTTACAGAAAGCTAAAAAGATCAATGGTGTAACTGAGAAATTATCTTAGAGACAGAAACTGCTCATTGCTCAAGGAGTCCCTAGAAACCTCTGGAGGGAAACCTAGGGTTTCATGGAACTCTGGTTGAGAAACCCTGCTCTAAGGTCTCTTTCATACAGATGCCAGTCTCTACTGCCCTTTTAAAAAGTAATCTGTGGTGGACACTTTTCAAAGGCATTTTCCAGATGTTCAGGAGGTGATACTGCCACCTCCTCCTCTTTTTTCCATTGAAATACAGCACGGTTCTAATGTCTTCAATAGGTGAATTTGACAGGTGGCACAACCTGTCAACCTCAGCTTCCATGTTAAATTTGCTTTTGCTTTGCTGCCTAGGGCATGTGTATGAACCCCTCCGGATGTTTAGTTTTTGGTTGGCAGTGGGGGTTATTAACACATTCTCGACCAAGGTCAAAACAAATCTTAACGCCAGAATCCATTTTTTCAATTTTGACATGTGAACACTCTGGGGCACGGAGAGGATAGACGCTGTCTCTCACACACAGCAGCTCTATCCGCCCTTCCCCTCTGCTGCAACTCTGCAGCTTGAAGAACTGAGACCAGAGGGTCCAGTGTCAGAGCTCCGGAAATGTAGTGATAGCTATCCTCCATGTGCTCCGTAAAGCTGTCAGATGTTAATGAAAGAGATAAGTCCAGGAGGTGGCATGCACCGCGTTGGACTTAACTCATAGTATGCCTTCACATTTTACAAAGTGGCTGAGTTGTTGAGAACACGGCACATCATCACCCGTCAGATCAAAGTAAAAAACTTAATTTAACTTTGAGAATACTAGTAATAACATGGATGTTAGGGCACTTTACTGGGAAATTAAATGCTTTTTATGTTGTAGAATGTGATTACAGAATATACTTAGAAAGAGTTACACCGATGAACTCATCTCAGAGAGTTTCGAAGAAATGCTTTCGGCAAATTGTTGTCATGACAATATGTCAAAAGAGAAGATTGCACATTGTGACACTTATCCAGTTACCGGCAATACCAGTGCCAATAATTCTTTCATGCCAGAGATCAAACATTCTGACATGCAGCACAACACCCGGTCACTTGCTAATACATCAAAAACTTTGCCTTGTAATGCTTCAAAGCTTAACAACTTCATCACCACAGCAATTGTTGCTTTTCATCTGTCTATTAATAACATGTTTTATTCTATAAGATATTTGTCCGAATTTGAGTGACAAATAGGGCTTTCAATCACTAGAAAAATTACAAAAATATTTTTATGCTCTCATAGTCTTTTTTTCAAGGGATTGTATAGACTTGTCAGTTATTTTATACATATACTGTACTTGTAAAGGAAGCGTGATGCAAATATTCTTCTCAGTATGTGTTGTTCATCAGTAAAAATCATTAAAACCTGTGTCTGTGTATAGTTTGTAATTATACATGTACAGCCATATCTGCTTAGGACAGATTAGAGCTGCATGATTATTCGTTATAAAATCGCGATTCTATTCAGCCCCAGCCTCACGATCTTAATCCAGGATTTTTACGATTTATGTAAACATTGCGGAGCCGTTCTCTGCTCACTCACAGCTGTATATAAAAAAAAGGCAACAGGCAAAGTTTATCACAACATTTCGCAGCACTGAGAGATAAAAAGATCAAAGGAATGAACTTCAGTCTGCAAATGAGGGCAGTTTAACCACTTAAAGACTAAGCCTTTTTCTGACACTCATTGCTTACACGTTAAAATCAGTATTTTTTGCTAGAAAATTACTGTCAGGAACAATAAATCAGACTGAGACAGAAGTGCAATAAAAATCACACTATTTAATAAAATGGTAAAATGGTTTAAACAGAGCAAACATAGTCAAAACATAGCCAGAGTTTGATAACCAGGACGGGTAGTCAGACAAGCCAGAGAAACAGGAGTCCAGAGATCAGCGAAGTCAGGTGCAGTAAACAGGATCAGGAACCAGAAGGGAAGTTAGCCAAGCAAAAGTCTTTCACAGGAAAACACAGCAGAGAGAGTCCGGATATGTTGACCAAGGCAAAGGCAAAGAAGATCTGATCCAAGGAGTTTATATAACCAGCAGCTCTAGCTGACAAGAAGGAAATGAAGACCAGATGAGTCATTGTGGAAGGAGGAGTCTTTGGCAATTAACTGACAGCTGAGCACAGAGCTCTGAGAAGTAAGGGTTGAGCCCAGCTCTGACACAAACATTATATATTTTCTTTAAGCAGAGACCCTAGAGAATAAAATGGCGGTCAATGCAATATTTTCTGTCACACTTTAATTGCGGACTGGTCTTTCAAAAGGAATTTTTTGGGAAAAACTACACTTCAATTAATTAAAAAAACTAAACGGTAAAGTTAGCCCAATTTTTTTTGTATAATGTGAAAGATGATGTTACGCCGAGAATCGTAACGAAAACTGATGTAAACTGATCCATTTGTTCTTTAGACTGATGAAACAAAAGGAACACTCATGTAAAATGACCCTAATGGGCCATATACACGATCCGAAAATCATTATCTATGTAAAAAAAATAATTCTCTCTATGTAAAAAAATTAGGATCCTGGACTGTACTCCCTCCAGAATAAACGCAGTCTCTACGAATCAGTGGCAAGATCCTTCATGGACCAGGAGCTCTCGATCCCCTTTAGTGAAATAGCACAAAGTTGCAAACTGGATGCAGAGGTATCTTGCCTCCTCAGTAGAACTTCACCCTGTCTGATGCTTGCACATACTACCAGCCCACCTAGCTACTTGACTACCAGCCCACCTGGCTGCTCTGAAGAACTCCACAGGATAAGAGATTAAATTTAGCACAGTGCTGTCCTTGGAAAGTATGCTACATCTGGCAGTCTTTCTTCTTGTGTGCCCCTGGATGTGCTGAGGTACTGTCCTTTGTTTGCTACTGCACTGGGCAAGACTCCTGTTCCTGGCTTCCAGCTGATCAGATCTTCTCATGCCAGCTCAGGTATCTAAAGATAATGGAGACTCCTCTCTTATGCTTTCTCTCCTTCCTTTCCTCAGCGCCCAGCCTGAAGGCAGAGTCCCCAGTCCCAGGGTCGCCTCCCAGGCCACACAACAGCAACCTCAGCAATTCATCTTCCACCCAACTCCCCTGCTGCACAGGCTTCACCTTATTAAAGGGCTGACCCAGCCACCCTGCCAGGCCCTCTGCCTGGGGATTAACCCGATTCCCTCAAGTATGCAGATGAGGACCTCCTGGCCTCAACCCACTAATTTCCAGAAACATTAGTGCCACTCTCTGTGTTAATACACTAATACTTTAAGTGGAAGGGGTCATGATGCCCTGCATTTATAATATATCTTCTGACATCATTCAGCTCAGAAAATTAAGGACATCTTGTGGGTAAAAATAAATACTTTAGAAGACAGCTGTGGACTGAAGGTGATAGCTGCAGCCCCAGATAATGTTTTTTCCTTCACTGCCTGCATTTATCTTCCCGCCCGGCCTATAGTACAATAACAGCCGAAGCAGGAGCTTATATGACATATGACAATGAATATGAATATGCATTATATGACATCCTCCCAGGATCGCAAGCTGAAATTTAGCTAAAAAGAACCCATTTTTTTTCTCTACAGCTTTAGTTACATTACATGCAAAATAAATTATATCCAATGATGTGCACATAGGTGAATTCTGTAGGGATCTCCACTGCAGGGCTGTCTTGTCCTCTTCCTGCTGCTGAACTTCCGGTGTTGTGGGGGTTAACAGCTTTGGTCTTCGGGCTCAGCTGCTCTGAAAATTATCTGATAGGTACAAGCTTCCTCCTCCTCCATTGAGACAAGTTCCTTCACTGATTAAACTGCCTATAACTTTTTTAAATGTCGGAGTGGTTGATCAGTCAGAGGATTATGAGGATTATCTCCCTCATTCAAAGATCTTGTTATAGACAGTGTAATCAGTGAAATAACTTTTCTCATTGGAAGTATAGGAAGGATCTTTAGTGCAACTGAGACTGGAAACCAAACATGGTATATTCCAGAGGTAAGTTTCCCAAGGAGGTAGAATCCATGAGGTTCAATGACCTCCATCAGTCTCCTGGACCTAGTAAAATAAATGTGTTTGGTGTCTAATTGTTTGTTATTTACTGCTATCTGAGCGTAATCACTTTTTATTAATCAAATTCCATTGTAGTAGAAATTATGAAAATTATATGAAGCTTAACTCTATGTGGTTTAAAAACCAAACTTGCAGTATGCTTTGCAGAGTCACATACCATGCAAGGCATTTACAACATGACTTTATTAGAAGTCTTTGGTTCAATAGAGTTTTAAGACATTCTTTTAATGGCATTTAATGACATTGCTGTATTCTGTTAGCTGCCTGGTCAAAGATAATTTAACTGGACAGTTTCATTGGGATTTATGATGCCTCTGTTTCTGCTAGATGTGTTGAATGCAGATTTGTATTCAAGGTTAGGGGAAGGGGTTATCTGAAGTGTTTTACCATCCATGGCTGTCCACCCTAGACGTAATTTAAATCATTATTTTTTACATTTTGTAGAAATGAGGGTGGCACAATATTCTGTATGATGTTTCCGTTCACCCCCACTTAGTTTGGGGTTAGTCAGACCTCTTTATTGTCACACATACAGCAAACATTTCTGTAAATCTGTAAACCAAGTCTCTACGTGTAGCACCCTCTAGTGTAGAAAATTGATAGGAGAATTTAGTTGACTCACAGTTGCTTAAGTCTGGATAATTGCTGTTGCTGAGCCTCTAGTACCTCCTCCTGGCTTCTGGAAAGTTCCAGAACTTAGTGTGGGAGGGGGGGTATAGAGTTGGCAGCCTGAAGGTTCATGGAATCTCTGTCAATCACTGGGAGAGGGTGGCCCAGAAGGTGAGGAGATGGCCCTTAATATTGAAGAGCCTGGCCAGTGGGGTTGTTGGGGGCTGGCTGGAGGATGGAATGTTGAGGCTGATGTTGTGAGGCCTGTGGGGGGGGGGGGGGGGGGGCTGAGAGGCTCTGCCTCCAGGCTTGAGCTGAGGAGAGCGGAAGAGATGTTGCAGAGGGATCTCCACTAACCTACTGTCTCACCCTGCCCAGTGAACAAAGACCTGTCCAGTAGGAGGCCTGAACAGCAGTCTATGCAAGCAGCAGGATTAAAGGGACAGTGTAAGTTCCCTCTACTTGATCTCCCCCAGGGCCAACAAGGGAGAAGGCTGCCAGATGCAATATTTAGCAAGCTTTCATGGGACAAAGTCACAGCTAACCTAAATCCCTTTTCTACAAGGGGACATAGAGCTCCGGCTAACAGTTGGGACTTTGAGTGTCATGTTGATTCTTCACTTCAAGGGGACCTACTGCAGTTGCTCCCGAAAACAGTGGGGACTTTGCCATTAGTCTAGCAGAAGTTTTGCAGAGCTTTCTACTGCCATCTTGCACAGCTTCCTGTTGAAGTCTTACAAAGCTTCATACAGAACTACAAATATTTTTATTTTATTTTTTCAAACTGTCCTCAAGTTATTTTGCCATGTTCAAGTTGGGCATCCTATAATCCCTCATCCCTATCCAAGTTGTTACCCCCTAATAAAACACAACAACAAGCCCAAAAGACTGGTTCCTGACTATACATTGTATATTTATCTTGGTCATGTATCAAAGCCTCCATTAAAGGTGGAAAATGTGTGTGGCCTGGCTGTACAGGAGTAGGGGGACCCAAAATCCAGTGGCCCTCTAGGGGATAGCACTATATGCACAACATATTTGTGGGGCATTGTGAGGTCCATGTTGTGCTAGTGATTTTGCCTCTGAAGACAACTCGCCACTCACAGGATTGCTAAAACTCAGCTGGCATCATTCCTTCAAGGTGTTGCTCTGGTATGGCTTCTTCAGCAGCTCCTTCTGCAGCCTTTTGGCCAGCGCGGCAAAAATATTTGTTAGAAAACGGCAGTTGCATTTCGTTCATTCCACAACTGCCAAGGTATTAGAGTCACCAGTGTCACATACTGTTGTACCTATTTGGAAGCTAATGCCATTCTTACTAACAACATCTAGAAAAAATATTTCATTTGTGTGCCCAACTACAATTCTGCTCTAAGTTTTAAAACATATATTTGAATTCCATTACTAGTACTAGACTCAAGACATCAAATTAGCGACCCCCGTCCATTTTTAACCCCCCCCGCTTCCTCCATTCATCATTTACTAATAAGGCTTAATGCCATCTGAGCAAATCTGAGCTTGCTTCTACTTCAAATTAGGGCTAGGTGAACCATCTTTCACCTAACAGGTTTTATGATAAGCAATATATTGTATATTTATCTTAGTCAAGTATCAAAGCCTCCATTTTTCGGTGATGTTTTGTACACAGAAAACCTTTGACAGATCATCCTTTACATCTACAAGCAATTCAGGAGCAGCTATAAAATATTCTGCTCTAACATTGATTTAGAGTCATGGACGGTGGAGCTGAACGTCAATAGCTATCTGAATTCTCTTGTGGTTAGCGTCTTGGGATGGATGAGATCATTTTAAAGATTTGGCAGCCCCCTATCTCTCAGAGCTGTATGTAACTTTCTTAAATAAAGAAAAGCATGTGCAATTCCCATAGTTTCTGTCCAGCTGGAATAACAATAACAATTGTACTTGATAGCATAACAGATTTTTAGTGCATTCTTTATGTCTTGCTTGATTTATGTGCTACTAATTTTTCTACAAATACAACTGTGAGTCCATAAAAACATTCATTTGGACTGAGCTGGAAGGCTGTATAAATGTCTCCAACAATCTTCCAATAAATGTAATAAGTCACAGTTGTCTGTTGCCAAAGTAAAAAAAAACAGAACAAAATATTGCATACATGGAATTGTTCTACAACACTAAGAGGTTTACTTATAAGTGTTTCCACCCAAGATTTACACATTTTGCAGCCACCACATCTAAGAGCTGGTAAGCTGCCATTTACCACATTTTTGTTCTTGGGTTTAGTTATCTTTTAAAAACAGTAGTAAACTGAACTAGAAAGAATGAGGAAAAGAAAAGTTAGAAACTGTTGTATACTAAGGAGCACATTACTGTAATGTTCAGCTCATGCAGCAAATGACAGGACCGAGAGGGATGAGGGACAAGTGGTTTTTGTGGAGAGACTCCTCAACAGCTGTATCTGTAATAAAAGGGCGTGCGTCATCTACAATATATACTATTCAGGGACTATAGCGTTGCATAGGGGGATTTTTGCAAAACATTCCTGAAGGTGAACTTACACTTTAGGAGAAACTTTTTTCTTCTTATTTTTTTTTTTGGGGGGGGGGGTTGAATATAGAAGAGGAGAAGCAAGGTGCTATTTCTGTAAGTAGTATTCTGTCAACATCTCAATATATCAATAGAATACATATGTGGATAACCCGAGTGGGGCTTTAGAGTCTTACTAAACCCAGGGGCCTGTGTTCACTATATCTGGTCTCTCACAGTACACAGAACATGGAAATGCAATTATTTTAGTAATTCTAAACTGCTAAATAATTTTTTTCGACAGCAGTTAGAGCAGTCTTGTAGGAGGTGTTTTCAATCTCCCTTGATTGTCCTATGAGGCTGCAGGACCCTTGACCCTCTGTCTGAACAGTGCTGATAGGCCCTGTGCTGATCACATGCATCCTCCCAGGTTCCACAGTGAGTATGACAAGCGTGCTTTACTGCATATACAGACTGATTTTACTGTTGTGGGTTTAGTAACGCTTTAAGGGCAGAATCACAAATAACAGCATATAAAATCCAAAACCAAATTTTATTACAAAGTAACAAACAAACAAACTCTGATGCTCCTTTAGAAACTTCAGATATACTCTGTAATCAAATGCAGCCCTGGTGAACTGCCACTGATCACAGTGTATGACTGCCATGATTTTATAGTGATTTTGTGATGAGGCTTTCACACAGTTATCTAAAACTAAAGAAAAAGCTTTAGCTGAAGTTGGTTAAAGTTTGTGAAGTTGAAGCTGAAGTTAGGGCCCAGGGTGCTTTCCAGGCTAGTAGTTACCACCTTTGGGAACAAAAGCTTTAAAAGATATATCAGCTAATTAGTACAGTATCACTAAATGTTAAAACATTTTTAATGAGACCTATGTTGCACCATACAAACCACAAAAGGTGATCCTGCTGTTGTGTACGTCTAATATTTCCACTCGCCAGATATGGTGACCTCAAAGCGTGAAAGGTGAAAAAGTGCAAGTGATATAAAACATTTAATTATAAATGAATCCCTCAGTGTGTTTGTGTCTGGTTACCACCTCCACCAAGTATCAAGATGTAAACTCACTAAAACTGAAGACCCCAACAGTATTCCTAGAGGTCAGTTTGCTTTTGGACAACTCAGCAAGTATAACACACCTGGTCTTCTATACTTTAATGTGAACTGAAGCCCCCAACAGTATTCCTAGAGGTCAGTTTGCTTTTGGACAACTCAGCAAGTATAACACACCTGGTCTTCTATACTTTAATGTGAACCGAAGCCCCCAACAGCATTCCTAGAGGTCAGTTTGCTTTTGGACAACTCAACAAGTGTAACACGCCCGGTCTTCTATAATCTGATGTGACTCCCAACAGTGGCATACGTGAGAAAAAAATGTTCAGCTTTGCCTGCTTGTAGGCAGGTAGGGAAGGATAGTGTTAATTGTGTTACCTGGTTAATTCTGGGCAGGCTTTCCTGTATCTGGCATCACTGGTTCTATGTATTATTATAAGGGACAGGGGTCTGTACCCAAGGGGCTCAGAGACTCACACGCACAAAAGAAGCTGTTGGAAGTCTGTGGTTGATGCTGGTACCGTTGGCCTGCTGAATAGGCTGAGTCCAGAATGACAATTAAGGCACAACTACCCTCAGGACCCTGCTACAGCCTGAAAGAGATTCTGGGACTTGCAGTCCACCCTGAAGATGCCAATCCTGGATACTACCATCATGGACTCTTTCCTGTGTAGGTAAAGGTACCCCATGTGTAGGAGAGTGACCTGTATTAAGTGCCTAGCATAGCCCAGAAGAACCCACTCTGGAGTAGGCCTCTCATATGACCTTTGCTTGGTGCTCAATGAGGGGAGAAACATGGAGAACATGATGACCATCCCATCACCACCCTTACATGGTGATGTCATATGCTGCCAGCTTGATTGGAGTGACAGCGTTCCATGTGAGGCATACAGTTTTAGTGTACTACTGTGCAGAACCCTTTGAATAAAATGATAGTACAGTATCCGAGCATTCTTTTTTCATGCATGCCACCACTGGGCGTTATGCCAACACTGTGTGTTATACTTTCTAAGTTAACCAAGCATAATTCACCTCTATAAGTGCTGTTGAGGTCTTTGTACATCTGAATTCTTGGTGGAGGTGGTTGATGGGCATAAGCACACTGTGTGATTTGTTTATAACGGGATGTTTTATATCACTTACACTTTTTGACCTCTTTCATACTTTGAGCTCACCATATCTGGTGAGTGAGGATATTGGAAGTACATAACAACATGATCACCTTTTATGATTTGTTGCTGCAACAAAGGTCTCATTACTAGTGCTGCAACTTTGTTATATACCAATTGGAAGAAGAACATATTACCAATCCTGGATGTAAGTAGCTTACAAAGACATTATATATATGAGCACAGGCATTATTTTATATTCTGTTAATCATTTTTCAATTAATAATTTATTTTAAATTAACATTTTTATTATTTTGAGAGAGTTGCTTGATTCCAAAGATGAAATGTCCCAACGGAAACCATGAAAGCCCCTGTGTAGAGTATCAGGACTGCAGTCTGTCCAGCTTTACTTTGTTTGTTTTCTTGAGTCATTATGTCATTTCATTTGTACTGCTGTTTTCTATCAGTCAGAAGCTGATTACACCCTCTGCAGCTGTAAATAAAAATAATGAATTCCCATGAAATGCCACTGGCATAAACCTAATTTAGAATGTGTTTGTTATTATATAATTAAAATGCGTTGCATTTGCATTTTTTCATGAATATGTTATATGCTTCCTTTTGATAAATACTGTGCTGAGGTGCAGGCTTCTGCTTTGATCAGTTATTTTATTCATATCATTAGTCATCTAGTGTATGTTGGTATGCAGATGACGAACATGTATAATACAACTCCAGAGTTGTGGTATAGTAGTATTTATCTATATGTATTCCTGTAGCTCCAACAAGTTATTCAGTGCAAAGAAAACCCAAATCAAAATAATACCCTGATGGAGTTTAAAGACCAATGTCTATAAAGGTGGCATTAAAAGTTTGGTCTCCAGAAATGTCAGTGTAATCTTCTGGGGTTCTTTTGATCCTCCTGTACTTCATTAGGGGGTAGATTGCTAAGTCTGATAGTTCCTACATAGCTCATAACGTTCATGCAGAGCTGCGTAGAGTTCACTCATCCATTGGCGCTCCCTGTAGTGGTATTAGACTAATGCCCCGTACACACGATCGGAAATTCCCCCAGCAAAAGTCCGATGTGAGCTTTTGGTCGGAAATTCCGACCGTGTGTATGCGCCATCGGTCTTTTGCTGGCGGAATTTCCGCCAGCAAAAGATTGAGAGCAGGTTCTCTATTTTTCGGTCGGAAAAAGTTACGATCGGAAGTTCCGTCTGTAGCAATTCCAACGCGCAAAATTCCTACGCATGCTCGGAAACAATTCGACGCAAGCTCGGAAGCATTGAACTTCATTTTCTTGGCTCGTCGTAGTGTTGTACGTCACCGTGTTCTTGACGGTCGAAAGTTCAGAGAACGTTTGTGTGACTGTGTGTATGCAAGCCAAGCTTGAGTGGAATTCCGTCGGTAAAACCATCCAAGTTTTTTCTGATGGAAAATCCGCTCGTGTGTACGGGGCATTAGTCTTTGCACCTCCTGTTGACTGGCCGGCTCAGGTAGCTCCACTCTCTCTCTTTTTTTTTATGTGTAACATCAAAGGGTTCCTTACAGGCCGATGTTGTGGATTTTTATTTGATTCCACTATTTATTTTCAGTTTTAAGTGCGGTTTCTGCCACTTCAAGTGTTACATTACTGACCAGTCTTACAAGTTTGAACCTTTTTTACTCTCTGGCAAGTATGATGACGTTTTTTTGATTATTGGTTTGAATGTGGACCTTTGGGCGTCAAATGTGCTGTTCTTTGGCCTACTCCCTGGAGTTGTTTTTGGTAAACGCGCTCATCCTAACTCATACTGTGTAACCATTAATCCTCCACTGTATTAACCCCCTAAAGAAGACTCATACTCTTTGAGAGTTGAAACGCATTGGGGCTTATTCTAACAAAATATGCACTTTCATGTGCTGAAGATACATACTTTGTGGTGGTTTCATCTTAAGAAAAACTTGTTACGCACTTATGATGACCTGAATTCCTTTGTTTCTGTTTTTATAACATTCCATATATTAATAAAATGTGTATGCTTTTAGAATAATTCTTATTGTGTGTTAACGTTGGTGTCCAAAAAGGTCCTATTTCCTATTCAAACAACTTGTGTTAAAGTGACTCGGTTAAATTGATGATAGGCAACTCCTATCCTCATATTGATTAGTGTTTCCAAATTAATAATAACTACTGCAGTAGGGAACAGACACAAAAGATACGCTCAGCATCTTTCCAAATAACTGTTCTGCTTTATTATGACGCAATTTAAGGTTTTTTATACACATGATTACATAGGTATCACATTAATATTACAATTGTATGTTTATGGTAACAAGGGGCGGTACATAGGCAGGCTAATTCTAATCAGGACTCGAAAGAATGTAAACATGTACTGAAAACATTATTAGTGCTGTGTGTACAGTGAGGGCAGTGTGCAATACATACAAAATAGAATACAATTATATACAGAACGTACAAATTTCCATTACAAAAGTAAGCCTACTACTGTATATTAAAAGTATGAGAAGTAGGCAGCTAAAGCGAGTTGCCACCTCAAAACCCCTTTAAAATGACCCTGTCATGAACACAATACAAGACCATGCTGTCCCGCTGCTTTTGTGGAGAAGAGTGAGGTTGAACACTGTTTTGGGACTCTGGTGAATAAATTATTTAACCAGGGTCTGCCATGCTGATTATCCACCCTGTAGTGTCTTGGGGTACGACCCAGATAGCAAGAAATTGTGCTGATAGTTTGAAAATGACTTGCTAAGCTATTGCTAGACTTGCCAGGCTTCATAAGTTTGTTGCACAATCGCAGCAAGTCCACTTTGCATGACTCCGGATCAACTTTCTTTGCAAACATTATGCAAGTCTGCTGCAAGTTCTGGTTCAGTTATGTTGTAGAACTGTCATCCCACCACAGGGGTCACTGTGGCTGAATTTTCATGCTGAAGACTTGCAGAGTTCTTGCTGTAGACTCACCAACAACTTTGCTCTTGCTAGAGACTTGATACACAGATTTGCTACAAATTGGTAAAGTGTCAACTAGAACTTGTGCTTCAAGTGCTCTGCAAGTGTACAACTTGCCAGGGAAAATGTGCAGCAAGTTAACAGACTTACAATTCAACACTGCCACAAATTTGTGGCAAGTTATCCTTGCTATCTAGGTTAGTGGTCTTGGGGCATGATCTCCCCTAAGTGATCAAGTATAGAGAGAGTCCATAGTTCAGCCACCTGGTCTTTGACAGCCCTGAACTGGGTTATTATTGATGTCCCGAAAGTTTGGCATTCACACCTGAGCACAGAGACAGCTGCTGCACCTCATGTATTTTTTTTAGCTTCTTTGTGTTTTTTAGTGGAGCGTTTTTGGAGCGGCACCATTTATTTGAATAGGCCTCCCCCTCCAAAAACGCCCCAAAGAAGATCATGTACCAAATATTGGCGCAGAGCCAGGAGTGTTTGGCGTTGAGGTTTTTGCCGCAACTTTAGCATGATTTGTCGCTTGCCATTTGTGACAAAATTACTCCACATTTGGGGTGCTGTTAAGAAATAATGGCATCGCAAACCCGTCCTGTGTTTTGCCGCGATTCTGGAATCGCAGACAGAATTGCACGGTTCCAACTGTGATTCCAGAATGCTCAAGTGTGAACAGGGTCTTAAAATGGTTCTAAAGGCTCATGGTAAAAACTTTCTCTGTGCAGCAGCCCCCCAGCCCCCCTAATACCTGAGCACCATCGCGATCCAGCGATGTGCACAAGAGCCTCAGCTTTCTGGGGACTCTCCCTCCTCATTGAGGCTTCCACCAAGACAGCAGTAGAAGCCATTGGATCCCACTGCTGTCAATCGCAGCCAGTAAGCCAATGAGGAGAGAGAGGAGGGTAGGGTCAAGTCACGGCTCTGTGTGTGAATGGACACACAGAGCAGTGGCTTGGGTGCCCCCATTGCAAGCTGCCTGCTCTGGGGACACTTGGCAGGAGGGAGGGACCAGGAGCGCTGGTGGGGGGACCCAAGAAGAGGAGGATCGGGGCTGCTCTGTGCAAAACCCCTGCACAGAGCAGGTAAGTATAGCATGATTGTTATTTTAAAAAATTGCCTTTAACACCACTTTAGGGGGTCAAACCTAAGCGATGAAGGAAATACCCTGTAACACACGGCTTGTAGTTAAAAAAGGGGTAGGTGGGAAAAACCAACTGCTGCTTTATGGTCAATTGTAGGAGACTAATACCATGACATGGCAGCATTTCAAAAACAGATTGTGATTCTTCAAAGAAACACATTAATTTTTAATTTGTGCGTTTAAAGCTGCTTTAAATTAAGCATTACATGTTTGTGTTTTTTAGTATTAGTAGCATCCCTTTTTTTTTTAACGTTAACTATTAACAGTATGTATTGATGGTCTGCTTTTGCTTTCTTGAAATGATTAATGCATGACCAGTGTTGTCTTTTTGTTTTTTCCCAAGATGTTTGTATGAGCCTTTCTTTCCTACTCTAAAGACTAAAGATAAGTAAAGATGCATCTCCTCTTAGTACATTTTATTAAGATTTGTGCCTAACTTTGAAATATCAGGCTTCTACTCTAGTAATGTTCCCCCCTTTTATCTTTCTAGAAGAAAAGTACAAAATAAAAGGTAAAATCAGAGGGATTCTGTGCAGAAAGTTTTGTTTTTTTTTTCTCCCGCATCCATTATGCCACAAGGCTCTTTGCATTTAACCTCCGCTAAATAACTAAAAATGTCTTCTGCCTTCATGCTGGAGACCATTATTGTGGTTTCTCCACTAATACATTTATAGATAACGTGGAAACCTTAGTCACAATGACTCTCTGATAGTCTTGGTAGACAATCTTTCCTGGATAATACTCTCAAGGGGTCATTTTAGCTTATCAACTCATTAAGTTGCCTAATGTCCTTTGAAATTTAATGTTATGTATAAAACCTTCAATTACTTAAATGCTACTTTCACTAAGGGTTCCTCTCCTAATGGAATCTGCTTATTAATTGCAGACGGACAGGCAATGTTTTGATGTATGGTCATGTATTTCTTAAAGACCATTTCATCATTTAAATAGCCTGCAGGTGGTCAAGCTGTGCAGCCATCCAAACAATACTGAATAATCGACGTCAGGTTGACTTGCCCTCTGAATTCATCTTTAAAGTGGAGGTTCATTGTACACCTCCAACACTGCAGTCCTGGACTTCAAGACCTTTCACTGTTCACAATAAAGAATTAGGGGCTCCTTCGTATTTTCCTGTAATCAGTTCTTAGGTAGGAATATTCCCAATACATGGAAATGTAAAGGTTTCTATGTCAAATTACCAAATGGAATCAAACAATTGTATTAGTCCCTTATTAAGTAGGCCCTGACATAGCGATATCATTTTCCAGTGCCATGGTCTCATACGATTTAAGAACCTCTACATTCTCATTCCACCCATGAATAAGCATTGCATGGCAAAACATGAAAAGTCTCTTTTAAAGAGGATGTAAACTTTCCTGTATTGTTTGTACCTATAGGTAAGCCTATAATAAGGCTTAACTATAGGTACTGTAAACATCTCCTAAACTTGCACCGTTATACACACTGTATACTGCGGCGACATCGGTGCATGCGCTCTGAAGGAACTGCCGCCTATGTTGTTTCTTCATGGCCCTGTGCTGTGACTGGCACGTCATTGCGGCTCTGGCCAATAAAGGTGCCTGTTCCCACGAACCTGGAAGAAACACCAGTGAAGATGTCGGTCGTGTCAGCGGTGTGCGGGCACCGCTGGAGGGCTTCATTCTAGGGTAAGTATTTCATAATGAGCTAATATGGGATGCACTAGCTCATTAGGCCTTTGTCTTGCAGGTTTATTTTTTTGTTTTGTTTTTTTCACGGGGGTTTGCAGCCTCTTTAAGGTTGCATTTTTCACTAAACTGAAATACCACTCCTTCCAGACTTGTTTGTTGTTTAATACTTATGCTATAATTGGAGTTGGATCTCTGCATAGAACTCATGCAGCTTAGCCAAGGACAACCACCCACACGTAGTGATGTTTACAGACCGGGCCAACTCACTCTTTTATCCCCCCTGTTGCTAGCCCCATGTGTGACTATGACGTCTGATTTTGATACTAAGGCTAGCTAGATGACCGGGTTAAGAAGAGGATGGCACCTGATAATTTAATTAAGGGGGCTGGGAGTATAAACCTGCTTTTGCCTATTATAAATTTAATGTAAATTCTCCTACTATAGATTATCCTGCTTAGTTCCGTTATCACATTCCCTCAGAAGGAAAGTTCCATTCCAGTAGCCTCCCTTCGACTTTTGTGTGCATTAAGAGACTGTAGAGAAGAGAGGGGCTGCAGATAAATAGGTACAACTTATGTTGGATGATTTGATTTATCTCTATGTATCACTTGAGGGTAGTCACTTTACTGGGTATATGTAAGGGTTTACAACTACTTTAAAGCATTATAGCTTGGCCAAGGACGTTCAGCAGCCTAGGTGTCTCTGTCAGGGGTTAGGCTCAGAGACCAGTGTCTACAGCAGTGGAGAGGCTCTCACCAACCAGAAGGATAAGTATACAAGCAGGTCACCCTGGCAGATGATGTGGGCTCACCCAAGGTGAAAATGGAACTTCCACTTTTTGGATCCCTCCCCCCCTCCGGTGTCACATTTGGCACCTTTCAGGGGGGAGGAGGGAGGAGATACCTGTCTAATACAGGTATTTGCTACCACTTCCTGGCATAGCTCACCGCGGTGATTGCGGTGACCTACTCCACTTCCGCTGCCTACCCTGTCCTCCCCCGCTGTATTCTATGAGACACAGAATACAGGAGGGACCTGAGAGAACGCGCAGTGCGACTCGCGCATGCACAGTAGGGAACCAGGAAGTGAAGCCGCACGGCTTCACTTCCTTATTCCCAGACCGAGGATGGCGGCGGCAGCAGCCGAGAGCCGAAGGACAGATCGGCTTCGGCTGCCGACACCGCGGGCTCCCTGGACAGGTAAGTGTCCATATATTAAAAGTCAGCAGCTGCAGCATTTGTAGCTGCTGGCTTTTAATACTTTTTTTTTCAGCAAACCTCCGCTTTCATTAAATGTAACTATATTGCTACACTTAGAGCCGCCTCTCTTCTCTTTTATACTCAGTTGTGACATGACGCTACTTGTATATTAAGACATCGCTTGTATATCAAGTCAAAATGTATTTAAATATTTAGCTTGTCTTGCAAAACGCTCTCAAACCAAGGTTTTACTGTATGTAAAATGGATTTGAAGTTATGTATGAATTGCCTGAATGCAAATTGGGAAATAGGCATATTTATTTTAGGTGGATTACAATGGGTAGAGATTAGTGAGCATACTCCCTCACAGTGACTGAACAGGACTGGCTTTTGTCTCAGATTAGCCAGATTATGAAAGTACATAAAGGGGAAATGGAGAATTTCATACTTCATAGTCAAAACATATTGTTCAGGATGAGTGTGGAAATGCTATGAGAACTCCGGTCAGTGCATATCCAACAAAAAATGTCTTGGACCCTTGCTATAGTCACTGCTGACGTCAACAATATTGATTGGAATTCGTTTTGGCCCTGTTTCTGGCATGATCCTATTTAAATCTGTTCTTTTATTTGAATGTAAAGAATTCCTACAGCAAGTGATGATTTGTCAAGAGTAAAGACATATTGTTCTGCTCAGTATGTGGATTTTGAATGCATGTCGGAGCAATATAAATGTCACATTAGATAAACCACAGTAGCAACATTAGATAACATAGGCAGAAGATTACATAGAATACTTACAAAAAATAGCATATTAAAAAAATATCAAGTAGAAGACAAAGTTGCAATATTTGAGTCTAATTGAAGTCACAAAAATAGATATGCAGTTCAATAGACACTATACTAACAGCCTTCATTTTCGCAGTTTCACCTGCACTGTTACAGGAGTTCTGCAGAGTGTAGTCCAATGGGCACCAGAGTTGGGCCTAATCTTAGTAATCAGCTCTCAGGCCTGGTTCACACGTGTGCAGACCTGGGGTCACACGTTCGTACCTGGGGTCCGGTGCGTTCCTGTACACCGATTCAGGTGCGATTCAGGTCCAAATTTTAGCCTGAATTTGCACCTGAACCACTCCCAATTACACACTGGACACTTTTTCATGTCTTGTGAACCTCAGACATGAAATATGAACAAAGTATATACCCATCCAATAGTGTGTACTTGTCTCAATTAAGAGTACAGAGTGTAATTTCTGTCTGCTGCTTCATTCCCCTGCTATCATCATGAGTCACTTGACTGACAAGTTTTCCTGACACCAAGAGAAAAACAGGGGAGGGAGCTCCAGCACACAGCCTCAGCTTTGTTCCTGTGTGCCTTGTACAGGGGGGTGTGTCCCTTCCCTCCAATCAGAGCTTTCCTTACTGAGCTTCTCAGTGTGTAATTTCAGATCTTCGCCCCCTTTCTTCTGACATCTTAGACTAGCTGTAAAAATTCTGAATTCTGAACAGATGTAGAGAAGAGAAGACTGCAGATAAAAAGGTATAACCTATGTAGGAGGATTTGTGCACACTTACTATGTGCTACTGCCAGTGGCGTCACTAGGGTTGGTGTCACCAGGTGCACTAAAATATAGTGTCACCCCTGAAAAAAAAAAAAGTTTTCCTGTTTTCTGAAAATGGACCAAAGATGCAGCATGCGGGACTTTTGGTGCATTTCAAAAAGTGCAGAAAATAAATGCGCAACCTAATAGAAATCTATAGGACTGTAGCTATAACTAGGGGTAAGATGTAGGAAGACCCCCTTTACATTACACAGCCCCCGTACCCCTGGACCCCTTTACACTGCACAGCCTCCGTACCTTTGGAACCCTTCACATTACATAGCCCCCATACCTCTGTACCCCTTTTCATCACACAGCCCCTGCACCTCTGGACCCCTTTACATTAAACAGCCCCCACACCTTTGGATCCCTTTACATTACACTGGCCCCACACCTCTGGACCCCTTTACACAGCTCTGCACTTCTGGTCCCATTAACATTACACAGCCCCCGCACCTCTGGACCCCTTTACATTACCCAGCCCCTACACCTCTGGACGTCTTTACATTACACAGCTCTGCATCCATGTTTTTTTGTAGTGTAGGTTAAAACTGGCAGTCAAGCCTGTGTTTTGAATCTGGGTCAGGGTGAGTGATCCAGGGAAGCTGGATGAGTCACCAGGCAGCACATCTGGTACCTCCTCCTACTTGCTGGAACTTTGTAGAATCAGCCCAGCAGGGCAGTGTGGAGTTTGGGTGAAAGCTGGAGATGAAGTGCTGAGGAGGCTGTCGGAGGCCCTTGAGGGTAGCCTCCTGGTCTAGGGGGGGTGACCTCAGGTCTGGGGTTTGGGTGCCGGAGGAATCCTCTGAAAACACAAGGGGGAGTCCTGCATAGATGCAGGGGAGCAAGAGTGAGGACAGCAGGAGCCATGGAGCACATCCGGGAGATCTCCAGGGAGAAGACAGCCGGAGCAGTCTGGGAGGACTGGTGAATGGCAGTCTGGGATGGCTGGAGAGTCTAGTGAAAGGGGCAGCTGCAGCCAGGTGGGCTGGCAGTGCCTGAAGAAGTGGTGCTGGAATCAGTAGCCACAGAAAGGTATCTGAACACTGGACTTTTTCTACACAATAAAGGGGCCCACAGTCCGTCCCTGCCTGTAAAGGGCTTTTGCTGTATCCCGCGAAACAGGGTCCCAGCTGAGTCTGAGTGTTTCTGCAAGCAAGTGATGTGCTGGAAGAAGAGGAATGTACATAGAGAGTGTATATAGTTGAAGTGTCCCTGAAAAGACTTTGTTCCACGCAATTGGGCATCCCAAAATAATTCCATCCCCATCCAAGTTATTAACCCCTATTGGTGTGCGAAACCTATTGCATTAGGGTGTGCACCCCAGAGCACAAACACACATGTGTGTATATCAGCAGAGCAGTGGACCGTGTCAGTAGAGCAAAGATTGGTGTCAGGGCTGTGTACGGTGTCAGTAGTTTTTTATTTTTATTAATTTTTACAATGTTATTTATTTATTTTTACAAATTTTTTTTGGAGCCCATTATGAGGCTTTGCTGAAATATCAAGGGTCTAAACAGACCCCTGATGCCTCACTTTTGAGACAAAGAAATAAAATGAGGACAGAGATTCCCCAGTCCCTTTCTCTGCAGCCCGCAGTAAAAAGTTTACTATGCTTCAGTTAAGAATAAAGACAGGAGCGATTGGTACAGATCACTCACTGTGTTCATTCAGAAAAGAATGGGCCGGGTTAATGAAATATTTACCAGCCCCTTCCCTTCTCCTGATAGGAGAGGAAGGAAGCTGGCAGCACTGCAGAGGGGAGGGGAGAGAGGAAGCAGGGTGAGTCAGCACTGCACAGGATGTTTAGGGTGTGCCCAGGCACACCTGGCACAACCTGTGCCCAGCCATGTTAACCCTTAAAAAAAAAACAGAAAAACTGCATGGACTGTTTCCTGTGTCAGTGAGCCTGTGGAAAATGTGGTGTGCCTGGCTGTGCAGGGTGGAGGATCCCTATACACCAGCAGCTCCTGCGGCAGTGCGCTACATAAAGTACACGTTAGATACAATTAGTACTTATGGGGTTGTTTTTATTACATGATATAGTAGCTTCAATTGCAGTCACACTTTAGTTTCTATTTTCATGTTTGATTCTTTGCTGTATTGTTCTTTCTGAAATGTGCCATTGTCTCTCAGAAATCCCATTCCAGCTGTCAGCACAAATAATGAGTCCCTATAATGCCACTGGCTAAGTGCTATTCTTTCAATTACTTTTACACCTAATGAGTATGCAAATGACTACCTATTGAAAGCACGATGTTGGCTACATAAAGGGACAAGTATAATCAAAAGCTTCCAAGACACTTCTAATCACTGCTATCATCTGCATATTTGCTTAAGTATGCAAAACACATCTAATTTCTCCCTTTTCATGTACAGTGCCTTGCAAAAGTATGCACCACCTTGGCGTTTTACCTATTTTGTTACATTACAGCCTTTAGTTGTTTTTAATCTGAATTATATGTGATGGATCAGAACAAAATAGTCTAAGTTGGTGAAGTAAAACTAGAAAAATATATACATAAAACTATTTTTAGACATAAAAAACTGATAATTGGCATGTGCGTATGTATTCACCCACTTTGTTATGAAGCCCATAAAAATCTCTGGTGGTACCAATTACCTTCAGAAGTCACATCATTTGTAAAATGATGTCCACCTGTGTGCAATCTAAGTGTCACATGATCTGTCATTACATATACACACCTTTTTGAAAGGCCCCAGAGGCTGCAACACCTAAGCAAGAGGCACCACTAACCAAACACTGCCATGAAGACCAAGGAACTCTCCAAACAAGTAAGGGACAATGTTGTTGAGAAGTACAAGTCAGGGTTAGGTTATAAAAAAATATCCAAATCTTTGATGATCCTTAGCAGCACCATCAAATCTATCATAATCCAAATGTTAAGAACATGGCACAACAGCAAACCTGCCAAGAGACGGCCGCACACCAAAATTCACAGATCGGGTAAGGAGGGCATTAATCAGAGAGGCAGCACAGAGATCTAAGATAACCCTGGAGGAGCTGCAGAGTTCCACAGCAGAGACTGGAGTATCTGTACATAGGACAACAATAAGCTGTACACTCCATAGAGTTGGGATTTATGGCAGAGTGGCCAGAAGAAAGCCATTACTTTCAGCAAAAAACAAATTGGCACGTTTTGAGTTTGCAAAAAGGCATGTGGGAGACTCCCAAAATGTATGGAGGAAGGTGCTCTGGTCTGATGAGTCTAAAATTTAACTTTTTGGCCATCAAAGAAAACGTTATGTCTGGCGCAAACCCAACACATCACATCACCCAAAGAACACCATCTCCACAGTGAAACATGGTGGTGGCAGCATCATGCTGTGGGGATGTTTTTCAGCAGTCTGGACTGGGAAACTGGTCAGAGTTGAGGGAAAGATGGAAATAAAGGGATATTCTTGAGCAAAACCTGTACCACTCTGTGTGTGATTTGAGGCTAGGATGGAGGTTCACCTTCCAACAGGACAATGACCCCAAACACACTGCTAAAGCAACACTTGAGGTGGAATGGCCTAGTCAAAGCCCAGGCCTCAATCCAATAGAAAATCTGTGGTCAGACGTAAAGATTGCTGTTCACAAGTGCAAACCATCCAACTTGAAGGAGCTGGAGCAGTTTTGCAAGGAGGAATGGGCAAAAATCCCAGTGGTGAGATGTGGCAAGCTCATAGAGACTTATCCAAAGCGACTTGGAGCTGTGATAGCCGCAAAAGGTGGCTCTACAAAGTATTGACTTTAGGGGGGTGAATAGTTATGCATATTGACTTTTTATGTTATCTTGTCCTATTTGTTGTTTGCTTCACAATAATAATAATAATGAATATTCGCTGTTGTAACAGTTATCCTCAATCCAGCCACTCAGAAGCGGGTGTGAAACATGTTTTCTGACTGGCCGAAAAATGAAGACTCCCAACTGGCTGCCGTAAGAAACTGGCTGTGAAGTCACAAGGCTTCCCTGCCGGTTTCCCTTAGCTAAGATGGCAGTGCCAGCACCCGAGAGCTGACTCAAGAATCGGCTTGGGTGAGGACACCGCTGAATGCCTGGACAGGTAAGTGTATTAAAAGTCAGCAGCGACAATATTTGCAGATGCTGACTTTTTATTTTTGGAGGGTGGGGTGGAACTCCGCTTTAAGCACCCCTGCTGCGGGAAGAACCACACATCGAATGGCAGACACCACAACGTGTAAACCTCAATAATACCAAGCAGTATATTATAAACACAATGCACAAATAAGACACCTGGCACCTGCCTACATACAGGTGACCTATTAAAGTCTATGGCAGGCTGCGGCAGGAATACCAAGTGGTACCAGCATTTAAGGCCCTGTCTGTTTAGGGATTAGGTTTCCAGAACGCAGGTCTTATGCAGGGGCGGACTGATAACTCATTGGGCCCCCGGGCAATTGGAGATTATGGGGCCCTCAGGCAATCAGAGATTGCCTGAGGGCAATACACAGTATACACACACAGTATACAATCACACAGTATACACATACATGTACACACAGTATACACAGACAGATGTAAAAAAAACACAGATTTTTACATACTGTCCCTGGTTTTACTGAGGCTGGCAACCTTGATGGGGCCCCCTAGTGGCCCAGGGCCCTCGGGCAGTGCCCGAGTGGCTCAATGGTCAGTCCGCCCCTGGTCTTATGTATTCCAGAACCTCATTCCTTAACAGATAGGGCTTAGTAGGGAGGCTCTGCAATTGAATGCCCGAGTGTTCAAGGGGTCATAGAGGGAAGATCACCAGTGCTTCCCTGTAGAAGATGTACTGTATGTATTAACACTTCCCATGGAAATAGCAGTACTTCTGATAACCACATGTCAAGTTTATATTGTACAATTTTTAAACTGCATTAAACCATGAAGTGCCTCGTGTATAAATCATTTTATCAACCTTTATTCAAGAGATCCTCAGCTGTTTATTATGGGACGTGGAAAATGATTCAAAGCCTTTAAAAGAACAGCACACTATACCAAAGGTCAGCTATTTGTACTGCTGTACTTTGGAGGAAATATAAGTTTCATTTCCAATTTTTCCTGTGTGATGGGTTCATCTGCGTGAAATGTAATATGTGATTGTGAAGAGACCCACAATCGTCTCCAGCAGAAGAACTCCCATTAAAGTACTGATGACATCTCAGTGGACACACTGAAGTCATTAACCCCACCGTCTTTTCTGCTAATAGCCCAATTACCGGCTCATTGGTGCTGTGAATGGCAGTTTTCCACGGACTTGACTTCTGTTCACTAACATCTGAGTTCATAGAATAACAAAACCGATTGTAGATTTCTTTTTGGGCTTTTAGAGAACAACTCTACACCAAAATTGTAATTTCTGTATTGGGTGGGAAACTAGTTAAGGACAGGGCCTTTTTCCGACATTTGTTGTTTAAATTAGTATTTTTTCGTAGAAAATTACTTAGAACCCCCAAAAACTATATATATTTTTTTTAGCAGAGACCTTAGAGAATAAAATGGCGGTTGTTGCAATATTTTATGGCACACCGTATTTAAGCAGCAGTGTTTCAAACGCAATTTGTTTAGAAAAAAGACACTTTCATGAATTAAAACAAAACAGTAAAGTTATGCCGCGTACACACGATTGGAATGTCCGAGAGAAAAAGTCAGACGGAAGCTTTTCATCGTCTATGCCGAACGTGTGTGGGCCTCATCGGACTTTTTTTTTTTCAAAAATTCTGACGGACCTAGAAAGAGAACATGTTCTAAATATTTCCGACGGAACCAATTCCTATCGGGAAACCCACTCGTCTGTATGCTGTTCCGACGGACCAAAAAACGACGCATGCTCTGAAGCAAGTACGAGACGGAAGCTATTGGCTACTGGCTATTGAACTTCCTTTTTCCTTTTTCTAGTCCCGTCGTACATGTTGTACGTCACCTCGTTCTGGACGGTCAGACTTTGGTTTGACAGTGTGTAGGCAAGACCACTTGAATGGAATTCCGTCGGAGTTCCGTCGGAGAAACCTTCGGAGTTTATTTCAACGGCAAAACCGGTCATGTGTACAGGTCATAAGCCCAATTTTTTTGTACAATGTGAAAAATGATGTTACACAGAGTAAATAGATACATAAAATGTCATGATTCAAAATTTCGCATGCTTGTGGAATGGCGACAAACTACGGTACTTAGAGGTCGAGTGTAGAATTAGTGCTTCTGCTCTAGCAATCACGGCGATACCTCACATGTGTTTGAACACCGTTTACATATGTGGGCGCTACTTACTTATGCGCTTGCTTCTGCGCACAAGCTCTAGGGACGGGTCCTTTCAATTTTTTTTTTTACTTTTTAATTATTTATTTTTACACATTTATTTTAGGTCAAAAAAAATCTTATCTTGATACTTAAAAGCAATAAAAAAGTAAAAAACCTCATTCTACATTTAGGCGGAAGTGACGTCAGACGTCGCTCTGGTCCTCCAAGGACATAGAGTCGAGTGGGGGCCATCTTGCCTTCATTCGACTTCCTGCCCATCGCTCCACAGGATTGGATTGTTTCTACCACTTTAAGCGGGTGAAACAACCGGGAATAACTGGGGGGGGTTGCCACCTCTCCCGCTTCTCATAAAAGTGATCCAATGGAAAATCCGCTGCCGGAACTTATTTTATGTGGAGGATCCCCCCACTGTTTAAAAGAATTATGGGGTTATGGCAGCTATCTGCTGCCATAACCACGGTATATAACGTCAAAGTAATGACGTGTATATATACAGTGGACAGTCCAGAAGTGGTTTTAAAGCATATTTCCACTTTTGCAGGTAAATTTGAGAAAACACATGATTTAGGTATCTCTAATCATGTGTGTAGTATACTAATTTTCTATCGAATATGAATTTTTATTATGAGACAACGTCCTACCTATTTTTACACATATTACAGATATGTCAATTATAACTCTACACAACACTTGACCCTTCGTGTACTTCATTTAAAGTCCTATGTTTGGTATCTATTTACTCTTTGTAACATCATCTTTTATATTTTATCAAACAATTGGGTATTGTATATATATAATTATGTTTTTAATTGTGTTTTTGTGCATTAAAAATCACTAAAGTGTATTTTTTCAAACAAAATGCGTTGGCCAAATAGTTTGTGACATAAAAAATTGCAACACCCACCATTTTATTCTCTAGGGTTTCTGTCTCTGCCTAAATAAAAATAAATCTAATGTTTGGGGGTTCTATGTAATTTTCTAGCAAAAAATTTTGATTTTTACATATATGTGAGAAGTGTCAGAATTGGCCCGATGTTGAAGTGGATACAGCTGTGCTAAGTACAGGTTTACTTTAAAGCTGAACTCTGGCAAAAACCTACTATTATTGTAGATTTGCTCTTTATAAATAATTGACCCCCCAATGTAGGATGTCTGGCTGCTGCTTCTTTGTTTAAAACTTTTACTTTCATTCCACTCCACACCAAGAAGGAAGCACAGAACTGCCGGCACTGAAACTTACAGTCCCCAGGAAGGTTTCAGCATCCCTTCCATTCATAAAATGTCTTACATTCTTTTCAATGTATGCAAGGCGTGAGATTGGAGGAGGTGTGGATGAACATTATAATCTCTCCTTTTTTTTTGCCTGGCATAACAAGAAAATGCGCAAAAGTATTTTTTCATTTGCAAAAACGTTGCTATACTTTGTACCAAAAATCATAATTTTTTTTGTGTCATTTTTAAATAGGACCTTGAGGTTATTGTAGCCATATTAGTGCACTTGCAACCAAAACAATTGAGTACTGTCCGTGATACTTTTTTTATTTGCACTAACATACAATTTTTCAGGAGAAGCTTTTGGGGTATGTCCCCTTGTTCCAGGTCCAAGCACTACTATTTTAACCAATTAGCGACTGCCCAGGCGGCTGCTCTGCGCCACATACCTGGTACATGATCTGACGCTGCTGGCGACCCACTCCCGTTGTGATTGGACACAGTGGGAGCCAATCAGCAGGCGCGATCATTCAGGAGAAAGGCAAAATGGTGGTCTGCCTATGTAAACAAGGCAGATCGATGTTCTGTGAGAGAGGAATGTGCTGATCTTGTGTTCCTGCTAAGGATCTTTACACTCCCAAAGTCAAAGCACCCCCCCCACAGTTAGCAATCACTCCTAGGGAACACATTAAATCCTTTGATCGCCCCTGATGTTAACCCCTTCCCTGCCTGTGTCAAAACTGAATTTTTTTTTTAAGGAGACATTGGTCAAAACAGCAAAATATGCATTATCTTTTTTTTTTTGTCTCTAGATTCCTTAAAAAAAATAAAAAATTTGCAAGGCAATATTGCCAAAAGAGAGCCTAGTTTTTTTCCTGGGGGATGGGAAGGTTTGCCTGACCACTTATAATGTAACAAAAATTTTAACTGAAGTGCCACACTTCAAAGGTTATTGATCAGGCCCATTGTTTTCAGTGTAGATTCCTATTCTGTATCACTGGCCCAAAAAAAGGTCAAACGTATTTTTGATTTGCCAGAACCCCAAGGGTCCATTGAGTTACACTTTATTTTAAGTGCTTCCATTGAATGCTTACAAGTTCCTTCTCGTGCAATGCCTTCACATTCAACTGTTTGTCAAATATTTCAGCCAGCTCTTTGCAGGCAGCACAGTGGCTAAGTGGTTAGTACTTCTGCCCAGCAGCACTAGGCTCACCACTTCAAATCTCAACCATGACCATACCTGCCTGGAGTTTGCATGTTCTCCCTGTGCCTGCGTGGATTTCTTCCCACATTCCAGACATACTAGAAGGTAAATTGGTCCTAGTATTTGTATGTGTAAATGTGAGTTAGGGGCCTTAGATTGTAAGATCCTTGAGAACTGATGTACAGTAAATGTACAATACATTGGCCACTTTAGTAGGTATACCTCGCTAGTAGCGGGTTGGACCCCCTTTTGCCTTCAGAACTACCTTAATTCTTCGTGGCATAGATTCAACAAGGTGTTGGAAACATTCCTCAGAGATTCGGGTCCATATTGACATGATAGCATCACACAGTTGCTGCAGATTTGTCGGCTGCACATCCATGATGCCACAACATCCCAAAGGTGCTCTATTGGATTGAGATCTGGTGACTGCGGAGACTATTGGAGTACAGTGACCTCACTGTCATGTTCAAGAAACCAGCTTTGTGACATGGTGCATTGTCCTGCTGGAAGGAGCCATCAGAAGATGGGTACACTGTAGTTATAGAGGGATGGACATGGTCAGCAACAATAGGCCGTGGCTCAATTGGTACTAAGGTAGGCTGACCAGACGTCCCCGTTTTCCGGGGACAGTCCCCGGATTGGGGACGCTCTCCCCGGACTGAATATGTCCCCGGTTTTGTCCCCGGATTGGCGCGGCAGCAGCCATGGCACTATTTTCAGCTGCTTAGTCTCAGGCGCTTCCGCATTTTAGCTCCGGGAGTCAGGCTGTAGCACCTGTTGCCCGTCCCATCAGCAGTATCTGGCTCCTCCCTCACTCCGCCGCCTGTCCAATCAGACAATCCGCCTTGAATTGGTGTCTGCCCAACCCCGCCCACACTCCAGCCTCCTGCATGCACTGTGCTCAGCCTACTTGTGAAAACGAGCCTGAGAGGGGAGGCATAATTGGTGAGTGAGCCATCCGCTCCATGAACAGCTCTCCTCTCTCACCAGACCTCTTTGCTTCTTTCCCTTCTCATTCTGTTCTCCCCCCTGTGACTGGAGGGGGGGGGGGGATGTGCTGATTGGGGAGGTTTGTGTAGACTGTGGGGGGATTCTGCTAACTGGGCTGGGGGGAGTGTGCAGACTAGGGGGGGAGGGGGAGTGTGCAGACTGGGGGGGGGGGAGTGTGCAGACTGGGGGGGGGGAGTGTGCAGACTAGGGGGGGGGGAGTGTGCAGACTGGGCTGGGGGGATTGTGCAGACTGGGGGGGGGGGATTGTGCAGAATGGGGGGGGGGGATTGTGCAGACTGGGGGGGGGGGGGGTTGTGCAGACTGGGGGGGTTGTGCTCACTTAGGGGAGGGGTTGTGCTGACTGGGGGGGGGGATTGTGCAGACTGGGGGAGAGAGATTGTGCAGACTGGCAGACTGGGGGGGTTGTGCTCACTTAGGGGAGGGATTGTGCTGACTGGGGGGGGGGATTGTGCAGACTGGGGGGGGGATTGTGCAGACTGGGGGGGAATTATGCAGACTGGGGGGGGTTTTGCAGACTGGGGGGGGGGTTTGCAGACTGGGGGGGGATTGTGCAGACTGGGGGGGGGATTGTGCAGACTGGGGGGGGGGTTGTGCAGACTGGGGGGGTTGTGCTCACTTAGGGGAGGGGGGATTGTGCAGACTGTGGGAGAGAGATTGTGCAGACTGGCAGACTGGGGGGGTTGTGCTCACTTAGGGGAGGGGTTGTGCAACTGGGGGGGGGATTGTGCAGACTGGGGGAGAGAGATTGTGCAGACTGGCAGACTGGGGGGGTTGTGCTCACTTAGGGGAGGGATTGTGCTGACTGGGGGGGGGGGGATTGTGCAGACTGGGGGGGAATTATGCAGACTGGGGGGGGGGTTTTGCAGACTGGGGGGGGGGGATTGTGCAGACTGGGGGGGGGATTGTGCAGACTGGGGGGGGGGGTTGTGCAGACTGGGGGGGGTTTTGCTCACTTAGGGGAGGGGGGATTGTGCAGACTGTGGGAGAGAGATTGTGCAGACTGGCAGACTGGGGGGGTTGTGCTCACTTAGGGGAGGGGTTGTGCAACTGGGGGGGGGATTGTGCAGACTGGGGGGTTGTGCTCACTTAGGGGAGGGGTTGTGCTGACTGGGGGGGGGGGGAATTGTGCAGACTGGGGGGTTGTGCTCACTTGGGGGGGTTGTGCAGACTGGGGGGGATTTTGTAGACTGGGCTGGGGAGATTGTGCAGACTGGGGGGATACACAGTGCTCTGGATGGTGGTCTGAGAGGAGGCCTGTAATGTACACAGTGGTAAGAAATATTTCTTTTTTCATCTCATGGAGAAAATGTGAGAAAAAATGTATATATCATACAATCATTCCATAAACACATACACTGCATATATCATTTGAGGAAAATATGCTTATCAAATAGTTTACCATTTGCCAATAAAAAATAAATTGAAAAAATATGTCCCCGGATTTTATTTTGAAAATCTGGTCACCTTATACTAAGGGGCCCAAAGTGTGCCAGGAATATATCCCCCACACCATTACACCACCACCAGCCTGAACCGTTGATACAAGCCAGCCAGGATGGATCCATGCTCTCATGCTGTTTACACCAAATTCTGCCCCTACCATCTGAATGTCACAGCAGACCAGGCAATCTTCTATTGTCCAATTTTGGTGAGCCTGTGCGAATTGCAGCCTCAGTTTCCTGTTCTTAGCTGACAGCCAGTGTGGTCTTCTGCATACCTTGGTTGTAACGAGTGGTTATTTATGTTACTGTTGCCTTTATGTCATATCGAACCAGTCTGCCCATTCTCCTCTGCCCTATGACATCAGCAAGGAATTTTCCTCCACACAACTGCCGCTCACTGGATATTTTCTCTTTTTCGGACCATTCTCTGTAAACCCGAGAGATGGTTGTGTGTGAAAATCCCAGTAGATCCGCAGTTTTTGAAATACTCAGACCAGCCCGTCTGGCACCAACAACCATGCCACGTTCAAAGTCACCTAAATCCCTTTTCTTCCCCATTCTGATGCTCGGTTTGAACTTCACCATGTCTAGATGCCTAAATGCATTGAGTTGTTGCCATGTGATTGGCTGATTAGTAATTTGTGTCACCAAGCAAATGAACAGGTGTACCTAATACAGTAGCTGATGAGTGTATATGTGAAATAATGTATAGATATTGATGACACTATATAAGTGCCTGTAATGAAATTAAAAAAAAAATAAGGCTAGGTTCACCCTAGTGCGGGTTGGGAACATGCACATAATCAAGCACGTTCCTGACCTGCATACACGGGGATGCCATTACTTCTTATAAAGGCACCCTCAAGTATTGGCAAATAAGGCACATTCCATTTGCATGCATTTGCATTTTTGTACATACTAAAGCATATAGTTCCGCAGCACCATGTAGTCCGATGCGGCTCAATTTGAAAAAATGGTAAGGAACTTTTTTCCCCCACGTTTCTGCAGGTAGGGCAGCCCATTGAAATGAATGGACTGGCCTACGCATAGAATGTGAGTGAACTAAGCTTGGCTGAATTTAGCACTCTTAAGCCACTTGCCGACCAGCCTCCGCAGTTGTACTGCGGCTGAATGGCACGGCTGGGCGAAACAACGTTATGTAACGTCGTTTCACCCTGTGGCCACTAGGGGGCCCCCCGCTCACCCCCCCCGAGCCGATGCGAGTGCCCGTCGGTCACGATCACTGCCAGGCTCCCGCGATCGCCCCTGACACGCGGAGAACCGGGATCTGTGTGTGTAAACACACAGTTTCCAGTTCTCTGAGGGGAGAACAGACAAATCGTCTGTTCATACAAAGTATGATCAGCGATCTATCTCTTCCCCTACACAGTCCCCTCCCCCCTTCAGTTAGAACACACACTAGGGAACACATTAACCCCTTGATCGCCCCCTAGTGTTAACCCCTTCCCTGCCAGTGACATTTATACAATAATCAATGCATTTTTATAGGACTGATCGCTGTATAAATGCCAATGGTCCCAAAAATGTGTCAAAATTGTCCGATGGGTCTGCCATAATGTCGCAGTCCCGATAAAAATCTCAGATCGCCGCCATTATTAGTAAAAAAAAAAAAAATGAATAATTAAAATGCCATAAAACTATCCCCTATTTTGTAGACGCTATAACTTTTGCGCAAACCAATCAATATACGCTTATTGCGATTTTTTTTTTTTTACCATAAATATGTAGAAGAATACATATCAGCCTTAATTTTGAAAAAAAAATAGGTTTTTTTTATGTATTTTTGGGGCATATTTAATATAGCAAAAAGTAAAAAATAATGCGTTTTTTTTTCAAAATTGTCACTCTTTTTTGTTTATAGCACAAAAAATAAAAACCACAGAGGTGATCAAATACCACCAAAGGAAAGCTCTATTTGTGGGAAAAAAAGGACGTCAATTTTGTTTGGGTGCACCGTCGCACGACCACGCAATTGTCAGTTAAAGCGACGCAGTGCCGAGTCGCAAAAAGTGCTCTGGTCAGGACGGGGGTAAAATCTCCCGGGGCTGAAGCGGTTAAAAATCATGTTGAAAAATATTCCTGTTTTATGTATCGCGATGAATCATCTCAGAAATTTTGAAAAAGATTTTTTTTTTTTTTTTTTTATGCTCACTTATAATATTATTCTATGCATTTCTAGCGTTAATAATCGTATGTAACTTTCCCGCTGTAATACTTAGATATGAAACTGAGATCTGTCAGTAACAAGCTGTGACAGGTCCTATACAACACAAAGGATTGGAATGATGTGTTGTGTGAAAGTTGTCGCATTCCATTGTAATGCCAAGAAATGGATAGCAGTAATTCATGGTTAATGATCCAGCAACTTTCCCTAATGTCAGGATCCCTCTCATATATCTCCATCTGGCTTCTCTTTGATCAGTGTACGGATGTGCAGGTGAAGGTTTAGTCTGTGTACAGGGGTATCGGCACCATGCAATGCCTGCTTTGTAAAAAGACAAAGGAATCAATACATAAAAGCATATTTTATGCTGTGTTTTCATTACTGCTATTTGTTCCTTTTTATCATCAAAAATTATGTTTTCATGTTTTTATGTTGCCTAAAGGGAAAGTACAATAGTTTTCGAATCAATTTTAAAGGGTCCGTTTACCTTTACTAAAAGAACTGCCTATGCAGATAAGGGGCGCCTATAGATAAAGACAAACTGTGCAGCTTTCACTATAGCCAGGTAATACCCTTGCTTTAGGTGTAGGCTATTTAACCACTTCAGCCCCGGAAGATTTTACCCCCTTCCTGACCAGAGCATTTTCTTTACGATACGGCACTGTGTCGCTTTAGCTGACAATTGCGCTGTCGTGCGACATTGTACCCAACAAAAAAATTGATGTCCTTTTTTTCCCACAAATAGAGCTTTCTTTTGGTGGTATTTGATCACCTCTGCGGTTTTTATTATTTCGTTATAAACAAAAAAAGAGCGACAATTTTGAAAAATTTTTGAAAAGAAAAAAAAGTAATATCTTTTACTTCTTGCTATAATAAATATTTTCAAAAAATATATATAAAAAATAATTTCTTTCTCAGTTTAGGCCGATATTTATTCTTCTACATATTTTTGGTAAAAAAAAAATCCCAATAAGCGTATATTAATTGCGCAAGCGTCTACAAAATAGGGGATATATTTATGGCATTTTAATTTTTATATTAGTAATGGCAGCGATCTGCGATTTATATCGTGACTGCGACATTATGGCGGACACATCGGACACTTTTGACACTATTTTGGGACCATTGTCATTTATACAGTGATCATTGCTATAAAAATGCACTGATTACTGTGTAAATGACACTGGCAGGGAAGGGGTTAAATGCTAGGGGGGCGATCAAGGGGTTAAAGTGGTGTTCCAGCCAAAATTATGCATTTTAAATAAAAATACCCCTATAATACATAAGCTTAATGTATTCTAGTAAAGTTAGTCTGTAAACTAAGGTCTATTTTGTTAGTTTATAGCAGTAGTTTGTTATTTTATAAACTTACAGCAGGCCGTGGCCATCTTAAGTGTGGGCATCTGAAGCCAGACTGTATTTCTTCCTGGATCTCATCCTTGCAGGTCTCGCACATGCTCAGTGCAGCACAAGCAGTGTAATAGGTTTCAGGTCAGGTTTCCATAGCAACGGCAGTGTCAGAGGAAGTTGCCGCCCCTTCCCAGAAGGCATTGCAAACAGGAAATGATGCGATGGGCCACAGCCAGGGAGGAGGAAGTGAAAAATGAATACAGCAGAAATACAGTAGAAAAAAAATGTAAAAATATCCAATTCGTTTACAATGCACAGTTTAGTGAGGGATGCTGAAGAGTTGTAAAAGTGGGTGGAACTCCACTTTAAGTGTGTCCTAGGGAGGTGTTCCAATTGTAGGGGGGAGGGGCTACCACTGACATGAAAGCAATCACTGCTCCCAATGACAGGGAGCAGTGGATCTCTGTCATGTCACAAGACAGAACAGGAAACAAAGGCATCTCCCCGTTCTACCTCTCCACACCGCAATCGCAGGCCGCCGGCAAACATTGAGCTCCCGGGACCCGCGGGCCAGCTCACCGCGGCATGCGGCGGTGGGTGCTCGCCGATTGGTGGCAAATTCAAAGAGACGTACAGGTACGCCCTTTTGCCTGCCTGTGCCATTTTGCTGACGTACATCTGTGTGCGGCGGTCGGCAGGCGGTTAAATAACTCACAAAGCCTGGCTGAAAAATCCCAGAGATGGCATCATCCTGTCCTGCCTTGTTGCTGGGATGTTGCTAAGATACCCACAGCCATTACTGCTCACCCCCACCATCAGATGATCAAGCTCTCAAACCCCAGTGCATGTGTGGTCTACTATCTGGTTCAACACAGCATCACTGAGCTCAGAATTACTGCAACGGGGAAACAGAACATATGCACAGGGTTTGAATTGGCTGGGAGTGTCTTAGCAAAGTCCTATCAACAAGGCAGGATAGGATGAGGCCTCTTTGGGAGTCCTTTGGCCAGGTTTCAGGAAGTATGTAAATGGCCTACAGCCCTACATTTATAGCAAGGGTGTTATTTAAAGTGATACTGTAGTCTCGTTTTTTTAAGTTAGAAAAAAACAAACATGTTATACTTACCTGCTCTGTGTAGTGGTTTTGCACAGAGCAGCCCAGATCGTCCTATTCTCTGGTCCCTCTTCGGCTCTCCTGGCCCCTCCCTCCTGTTGAGTGCCCCCACATCAAACAGCTTACTATGGGGGCACCCTAGCCGCAGCTTAGTGTGTCCATTCAGACACGGAGCCGCGGCCTGGCCCCACCCCCTTTCTCTCCTCATTGGCTGACTGACTTTTATAGCAGTGGGAGCCAGTGGTGCCGCGCTGCTGTCTCAGCCAATGAGGAGGGGAGTCCTGGGCACCTGAGACATTCCTACAACATTGCTGGATCTAGATGGAGCTCAGGTAAGTATTAGGAGGGCTGAGGGGCGTTGCTGCACACAGAAGGCTTTTTATCTTAATGCATAAGATAAAAAACCCTTCTGCCTTTACAGTCACTTTAACTTTGGTCAAAACTGCAGTTTGCTTTTATCTACTGGTGCTCCTTACCTGCATAGGTAAAGTTGGTAAAGGTGAACTAACTCTTTAAATTACTTTGCTTAAAGGACAACTCTACGGTACCTTTGGTACAGTTGTCATTTAGGCTGCATTCACACCTGAGCAGAGCAATTTTTTAGGCATTTTCAGACATTTGTATTTGAGCGTTTTAGAGGTGTATTTCAAGCATTTTACACATACCCTGTTTCCCCGAAAATAAGACCTAACGTGATTGTTGGTGATGGCTGCAATATAAGCCCTACCCCCCAAATAAGCCCGAGTTAAAGTCCTTGTAGGTCTATTTTCAGGGTAGGGCTTATTTTCGGGGAAACAGGGTAGGGCTTATTTGGGGGGTAGGGCTTATATTGCAGCCATCACTGACAATCACGCTAGGTCTTATTTTCGGGGAAACAGGGTATTTTGTAAGCTTCAGGTGTTTTGTTTTAGTCTATGGAAAGCAACAGAGGGAGGAGACCAGTTCTTACAGACTGAAAAATGTCTGGAATACACATGAAAAAAAATTCTAGAAAAATGTAGAATTAAACAAAAGGAAAAAAAATCTTTTTCCCAGTAGTATTAAAGCAGAGTTCCACCCAAAAGTGGAACTTCCGCTTATCTGTCTCCTCCCCCCTCTGGTGCCACATTTGGGGGGGAGCAGGTACCTGTTTTTGACAGGTACCCTGTCCCCATTTCTGTCAGATCTCGCTGCGACGAGGTACGTCAAATGTCCAGCCCCCCTCCTCCTCCCCCTGCCGCTGGGCCAGTAAGAGAGCGCAGCGCTCTTTGCGCATGTGCAGTAGGGACATGGCCGTGAAGTCGCAAGGCTTCGCCGCCGGGTTCCCTTACAGGCAATGGCGGGGGCAGCACCCAACAGCCAATGGAAACATCGGCTGCGCTGCTGACATCTCTGGATTCCAAGACAGGTAAGTGTCCTAATATTAAAAGTCAGCAGCTACAGTATGTGGGGGAGGCCGGAACACCGCTTTAAAAACTAAATATGCATTTTTACTGCAATACTCATCTACAATCCAGGACTGTTTACAGCAAAACAGCTTCTTTCCTGCTAGATGGTGCTCCTCTTCCAGGCTAAATGGTGGCCAGCATCACTGAACTCATTTCCTATGAGCGCAGCCCACCGAGGATCCACCCAGCCTAAACTCACACTACTACTGCATTGAGAGGATTAGTTCACCTTTAATAAAAACCTGCCTATACAGATAAGGGGTGCTTGCAGATAAAACAAACTGTGCAGCTATGACTAAAGTTGAATAATGTCCCTGCTATAGGTGTAGGCCACTTACGTACCTCATGCAGCCTAACCTGAAAACTCCTTGGATGTTGCTAAGTGAGGCCTAGTCATTACTGCTCACCTCCACCATCACAAGAGTGAGCTCTCAAACACTAAGCTCAGAGCTACTGCATTAGGGGAGAGAAAGAGCATGTGAGGGGGGTTTGAATGAGAGATAAAGCTCACTCCTGTGATGGTGGAGGTGAGCAGTGACAACTAGGCCTCACTTAGTAATGTCCTGGGAGTATTCCAGTCAGGCTTCATGAGGTAAATGGCCTACACCTATAGCAAGGGCATTATCCAATTTTAATCAGAACTGCATAGTTTGTTTTTATCGACAAATACCCCTTGCATACACAGTTTTTTGGGAAATGTGAACTAACCCTTGAACCGTGCTTACAAGACATTACATGTGTGTCATTCTGTGCAAGGGTTAAGGAACTCCCATCACTAATGGAAGAGGAATTGTGACTTCGCTGGACCAACCAGAAGATTGGTGGATTAAATGTGTGAAAAAATAGGTGTTTGGGGAAATGTGTGGGGTCAAGAGGGCTTCCAAAGATGTGCTCTAAATTTCAATCCCATTTTTGGGTGGATTGTGATAAGACCTTTTAAAATATTCTTATCATTGGGACAAAAAGTGGTGGGAAATCTAAAATTTGACAGTTGTCACCAGGGCTTTTTTTCTCAGAAAATAGGTGCAGGTACTCCCCCTTTTGAGTCACCCCTTGTCTCTGCCCCCTGCCCACCTCCGAGCACTGTCCCTTGGTTCAATCCCCTACTCACCTCTCTGTACTGCCCCTTTTCAAGAGTAAAGAACCAAGTATCATGTTGTGGTTCTAGTTAATTTGTATGGAATTTGTTAACACGAAAAGCAGTAAAATAGATACCCTGCAATCATCAGCAACAGTAGACCCCCCCCCCCCCCCCCAGCAACAATAGATCCCCCAGCAAAAATAAATCCTCCCCTGCAACAGTAGAAAAAGCAGTAAAATAGATCCCCTGCAATCAGCAACAGTAGACCCCCCCCCCCCCCAGCAACAATGGATCCCCCAACAAAAATAAATCCTCCCCTGCGACAGTAGAAAAAACTGTGAAATAGATACCCTGCAATCAGCAACAATAGACACCCCCCCCAGCAACAACAGAACCCCTACAACAATAGACCCTCCAGCAGCCAGCAACAATAGGCTCTCCCTCAACTGTAGATCTCTTTCAGCAACGTACGACCCCCCCAGCAACAATAAATCATTCACCAGTAATAACAGATCACATAGATCACCCACCAGCAACAATAAACCTCCCCAACAACAGACTCCTGGCAGCAATAGATCCCCCCTGCGATAACAAGTCCCCCAGCAACAAAGCATTAATAAGCCCTCCAGCAAACCTCAGCACCCCTTGCCATTAACATACATTCAATGCTGGAGGTGCCGGAAACTGCTTTCCCCCATGTTCCCGCTGAAAAAATGCCCTGGTTGTCACCATAACAAAAATGTCAACTATGAATTTTTACTGCCTGCACCAAGGGAGAAGCCTACTAGAGTGATGTAGTAGCTGTGCTTCCATACATCAGCAGAGATGCAACCAGGTCTGCAGTGACACCACCAGAAGCACATCTGTAGAGATACAATCAATACACATTTAAAAAAAAAAATCAAAGTCAAACAAGTGCCAATCGGTGTCAAGAGTACAGGGGTAATAAAATCAATTCCTTCCTTCCTTCCTTCCTTCCTTCCTTCCTTCCTTCCTTCCTTCCTTCCTTCCTTCCTTCCTTCCTTCCTTCCTTCCTTCCTTCCTTCCTTCCTTCCTTCCTTCCTTCCTTCCTTCCTTCCTTTCCTTTCCCCTTTCTTCTTTTCCCTTTCTCTTCCTTCCTTTCCTTTTCCCTTGTTTCCTTCCTTCCTTCTTTCCTTTCTTTACTTCCTTACTTCTTTTCCTTCCTTTCTTTCTTCCTTCACATTCCTTCCTTCCCATTTCTACCCTTTCCCACCTTCCCTTTTCCACCTTCCCTTTCCCTTCCTTTCCTCTCTTCCTTCTTTCCTTTCTTTTCCTTTCCTTTCCCTTCCCTCCTTCCCTTTTCTTTCATTTCCTTTCCCTCCTTCCATCTTTCCTTTCCTTTCTTTCTTTTTATTCTTTCTTCCTTGCTTCTTTTTCCGCCTTCCTTATTTTCCTTCCTTTCTTTGTTCTCTTCCCTCCCTTCCTCCCTTGCCTTTATTTTTTCCTTTCCTTTCCATTCTTTCTTTCATCTTTTCCATTCATCCGTCCTTCTTTTCCTCCTTTCTTTTCCTTCCTTCCTGTTGTTTTTAAGCTAACATATTTTTCAGAGTTGACAATCGCGTTATGAAGCAGATCTATTATTTCTGTCGCTGTAACAGCGGTGCCTTCTGCTATTTAATTGAGAGGAAAAACGCTGTACGTTTATTCTAAAGTCAGTAATATAAGAAGCGATCTGCTTATTGTCAGCATGTTGCTGTGACACGTTGGCTCAAGGCAAATAAGAAGTGTTTCACTTTAATCACTTCAGATAGTGAATCACTGAAAAGCCCCTGAAGGCCTGTACAGTATCCTTCTCTTGTCAATACTGCTCAGTACTCTCATCAGTGCCGCTAAGGGGTTTGTCTTTTATCAAGTTAACATTCATCTCGCCAGACACATGAAAACCCCAGAGAAACATCCACCTGAGCCAGAAAATTGTCTGGACGTGATATCTCCTTTGTACTGTTATAGAGCTGTTTATAAAAGGGGATGTGAGTCACAGGTACCCCTCCAGTTGCCTGGCTACTGCAAATCCCCTGATACCCTATACTGTCTGCATCCTAACATCTGCTAATATTACAGTTATAGGTGGATACTGCTATTGGCATTGAATCCTTAAGACTCTCCGGGACTCTGCAAGGGAGTTCTCTGTATTTGGGCTGCTGGGTCAATCCTCTACAGCAGCCATTGTCAATCAGGGTTCTGTCGAACCTTAGGGTTCCTCTAGAGGTGGCTAGGGGTTCCTCGAGCTGTGACTAAATGACCTCCAATCTGAGGGTGCCTTCATAGTTTCAGGTCCAACACCACTTGGCAGAGCCAGTAAGTGTAACATTCTGGCCACCACTGAAGTGGGACATTCTTCCCACTGACCCCCACCAATGTAAGCGGCATTTTCAAGCAAGGGCCCACTCATGGACTAATCTTCAAGGGTTCCCTGAGACCTGAAGATGAATTCCAAGGTTTCTCTGGGTAAAAAAGTTGAGAAAGGCTGCTCTATAGAATTCATTTTCAACTAGGGTTCCTACAGAGATTCCCAGAGGTTCCATGAGCTGTCTATTATTGACCTCCTATTTGATGGTGTCTGCATAGTTCCAGAGCAAGAGGTCTTTAAAAAAGGAACTTCCATCTGCACTGTCCCCCCCCCCCCATATTTATCTGTCATGCAGAGTACTATTCAATTCAGATACTCTTCTGCCCAACACATCCACTTCACTATGGGTTTCAAGCTGAAAAAAAACAGCATGTATAGAAATGTATACTTACCCATCCAGTGGTCCGGGCCTTAAAACTCTGTTGTGTAACAGATCTCTGCCCGCTGCAGGTATACAACACTTACAAATATTTGAAGTTCCTGTTCCCCCACCGCATTGGTACCTCCCACCAGCATGTGCATACCAAAATGCTTCTGACACGGGTATTTTAAATTGTTACATTTTCCTTTAAGGAAATTTTATTGAATTTGAGCCAGATATAACTCTTTGGGGATCATTTCTAACAGAGCAGATGTGGATATCCCCTTTCCATTATGCTCCACAAGATTACACACACTTTGAAACCCATTCATAATCTTTAGTGTCCCAAGAACTACTACACTATACAAGTACTTTTGGCCTCCTGGTTTTGGTAAGCTCTTTTTATGCAGTTCGCGGATCCTTGGATGAGGAATTTAACACTGCTAACAAGAGATGATGAGAAGTGTCTGCTAAGAGGCACTGATTGGAGACATTTTTTTTCTTATTTCTGGTGAGTGCATAGCTTAGGTGGAGGCTCACGTGCACTGGATTTTCTTCATGATTCTTGGTGAATCCTGTTGGATATTACTCGCTGCTAGATGGTTTGATGATCTGGTGAGCATCTAGCACACTAAAGCCTCGCACAATTGGATTTTCCAGCGGGAATTGTGTGATGACAGGCTGTTGGAGGAAAATCCAACCGTTTGTACGCTCCATCGGACAAATGTTGGATGGCAGGCTTTAAAATTTTCCGCGGACAAGTGTCTGTTGTCTGATTTTCCAAGCGTGTGTACACAATTCCGTCGGACAAAAGTCCAAAGTACAAACACACATGCTTGGAAGCAAGGACGAGCCAGAAGCGGTCAGTCTTGTAAACTAGCGTTCGTAATGGAGAATTAACATTCATGACGTGGCAAATTATGAAATCTTGAAATGCAGAGCACAATTTCTTCTTCTTTAAAGGGATAATAATGAAGCTGCTTTGCTGGTGATACTGATGGAGTTATTGCAAACGAATTTTCAAAGTCTTTTTTTTCTAGTGATATCAAGAATAATATTATTATGCTTGTTATTTTTTTTTTTTTTCGCTGCAAGTTACCACAACACCATTATCCCTGTAGTTTTTAAGATCAAAGATACCACTATGTTGGTGTCCCTTGTTAATTTACTTTGTATTTTTTAAAATGTAACTGCCTACTCCCAAACTGTCATTTGACGTAAAACACATAGCCAAGTATTATTCTCCACAATTTTTTTTATTGTGCATTAAAAAAAAACAAAAAAACAAAATTAGACATGCTATCTGCCAATAGAACCAAAAAGTGCATTCTATGCATCCAAAAATATAAAAAATATACCAAATCAAATCATTATTCTTTAAAAAAAAACAAAAAAACATTTTATTATAAAGAGAAAACATGTACAGAAATCTCAAACCTTTTTCGTACAAAAACAGGTGTTGAGACAACAAGATTGTGGTGCACGTGCAAGAATTGACACTTTGACATAAACCTTTTCATGCCGTCTCAGCAAATCATTATTCAACCAAAAAATAAAATAAAAGCCTCATGCATGTGTCCTGCTTCTTAATATAGGGGGTCAACAATGCCAAGAATTGATGAAAGCAGGGGTCCGTCATCTGGAGATAATTCCGAAAATCATCTGGATTATTCTCCTGGAGCTTCCGCAGCAAAGGCATATGACATAATTGATCACGATAATAAAGCAACCAATTTTTAGTCCAAGAAATCCTCCTCCTCCTGTTCTTGGACTGGACTTGTGTCAAAGCAATAACTCCAAGGCCAATAATAAATAACACGTTATCTCCTCTGATTCCGCAACATGGCTGGTTGACAAACGGCCGTTCAGAAATGAATTGAAAAGCGCGAAATGAAAAGCACGAAATGAAAAGCGCAAAATGAAAAGCGCGAAATGAAAAGTGCAAAATGAAAACAATCACCAAACTTCTACTAACACGAAATTAGCAGAAGGAACCCAATGGGTGGCACTAAAGAGCTGAAAAAACACGTAGTACATCACTACGTTCGTGTTTGTTGGCCGACAATTGTGTGCTGTTTGTATGCAAAACAAGTTTGGGGCCAATGCCTTTCGGACATAAGTCAGCGGTTTTGTCTGTGGAAAATCCGATCATGTGTACAAGGTTTTAGAATTCATACACTGAATGAATTTTTCACATATTGTGCATACTCTCTTCACAGCTTCTGTTTAATTCCCTATAATAGTTTTTTGGACTTTCACTTAATTTTTATACTAGGGATATCACATTTATTAAGCGCTGCACTTTATACTGTTTTTGTTATTCACAGGGATTTGTATAGTCACCTTAAGTGCCAGCTGCTGTGCTGTTTGGTGCTCTCACTATACACATTTTGTATTTGTTCAGATGAATATATATTCATTATATTTATATATTCATGAATATTTAAACAAATTATCTGTTTTTTTGGCTCTTAGATAATGAGCATCTCGAAAAGATTAAACAACACTGTAAATGATCTTTCTTCTATTTTAAAGCGAACCTTGGATAAAGCCCAAGATGAGCATATAGCCAGTGAAGCATCTCAACGCTTGATATGCAAATACTTGTTTTGGTTTAAGGACTAACTGTGTGTTAAGAAAATGATGAGGATGGCAAGGCAGCAGTAACGAATCCCATATTCCTGTCCTGAGTGTTTGCTTTCTAATGTTCTACATATTTCTTTTCAAGGTGTATAAAAAAGGACAAATCAGTGAGATGGTTAGATGGAAATGGTATATTTTTGTACAGTTACATTGGTGTAGCTTGCGCCAAAGTAACTAGGTATATACCATACCTGGCCGATGCCCCTGGAAGCTCGTAAACACTACTACTCTGGCGATTTTCACTTGCTTCCAGGCCCTATGCCAAGAAGCCAGCCTGGTGCATTTTGAACACAGGAGGTTGTCCGCTTAACTTGGGCGCCATTCAGGGACTGCCTCACATTGTTTTAATAAATACAAAGGACACCTGCACAGCATCTTTGTTTGACACACCCCCGCCCCTCTCTTGTAGCATTGCAAGGGGGAGAGGAAATGAGGAAGAATAAAATGCTAAAATGCCAGTCAGACACCCAACATAAATCACCTGTATTGTTGGGTGTCCTACGTGTGTGGAGCTTGCACTATGTAAAACTATTAGTTACATTTTTTTACATTTTAGAATGGGGTGCCTTGTCTGGAAAAGTTTTAGAAACATTGGTCTGGTCAATAGTAGGAAAAGCAATCCCTACACCTGTATGGCAGTGACAACAAATAGTCCAATACTAGTTCTTCTACTTCAAAATTTAGAAGGGGCTTAGCTTCAATTTGTCAAGAACTTGTGGTCTCGTGCATGGTATTCCCCAAGACCTGGGTGCACAGAAATTGCTCAATCAACATTGTTAGTTCAGACACATTTTTGTGCCTTATAGGTTCACTTTAAATCAATAAGTGGCCTAAGATTAAAACCATCTAGATAGTCTAGCCCTTAATCAATGTATTTATTGAATGTATATGTTCTACTTACTTAATTCATGAATAGAGCAGGGATAGGGATTTAGACTTGAATTGATATTGTACCGTTTTATTCATTGCAAGACAAACAATCTTGATTAGGCCAAATGAGAAATTCTCAAGAGAAGATAAGGATACTCACGGTTTGAAGAATGCATGAAACATACTAAGTGCTTTTTAATGATGGCATCATGTGGATTGTTATTGATGGCATGTTTTATGAGAGAGGCAGTCATGGCCTTCTTTAATATTGATTGGACCCTGGGCAAACATTTTCTTAGGCCTCCCCCTCCTCCTCCATGCAATTTTGCTCTCCAACTGCTCTGAGACAGACAATAAAAAGCAGCTAGACTCAAAATCAGTTTACTGAATCAGATCAGGCAGCGATTGTGATTGGTTGCTAAAGGTTACAGTGTATCATTACTGCTCACTGACTGGCTGCTAGAGGTTACAGCACACATTATGGCTCACTGATTATTTGCTAGAGGTTACAGCACATAAATTATGCTTGTTGATTGGTTGCTAGAGGTTACTGCATATTGTTACTGCTCACTGATTGGTTGCTAGAGGTTACTGCATATCCTTACCGCTCAATGATTGATTGCATGAGGTTAGTGCACATCATTACTGCTCACTGATTGGTTGGCAAAGGTTATATCACATTATCTCTTCACTGCCTGCACACAATGAACTGGTGAGGGGACCCATCAATAGACAGAAAACTCCTATGGATCCTAGGACTCCTGTGATCAGTGGCAATGCTGGGGGGTTGATGGGATTAGTGGCGGTGGTGGGGGGATGTGATTAGTTAGTAGACAGTACACTGTGGCAAATTCTGAATTATGTAGAGCAAAGCTGGAAATCTTTGGCAAGTACAGTATATACTGTAGTGAGGGATTCTACACTGACCACCAATGTAATGGGAAATTTTCAGTGACCACCAATGTGACGGGGGATTTACACTGACCACCAATGTGAGGGGGAATTCGCACTGACCACCATGTAATGGGGGATTTTACGCCACCCACCAATATAAAGAGGGATTTTTACACTGACACCAATGTAATAGGAGCATTTACACCAACCACCAGTGTAAGAAGGAATATACAATGACCTCAGTGACCACTAATGTTAGGGGGGATTTACACAGACCACCAGTGTAAGGGCAATTCTGCACTTACCACCAATGTGAAGGGAAATGTACACTGATCACCAATGTAATGAAATGAAGAATTTACACTGACAACCAACGTAATTGGGGGATTTTACATCAACAACCAAAAAAGGGGAATTTCTTCACTGGCCACCAATGTAAGGGGGGATTTAAACTTACCACCAATTTAAAGGGGGCTTCAACATGGGCCACCAATGTAAGGGAGGATTTGAAATTGACCACAAATGCAAGTTTGGATTTTTTTTTACCAATTGCCAATATAAAGAGGAGTTTCTACACTGACCACTAAGGTAATGGGAATTTACACTGACCACTAATGTAATAGGAGCATTCACAGTAACCATCAATGTAAAGAGGGATTTACACTGACCACCAATGTAAGGGGGACCTTCATACTGGCCACTAGTGTGAATGAAAGGATTGTACACCAAGCCCCAATGTAATGAGAAGATTTACACTGACCACCAATGTAACTGAGACATTTAGCCTGCGTTCACATTTGTGTGTGTCGGGAACACATGCAAAATCACTTTCCTGACACCACAGGAACATGCTGCCCTTTAGCAGATACACAACAGTGCCATTAATTGTTAATGACACCTTCTCACATCTGCTGAGATTTGCGTATTCACATGCACCAACATTCAGGGTGCTGTGGCACAATGTTACTTTGAAAAACTGTTCCACCTCCAATTTGCTTACCTTTGCAGAACAGGGCTGATGTTTGGATGGTTTAATGATTACAGTTGTAGGCAAGACTTTCCAGCATACCCCTTTACCACCCCAGTGGGCAACATCCAGCAGAAGTGATGGTGAATATGACCTCAAGGGGGCATGATATACATATGAATGCCGCCTCTACATATTAATGTTGTCTATATTTACATATTAATGCAGGTTATTTACATGTAAACACAGGGTCTGCAGGTGAGTCATCTGTACACGGCATTGAGACAGGGCTGAGCAGCACTAGCAACAGAACATCACAATGAGATATCGCGGGACACAGCACGGGACTAAAACTTCAAGAGACAAGGGAATTTAAACAGGGATAATTGGCAAGTATGAGGCAGCTGCTTTGGGCCCTACAACAATGATGGGGCCCAGGGCAGCTGCCCCTTTTGCCCTGCCTTAAAAACGGCCTGAAGGCAGTACAAATAATCTATGAACATTTCCCGAAGACACACTAGGAAGCACTACATTCATCCTTCCTCCTTTGTTTTTGTGGTAGAAACTTATCAAGGATTCTTTCACTTTAGTGGTGCTCTCTGAATAGCAGAGCACGCTTCAGAGAGCATTTGACAGGGGGTGAGATATTGTATCGCATCTTCACCACTTGCTTTAACCCCTTACAAGGACAACTGTAATGTTGTTTTAATATGAATTTTACTGAATAAAGTTTGAATTTCTCTGGCCACTGGAGTGCAGTCGAAAAAAAGGAAAAGACACTGGAGAGAAGGAAAGGAATTGCTGCTCACCCCTTAGATATTGAAACAGAAAAGAGAGAAGGTATTCCCCACAGCGGGGTTTTTAGGCAGCACAGTAATGGATGTAGTCAGTGTTGTATGAAAAAATATAACAATTTTATTGGAAGCTATACCAAGGAAGTTAAAAACGATGAGCTCCAGTGGGGAGTACTTAAAAACTAAATGGCTGAACATACATGGCAGACATATATTCATAACACAATTCCTATCATGAACATAAGACCTGACGCGTTTCAACCCTTAATAGTTGGGGTCTTCTTCAGAGGTTCGGTCTGCTAAAAAGAACATATAAATATCATTGGTATATACATACATAACTTTCATTGTATAGTAGTAATTACATTCATGGAGTAATACAACAATATAGTATAGTTACCAGAAAAAATGTATGTCCAACAGGCGAAAGAAAACTTCCCACATGGAGATCCCTTAAAACGATATGTTGTATTTCCCTCCCAAACCAAAGGGGAGCTCCGGATGCCTCCACCGCCACCTCAACCCAGACCAGGGTAGTGAGAGGCAAAGTGACTTACAAGAGGCCACACACTCGGGCGCCGCCCGCCAAAGCAAACAGCCGGCCGACGGGCACTAGGAACACCTAGGATGAAAAATTGATGGGACAGACTAAATATACACCCAAAGAATAATAATCAGATTTTTTGTGGGCAGAAGCAACCACCAAGGGACCAGAGTCACCCATATGTAGTATCTATAATGCATGTGGTTCAAGCCAAACCAAAAAGGAGGTTCCAACCATATTTATATGGTATGTCTTTAGAGACTAATAGGATAAATAATATATAGCTATAAAGATATTGGCAAAAAGCTCCTTTCAAATGAAAAAAGTGAGGTAGTGAAAGGTGTGGGAAAAAAGGAAAAGATGTTAAAATGGTAGGAGCATGATATCATCATGCAAAGAAACGGTGAAGTGTGTGGGGAAGGAGTGTGCTGTGAAGTGTGAGCAAGGAGGTGATGGGGGGGGGGGGGAGGAGGGAGAAAGCAATGGTGATGAGGTACACGCATATTTATTACCTCAAAAAGTGCTAGCCATTGTATGTAACTGCATCAAAAAGCCCCATGAAGACTAGACTGACACCTGTTTGCCAACCCGGGATTGGTCACAGGTCATATGGGACTCAGAAGGTTAGTATCCAAATCTAAGTCCACTAGTCTAGAAGCAAAACAAAAAGGAAAAAGAAAAAAATATATAAGCATGCTATAATCATGAGTAGTCAAACAATAAAAAATCAATAGCAGATAACAGGGTCACCAGGCCCTGATTACATGGGGTAAAACAATGATGCAGAGGCATAAGGCTAGAAGGGCATACTTACTGGGTAGTGACCACAGATGGTGGCAAAGAGTGATGGTAGGCAACGGAGGGTATGTATGATCCTCCAGGCCGGGAAAGGATTGTGAGTCTATTGCCAATAATACTTATATATCCTTGATTAATTGGGGGTGTGCATAGCCTGTCCCACCCCATCCCAGGTGTGTCCGGTCAGCCAGCAGCTGCGTGGGGGGCAGCATGGCCGCCATTCAGGCAGCCGTGTGTGGCTTTCCCGGCGTCCAGGAAGAGCGTACGCCCCGAAGTCTCGTCATTCTCGCCGAAATCTCGCGCTACCCATGACGTCACGTCGCACGCGCGGGGCCCCACGCATGCGCAGTGGTGAAGGGTATCCGAGAATGTTCAGGGACGCCGCCGGCAAGGAGGGATAGATCCCCAGTGCGGCGCACGGTGGCCACCCGATCGCCAAACGGGGAATAGGGGGGGGGAGGAGCCGTCTAATCGTGTCGGCCCATTCCCCCCCCCCCCCTTGCCGGGAAGGCACGTCACCAATCACCCCCGCACTGAGGAGCGATGGCGGAGAGAGCACCAGCGCCCCCCCCCTGGCTGGAGGGAAAACAGACACACATACAGAGAACATTGTATTTTAGGCTCATCAATGTTGAATTCATGTTGCTGTTAATGCATTACATACAAGTAAGAAGAGCGTCAGTAAAAAGGAGAAATTCAATCATATGCAATTGGTAACCACATAGCATCAAACTGAAAGGTAGAAAAACAATGAGTCAAAAGAACAAAACAATATGAAATAAACATAAAATGTACAAAAATATATATAAAAAATATAGCATAATCAAATCAAAAATATATAATAACACCGGAGGCAAGAAAAGAAGAAAATGAGAAGGGGGGGGGGGTTAGGGGGAGGGGGGGAGGGGGAGGGGGAAGGGAGGGAAAAAGGGGGAAAGAGGGGAAGGGGGGGAGAGGGAAAAGGGAGGAGGGCAAGACTGGATCCTAGCAACGAAATACTGATTATTGGACTACTTTAGGTCATATTCCACTCTCAGGCAGTCCAGAGAGAGGGAACATGCCTATTGTGTTTTACCAGAGACAAAGCCCTTTAGGAATGGAGCAAAGGAGATAGCATCGTTTAATCCTGGGAAAGAGGTGGAATTTAATTTAAATATCCACCTCTGTTCATGCTGCAATAGGATTTTGTTCCAGTCGCCGCCTCGCGTCGGTATATGAACTCGATCGAGTGCGGCGAAAGATACTTTAGGCATTCTGTAGTTGTGGGTTTCCATCACATGTCGCCCAAGTGGCAAGTACGGATTGCTAATTTGCATGTGATAGATATGTTTGGATATGCGTCGATGGAACTCTTGTTTAGTCTTACCGACGTAGTGTGCCCCACATTCACAAGACATGAGGTACACTACGCCCCGCGTTTGACAGTTGGTGAAGTGTGATGGTTTAAAGATTGTTCCATTTGGAAGGTTGAAGATCTTTTCATGTCTTATGTACTGGCAGTAAGAGCAGTGTCCACAAGGGAAGGATCCCAGGACAGAACAATGCTTTCCTCTTTTTTGTGCGTTTTTAAACTCACTTTGGACTAATTTGTCTCTTAGTGAGGTTGCTCGTCTATAGGTGATTGAAGGGGTATCTGCAATGAACTTACTAATCTTTGGGTCATCTCGAAGTATGGACCAGTGTCTACCAATGATATTTCTAATCTGCTTATGTTGTTTGGAAAAATGTAGAATCACCCTAGTGGGATTCGTATTGGGGTCACCCTTGAATCTTTCTCCAGATAACAATGCATGTCTGGGTTGTATGGCCGCTCGATTGTACGCCTTACGCAGACATGAGCGGCTATAACCCCGTGCCAACAATCTAATTTGTAGTTTCTGTGCTTCTTGCTTGAAGAGAGTCTCATCGGAGCAGTTCCTGCGTAAACGCAGATACTGTCCGTATGGGTTAGATCTCTTCAAGCCTGTGGGGTGAAAGCTATCCGCATGGAGGATGGTATTTCCTGCGGTGCTTTTCCGAAACAGAGTGCTGGAAATGAGGTCCTCTGAGGTACGTCTCAGCTGCAAGTCCAAGAAAGTTATTTGGTCACAGTCATAGGTCATAGTAAATTTTAGATTGCGATCATTCTGATTGATACAATCAAAAAACTTCAATAGAGATTCCTCAGGGCCTTCCCAGATCAGGAGGACATCATCAATGTATCGTCGCCACACACGTATGTGGCTCATGTATGTGGCGAGGCCCTCATCCTCTTGGAGTGCCCTCTCCCACTCCCCCAGGTACAGATTGGCGTAGGCCGGGGCACAACAGGTGCCCATGGCCACGCCCTGCACCTGGAGGTAGTGGGAGTGGTCAAAGGTAAAGAAATTGTTATTCAGGATATATTCCAGGGCATCAATGATAAACTCATTTAATGCTACATCATATTTGCGGCTTCTTAGAAGGAGTGCCCGTACAGCTTCGATCCCCTTGTGATGGGGGATCGAGCTGTACAGGGCCTCGACATCGATAGCCACAAAAAAGGAATTAGGTGGAAGAGATACTTCCTGGATAAGTTGGAGTAGATGCATCGTGTCTTTTAGGAACGAGGGCATGCTTGTGACAAATGGTTGTAGAAATGAATCAATCACTCTACTCAAGTTTTCTGATATCCCTCCATTCCCGGAGACAATTGGTCGTCCTGGAGGTTTTATTTGACTCTTATGGATTTTGGGCAAACTATAAAACGTGGCCATGCGTGGGTATTTAGTTCGAATAAATTCATACTGATCTCTGGTAATAACTCCCTTGTCCACAGCGGACTGGATTAGATCATAGAATTTAGTATACGATCTTTGTATCATTTTGTTTGTGGCGATTTTGTACCATTCCTCATTATCTAAGATGTCTTGGCACATACGTGCGTAGTCCTGATTGTCCATCAAAACTACGTTCCCTCCCTTGTCGGATGGTTTTATTGTGACTTCTACATTGTTACACAAAGAATCAATAGCTGCCGATTCCTCAGCAGTTAGGTTCTGTGATTGTGTTTTTTTGTATGGGAGTTTGGAAAGATCTCTTAGTGTTTGTTTAACAAAAATCTCTATGTTAGGGTTTAAACTGAGGGGTGGAAATTTACCAGAAGGTTTTTTGAAACTCATTGCAGATTTCTGGGTAGGTTCATTTGCGCTTTCCAGTAGAGTTTCCAAGTCAATTTGATCTATAAGATCTAAAGTGTTGTTTTCTTGGAATAAAAGCGTCAAATCGCGCAGGGCTTTGAATTCTTTCATACTGAAAGTAGCCCATTCAGTCATATCCGTATCGGTGTCAGTTTTTGCATGAAGGCTCTTCAAAAGGAGCCGACGTGCAAATAGTTGTAAATCGGTTACAACTTCAAATAGATCGAAGTTCTCTTGGGGACAAAAGGTCAATCCACGTGATAACACATCGATTTCGACTGCAGATAGTGAATGGGATGATAGGTTTATCACGCTGAGGGATTCTGTGGAATCCGCGTGATATACGCATCCAAATTCCCTACTCCCCTGTTTGTTTGGGATGGGGAGAATCCCTGTGTTTGGTTTAAAGGATTCTGTGACCCAAGTTTTGGACCTCCTAGTGATGAATTTGAGTGTTTTTTAATTGTTGACGTACTGGGCAGGACATCTGTTTCATTGATAGCTGTATTCGATATATCTGATTTGGATCCTACATGTCTCACCTCCTCCCTATTAATCTCCGGACTTGGTTCCGAAGGGGCTTCCATAATCCGTTTTTTCCTATCCTGTTCAGCGGAGCCCTTGTTGTTACGGCTCCTCTTAAATTTGCCACGTTCTTTAGTTGTTTTTGAATTCTGGTTGGAATCGAAGTCTTTTTTGGACTTCGATATACCACCAATTTGTTTAGATTGTTGCTGTGATACATATTGTTTGTTTTTTTTGGAAATTTGTTTGGGAGTTGTTATTCCATTTGTATGCTCGTCCTTCCGAGAAGGCGGCATGATCCCTCCAGAACTTCAACTCCTTTTTCTGCAGCACGTTCCTGTTATAGGTCGACAGGTCATTCCGAAGATTGGCCTGCAGCTCCGAGTACAGGGTGTGCTGCATAAAAGGTTTTAGGGAGGTATCTATGTTGCCAATCTCTGTGTCAAGTAGTAGCATTTGTTTGTTGTATTCCCTAGTAAGGATGGCCATCATTTCCTGAGAACAGGCATTCAGATTGGCCTCCCATTCGCTTTTACATTCGGAGCTAATTTGATCTAGATTGGGAAATATTTGAATACGTAGACCTAAAGGGTTGATTTTATCCTCTTTGTATCTATTCAAAGTTTTAATGTGCCAAAATAGTGCAGATTTATTCTCAAGTGTTCTATTCAGCTTATGGAACAGAGATGAGATCTGAGTTTTAGCTCGATCCCCTTGTTCAAATTCTGTCTCATAACCTGACATTAAATTTACCCATTCTGTACCCTGAAAGTGACTCATATTGATATCAATTCTCAACTAAAACCATATAGGTACCAACAACAAAAGAGAAAGATTAATCCTATGTACTGGAGCTCATGTTTCCATTCTCGTGTGTCATAGGGGAAGGGGTGTTTAACCACCCAATTGACAGTTGAAGAAAAGGAAAAGACACTGGAGAGAGGGAAAGGAATTGCTGCTCACCCCTTAGATATTGAAACATAAAAGAGAGAAGGTATTCCCCACAGCGGGGTTTTTAGGCAGCACAGTAATGGATGTAGTCAGTGTTGTATGAAAAAAATATAACAATTTTATTGGAAGCTATACCAAGGAAGTTAAAAACAATGAGCTCCAGTGGGGAGTACTTAAAAACTAAATGGCTGAACATACATGGCAGACATATATTCATAACACAATTCCTATCATGAACATAAGACCTGACGCGTTTCAACCCTTAATAGTTGGGGTCTTCTTCAGAGGTTCGGTCTGCTAAAAAGAACATATAAATATCATTGGTATATACATACATAACTTTCATTGTATAGTAGTAATTACATTCATGATGTAATACACCAATATAGTATAGTTACCAGAAAAAATGTATGTCTAACAGGCGAAAGAAAACTTCCCACATGGAGATCCCTTAAAACGATATGTTGTATTTCCCTCCCAAACCAAAGGGGAGCTCCGGATGCCTCCACCGCCACCTCAACCCAGACCAGGGTAGTGAGAGGCAAAGTGACTTACAAGAGGCCACACACTCGGGCGCCGCCCGCCAAAGCAAACAGCCGGCCGACGGGCACTAGGAACACCTAGGATGAAAAATTGATGGGACAGACTAAATATACACCCAAAGAATAATAATCAGATTTTTTGTGGGCAGAAGCAACCACCAAGGGACCAGAGTCACCCATATATAGTATCTATAATGCATGTGGTTCAAGCCAAACCAAAAAGGAGGTTCCAACCATATTTATATGGTATGTCTTTAGAGACTAATAGGATAAATAGTATATAGCTATAAAGATATTGGCAAAAAGCTCCTTTCAAATGAAAAAAGTGAGGTAGTGAAAGGTGTGGGAAAAAAGGAAAAGATGTGAAAATGGTAGGAGCATGATATCATCATGCAAAGAAACGGTGAAGTGTGTGGGGAAGGAGTGTGCTGTGAAGTGTGAGCAAGGAGGTGATGGGGGGGGGGGGGAAGGAGGGAGAAAGCAATGGTGATGAGGTACACGCATATTTATTACCTCAAAAAGTGCTAGCCATTGTATGTAACTGCATCAAAAAGCCCCATGAAGACTAGACTGACACCTATTTTCCAACCCGGGATTGGTCACAGGTCATATGGGACTCAGAAGGTTAGTATCCAAATCTAAGTCCACTAGTCTAGAAGCAAAACAAAAAGGAAAAAAATGTTTTTGTATCTATGAAAAAAATATATAAGCATGCTATAATCATGAGTAGTCAAACAATAAAAAATCAATAGCAGATAACAGGGTCACCAGGCGGTAAAACAATGATGCAGAGGCATAAGGCTAGAAGGGCATACTTACTGGGTAGTGACCACAGATGGTGGCAAAGAGTGATGGTAGGCAACGGAGGGTATGTATGATCCTCCAGGCCGGGAAAGGATTGTGAGTCTATTGCCAATAATACTTATATATCCTTGATTAATTGGGGGTGTGCATAGCCTGTCCCACCCCATCCCAGGTGTGTCTGGTCAGCCAGCAGCTGCGTGGGGGGCAGCATGGCCGCCATTCAGGCAGCCGTGTGTGGCTTCCCCGGCGTCCAGGAAGAGCGTACGCCCCGAAGTCTCGTCATTCTCGCCGAAATCTCGCGATACCCATGACGTCATGTCGCATGCGCGGGGCCCCGCGCATGCGCAGTGGTGAAGGGTATCCGAGAATGTTCAGGGACGCCGCCGGCAAGGAGGGATAGATCCCCAGTGCGGCGCACGGTGGCCACCCGATCGCCAAACGGGGAATAGGGGGGGGGGAGGAGCCGTCTAATCGTGTCGGCCCATTCCCCCTCCCCCCCTTGCCGGGAAGGCACGTCACCAATCACCCCCGCACTGAGGAGCGATGGCGGAGAGAGCACCAGCGCCCCCCCTGGCTGGAAGGAAAACAGACACACATACAGAGAACATTGTATTTTAGGCTCATCAATGTTGGGAGGGAAATACAACATATCGTTTTAAGGGATCTCCATGTGGGAAGTTTTCTTTCGCCTGTTGGACATACATTTTTTCTGGTAACTATACTATATTGGTGTATTACATCATGAATGTAATTACTACTATACAATGAAAGTTATGTATGTATATACCAATGATATTTATATGTTCTTTTTAGCAGACCGAACCTCTGAAGAAGACCCCAACTATTAAGGGTTGAAACGCGTCAGGTCTTATGTTCATGATAGGAATTGTGTTATGAATATATGTCTGCCATGTATGTTCAGCCATTTAGTTTTTAAGTACTCCCCACTGGAGCTCATTGTTTTTAACTTCCTTGGTATAGCTTCCAATAAAATTGTTATATTTTTTCATACAACACTGACTACATCCATTACTGTGCTGCCTAAAAACCCCGCTGTGGGGAATACCTTCTCTCTTTACTGGAGTGCAGTCAACCTCTGCTCTTTGGGATTTCAATGGCTAATTTAAGACCCTCCCTGACTCCCCTGCTGGCATGGCTTCTATACTTAAGGGCTGGCCTGACTACGCTGCCAGGCCCACCACCTGGGGATTGGTTGAGCTCCCCTGAGCATGTAGAACAACCCTCCTAGCCTCCGCCCCTCCTGCTTTCAGGAGGTTCTCCAACATTCCAGAACCAGGGGGAGGCACCAGAAAGCTGCCTGCATAAATCATCCAGCCCTGAACTCCAGTAAACCCTGACCTAGATTTCATGATTCAGACTTAGCCCTGAGTCAGATTATGTTTTACCTACTCTGACACTAGTAGCACACTAGAGAGTGCTATATTAGGCTATATTTTAATCGAAAGTTGTACCTGGGGCATCAAGGAATTATTTGAGTGGCTCTATAATGTTTTCTAAAAGAAATGTATTTATTCTCTGCAAATAGATTTTTAGTTGCTGTCTGCGTCTCTGATGGAGAGATTCCCCATCACTTCCTGTTTCATATGCTGAGGTCACGGGGGCAGGAAGTGAAGAGAAGAAATCAAACAGCAATAACAACCTGAAAAGCTAAAAGTTACACTTTATCGCTAGAGATGTAAAATTAAAATATTGCAACCAAACAAATATGACTGGCATAAATAAAATTAACTGAAATAAATACATATCTAAGAGCAGATTACAGTTTTTCTACCCTCATGACATGTTGTTCTGATAAAATCAGTTTCTTCCATGCTCTGTGTGTAATTTGCATTTCTATTATAAATGTCTTTTCCAGGCTGGGTTTTTCCGACTTCCCCATGGAGATTATTTTATTGAACCTTTCTATAATACCACAGCAGCAGGAAAGCAGCGTAAGCACATAATGTACAAGAGAGAAGTGCGGGAGCCTCAGCGTTATCGCCAAGACATAGTGGATGCTGAAATCAAGCCATGTGGATTAAATGGTAGGAATTTGAGGTTATTTACTCCGTACATTTCCATATGTGTAGTATTTGCTCTGCAGGATGCGGAGATCATTGATGGCTGTGTAAAAAAAAGGATGTTATCAACATTTTGGTTATTGTGCAAAGTTAAAAATGAATGGTATTACTTGTTTTTCCACTGGGATTATGTACTCAGCGTCAATTATATTAGATTTTTTTTTGTCCTGATACTGTTGTCATTAGGCAAAACGTTTTTTTTTTTTGCAGGTAAAAAGTACTGTTAACATTATATAATAACAGGTTAGACGCACACAAGGTTTCTTTGCAGACAGTGAACTGTAACAATGGCTGCAATCAAGGAATCACAGCAGTTAAAAGAAAAAAATAAATAAAGTGGTTATAAAATGAACTTTATTTATTTTTTTATTCAAATAAAATTCTTATTTTACAAATAAACATTTAGTACAGGGCTCATATTTGCAGAGTACATCATGTGAAATGCCAGGATCAACGAATCACAAGCCAGAATTAAATTTATTGTAAAGTCTTGTTTATTTTTTTCTCTAAAAATAACAAACATGTCATACTTACCTAGAAAAAAGAGAGAAGAGGTCTTGCGAGCCACAATGACCCTATGCCTTACTGTAAAAATCTACAAATACCCAGCTGCAGCCACAGGTCACGTATTCATAGCCGTGCGTTTCAGTGTAAATGGAAAAAATGCGTTGCGCTTAGGTATATATTCACCTTATCAATCTAAAGGTGCCCAGTGTATGTGCTTCCAATCTCAAATCAAAATATAAAATATGTGACATATAATTAAATCCACCGTATTATTGAATATAAAATACCAGTATATTGCGCTTAATGATAAGCGACCTATTTATATATAAAGGGCATAACCAAATAAATATCAATAAATGCGCCTGAAATTTACATCAAAGTGCCATGCATAAATGCTACGTGCAAGGAAAACTGCTTATATACAATAGTGGCACGTGAAAAGGCATGCATTGTAAATACGATAATTAGCATACAAACTGTGAAAAAAAACTCTATAAGCAATAAGTGATAAAAACATATAAAAAAACATATATATTAATTGGGTGATAATAGTCTTTTAAATGTGAGGAAAATCTTCCAAATCCATATCACGTAACAGTGTGTGGCGGAAAAGAATCCAATGGTGCAAAAAGGTGCTTCACATGGGAGACGGATCGTGGAACCACAGTGCCCAAATGTGCCCTGGTGACCCCCAAAGTAGCTGCGCTCACCTCTGAGCGTGTGACACAGGGATTAGCTGCGTCCAAACACGCTTTGGAGCCACCCCTGGGCTCAGTAATCAGGACACCAGATGATCTCCCATCAAGCTCTCTTAGGACTCCATAGGCATCATACCAAAAGAAAAAGAAGGGACTGCATAGTGTAATATCGCCAAAATATTTAATAGTAACTAGTGTAAACAATCCCCACACCGGGGTACTCACATTGCATAGGTGCTTAATGTGCACCAAACAGTACAGGCAGAATATACGTCCGGAAATGCTGATTCAATGTGCTGTGGGGTGTTCAGATCATTCCAGCCCAGCTCAGTGCTGCTCGCTCTGTCCTGGCCCCTCCCCTACGCGTGTTCGACACAGGGAGTCACGTGTCTTCATCAGGGGGATATGATTGGACGGGCGCTCTACTGTTTAAATACACTGACGGCGGCCATTTTCCCTATGACTGCAGACTTTTCTGTGCTTGGCTCCGCTCCTCTATACAAAGCGCAGCACCTATCATAGGCATTGTATTGTTAGCCTTACTACCTACTAATCAGGATAAGAGCCAGGGGAATCCCTTACATAGACTAACCCCAGCTATACCCAGGACGGAGGCACGGAAGGAACAAAACTGAAAACACCACAGCGCTCCCACACTGAATATAGAAACAATCACAGATAAATAAATAAAACAAAAGCGAATATCATATGCATAATGACTACAAAGATTCAGCTATGCAAAATGCCTGTGTATTGTGCACAATCCCAGCTGTTACTCATCTCAAACTTAAAAAACAAGGGCGTATGCCGGCGCCTATGGATACATCCTATTTTATACATGTGAATAAATCATTAACATGAACCCTATATTTTAAATCCTGAATAATCACAAATTATAACACTACTTGCCCTTATTAAAATCAACCCTTAAAACCCTGTATAGAAGTCATAATAAATGTTTATTTAATATTAAGAATATTAAATAAATGAAGGATAATGAAGAATATGATGGCACATGTATAGTTTTAGACTACTGTTTGCAGAGTAAAGAAGTGGAGAGGATTTTTAAGAAATATTGGAACGTACTTAAACAGGATTGTCATTTGAGAGATTTAATACCTGATAAACCTAGAATTGTTTACAAAAGAGCACCAAGTTTGCGTGACAGACTGGTACACAATGTGGTGGAACCACCCCCACCAAGATCAAAGATGTTTTGGGATTTGAAAGGTTTTTTCGGGTGTGGGAGGTGCTATAGCTGTATAAGAGTACCATCCAACATTAAGAGGGTTAGAGAATTCTATAACCCCCATAGGAAGCTAATGCACACCATAGAGGATTTTATCTCATGCGATAACATTGGAGTGGTGTATGCGATCCTATGTCCTTGCAATTTGTTATATATTGGTCGCACCATTAGAGCCCTAAAAGACCGTATGGAGGAGCATGTAAGGAACATACGAAAAGGGTCTGATAGCCATTTCTTATATGTGCATTTTAAGAATGAGCACAACCAGAGTACGCAGGGCATGAGATTTTGGGGTTTGGAGGCGCCGAAACGTAATTGGAGGGGCTCTAACTATGTCAGGGATATCAGTAAGCGCGAATCCTGGTGGATTTACCAGCTCGGCTCTTTATCACCAGGTGGGTTGAATAAAGAATTCGATCTCGCATGCTTCTTGAGCAATTTTTAATCTTATATTAGATACTGTACGTTTATATGTAACCTTCTCAACTTGGATCAGATGGGAGTTTGACATACAGCACCCCACCTGATATGGAGGAGCATGATATAGATTGATATACAGCATCCCACTTTGTTTTAGGGTTATTGTTCTCAATTTAAAATTTCTCTGCATATTGATGTAATTCAAGCTGTTTGGATATAACCTTATGATAAGACTGCTTTAACCTTTGTCATTTTGGGGATTGTTGGGGAATTTTGGAGGTCCTAATGGAGGATGTCTTTTTTTCCCCCTCCTTCTACTCTGGAGTTTTTTCGCTAGAATAAATTGAATTTTCCCTTCCCCTTTAATTGGATGCATATGATTAAATTCTTGGGTCTCCACTGGTGTATTTATATATATTTTTTATGTACAAATAAGTTTTCCATATATAGAATTTTTATATATATACATGCAGTTTTATTTTTTAAATTTTCTTGACAAAAATTTTTTTATATATTTTTTTATATTCTTAATATTAAATAAACATTTATTATGACTTCTATACAGGGTTTTAAGGGTTGATTTTAATAAGGGCAAGTAGTGTTATAATTTGTGATTATTCAGGATTTAAAATATAGGGTTCATGTTAATGATTTATTCACATGTATAAAATAGGATGTATCCATAGGCGCCGGCATACGCCCTTGTTTTTTAAGTTTGAGATGAGTAACAGCTGGGATTGTGCACAATACACAGGCATTTTGCATAGCTGAATCTTTGTAGTCATTATGCATATGATATTCGCTTTTGTTTTATTTATTTATCTGTGATTGTTTCTATATTCAGTGTGGGAGCGCTGTGGTGTTTTCAGTTTTGTTCCTTCCGTGCCTCCGTCCTGGGTATAGCTGGGGTTAGTCTATGTAAGGGATTCCCCTGGCTCTTATCCTGATTAGTAGGTAGTAAGGCTAACAATACAATGCCTATGATAGGTGTTGCGCTTTGTATAGAGGAGCGGAGCCAAGCACAGAAAAGTCTGCAGTCATAGGGAAAATTGCCGCCGTCAGTGTATTTAAACAGTAGAGCGCCCGTCCAATCATATCCCCCTGATGAAGACACATGACTCCCTGTGTCGAACACGCGTAGGGGAGGGGCCAGGACGGAGCGAGCAGCACTGAGCTGGGATGGAATGATCTGAACACCCCACAGCGCATTGAATCAGCATTTCCGGACGTATATTCTGCCTGTACTGTTTGGTGCACATTAAGCACCTATGCAATGTGAGTACCCCGGTGTGGGGATTGTTTACACTAGTTACTATTAAATATTTTGGCGATATTACACTATGCAGTCCCTTCTTTTTCTTTTGGTATGATGCCTATGGAGTCCTAAGAGAGCTTGATGGGAGATCATCTGGTGTCCTGATTACTGAGCCCAGGGGTGGCTCCAAAGCGTGTTTGGACGCAGCTAATCCCTGTGTCACACGCTCAGAGGTGAGCGCAGCTACTTTGGGGGTCACCAGGGCACATTTGGGCACTGTGGTTCCACGATCCGTCTCCCATGTGAAGCACCTTTTTGCACCATTGGATTCTTTTCCGCCACACACTGTTACGTGATATGGATTTGGAAGATTTTCCTCACATTTAAAAGACTATTATCACCCAATTAATATATATGGTTTTTTATATGTTTTTATCACTTATTGCTTATAGAGTTTTTTTTCACAGTTTGTATGCTAATTATCGTATTTACAATGCATGCCTTTTCACGTGCCACTATTGTATATAAGCAGTTTTCCTTGCACTTAGCATTTATGCATGGCACTTTGATGTAAATTTCAGGCGCATTTATTGATATTTATTTGGTTATGTCCTTTATATATAAATAGGTCGCTTATCATTAAGCGCAATATACTGGTATTTTATATTCAATAATACGGTGGATTTAATTATATGTCACATATTTTATATTTTGATTTGAGATTGGAAGCACATACACTGGGCACCTTTAGATTGATAAGGTGAATATATACCTAAGCGCAACGCATTTTTTCCATTTACTATGTCATACATACCTCCTCTGTGCAGGGGTTTTGCTCAGGACAGCCCAGATCCTCCTTTTCTTGGGTGCCTCTTCGGCACTCCCAGCCCTTCCCTCCTGTCGAGTAGGGATGAGCCGAACACCCCCCGGTTCGGTTCGTGGCAGAACATGCAAACGAACCAAAAGTTCGTGCGAACATTCGAACACCGCTAAAGTCTATGGGACCCAAACGTGAAAAATCAAAAGTGTAAACTTTCAAGGCTAATATGCAAGTTATTGTCCTAAAAAGTGTTTGGGGACCTGGGTCCTGCCCCAGGGGACATGTATCAATGCAAAAACAGTTTTAAAAAAGGCATTTTTTTCGGGAGCAGTGAAAATAAAAGTGAAATATTCCTTTAAATATCGTACCTGGGGGTGACTATAGTATGCCTGTAAAGTGGCACGTGTTTCCCGTGTCTAGAACAGTCCCTGCATGACATTTCTAAAGGAATAAAAGTAATTCAAAACTGCTTGCGGCTGTAATGTAATGTTGGGTCCCGGCAATATGGATGAAAACAACATGGGTTTTGAAAATTTGGGGTTATTAGGGAAACAAGGATTGGTGATAAACCATCAGTGGAGACACCTTTTTCCCATATTAACTCTTATAAGAGAGAATTTCCCTTCCTAGGGGTAGATTTCCTCTCACTTCCTGTTGTCTCCCTCCGTTTGTAAGTAGAAGTCGTTTGTAAGTCGGATGTTTGAAAGTAGGGGACTGCCTGTATATACTATACGGCCTGCCCTATATACTCTGCAGAAAATTGAGCCTTAGGTGTTGGTGGTACCAGAACACTGTAAGCCGGAACAGGCCCTGCTGTGAAATATTATATCAAGAATTGTAATTACATGCCCCTGTTGAACAGGGGCAGAAAAATTGGGCCTTTGGTGGTGGTGTGGTGGCGGTGCCACAACACTGTAAGCCCTCACAGTTACTCTTGGTGGGTGCAGGAAGGGGCCCTGCTGTGAAATATTAGGTCAAAAATTGTAATTACACGCCCCTGTTAAACGGGGGCAGAAAAATTGGGTCTTAGGCAGTAGTGGTGGCACAACACTGTAACCCCTCACAGATTCTGTTGTTGAGTGCAGGAACGAGCCCTGCTGTGAAATATTAGAGCAACTATTGTAAATACATGCCCCTGTTAAACAGTGGCAGAAAAATTGGGCCTTAGGTGGTGGTGGTGGTGGTGGCACAACACTGTAAAGCCTCACAGATACTCTTGTTGAGCGCAGGAATGGGCCCTGCTGTGAAATATTAGAGCAAATATTGTAATTACATGCCCCTGTTAAACAGGGGCAGAACAATTGGGCCTTAGGCACTGGTGGTGGTGCCACAACACTGCAACCCCTCACAGATACTCTAGTTGAGCACAAAAACGAGCCCTGCTGCTAAATATTAGAGCAAAAATTGTAATTACACGCCCCTGTTAAACAGGAGCAGAAAAATTGGGCCTTAGGCACTGGTGGTGGTGCTACAACACTGCAACCCCTCACAGATACACTAGTTGAGCGCAAGAACGAGCCCTGCTGCAAAATATTACATAAAAAATTATAATTAAACACCCCTGTTAAACAGGGACAGAAAAATTGAGCCTTAGGCACTGGTGGTGGTGCCCTGAAACAAAAATGTTCTTAGAAGCTATCAACATGAACATTGAGGAGGAATAAAATAGTCACTCAGCATAACAGGATAGTCACTCAGCATAGGCAATCTTCAAGGGATCTCACATTCATAGAAAAATTAATCGGTTACATCAGCATCAGGTGCTTGTTAGCTGGTAAACCAAGACTGATTAATTTTTATGAGCCGATCAACTAAGTCTGTGGATAGGCGCACTCTGTGATTGGTTACAAAGCCTCCAGCAGCACTAAATGTGCGTTCAGAAAGAACGCTGGATGCAGGACAGGCCAGTAGCTCAATTGCATATTGTGCAAGCTCTGGCCAGTGATCCATCCTCAAGACCCAGTAACCCAGTGGATTTTCGGTTGGAAAGGTCTCCAAGTCTGATTTTGCCCCTAGGTATTCCTGCACCATGTAAATGAGATGCTGGCGATGGTTGCTGGAACCGATCAGACCTTGGGGCTGCGGAATAAAGAATTGTCTGAACGCATCGGTCAGAGGGCCACCTTCTCCACCGCTCCTTCTGTGACTGACCGAAGCCTCAGCAACACGTTGTCCAGGAGGACCAGGAAATTGTAACCTCCCAGGCTCAGGAAACGTATTGCACAAACCTTTCTGCAAGGCCTCCCAAAGATGTTTCATCCTCTGCTCCCTCTGCGAAGGCTGGATAAGTTCAGCAACCTTAACCTCGTAACATGGATCAAGAATGGTTGCCAGCCAGTAATGATTCCTCCCCTTGATACCACAAATTCAGGGTCCTTTCGCAGGCTTTGCAGGATCAGGGAGGCCATACAGCGAAGGTTTGCTGAGGCATTCGATCCGGGGTCCTCTGGGTCACTAAGAGCCCTTTCACACCAGTCTGCCCATAGCGTCGGCGGTAAAACGCCGCTATTTTCGCAGGCTATGCAGGATCAGGGAGGCCATGCAGCGAAGGTTTGCTGAGGTATTCAATCCAGAGTCCTCTGGGTCACTAAGAGCCCTTTCACACCAGGCCGCCCATAGCGTCGGCGGTAAAACGCCGCTATTTTTAGCAGCGTTTTACCGTTGGATTAGGGGCGCATTTTGGCCTCTAGCGGGGCGCTTTTACCCCCGCGCTAGCGGCCGAGAAAGGGTTAAAACCGCCCGCAATGCGGCGTTTTGCCAGCGGTATCCCAGCGCTGCCCCATTGATTTTAATGGGGAGCAGCGGTGGAGGAGCGGTAAACACACCGCTCCTTCACCACTCAAAAGAAGCTGCTGGCAGGACTTTTTTTCCCATCCTGCCAGCACAGCGCTCCGGTGTGAAAGCCCTCGGGCTTTCACACAGGAGACAATGCTGCAGCTGTTTGAGGGCGGATTGCAGGCGCTATTTTTAATGCTATAGCGCTTGCAAAACGCCCTCGTGTGAAAGGGGTCTAAGGATGACAAGATCCACAGCCACCTCCTCCCAGCCATGTACAAGTCCATGGGTTTCTGGGGACTGAAAACAATCCCTTGAAGACTGCTGCTGATGCTGAGTGCTAGGCTCCACCTCCATGCCGACACAATCCTCATTCTCCTCCTCCTCCTCCTCCTCCTCTTCCTGTGTGATTGGCGGGCCTGCAGGAATACTGTCTGGATAAAGGGGCCTTGAGAGGTAAGGAAGTCCTCCTCTTCCTCCCTCTGTTCTGCTTCAAGTGCCCTGTCCATTATTCCATGAAGCATGTGCTCCAACAGGAAGACAAGAGGGATAGTATAACTGATGCATGCACTGTCACTGCTCACCATCCTCGTGGCCTCCTCAAATGGTGACAGGACAGTGCATGCATCCTCGATCAGTAGCCACTGGCGTGGCAAAAAAAAGCCGAGCTCCCCTGACCCTGTCCTGGTGCCATACTCACACAGGTACTCATTGATGGCCCTCTGCTGCGTGTGCAGGTGCTGCAGCATTGCCAACATTGAGTTCCACCTGGTGGGCATGTCACAAATGAGGCGGTTCTTGGGCAGGTTGCATTCCTTTTGAAGGTCAGCCAGCCGAGCATATGACAGTCAATGCCTACAGACTTTCCTGGCCTGCCTCAGGAGATCCTGTAAGCCCGGTTACCTGCACAAGAACCGCTACACTACCAAATTAAGGACGTGAGCCAAACAGGGAACATGGGTCAAGTGTCCCTGTTGGAGGGCGAAGAGGAGGTTGGTGCCATTGTTGCAAACCACCATTCCTGGCTAAAGCTGGTGTGGCGTCAACCACCTCTGAGTCTGCCCCTGCAGAGCTGACAGAATCTCTGCCCCAGTGTGGCTCCTGTCCCCTAAGCAGACCAATTCAAGCACCGCATGGCATCTTTTTGCCTGAGTACTTGCGTAGCCCCTTGAATGCCTACGGAGCACCGCTGGTTCTGAGGACAAATCTGCAGAGGAAGAGGCCATAGAGGAAGAAGAAAAGGAGGGGGTGGAGGAGAGAGGTGTGCAGAATCACCACTACTAACATTTTGGAGGCGTGGTGGCAGAACAAGCTCCAACAATACTGCACCGTGTCCTGCATCCTTCCCAGCTGCCAGTAGAGTTACACAGTGCGCCGTGAAAGAAAGGTAATGTCCCTGTCCATGCCTGCTGGACGATGAGTCAGCGGTAATATGCAAATTACCGCTGACCGCCCTGTCCAACGAGGCCAAGACATTGCCTTCCACATGCCGGTAGAGAGAATGGCCTTCCATGAACAGAAATGGCATTTGGGAACCTGCCACTGAGGTACCGCGCATATTCCACAAATTCACGAAAGGGGGCAGAGTCTACCAGCTGAAAAGGCAGTAGTTGGAGTTGGAGTAGTAGTAGTAGTAGTAGTTGGAGTGCTAGCAATTCAGCCAAGCTAGCATTCAGCCGCTGAGCATGAGGATTAGAGGTCGACCGATATATCGGCCGGCCGATATATCGACCGATATTTAGTGTTTTTTAATTAATCGGGATTGTGATGATAAAAAGGCCAATATAACTTCAGCGCGACTTGCAAATGACTTCTGTAATAGAAGTCAATGCAAGTTGCCTGAAGTCTTCTGTGGAGTGACTTCTCTCCTCTCTGGGAAGCCTGCCAGGCCTGATAAAAGAAACTAAAAAGATACACACTTATCAATGGACTGAACTTCGTGTGTAGAAGCTCTCAGTTTAACCATTTAAAGACTAAATCTTTTCTGCCACTTGTTGCTTACAAGTAAAAATCCAGTATTTTCTGCTAGAAATTCACATAGAACCCCCAGACATTATATATATATATATTTTTTAGCAGAGACCCTAGGGAAAAAAATAGCGGTTGTTGCAATATTTTATGTCACGCGGTATTTGCGCAGCGGTCTTTCAAACGCAATTTTTTTTTAAAAATACACTAATGAATTAAAAAAAAATAAAAACTAAGCAGTAAAGTTAGCCCATTTTTTTTCGTCCAAAAGTTTTGATGACCTGTTTTTGTGTATTTAATATTTAATATATAGTTTTTTTTGTTTTTTTTTAATCTAAATTATACATACAAGTGAACTGATTGGAGGTTTGTTTTGTTTAATAAATGTTTAAATGTAAAAAAATTTCTGTATCACTTATTACTTAAGGTTGCTTGCACACTGGAGCGGGCATGCGTTAATGGTAAAACACTGCTAGTTTTAGTGGCGCTTTATCGTCATTTTAGCGGCGCCATTCGGCTGCTAGCGGGGCGCTTATAACCCAGCTAGCGGCCGAGGAAGGGGTTAAATGCGCCACTGCCGAAGCACTTCGGCAGCGGTGCGCATTCATTTCAATGGGCAGGAGTGGTGGAGGAGCGGTATACACCGCTCCAAAGATGCTGCTTGTAGGACTTTTTTTTTAACATCCTGCCAGCACATCACCTCAGTGTGAAAGCACTCGGGCTTTCACACTGAGACTGCAGGGGAGCCGTTTTGCAGGCACTTTACAGGCGCTATTTTTAGCCCAAAAGCGCCTGAAAAACGCCCCAGTGTGAAAGGGGTCTAACTGTTAGATTCTATGAGATGAAGGGAAAAAAAACAAAAAATCGGCCTAACATATCGGCCCAAAAAAATCGGCATCATATATCGGCCATCACCGCGATTTCTAAATATCGGTATCGGCCAGAGAAAAACCCATATCGGTCGACCTCTAATGTGGATGGCTGGGACCGAATTTCTTTTGACGGTTTAGCAACTGCAGTAGGGAAATTTGCCTGCTACAATCGGATGTTGGTGTAGCAATAGCAGATTGCCCGCAAGTACTTGGCACACCTAATTCTACACCTTCATTCCTCTCAGTGCAGTTTTCTGAGAGGACTGAAGGTATAGTGGGGTTGGAGATCCCAGCTGATAAGGAGCAAGGAGAGGTCCACCTTGTTCTTTGTTGTGGGTCTTTTAAGTACTGTTGCCAACGGATGGCATGGGAGGTCGACATATGTCTGGTCAAGCATGTGGTGCCCAAGCGGCTGCTGTTTTGGCCATGCTTGATACGTTTCATACATATGTTGCAAACAGCAATGGTGCGATCTGCTGCACACGTATCAAAAAAGGCCCACACCAAAGAACTTTTAAAAATACGCGGAGAGTCAGCAGCGCCCTGCACATGCGGAGCTCTGCGGTGTGATGCAGTCAGGTGGCTGCCCTTAAGCTGGCCCCTGGAGGGAATCCTGCCTTGTTGGAGATGTGCCTCCTCCTCCTCTCTTCTATCAGGCACCCACATGGAGTCAGTGACCTCATCATCCCCTCCCTCCTCGTCACTGGAGCAAACCTGGCAGTATGCTGCAGCTGGGGGAACATGACTGCCAGTTTCTTGTGCTTCTTAGGCACCCCCTCTCCCTGGGCTCACGTTACTGCCATCCTCAACCTGGGTACCATCATCGGAGCCTTCAAAACGCTGCACATCCTCCTGCAGCATGTACCCGACACTGTGGTCGAACAGTTCGGGGACTCCTCCGTGCATGATGATGGGGCTAGGGAAGGAGTGACTGATGATATTGAGCCTATGGAATAGGCCGCTTTGGCAGCTGCATTGGCAGGCAAACTACTCTGAGCCTGGGTGACAGAGGATGAGGAGGATGAGGACGGCTTAGTTATCCACTCTACCAACTCTTCTGCATGTTGTGGATCAACACGGCCAGCTGCCGAAAAAAAGGACAAGCGCGCCCCACGGCCACGTGCTGAGGATGCACCGTGTCCACGACCAGCACTGTTGGCTGTAGACACAGAGCTTGTTTGCCCTCTTTTATTGGCCTGTGAGCGTCTGCCTCTCCTTGGTGGCCTTCCAGACATGCTGTAAAACAACGCCTAAAGTTTACTAGAAAAAGTACACCAGAAATGTCTGCAGTCAGATATAGGCTTGGCTAGACTAGAATGCAATGGATATATATTTATGTAGGAGACTGTATATATATATATTTAATGCACTGCAAATCACTGAATCACCTGCCTGCCTGCCTGAAAGTATATTTTAAAACGTACACCAGGAATGGCCTGCAGTCAGATATAGGCTTGGCTAGACTGGAATGCAGTGGATATATATATGTAGGAGACTGTATATATATTTAATACACTGCAGATCACTGAATCACCTGCCTGCCTGCCTGCCTGAAAGTGTATTTGAAAACTTACACCAGGAATGGCCTGCAGTCAGATGTAGTCTTGGCTAGACTAGAATGCAGTGGATATATATATGTAGGAGACTGTATATATATATTATGCACTGCAGATCACTGAATCACTTGCCTGCCTGCCTGAAAGTATATTTGAAAACGTACACCAGGAATGGCCTGCAGTCAGATATAGGCTTGGCTAGACTAGAATGCAGTGGATATATATGTAGGAGACTGTGTATATATATTTAATGCACTGCAGATCCCTGAATCACCTGCCTGCTTGCCTGAAAGTATATTTGAAAACATACACCAGCAATGGCCTGCAGTCAGATATAGGCTTGGCTAGACTAGAATGCAGTGGATATATATGTAGGAGACTGTGTATATATATTTAATGCACTGCAGATCCCTGAATCACCTGCCTGCTTGCCTGAAAGTATATTTGAATACGTACACCAGGAATGGCCTGCAGTCAGATATAGGCTTGGCTGGACTAGAATGCAATGGATAAATATTTAGGAGACTGTATATATATATATATTTTATGCACTGCAGATCACTGAATCACCTGCCTGCCTGCCTGCCTGAAAGTATATTTGAAAACGTACACCAGGAATGGCCTGCAGTCAGATATAGGCTTGGCTAGACTGGAATGCAGTGGATATATATATGTAGGAGACTGTATATATATTTATGCACTACAGATCACTGAATGACCTGCCTGCCTGCCTGTCTGCCTGAAAGTGCATTTTAAAACGTACACCAGGAATGGCCTGCAGTCAGATATAGGCTTGGCTAGACTAGAATGCAGTGGATGTATATGTAGGAGACTGTATATATATTTTATGCAATGCAGATCACTGAATCACCTGCTTGCCTGCCTGAAAGTATATTTGAAAACGTACACCAGGAATGGCCTGCAGTCAGATATAGGCTTGTCTAGACTAGAATGCAGTGGATATATATGTAGGAGACTGTATATATATTTTATGCACTGCAGCTCACTGAATCACCTGCCTGCCTGAAAGTATATTTGAAAACGTACACCAGGAATGGCCTGCAGTCAGATATAGGCTTGGCTAGACTGGAATGCAGTGGATATATATATATGTAGGAGACTGTATATATATTTTATGCACTGCAGCTCACTGAATCGCCTGCCTGCTTGACAGTATATTAGAAAAAGTACACCAGGAACAGCCTGCAGTCAGATCTAGCTACACTGGATACAGTGGATATATATATATATATATATATATATATATATATAGGAAAAACACGTGGAACGATGCTTTGATGCAAAAAGTGTCCTTTTACTGAAAATTCTTCCATTACATGATTCAAATACAAGCAAGCCACCGTACAGTTCCGAGCGCAAGTCGCTCTTCGTCAGGCTTTTCTGGCTGTGTGTGAAAAGCCAAACCACACTATGTTCTCTTATCAACACCCAGTCCAGTACACACCTGTGTTCACTTCACTAATTATCATAGACAAACCACTTATACACATTCAAGCAGAAGGTCCAGAAGGTCTAATTAGACAGGAATTACCGTATTTATCGGCGTATAACACGCACCGGCGTATAACACGCACCTCAATTTAGGAGGGAATTTTAAGGAAAAAAAAACTTTTAGGAGGGAAGTTGAAGGGAAAAAAACTTACATTTAAATGCCCATCATTGCAGCCTTCTCAGTGCAGCCTTGCCCCAGTGCAGCCTTGTCAGTGCAGCCTTGTCAGTGCAGCCTTGTCAGTGCAGCCATGTCAGTGCAGCCATGTCAGTGCAGCCTTGCCAGTGCAGCCATGTCAGTGCAGCCTTGCCAGTGTAGCCTTGCTAGTGCAGCCATGTCAGTGCAGCCATGTCAGTGCAGCCTTGCTAGTGCAGCCATGTCAGTGCAGCCATGTCAGTGCAGCCATGTCAGTGCAGCCTTGCTAGTGCAGCCATGTCAGTGCAGCCTTCCCCAGTGTCCAGTCCAGCCTTGCCCCAGTCCAGCCTTGCCCCAGTCCAGCTTCAAAATCGCCGACCGCGATTTGAAAATGGCGCCGCCGGCGCCGAAATACACAGAGCTGGTCCTCGGCTCTTCTCGGCGGCTCTCGTTTACTTTCGGTTTCACTCGGACGGTGAGCGGAGCTATCCGAAACTAGCCGAGTATACTCGGCTAGGTTCGGGCGGCGCTCGAGTGAAACCGAAAGCCGCCGAGAAGAGCCGAGGACCGGCACTGCGTATTTCGGCGCCGGCGGCGCCATTTTCAAATCGCGGTCAGCGATTTTTTAATTCTGACAGGTCAGGATCGCAGGGGATCGGCGTATAACACGCACCCGCGATTTCCCCCTGATTTTAAGGGGAAAAAAGTGCGTGTTATACGCCAATAAATACGGTAAATAAAATTTTGAACCCCATTGGTAATTGTAATAAGAAGAGATATTCATCTGATAAACCTAGGATTCCATTTGTCTTTCAATTCAAATGTTATAGTGATAAGATCTTTAATGTATTGAGAAAACATTGGACGATACTGAAACGATCATATCCTCAGATAGAGGAGTTTCAATTAACTCCCATGAAAGCATATCGGCGCAATAAAACCTTGCGCGATCTTTTGGTACGATCTGAATTCAAACCTGATAGGCAGGAGGAGAAAAGAATGACTTTTCTCGGTAGTAAAAGGAAGGGCTGTTACCCCTGTCTTAATTGCATCCAATGTAACCTAATGATTAAGGGCAAAAATTTCTGTCATCCTAGAACTAACAATAAGATAATAATTAATGGCTTTTACACCTGTCAGTCATCATATGTGATCTATATTCTCACATGCCCCTGTAATCTCCTTTATGTGGGGGAGACGACCCAAAAAATCAAAGACCGTATCGCACAACATCGTAGTAAAATTAGACATCCCCAATCAGGCCTTCCTGTATCGCGTCATTTTTCTGAGATGGGACACAAAGACACCGATTTACGATTTATGGTGTTAGAAGAGATTCCTCACGATAAAAGAGGGGGTGATAGGATTTTGAAATTGAAAAGACGTGAAGTTTGGTGGATTAATAAATTACAGTCCTTGCATCCTGAAGGTATGAATAAGGACTATGATTTATACTTATTTGTGTAGAAGTTTTGATACGAGATTGAAAAGTAGTTATAATTATGTTTTGAATGTATTACATTTCTTTTAGATCGATCACAAAGAGCTCCCGTTGGGAATACTAGATAACAGAATATCAGCTGGAGTCTATGAAGAGATCTGAGACATGATCAAGAACGTTATTATATTTATATTTATGATAAATGATTTGAAAGATCTAATTAACTAAGTGAGAGAGTTTGGTTAGTCCATAATGTCATGCTGACGGTATATGATACATAACAGGATGAATCTGTTGTAAATAATTCTTTATTAGGAAATTTAAGATGGTTCACCAGAATTGGATTTATATAGTAGGGTTAAATGCTTGAATGTGTATAAGTGGTTTGTCTATGATAATTAGTGAAGTGAACACAGGTGTGTACTGGACTGGGTGTTGATAAGAGAACATAGTGTGGTTTGGCTTTTCACACACAGCCAGAAAAGCCTGACGAAGAGCGACTTGCGCTCGGAACTGTACAGTGGCTTGCTCGTATTTGAATCATGTAATGGAAGAATTTTCAGTAAAAGGACACTTTTTGCATCAAAGCATCGTTCCACGTGTTTTTCCTATCCTTTATGGTGGAAGCTTGGGAGTCCACCCTGACGGTGCCTTGATTGAACAAGGATTGAAAGAGAAGAGGGTAACCCACCTGATGTTTATATATATATATATATATGAGACTGACTGTATATATTATATATGTATATTAAATACACTGCAGCTAACTGAATCACCTGCCTGCCTGAAGTATTTTAGAAACAGTACACCATATGGGTCCAGATTGAGAAGTGTATAGTTGGTAATAGAAGCCTGCCGGCCCTACTATTGTCAAGTCTGACCCATCTGAAGTCAATACATAAGCCTTTCCCATCCATAGACGCCACACTACTAGCGTGGAACAACCTGCATGCTGTGGTACCTCAAGATACTAAAGATAAATGCACAAACTTTTCACTGCAGATATAAGAACACGTTATACCGAATTTTAATGTTCAGCCATGGATAAGAGAGGAGATACAGACCTATAGAGAACTGGTTACCAAATACCCCAAACCCACTTCATTCCTCTTTATCCAACTCACCTACTTTCATAAAAACAACCCCAATATACATTATAATATCCACAGGGAAACATGGACACACTTGAACTCTGACCGAGACAGCACAAAAGGACTGTCGTGGTTTTATGACAAGCTACAATATAGTGGTGCTTTTCATAAATCCTCAAACATGCAAAACTTGGAAAGGGAGCTGGGTAATCTCTATACACAGAAGGATTGGCAAATGGCCATCCAATCCCACTTTCGATACTCCCACTGTGTAAACCACTGGGAATTGCTACTGAAAATACTATATAGAACCTACTTAACTCCTGTAAGACTGGCACAGATTTACCCAGACTCCTCTCCCAATTGCTGGAGGGACTGCGGAGGAAGGGGATGCATCCTACATATTCTATGGATCTGCAAGGAAGTCAGAACTTTTTGGAAGGAGGTGTTTTCCCTAATCAATAAAGTTACGGGAGAAGCTATTATATCCTTGCCACAGTTGGCACTTCTTAACATAGAAATGCACTTAATCCCAAACAAATATAGATCTCTAATTACTCACATACTAATTGCAGCAAAACTAACCATAACTTTTAAATGGAAATCTAAAGAGACTCCTCTGTTGTCATAAGTTATAAATAGAGTTAAAACACAATACACATATGAAAAATTTTTCGCCATAAATAGCTATAATATCCCAAAATTTAATTTATCCTGGGAATCTTGGGTAGCCCAATATCCTACCAATTAGGGATAGGTAAATTACTTGTATTATTAGATACAAGCATTTTTTAAATGGTACATGTAACTTGTTAACGTTCTTTCTGTTAAACTGTTAAAGTGTTCTTTTTCTTCATTTTTGTATGAGCTATGGGAGATATACCCAAATACATAATAGATCGATTAGGGGAATTATAACAAATAATTGAAATAATAAGCAACAGTCATATGAAAGTGTGCATGACACTATTTGTCTGTGCGGGCCAGTGGTCTGTGGCACAGTTAGAACCCATTAGGGGTGCCTGGATCACAGGTGCGACACCATTACTTAGGATGGTCACAAGGTAAACGCGATCATTTGACTCAATTAAAAGGAACTCCTTATTTTTCTTACTAACTTGATTTGGTATTGGATTCCCTGCTGATGGAGAGGTGCAACCTCTGCAGTATTGTATAATGTACTATGTATTCTTTTACTGTTGACTTTTCAATAAAAACTAATTGAAAAGAAACAGTACACAAGGAACGGCCTGCAGTCAGATCTAGCTAAACTGGATACAGTGTATATATATATATATATATATATATATATATATATATATATATATATATATATATGTGTGTATGTATGTATGTATGTATGTATATATATATATATATATATATATATATATATACACATATATATATATATACAAGCCTGGATGTGTGTATATATATATATATATACTAAATACATTGCAGCTAACTGAATCGCCTGCCTGCTCAATCTAAATGAAATGACACTCTCTCCCGGTCAACGCCAGCAACACACTACACTGGGCCGACGTGCAGGCGTCCTTATATAGTCTGGGGCGTAGCACCCTGCCTTTGGCCAATTATGGCTCTCTTTGCTGACGGCGCTGTGATTGCCCAAAGCATGCGGGTCATAGTGCATGCTTGGCCAATCATCAGACAGTAATGCACTGCGATGTCGCAGTGCATTATGGGGCGTGACGCGCCGGTCGAATTTGGCACGAACGCCCCATAATGTTCGTGTTCCGACAAACAATCGAACAGCCAATGTTCGAGTCAAACTCATGTTCGATCCGAACATAAAGCCTATCCCTACTGTTTAGTGCCCCCACACCAAGCGGCTTGCTATGGGGGCACCTGAGCCGAGTCACAGCTCCCTGTGTCCATTCAGACACAGGGCCCCATTCAGCACCGTCCCCTCTCTCTCCTGATTGGCTAATTGACTTTGATTTGACTTTGTAGCCAATGCCACCACTGCTGTGTCTCAGTCAATCAGGAGAGTCCCAGACGGGTGAGGCACTAAGTATTAGGGGGTGCTGGGGTGGCTGTTGCACACAGAAGGTTTATATCTTAATGCATAAATGCATTAAGCTAAAAAAAACTTCTGACTTTACAACTACTTTAAGATCAATAAAGAAAGAGAGAAATATCAACAACCTGAGATATTCCGACGATAGCACACTAATGGCAGAAAAAAGAACTAAAGAGTCCCTTAATGAAGGTGAAAGAGGAGAGAGCAAAAGCTGGCCTGAAACTGAACATTAAGAAAACTAAGATCATGGCAGAAAGAAATGGAAACCCATGACAGATTTTATCTTCCTAGGCTCCAAGATCACGGCACTAGGTGACTGTAGCCATTAAATTAAGCAATGCTTGCTTCTTGGAGGAAAGCAATGGCAAACCTGGACAACATTATAAAAAGCAGAGCCATCACCCTACTGACAAAGCTATGGTATTCGCAGTAGTAACCTATGGGTGCGAAAGTTAGAACATAAAGAAGGCTGAATGCCGAAAAATTGATGCTTTTGAACTTTGGTGTTGGAGAAGACTCTTGAAAGTCCTTTGGACGGCAAGAAGATCAAACAAGTCAATCTTGAAGGAAATCAACCCTGAATATTCACTGGAAGGAAAGATCCTGAAGCAGAAACTCGAATACTTTGGCCACCTAATTCTCATTGGAAAAGCCCCTAATGCTGGGAAACATGGAAGGAACATGGAAGGAAAAAGGTAAATAGGACGACAGAAAACAAGAGGATAGATAGCATCATCGAAACAATGAACATGAAATTAAGCAAGCTCGGGGAGGCAGTGGAGGACAGAAAAGCTTGCCGCGCTATGGTCCAGGTCACGAAGAGTCCGACATGACTAAACGACTGAACAACAACAGGGCTTATAGTTGGCACTCGGTTTGAGAAACATAGTGGGCTTTCTCATAAGAAATTTCAGCACTGCCTGCAGGTTTGTTACTTGCCTCTGTATAAATGACAAAACCGGACCCTTCTTTATGTGCCAGGAAGAGGACATGGAGGTCAGTGTGTTTTTAGTCATGCAGCAGCCTGTGTAATCTGATCTCTCTTGATCAGTCTATTTCACAGCTGAAAAGACAAAAAAAAGTGATTGAAGGGCATTGGTCTGTAAAAGAAGAGTATAGAGGCTTTCCTAAATGTACAGTACATAATGTAACTGGATACTAACATTTATAGGTAAAGTTGATCCAGGGAAAATCTGATTGCCTCTCAGGGGATCAGGAAGAAATTTTTTCTCCTGCTGAAGTAAATTAGATAATGCTTTATTGGGTTTTTTGCCATCAACTGTGAGTATAGGATTGTGTATATGGGATTGTATGATTTTTTCCCCCCTATTATTGGTTGATCTAGATGGACTTGTGTCTTTTTCAATCTGACTAACTATGTAACTATGTCTGTTATATAGTAAAAGTTATTAAAGTTAATGTACACTCTCACCTTGTAAAAAAAACCAATCAGTTTAAAGTAGAAATGAAAGGCAAAACATTTATGTGTAAAAAACAAAAAAAAACATTATAAATACCCTTTGCCATTTTTTAATAAGTGATCACATTCTCTCTGTTCTCAGCTGCATAAGGAGCTTAGAGAGCTGGGGGAGGAGAAACAGCAGTACACCGCTCTTCCCAGTGAATGGCTGCGCAGGGTGGGGGGGGCCTGACTATTGGAGGAAAGCAGGCTGGCTGCGGATGCCTAGCGAGATCTAACAATGCTGCTGTTTACAAGTGTTGGTTTATTATTTTTTATAATCTCAGGTTTTGCACCTTAATATTAATGGAAAATAACCTCTTTATTTGATTGCAGTACTTATGTCAAAGTACTATATGTAGGGAGTAAGTACTTTGTTGTTATGAAAGTCAATAAAATAATTATATGTAAGTAAATTAAAAAAGATATTTCAAAGGTATGCTTTCATTCACAATCGGTATTCCACATTGAGGACATCAAGGGCATGTTTTGTTCTTTCTCTAAATCTTTCTTTTTTGGGTCTTTTGTTAACCTTGACTCGACTTGACCCCTGGGGTCCTTTTTTCCCAAACTTTTAGTTTAACCACTTCCCGCCCGGCCTATAGCCAATTTACGGCTGGGTGGTGGTTCAGTTATCCTAACTGGGCGTCATATGACGTCCAGCAGGATAACAGCTGCCACACATCCGTGGGGGCGCGCATCGCGGTGATCGGTGGAGCAGTGTGTCAGTCTGATACACCGCTCTCCAGCGGAGGCTCTTTACCACATGATCAGCCATGTTTAATCACGGCTGATCACAATGTCAATAGGAAAAGCCGTTGATCGGCTTTTCCTCACTCGCGTCTGACAGACGCGAGTAGAGGAGAGCCGATCGGCGGCTCTCCTGACGGGGGGTCTGCGTTGATTGTTTATCAGCGCAGCCCCCCCTCGGATGCCCACACTAGACCACAAGGGAAGCCGCCAGGACCACCAGGGAAGGGGGCAACATGTGGATGGCCAGGTATGTACCCCATGGCCATCCACATGTGCAAATTATGCCCGATCTGTGCCAATCAGTGCCCACAAATGGGCACTGACTTGCATCATTATATATCAGTGATGCCCAGCAATGCCACCCATCAGTGTCATCAGTGCCACCAGTGTCATCAGTGCTACCCATCAGTGTCCATCGGTGCCACCTGTCAGTGCCCATCAGTGCCCACCTATCAGTGCCCATCAGTGCCCCTTCCATGCCACCTATCAGTGCCACCCATAAGTACCCATTTGTGCCACCTACGAGTGCCCATCAGTGCCACCTATGAGTGCCCATCAGTGCCGCATACCAGTGCCACCTATCAGTGCCCATCAGTGCCGCCTATCAGTGCCCATCAGTGCCACCTCATCAGTGCCACCTCATTGGTGCCACCTCATCAGTGCCCATCAGTGCCACCTTATCAGTGCCCGTCAGTGAAGAAGAAAACGTACTTATTTACAAAAAATTTTAAGAGAAACAAAGAAAAACTTGTATTTTTTAGGTCTTTTTTTATTCGTTGCACAAAAAATAAAAAATGCAGAGGTGATCAAATACCACCAAAAGCTCTATTTATGGGAATAAAATGATGTACAGTGTTTTATGACCGCGCAATTGTCATTCAAATTGCGACAGCGCTGAAAACTGAAAATTGGCCTGGGCAGGAAGGTGTCTAAGTGTCTGGTATTGAAGTGGTTAAGTGATGTCTGGGTTCCACACATTATACTTTTTAGCATTTATAGTCTACCTAATAAATTATATGTTCTTTTTTTTCGAGGCAAGATTGGACTTTAATTTGGTAGTGGATTTGGATGCATACATATTTATTGCCTTGTTTTTTTTAGAAATTTGTTTACATAATTTGCCAATTATTAAATTTAAATCACAGTTGTTCTTTTAATGTATTAGCAAATGCTAAATATAGCTCTTCCTAAAAACGTTCCCTCTCCCCTCATTCTACCTATCTTGCATACTCTGTATAAAAAAAAAGATCCGTGTACTTTTTAAATCCAGACCGGTTGGATGATTCAGCAGTTCCGGCTCCCTAGTGTAAGGGCACACCGGACAATGAATGTGAATTTCAGCATGTCACCATAGGCTATCATGACCCTTCCATTGTCAGCACTTCCCACTCAGCAGTCACTCACTGATGGCAGCCAAAGTTGTAGGATCAGGTGAATGGACTTTACCAAAACAGTATGACTGTTTACCCCTTTCTGAACAGCAACGTACCGGTTTATTACTGGATTGGAAGGGTGATATCTTGGTCATCACTGCAGCTGCAGCAAAAATCCAGGTATCATTTTTTAGGACTGGCGATTCCCATCCATAGCAGCTAAGAAGCTGCTCGATTACTTTTGCCACCACTGCTGATCGCATGGGAGAGCTCTGTAAATATACCAGATAGCAAGGATAACTTGCCACAAATTTGTGGTAGTGTTGAATTGTAATGCCCCGTACACACGGTCGGACTTTCCGATGGAAAATGTGTGATAGGACCTCGTTGTCGGAATTTCCGACCGTGTGTAGGCTCCATCACACATTTTCGATAGAAATTTCCGACACACAAAGTTTGAGAGCAGGCTATAACATTTTCCGACAACAAAATCTGTTGTCGGAATTTCCGATCGTTTGTACACAAATCCGACGCACAAAGTGCCATGCATGCTTAGAATAAATTAAGAGACGAAAGCTATTGGCTACTGCCCCGTTTATAGTCCCGACGTATGTATTTTACGTCATCGCGTTCAGAACAATCGACTTTTCTGACAACTTTGTGTGATCGTGTGTATGTAAGACAAGTTTGAGCCAATATCCGTCGGAAAAAATCCTAGGATTTTGTTGTCGGAATGTCCGATCAATGTCCGACCGTGTGTACAGGGCATACGTCTGTTAACTTGCTGCACATTTTACCTGACAAGTTCTACACTTGCAGAGCACCTGAAGCACAAGTGCTAGTTGACATTTTTTCAATTTGTAGCAAATGTGCGTGGCAAGTCTCTAGCAAGAGCAAAGTTGCAGTGGTGAGTCTACAGCAAGAGCTCTGCAAGTCTACAGCATGAAAATTCAGCCACAGTGACCCCTGTGGTGGGATGACAGTTCTACAACATAACTGAACCAAAACTTGCAGCAGACCTGCATAATGTTTGCAAAGAAAATTGATCAGGAGTCATGCAATGCGGACTTGCTGCAATTGTACAACAAACTTGTGAAGCCTGGCAAGTCTAGCAATAGCTTAGCAAGTCATTTTCAAACTCGCAGCACAATTTCTTGCTATCTGGGATGTGGCATCCAGTTCACTATGACACAATGAGAACAACTGATGTTGTTCCTCCCACTGTGTGACATCAGAAACCAGAAGCGACGAGGATTTAGTAAATTCCAGTTTCGGTCTCATGGAAACAAGCCGTTACCGGCTTGCACCTGCAGCAATAATCCAGGTAGATTTTTTAGGACTTGCGATTCCCTTTAATAGCAGCTAGGAAGCCGATGGATTACTTTTGCAGGTGGTGGAAGGGGGTCCTACCCCTCCTCCTGTCGCTGCTGCTGATTGCATGGAAGATCCCGGTAAGGATCCCAGATAGCAAGGATAACTTGCCACAAATATGTAAGTCTGTTAACTTGCTGCACATTTTCACTGGAAAGTTGTACACTTGCAGAGCACCTGAAGCACAAGTTCTAGTTCAAATTTTTCCAATCTGTAGCAAATGTGCATGGCAAGTCTCTAGCAAGAGCAAAGTTGCAGTGGTAAGTCTACAGCAAGAGCTCTGCAAGTCTACAGCATGAAAATTCAGCCACAGTGACCCCTGTGGTGGGATGACAGTTCTACAACATAACTGAACCAGAACTTGCAGCAGACTTGCATAATGTTTGCAAAGAAAGTTGATCTGGAGTAATGCAATGCGGACTTGCTGCAATTGTTCAAGAAACTTGTGAAGCCTGGCAAGTCTAGCAATAGCTTAGCAAGTCACTTTCAAACTTGCAGCACAATCTGGGATGCGGCATCCGGTTTCTGGGACACAATGAGAGCAACTGACGAGTATTTTGTCACTTCCAGTTTCGGTCTCATGGAAACAAACCGTTACCAGCTTGAACAAGCATTTACTTAAATCAATCTTGTTTTGATCATATGCTTTGGAAGACAGATACTGTTTTACTCTGGGCTGAAGGAATGCACACAGATCCCATGCATTAAAGTGTACTGTACATCTTTTCCTGATGAAGCGGCCACTAAAGAACCATGAAACGTGTTGATAATATTTTAACCTGTTTTCATGACCAATAAATACCAACCTTCCTGATGAATCCACTTGGAAGCACCTTTTTATTGAATGGGTGCCTCTACTGACCACATACTGTTTCCATTTTGGGGCCATATTCTATCTATCAGTGATATTTTGACAGTGCATTTGTAAGGCAGGGTAACTGAGAAGTCTCATTTGGTAACTTCTCACTCAGACAGTCACTCACCACCTCTGTTTAAGTGGAGGACAGCCACAGGTACTTCCTCAACACAAAAAACAACTCTTCTTTTAGTAGGCTAGCATCTTTGAGAAGACTCCCAGCAGGGTATATTCTTCCAGATCATAGCTCCTAGGGCCTAAGCCCAAAGAGGCACAAACAGCACAATATTCCTATGGACAGGAACACAGGGAACCATGAACATGAAAATTCCGGAAGCTGGTGAGTGGGTAACCAACAGGGGGAGCACGAAAGTCACCTGACAAATTGATTCATCACCAAAGTCACCATCGGGAATCTGAATATTGTCATAGTAACAGCAGTATATGGACTGTTAGAATATGTATTGGAGATGTGGCTGCTGGATGCTCTGTGGTTTTACTAGCTGTTTTGTTTTCATGTGATTTTAAGATACGTCCAAAACGCATATGGTATGAATATAGTATATGCAACCTATATGCATACCACAGCACTGATATATGGTTTTTAGTAAATGCACACAATGGAATATAGCCTCTGGTCTTTGCTCTAGACGTTGTAGGACCCTTTATGATGTGCGACACTTGATGTGGGTTACATATCTACCATAATTTCTGACTAGGAGGCATATAATTGGTTGCTGGGGTATTATTTATATTATTTATACTATAAGGGGAATTTAGATAATCTACAACATTACAGAATCAGCACTAAAAGCAAGGGGGGATATACTGTCAGGCTATCCCAGTATATTATGCTTATAGGTAGCGCCATTATACCCTAACTTTTCACCTGTATAGATTGTGCAAAGAACCTTATAGGGACTTTGTGGAAAGGGAGGCAGCAACCTGTGTTTTCTGACCTTATAGCTAAGCCCTAAGCGCAGTTCTGTCACTATTTAATGAACATGAAAATTGTCCAAAATATGTATCATCCCTCAGCTTGCACCACTAGGACAAGCTCCTCAGTGATTGGCAGGGCCGATAAATATTCAGTTATTAGGTTATGTCTTCTGACAGACTCAGAACTAGTGTATGTTATCGTTTTTATTGCAATTAAGAACCAATTTTTTTAATGAATTTTTGTTTAGAATTAATTAGGAAAATGTATTCCGTGGACTATAGGGAGGCACCAAAAAACTGATAGAAAAGAACAAAACTGGAATAGAGGCATAAGAGCCAAAATACAACATTCATTTACAGACCAGAGTGAGTCAAACCCGCTAAATGGAAGTGAAAGAATCTCAGACTCTGCAAAACTTTCCATAATTACCGAAGGATTTTCCTCATTAATATCTCTGTATTAGCCATATATATTAATCAAGCTCTTAGACTTACCCAAGAGATGCAGCTCAGCTGGAGATATGAAATATTTCCGAAAAGAAGATTTTAAAACAATTTTAAAACATAATTAACCTAATTGTATGCATTTTCCTCAATTATCCTTATTACCCTACCTAAATGGCTTCCAAGTATATTTTAATACATCTATTTTTTTATCACTGTGACCCCAGTGTTCAGGCATACAGAGAGGATTATACAAATGTTTTATGTAATATATAGGACATTTGGATGTAGAATTTATATAATGCTCTTTCATTACCTGTTCAGGTCTTGCTTAATGAGTTTCTTGGATGGGTTTTCAGCTTAATGTTTTTCTGCTACTTTTGACAAAAAAAGTGGATATAAAGTAGATTTAAGCACAATTACTCTGCTGTAATCTTTTATAAATACTTTAATGTAATTTCAAAATTTATTCCAATCTTTTTAAATCTGCAGCTTTCATTAAAAGTCATACCTGGTGATTCTGCCATGAAGGTCTTGTTTAAGGATTTTCTGTTATGAGTGTGACAACTCTGTCTCTGTCTCCCAATTGCTTTCTCAAATGTCAACCTTTTACTTGTACTTTTCCAAGGGAGTATAAGCATCTGTATCAAAACTAAAAGCACAGAAAATGACCACCTTTGTAACTCTCAGAAAGCTTACTCTAAGCAAAGACTTGTATAGGCCTCTGTAGCACATGCATGTAGACAGTCAGGCTGAAAAGAAGCTGCCACAGATCCCCAGCTTTGACATGCAACAAGGATGACAATAAAAAATACATGGCAACAGTGTATGATACCTAGTGCTCTAGAAAGCAAAAGTATAAAATTCAGCCTCTTCATCCTGTCTGCTATCACTGGACTGCTTAAAGATTTTTGACAGTCATGCTCAAAGGGTACGTTCTCTGGGATGGTATTCATAAAATGCTTTTACTTAGATTGGAGATTGGTGAATTTCTAAAGAAAGATGAATATGTTATATTAAGGGGCTTATTCCTCTGTGTGGCTACGACTTCTAAGGCAGCCATTCTCAACCAGGGTTCCATGGAACCCTTGGGTTACTCTAGAAGTTGCTAGGGGTTCAGTAAGCAGGCTGAGACCAGTGTAACCGGATGAGTAAGGTAGGTGCAAAGAGCAGAGGTGAAGTCCAATGAGTATCTGAGTCATACACAGGTAGGAAAATACAATGCATCAGGTCTCAGGACACACAGAACACGGTGAAGACAATTAAGCAACTTTTCCCAGTGACACATCCATTTAAATAGGTTGCTGGGGGCCAAATTTGCATGCCAATTACTATGTCCATCTGCGCACATACACCTCCTGGGTCACAATAGCACACCTGGTATTGACCCTTTGCCCAGAAGTATGAGCAGCAGCTCAATGCACACGGGCATGAGCATAAGTGCAGACTGATAATCCAGATTACCTTACACCTTCCAATTGCTGGTGCCTGCACAGTTCTGGGGACAATTCTACTTGAACGAACCAGTAGAAAGACAGCAATGGTTTTTCTAACTGTCTGTAAGGGTGGCATTCTGATCACCACAGAAAGAATGGCATTTTGACCACCACTGTAAGGAGGGCATTTCTCGAGATGTAATTTAACAAGTCACTATCAATACCTTCCCTACAAAGAAAATAGTATGTTTGCATAAACATAGAACAGTGTTAGATTAGCTGAAAATTATAAAGAAATTTTGTAAACTTAGAACATGTGCCCACAGGACAGAACAACCATATAGCATGGATTACACCAAAAGAACCAGGGACTGGCTACATTCAAAAATAAAAGATTTTTGTGGTAGGTAGGGATTCAACATTATTTCGCTATGCCAAATTTCTAGCCAACTTTATCTATTTTTGGCAAAGTTTCACCCATAGTCAAAGTGTGTTTGAGTCAGTAAGGAAGGCAAAATTATGGTGGTTAAAAAACACCCTGTAACCAACATAAATGTAACTGAAGAAGAAAAACACAGAAAAATTAAGCATTTTAAATGCTTATTTGCAGTTTTTCTTTTTTCCATAAATTATTTTTTTATTGACTTGCAATGTGCCTCTGAACTTGCTAATAAGTATGACTACTCAAGGAAGAGAGAGCTGCTGACATCACAACAATATGTTAGCAAACAACAGTAGTCTCCGTCCTTTTGGATATCTGCACAGGGGAGGCCTTTACAGGTAAATAAAATGCATAAAATAAGTTAAATGCACATATACTGTTATAAGAAGATTGTTGTTAAAATGAATGGTCCGGTCACAAGGTCTATTTTTTTTTTAGGGTTGTTTAGGCATTCTAAAGGCTCTTCTGAGCTCATGGATAATTTTTATTTCTCTGTGCTTTTTTTTAAATTTTTTATTTTTTTGTGTGTGTTTTTTTTAACAAAAAAAATTAATAAAATATATATTTTTTTAAATCTTGGTACATTTTAACCTCTTTTTACCACTGGAAGCCAGCCCTTACTGGTTATCCGGGCTTCTTGCTCATGTAACCACTTTGATTTGCTGTCACTGTGGTCATGTGACTGGGAGCCCATCTTACCAGCTCCCAGTCAAAGACGGTGATTGGTGACTGTCAGAACAATGCAGTCACACTGCAGGGGTTGTACGACTGAGTACGGTCAGAGTGCAGGAGGTGCACAATTGAGTGCACTCCTAGTACAGAGCAGCAACACCCGCTGTATGCAAACACATGCCAGCATCATGTTGCTGCCAAATATATGCATTTGGCTGATGGGAAGGGGTTACTTTTATATGTTACAAATACTTGAATAACAAGAAATTTCAACAAGAAAATTAGGAACAAACGTCTTTAAGTTGCTATAGGAAGTCTGCGTTTTCAAGCATCTAAAAAAACAAAAAACCTCAAAACAACAAAAAACACTCAAATACAAACAAAGAATATTCAAATGCCATTCAAAGCTCTTAAAACCTGCCTAAACCTCTCTTTAACCACCATCATTTCTCCTTCCCCATTGACTTTAAATGCATTTTGCCTATAAGAAACATTTATTATAATCAAAAATGCCTAGTGGTAGGCAAAGGCTGTCCCTATATTTCACAGATTTATTTATTTTTTAATCATTTGTGTGGACTTGATGTCTACTTTTATGTGTTGCATATTTTATATTACTGCTGTCATGTCTACAAAATTACTATGCATTTATACTACCTGAAGTATTTACTGAGCTGACACCGCGTATAAACATTATACATATTTCAGAACTTCTTATTGCCAGTTCAACCTCTTTTTACCATAATTTGTTCTGTATATAGATATTTATTTTATTCAATTTTAAAGGCCAAATATTGCATTTTTATATTTAATTTAACATTCAGTTGTATTCTTCAAATTCACAGCTGCCTAGTCCCTGCTCACATCTCACTGCTACTTCTTCAGCTCCCAAGATATAATTAAGTTGAAAAGCGAGATCTTCATAAAGATGAAAATTTGTGTTCTGTCATGATCAATAACTCCATCTTTCCACATGTTTAAATACTGTAGGTTTGTAGATCCCTGACCAGTGTTAACACCATTGTTACAAGTGTACAGTTCTGAAGGTTTTGATGCTGTTACTTTTTTTTTTATTTTTTTTTATTAAAATCAGTAAAAACAGCCTGTTTTAAATTAAATTAGTAAATCTAAAATGCCGTGGTCTTGCAGCTACAGAAATACACACACACATACATAGATACACTATTGTCAAAAGTATTGGCACACCTGCCTTTACACGCACATGAACTTTAATGGCATCCCAGTCTTAGGCCGTAGGGGTTCAATATTGAGTTGGCCCACCCTTTGTAACTATAACAGCTTCAACTCTTCTGGGAAGGCTGTCCACAAGGTTTAGGAGTGTGTCTATGGGAATGTTTGACCATTCTTCCAGAAGTGCATTTGTGAGGTCAGGCACTGATGTTCGCCGAGAAGGCCTGGTTCACAGTCTCTGCTCTAAAAGGTGTTCTATCGGGTTGGGGCCCCTTAGATCCAGCGAAGGGAACTCTTAATGCGTCAGCATACCAAAACATTTTGGACAATTTCATGCTCCCAACTTTGTTTTTGGATGGCCCCTTCCTTTTCACCAGAAAGAAAATAAAGCTGCTATAATGGACCACCCAATCACCTGACTTGAATTCAATAGAAAATCTATGGCAAGAACTAAAGATCTGAGTTCATGGAAGAGGCCCATGGAACCTTCAAGATTTAAACACTGTTTGTGTGGAAGAATGGGCCAAAATCACACCTGAGCAATGCAAGCGACTAGTTTCTCCATAGAGGAGGCGTCTTGAAGTTGTCATTACCAACAAAGGATTTTGTACGAAGTATTAAATAAATTTCAGTTATCATGTTTAATACTTTTACCCTGTGTCATTCCATTTTATCACACATAACTTATTTTTGAACGTATTTGTTTTGGTTTATTTGTATGTATGGATTGTATGGGTTGTTACCGACATATAGTGGAAATTTCACATGAATAGGACCTAGAAAAATGGTGACGTGTTAAATACTTATTTTACCAGTGGTATATATATATATATATATATATATATATATATATATACTGTATGTACATATTTAGTCTATATTTAGCCTTTTTTTACATTTTTGTCATAGAGTTGCACGATTAATCGCTAAAAAATCTTTACCACGATTCAACCCCCTCACAATCTTAGTACAGCATTTCCCCGATTTTATGTTAAACAAGCGTAGAGCCAAGCAAAGCTGTCAAAAGGAAAAAAAAACTCAGCCGGTGTTCCGTCAGATTCAGCGACCTGTCATATATGGTAACAGAAGTGCTGTTCCGTCACCTGCGCATGTGTTAGGTTGCCTAATCTGACAGAACATTGTAGTGAAAAGAAGGCGGCAGCGACATCTGTCATGGTGATTTCATGTAAAAATTTGTAAAGAAGAAGTTGGTTGTAAGCAGTAGGAAGGTAGCAGAGGCTATGTTACTACACCCCGCACTGCTCAGTGATAAAACTTTAACCTTTACAAAGTAAACATGCAAACAGCACGAGAGATGTCAATGTACTATATTTATTTCAAAACGCTCACTTTATTGCTACGATGACTGTTAAATTAAAGACGGAGCTGGGTGTAGTAAGATGTCTTCTTCTGCGTGCAGGTGTTCTGTCAGATGAGGCAACCTGTTAGCGGCTGTACGCATGTGCAGGTGACGGAATGACAGGTGTACGCATGCACAGGTGATGGAACGTCACTTCCGTTACCATATCTGACGAGTCGCCAAATCTGATGGGACTCTAGCAAATGTTTATCAACAGCGATGAAGAGAAACAATGTATCTTTCGGTTCTTTTAGATCAAAGGCGGGATGCCTTTGGCCAACCATGGCTCAGGGGGCTAAGTCCACGCCCCACACTAACTAAGGAGGCTTACACAGTGGGCGTATGTAGTGTGATACGTGGAGGAGATTGGGAGAACTTGAACTAGATTAGGCAGGTTAGTGTATGTGTGTGTGTGTGTGTGTGTGTGTGTGTGTATATATATATATATATATATAAAATTAAAAAGTGGCACAGCATACAGAACCTGTCTCAGCGCCTGTCTGAATAAGCCCTTAGGGGAATTTATCAAAACTAGAGCAGACAGAATTTGAAGCAGCTGTGCATGGCAACTAATCAGTTCATTTTTAAAGCCTAACAAGCTGAAGATAGAAGCTGATTGGTTGCCATGTGCAGCTGTTCCAGATTCTGTTTGCACCAGTTTTGATAAATTCCCCTTGCTGTGTTTTTACATTTCTTACTCCTGACTACTGCATTCTAGAAAAAAGGGGGTTCAATATGGAGCCCCTGGTCGGACTTTAGAGGCATAGCCAAACAGCCCATAGAACACATCAGCTCAATAGTCCATATAGAACCATGCAAGCAGCACTAGGGGAGCTGGTGGTTGGATAAGACATATATACTCAGGAGGATACAGAGATGTACCATCTCTGTATCCTCCTGAGTATATACGTCAAGCCATGGCTCCGCGTGTGAATGGACACACAGAGCTGTGGCTCAGGATTGAGCCTGCTTGGGTGCCCCCATAGCAAGCTGCTTGTTGTGGGGACACCCAGAAAGAGGGAGGGGCCAGGGGTGCCGGCGAGGGACCCGAGAAGAGGAGGATCCAAGCTGCTCTGTGCAAAACCACGGCAACAGAGTGGGTAAGTATAACATGTTTATAATTTAGAAAAAAAATAGACTTTAATATCACTTTAAGGTTGGCTGTGTGTAGCAAAGGATATGCAATAGAACAGTTTTATTTTATTAAAATGAGTATACTGAGGTTTGTACTGTCTGCTACATACTCGCTTGTTGCACAGTCATTAAAGCATATGGACCTTTAAGCCCCTCCTACGTTTTATGCAATCTGACCACAACCACAGTTTTGATGTGGCGCCGCAATATTGCCACATACCATTTTTTTTTTTTGGGGGGGGGGGTGGTGCAAAAAAAAAATGACCAGCCCCGGGTGCCAGATGTGCTAGCTACACCACTGGCTCCCCTGCTTGTGACTGGACAGTGAAAGGAGAAGCAGAAGATTGATGAGTTTGTCTCACTGTCACTCTGCTCTCTCTCCTTTTATGCCCTGTACACATGACCGGTTTTCCCGTTGGAATAAACTCTGAACGTTTTTCCAACTGAGTTCCTACGGAATTCCGCTCAAGCTGTCTTGCATACACACGGTCACACCAAATTCCGACCGTCCAGAACCTGGTGACTTACAACACGTAGGACGAGACTAGAAAACGGAAGTTCAATAGCCAGTAGCTTCAGTCTCGTACTTGCTTCAGAGCATGCGTCGTTTTTGGTACGTCGGAACAGCATACAGACGATCGGTTTTACCGATATCAATTGGTTCCATCGGAGACATTTAGAACATGTTCTCTTTCTAGAATTTTTGATGGAGAAAGTCTGATGGGGCATACACACGATCAGAATATACAATGAAAAGCTCCCATCTGACTTTTTCTGCTGGACATTCTGCTCGTGTGTACACGGCATTAGAAACATGATCCTGATTCCCTGTTAAGCACATGGGCACTGCAGCACAAACGATTGGCTCCTTGTGATGCTTCTCCACCTCACAGCCTAAACTTTGCCGTATAGCTGTTGGCAAGAGGCTGATACTAATGCCGCGTACACACGGTCGGACTTTTCAGCTACAAAAGTCCAACGGACGCTGACGGACTAAAGCTGGCTGGTAATCCGATCGTGTGTGGGCTTCTCCGGACTTTCAACGTACTTTTTTAGCCTCAAATCCGACGTACTTTAGATTTGAAACATGCTTCAAATCTTTACGTCGTAACTACGACGGACCCCGAAGTCCGCTCGTCTGTATGCTAGTCCTACGGACAAAAACCCACGCTAGGGCAGCTATTGGCTACTGGCTATCAACTTCCTTATTTTAGTCCGGTGTAGGTCATCACGTACGAATCCGTCAGACTTTTGTGTGGTCGTGTGTAGGCAAGTCTGTTCGTTAGAGAGTCTGCCGCAAGTCCGCCGCAAGTGCGCCGCAAGTCCGCCAAAAGTCTGTCGGACAGGCTGTCGGACTTTTGTAGATGAAAAGTCCGACCGTGTGTACGCGGCTTTAGTCAGATTCAGCTGCTTACTCCAAAAATACATTGAATGATGCATTTACTTGTGTCTTTTATATCTGCACAGAGTTCAGCTTTACTATGGATGTAAATATACATTTTATAAGTAAGCCTGCCTATTTGTAACTAAAGTTTAAACATTTAGGTTCTTAAAAAAGCCTACTGATAACCATTTCTCTTTAAGATGTGGAGTAACTACTGCTCTAATCAATTGATACAAGCATGATTGGGTTTTAGATCCCAGTACATAACCCTGTCTTTTATTTGATTATGTCTTTCGGCATAATCAAATTTATGTGCCTTTTTAAACAGCAAGATTTCGATTACCTCTCTTTCTTGATCTTTGTTGACGATAGACGCTCAAAATACTTCCTATTATAAAATAAATACAGAATGTAATATCAATTACATGGGTGAATGCAGCACTTTAAATACCGGCAATCGCTTGAAATTTATACAAACTTTTAGACTACGAAAAATTTTAATCATTAACATTATACACATCAAGCAGTTAATTTTTCTTTTGTGGTTTATAACAAATAATTATAAAAACTTGTATTTGTGTGGAATATACATGTTATAGAGAAAATTAAATATTTCATTAATATTAATGTTTATATTAAATTGTGCTGAAGCAAAAGGATCAATACGCACAAAACCATTTATAGTCTCTGAAATGGGTTTAAACAGAGCTTTTTTTCAGTGGGAACGCAGTTCCGGTACCTCTAGCACTGAATTTATGCCATGGCAAGGGGTGCTGGGGTGTGATGAAGGGTCTACTGATGCTGACTGCTGGGGGGATCTATTGTTGATGGAGGGGACCTATTGTTGCTGGGTGGGGGGGTCTATTGCTTCTGCCTGCGAGGGATCTTTTTTTTTTTTTTTGCTTTTCTTGTTATTATTACCAATACAAAATACTTAGCACTACAAAATGATACTTGGCTTTCTATTCTCTTAAAGGGACTGTACTGGAAGCTGGGTAGGAGGTTGAACCAAGGGTCAGTGCCCAGAGGTGGGTTGGGGTGGAAACAAGGGTCGGTGCCCAGAGGTGGGTTGGGGTGGAACCAAGGGTCATGCCCAGAGGTGGGTTGGGGTGGAACAAAGGGTCGGTGCCCAAAGGTGGGTTGGGGTGGAACAAAGGGTCGGTGCCCAGAGGTGGATTGGGGTGGAACCATGGGTCATGCCCAGAGGTGGCTTGGGGTGGAAACAAGGGTCGGTGCCCAGAGGTGGGTTGGAGTGGAACCAAGGGTCGTGCCCAGAGGTGGGTTGGGGTGGAACAAAGGGTCGGTGCCCAAAGGTTATTTGGGGTGGAACCAAGGGTCGGTGCCCAGAGGTGGATTGGGGTGGAACGATGGGTCGGTGCCCAGAGGTGGATAGGGAGCGGAGACACAAAGTGACTTAGGAGAGGGGGTTCCTGCACCTATTCTCTGAGAAAAAAGGCACTGGGTTTAAATGGTAAATCTCTATTTGCTTTAACCCTATCATGTAGCCATACTATCTGGTATAGGGGAGTTATGCCATTCAGATACAATAACTTTCATATAGAAACACTGCGCTGCCGTTGCGTTGTGACTTCTATATGATATTTGCATCCTAACTGCTGTCGTCTGTCTAGTGACAACAAGCATCTAAAGATTTAGCTTCTTTTATAGAACTAGTATTATAAACTAAACTGTTAGCTGTTATAGCTGTGATATCAAACAGCTTTTATTTGCTTGACATCACTGCCCAAATATTAAAAAATATATATATTTCATTGTTAGGATGGAACCTATTAGGGAAATATTATATTTCTGTAGCCTGATCAGTAGCCCCTTTAAGCCGTTCTGCAGAACATTGCTCCCTGAACATTTCTCCCTACCTACCAGTGACTGACAGAGTGCAAGGAGAGGAACAGAGAAGAATGCTATTTGCCGCAGTGGCAGACTGTGAGGAAGCCCCAAGCAGCAGGGAGGGTTGGGTTCTGATAAGGTACCCACACCAAGAGCCTGAAGGGACATTCTGCCAGGCTACCCAGTGAGCTGTGCTGAGTGGTGGAATGAGTAGACTGGGGAACATTGAACTGTGCAGGTACTATACTGCTGAACTGATCTATAGTGCTGTTGCTTTTATTATCCTACTTGCTTTATATCCCTCCATGTTGCTTTTCAATAAAGCCCAATTTAAGTCAAAGGTATGTAGAGTTCAGCCAGGGCGAGTCATCACTGGGGAAAACATAGGACCTATTCAACAAGCAGCTCCTCCGGGGTAGTGCTTCACTTCTCTATTAGGCTTCTAATGTCACAGTTGAGGATTCTCATCCCATAACCCCTGTTTAAGGCCCGTACACACGGTCAGAAAATCTGAAGATAAACTTTCTCCGATGAACGATCTGCAGATTTTCTGATCGTTAGCATGCTACTTTTGACAGCCGATTACAAATTTTCGGCAGACAAAAACTGGATGTGCAGGCTTGAAAATGTTTGTCTGATGTGACCACAACGTCCGATTTTCTTTTCATTGGTACGGTTTTCTGACAAAGAAAAAATCTGAAGAGCAAGACTAAGCATGATCAGAAATGAAAGAACACATACAAAACAATTCAACACATTGCGTCACTTCTCACGTTGAATTTTGTCGTCAGAAAATTTTCTGATGGTGAGTACCCTCTTCACTTTCGATTTGAGACTAGCATCACCAAAAAACTGACGAAAATTCGTCCAATAATCTGACCATGTGTAAAAGGGCTTAAGAGGTGGAGGAGTCCATGCTGCCTTAGAATGTGGTATTCCTGTACAGGGAAAGAAGCCTCATCCCTCCTCCCATACCTTCTGTGATGTTGTAGGGGTTTTTGCCCAAAGGTAGTGTTTCCCATTGAGTTCAGTCCACTCCAGAAACGCCTTTCACACTGTAGTCAGTGCTTAATCATAGCTTAGTCAGTGCTTAATCACTGACTACAGTGTGAAACGCCTTAGCTTTCCTGCTTTGTGATGCTGTGGCATGTATTTGTATGATTATACTTTAATAAAGATCGAAGATTACTTTTGAGTGCGGCTGTCCAGGATTTCTCGTTTACCTCTTAATTGTATTGTCAGCTGTAGTGTAGAAAAGCACTGCAAAAAGACTGATAACTTTGCTGCTAATTTCAAGGCAGTGGCTCAGCATTTTTTTGGGGGGGAGCGAGTACCTTGTTTTGACCAGTACTTGACCCTACTTCCGCTCAGATCGCCTAAGTAATTTGAGCGGACGTTCTTCGACCCCCTTACCTCCCCGCAATCTTCTGGGGTACATCACAGGTCCCAGAAGACTGCGGAATCATGCACAATATCCAACCTGGCTCGCACATATGCAGTGGGCACACGGCTGTGTGGCCACTCATACAGCTGGAAAACCTGGAAGGTAGACCAGGGGGAAGATGTAAGCCCGGTCAGTGTTGACAGAGCACTGCTGGAGGGCTTTGTTCTAGGTTAAGTATTTCATAATGTGCTAGTATGCTAAGCATACTAGCACATTATGCAATTGCCTTACAGGGGAAAGTTTTTATTTTTTATTTTTACTGTTACGGTTTACAACTGCTTTAAATATTTTTGGCTGCTGTTTGTTTGGTCAATATAAGAGTGAGTTTTTAGTCAGGTACAGTCAGTTGGATGACTTTCTAATAAACCTAAACCTAATAAAAAGGGTTACTTACAAATATAAAATTGGATGGTAGAATTTTCTTGCTAGTAGGAGTCAGAATCAAATAGGGCAAACCTAAAACCAAAAAATTTGAATATGTTAAATAATGAAAAGTGTATAATTTTATTCTCACAGCCCAAGTGGTGGTCAAGTGTGCTTGGCACATCGTTTTCATAATGGGTAACAGATATAAAAGACATCCTTTAATTTTGAAGTGGTTTTGTTTTTTTGGGGTTTTTTTTCTGATATTTTCCCCACCGATTTACAAAACATAGAATACAGCTGCCTCTCCAAATTAATATGTTGAATATATTCCAAAACAGCAAGCATGCAAATACTTTAATTAAATAAATTGAAAGGCCTTTCTAGTCAGCATCAAATAAAATGATGCTTTGGTCTTCCAAGCATTCCTGGCAGAAAAACAGCACAATAAACACATTGTCCCTATGAAATATCGCCAACAGATTTTGTTCTACCAAAACAATAGCCGCAGATTCATACCCAGCTAGAGGAGCGGCACCACAACAGCTAATCTTTTGATTACACTTTGGGCATTATAAATAAATGGATGTTTTAGTACAGTTTTCATCCCAATGCTGCATACACACGATCGGATATTCCGACAACAAAACCGTGGATTTATTTCCGATGGATGTTGGCTCAAACTTGTCTTGCATACACACGGTCACACAAATTCCGAACATCAAGAACGCGGTGACGTACAACACGTACGGCGAGCCGAGAAAAATTAAGTTCAATAGCCAGTGCGGCTCTTCTGCTTGATACCGAGCATGCGTGGAATTTTGTGCGTCGGAATTGTGTACACACGATCGGAATTTCCGAGAATGGATTTTGTTGTCCAGCTCTCAAATTTTTATTCCGACAGCAAATGTCCGACAACAAGCTCACATCGAACATTTGTTGTCGGAAGTTCCGACCGTGTGTGCGCGGCATTACCCCACTCTTAGGATGACATTTAAAGCCTTACCGCAGCCATACCACTGATTTAAAAAATATTAAAAATACAGCAAATTTATAAAGTAGAGCAATACATTTCAAAATATGCATAGTGCTCTGCTGGCTTCGAGACTTTAGAAAGTAATACGCTAGTGAAATAAACTGTCAATGTCATGTGACCGGTATCTTTTCCCACCACAGTGCTCTCTCTGCCAAGTTGCACTGAGAGACCTTTATGCCACACTGTAAGGTTAACACCTGGATTTTCTGAGTGGGCCATTAAATGCAGGTCTTGGTACGTACCAACATTATGGCATAAAGCAGAGGGCTGATAGCTATATCCACTCTCCATTATAATTTTGTCCTTTTAGTCTACTTATGGATATGATTTGATTGTTGTTCAAAGCAGTAGACTTCACAATTGTTGGTGTCCTAGAAACCCCCTTTTTTTTTACAGAAAGGCCATTTTTTTTACATCCACAATGTCTGGTTTCTTTGGTTTCTTTCATACTTCAATGGTATACCAGCTAAACCTTGCTGATCAGTGTGGACAGATTTCAGATTTGGTATGATAATATTTTTGATCAAAACCTCTGAATTGCTATTCTCAATTTAGTTTACCCTTCTACTCTTTTACTCTTCACATTCTTAGATTGGAAAGAGGAACAGCTTATAGCATGAAGTATGTAAGGACACACCCCTGTCAGCTGGACAATGAAAACTTAATAGGCTAAAAAGCAGATTGACTAAACTCAGAATAGCACAAAATAGGTCTATACATTGGAATAAAATGAGGCACAACTGAGAAGGAAAGACAAAGAGATTGGTTCCAAAAGAGGGACAGTCCCTTCAAATGGGTTATAGTTGGGAGCTATGCAGCATCACTGAAAATGAAAAGTTCAGCACATTCAGCCATCATACAAAGAATTGAATGTATCAAGGCAACCTACCACCATAGTTTTGATCATTTCACAGTTTTGCTACTATTGGTAGTGGGTTGCACTGATGCATTAAGAAAAACTGATTGATGGTGTTTTAAACTATTTGAAAGTTGCATTTTGTGAGGCCAATATGAAAGTGAGCAGTAGTACTAGAATCCATCACCTTTTTACTTGGCAAGAACTTTGTCATTGCTTGAAGGGTTAGTTCACCTTTTCAGAAAAAATAAAAAAGTGAACTAACATCCTACCCTCAAGCCAACAGAGCCTCCGCAATATTTACCTCTGTGCAGGGGTGTTGCTAGGTCTACAAAAGAGCTGGGGCTAGAGCCCATAGCAGCGTAGTAAAGAAAGTCATACGCTTGGTCGGGCATACACATGTCCCCAGAGAGCCCCCCGCTTACATCAGGGTCCCCAGAGAGCCCCCCCTTACATCACCTTACATCAGGGTCCCCAGAGAGCCCTCTCCTTACATCAGAGTCCTCAGAGAGCCTCCCCCTTCCATCAGGGTACCCAGAGGACCCCCCCACTTACATCAGGGTTCCCAGAGAGGCCCTCTTACATCAGGGTTCCCAGAGAGGCCCTCTTACATTAGGGTCCCCAGAGAGCCTCCCCCTTAAATCTGGGTCCCTAGAGAGCCTAGGCCTTAAAATCAGGGTCCCCAGAGAGCCTCTCCCTTACATCAGGGTCCCCAGAGGGCCCCACCACTTACATAAGGGTCCCCAGAGAGCCTCCCCTCCCCTTGGGGACCCCTGCAGAGACTCGGGGCTATTGGCCTCAGATTCGGGGCTATAGCCCCAAAAGCCACCCCCTAGCAACGCCCCTGCCTCTATGGATGATGAGCTGTCAGTGTCCATGCAGCCAGTACAGTGACCCGGGTATTTTAAATCATTACACATCTCCTGTTTTCTTCTGCAGGGCTTCCAGGACAAATCAGAGTGATTTTCTGTACTGCCACTGACCAATCACTCTGACCCATCCTGGAAGTTGATGTTGATAATATCTGAACAAAGGCACCTTGCCTATTTAGGGCAACGTAACAGTGTAAAGGGCCTTCCCCAACCCAGTTATACTCAGCTTGGTAGCACTCCCTTGCTTTGCCTGCCTCCATGGCAGCTGGCGAAAAAAACTGGTTCCAGCTATAAGGAGTATTTGACCTCCTCCTCCTTGTGACTCCTAGAAGCCTAGTTCTGTCAAGTACAGATGTGATCCTGTCCTAGTAGACATTGGTATCCTGGACAATTATTCTGTTGCATTTCTCATTCCTTCAGATATCATTTTTGTGTATGCCACTGCAGCTGGGCAAACTCTTGGAAAGACAAATGTTTGCAGTCAATGTCCAGGTAGTACACAGGAGCCAGCTCAGGTATGGCATCACCGTGTCAACTGGAAAAGTTGTGGTGAAATTTAGATATCTGAATTGAAATTAGTAAAGGTCAGCAAGAAGGTATTATGCGATACGGCTGGGACCTTGGTGTGTGGATACAATTATATTAATAAGATGCCCTTTTAAGACCTCAATACCATTTCCAGTTATTTATTGTTTGATTGTTTATTTTATTTGGCATTGCAAGTAATACAAATCAAGTCTATGTGTGGTTTGGTTTTTATAGGGAACCTATAGGTTACAGATGGAAGTTTTATTGGCATATGTAATCCCATCCCACCATCCCATATACTGTAGAAAACCCTTTCTTATTTCTAGTTCCATTAAATCAGTTCCCATACTGCTGTTATCTTTTAATTCCCTACCTAATACTACTGGGTAATCAAATCCTTCAGTAGCCAAAGCTGTTTTTTTCATGGACTGGCCTAATAATAGCCTCTTTTCTGCTAGTGCAATTATTTTCCAAACATCCATGGAGTAAACATCCCTTTACTTAGTATTTCTCATACTGCACTTGTACAAATGGCACAATTAGCAGTTGAATGTTTTCTTTTTCTAACTCTGCTCAAAGACGATGTCAAGTCCCCAATTTAACCAATCCCCAGAAAGGGCTTTTCCAACAAATACATTCCAACAGAACTACATCTGACGGTAATTGCTTAGTGATGTTTGTTTAAATTGCCACCATATCTTCTCAGACTGAAGGAGCATTAATAGTGGGAACATACACGACATTATTTAATTATTATAGACACTTTAATTGCAGTAGAAGTTGATTGCTGCCATTAACATAAACCAGGCTCAATTACTACAATAAAATGCACAGGAGAGAGCTTACAACATAGCCACAGGAACTAAACCTAACTGCATGAGTTTTGCAAGATATTGCAGGGGCTCTGATTCTTCACACTGGCACAGTAGTTTCATTCATAAAGCAGTGCATACTTTAAAACTAAAGCTGCCAAAAGCATGTATTCCAGGCTTCAATAGGGTGCCAGTGGATTGAATCTTCCACCCTCTGTTGCTCAGCTTAGAGTAGGAAAATGTATGAGTGAATCATGGTGTAAGTCTTTGTAATTGGTTGGGAGTTACTCTAAGTCAGGCTGGAGGGCTCTACAAGTCAGGCCGGTACCTTCCCCTGGTTCTAGAAGCTTGGAGAAGTTTCCGGAAGCTAGTGGGTGAAGGGCGGGAGGTCCTGATCTGCATATTTATAGGGAATCTTGACAATCCCCAGGCAGGAAGCCTGGCAAGGTGGCTGGGCCAGCACATAAATATTGTGGAGCCTGGCTAGCAAAGGGGAGAAAAGGTCAGTGAGGAAGCTGTGTAGTGTGGCCTGGGAGGGGACCCTGGGGCTCTTCCTCCAGACTGGGAGCTGAGAAAGGAGGAATGAAAGAGGGATCTCCACTACCCTTCAGTCTCTTCAAGGAGACCCCTGGCTTACATGGAAGGACCTGGACAGCAGGAGGCCTGAACAGTAGTCTCTTCTGAAACAGCAGGATTTCCAGGGACAGTATGAGTACCTCTACACCCCCCAGGGCCATAAAGGGTTAAAGCTGCCTGATGTAATATCAAGCAAGCTTTTCTGGGACTGTATCCACAGGTTATTACCCAATCCCTTCTCCTGGGACAATTCACCAAAACAGCCGTGCGGCTGGTATTTTTCGGACATAGGGGACATAGAGCTCCCGCAACTTGTGACTTTGAAAAGATTCTACCCAGGGGAAACAGAGCTCCTAGAAGGAGATTCCTTTTATCGAATTCTGAGAGATTGTTACCGTTCCGGTGGGAATGCAGTGAAGTACATGTTCATTTACTGACTTACATAGAGAAGGAAGTTATCCTCATTTGTTGTACTTCAAACCAAGTTGGGCATCCCATAAACCCCATACCCTATCCCAGTAAAAACAACAACAAAAAAGTTCATAGACTGTCTTTTGTCTCTGTGTGAGAGTTTAAAATGTGCGTTGCCTGGCTGTGTAGGAAGAGGGGGACTCAAAAACGCAGCAGCCCTCTAGAGGGCAGTGCTACTCTTCTGTTGTATTCTTTGGGGACTGTAGTGGCCAAGGCACTGCCCCAGACAGTGTGAGCAGGCAAGGCTTTTGTGCTGTACATTATCCTTAGTGCAAAAAAAATGAAGCAACGAGAATGAGGTATCCTGGCACCACCTTAAGTATGACGTTTAAACTGCTTATATTTTGCCTTCTTCCCATTAGCTTGTAGTAAGGCTGAAGTGTGTATAGTTTAGTGAGCCAGCGGCCTGCCCAGGCTGGGGAAATGATTAAAGTGGATGTAAACCCAATGTCATCCTTTATAAACTACTGCCATAGGGGTTATCTATAAGGATATATGTCAGGAAAGGGTCCATCCGCTGGTAAGATATATCGTTTGGCATGCAGTACTGGGGTCCACCAGCAGGTGTCTCCTGGCAGTGTTGAACTGTCAGGAGAATATTTCCCTGCTGGTGTCATGTCATCTTTTGGCCGCAGTACTGATGTCCACCAGCGGATGGATCCCGGCAGTATGGAGCAGACAACACACACTGCGCTCAGCTGTGACATGAGGTCAATTACCAGCCTTATAAATACCCGGCAAGCCCTCATAGGCTTGCCTTGGTATCTCTCTCCCTGCACTCTAACCTTGCTGCCCGTTACTTTGACCTTGAGCCTGCATCTGCCTTGTCCTGACCTGACCTGATCTGATCCCATCCCTATCCTGAGCCTATCCCCTCTGTTCCTGGTTACCTTGGATCCCTGCCCTGTATCCCATCCATCCACCCTCTTCCTGTCCTGCTGGTTTGATCTCCCTGTGTATGACCTTGGCCTGGCTTTGTTTACGATATCTCCATTTCCTTGTATATATTGTTGTTTGTAGTGGGTTTGTTGTGTTGGTTTTGCACTGTTTATATTTCTTTATTTGTCACTTATTTATTAAACACCATTATTTCACTTATATGTGTTTTGGGTTTTCTCTGTGCAGTCCACACAGTCTGGTCAATTAGATTCCCTGACAGTATACCAAGGCCATCCCTGACCAGACGTGGCTGCATTGAGGAAACCATCCTGGTTTATCGGGTCTGCTAATATGGATTTCGATGAAATCCTTTATTATTCTCTGCTAGCAGAAGAGGATGGTGAATATTGTCGCCAGATTTTAAAAGGGTGGACTAGTGACAGGCTGATGGAAACTATCCGATCGGCTCATTCCCTAGTGGATCAGGGGTATATGTCTTTTGAAGATGTTCAGCCTCTGATCCAGTTATGTGCAAAACCAGCCCTGTCATGCATTCCCGAGGGAAGTGATGATTTTTCGCCCCCCTTCAATTATGGCCAAGTTGAATCCCTGGTTTGGCTGTTAGAGGATGATCCAGCCTATTTTATGGAACATTATTCCAACTGTTCACAGCAATTGTTGTCTAATTGCATCCAGTCGGTGCAATCCTTGATTAGGCAGGCTGTGTGTGAATCAGCGTTTGTTCAACCTGTGCTGCAGGTATGGTCAGATCTCCTGTCTTTTGCTAAGCCACAATACTCCAGCCCTGCCATTAATCCTCTGTCTCCCCAAAAATGTATCTCCCCGTCGCCTATGGCAACCTCAGCTACAGCCCAGTTTATCAAACCCCCTACCAAATACTACTACCCAGTCTCCAAGTGTAGCACCTATCCCGCCTTCAATCCACCTGTCTCTTCTCCTCCACCTGTAACAGTCCCACAAAACCCCTCTCTAGCTACAGTTCCTTGGTCTTCCTTCGATCCAGCTACTTTCTTTTCTTTCGGCCCTGCACCTACATACAAGACTGCACGGGCTAAACCAAAAAAGAAACAAAAATTCTTTCCTACCCACACGATCCTGCCAGTAACCCAACTTGCTTCCACACCAACTAACCCACCTGATTCTGTCAAACCAGTGCCTGCTACCGAGCCTGATGCGCCAGTGTCTTCTACGCAACCTGTTGTGCCAATGCCTGTGCCCGCTGTCCAGTTTGATGTCCCTGCCTTCCAGTCTGGTGTGCCCACCTTCCAGTCTGATGCACCCGCTCTCCAGTCTAATGCACCTGCAATCCAGTCCGATATGCCTGCCTTCCAGCCGGATGTCTTGAAGCTTGCCTTCCAGCCTGAAGTCCCGGTGCCCGCTTTTCAGTCTGTGCCCGCTCCCCAGTCTGATGTCTTCATGCCTGCCTCCCAGCCTGATGTCCCGAAGCTTGCTTTTCAGCCTGATGTCTTGGTTTCTGCCTTCCAGCTTGATGTCCCTGCCTTCCAGTCTGGTGTGCCCACCTTCCAGTCTGGTGTGCCCACCTTCCAGTCTGGTGTGCCCACCTTCCAGTCTGGTGTGCCCACCTTCCAGTCTGGTGTGCCCACCTTCCAGTCTGATGCACCCGCTCTCCAGTCTGATATGCCTGCCTTCCAGCCGGATGTCTTGAAGCTTGCCTTCCAGCCCGAAATCCCAGTGTCCATGTTCCAGTCTGACGCCCCAGCGACTATTGACCAGTCCGATGTACCTGCTGTTCTGCCCGATGTGCCAGCGCCTGTGTCTGCTGCTCAGTCTAAAGTTCCAGCACCCGCTGCCTGGTCGGATGTCTCGGTGCCGGCTTTCCAGTCCGCTTTCCAGTCTGATGTGCCAGTGTCTACTACTCAGCCAGTTGTGCCAATGCCTGTTTCCGCTGCCCAGTTTGAGGTCCCAGTGCCTGCTGCTCAGCCCGAAATTCCAGTGTCCATGTTCCAGTCTGACGCTTCAGCAACTACTGACCAGTCCGATGTACCTGTTCAGCCTGTTGTGCCGGTACCTGCTGTTCTGCCTGATGTGCCCACTGTTCAGCCTGATGAGCCTGCTTTCTGGTTTGATGTGACCATCCTCCAGCCTGATATCCTGGTACCTGTCTTCCAGCCTGATGTCGTGATGTTGGTATCCCAGCCTGAGGTTTCGGTGCCCGTGTCTCCGCCTGAAGTTTCGGTGCCCGTGTTTCAGCCTGGAGTTTCGGTGCCCGTGTCCCAGCTTGCTGAATCGGTGCCCGTTACCCAGTCTGTTGAATCGGTGCCCGTTACCCGGTCCGCTAAACTGGTGCCCGTTACCCAGTCTGCTAAACCGAAGTCCGTCACTTGGCCTGTCAAGCCAGTATCCGTTATCCGGCTTGCCGAACCAGTGCCCGGTGTCCAGCTCGCTGGGTCGGGGCCTGTTACCCAGCCCACTGGGCCGGGGTCCGTTACCCAGCTTGCTGAGCCAGTGCCTGTAATCCGGCCTGCCCTTACGGTGCTCGCTGTTCGGCCCAATGTTCCAGAGCCTGCTGTCCATCTCGATGACCCGGAGCCTGCTGCCCAGCTCGATGACCCGGAGCCTGCTGCCCAGTTCAATGACCCGGAGCCTGCTGCCCAGTTCGATGACCCGGAGCCTGCTGCCCAGTTCGATGACCCGGAGCCTGCTGCCCAGCTCGATGACCCGGAGCCTGCTGCCCAGCTCGATGACCCGGAGCCTGCTGCCCAGCTCGATGACCCGGAGCCTGCTGCCCAGCTCGATGACCCGGAGCCTGCTGCCCAGCTCGATGACCCGGAGCCTGCTGCCCAGCTCAAGTTGTTCCTGTGTGCTGCCCAGCTCAAGTTGTTCCTGTGTGCTTCCCAGCTCAAGTTGTTCCTGTGTGCTGCCCAGCTCAAGTTGTTCCTGTGTGCTGCCCAGCTCAAGTTGTTCCTGTGTGCTGCCCAGCTCAAGTTGTTCCTGTGTGCTGCCCAGCTCAAGTTGTTCCTGTGTGCTGCCCAGCTCAAGTTGTTCCTGTGTGCTGCCCAGCTCAAGTTGTTCCTGTGTGCTGCCCAGCTCAAGTTGTTCCTGTGTGCTGCCCATCTCAAGTTGTTCCTGTGTGCTGCCCATCTCAAGTTGTTCCTGTGTGCTGCCCATCTCAAGTTGTTCCTGTGTGCTGCCCATCTCAAGTTGTTCCTGTGTGCTGCCCAGCTCAAGTTGTTCCTGTGTGCTGCCCAGCTCAAGTTGTTCCTGTGTGCTGTCCAGCTCAAGTTGTTCCTGTGTGCTGTCCAGCTCAAGTTGTTCCTGTCCGCTGCCCAGCTCAAAGACTCTGACATGCCAGCCGTCTGCCCGGATGTGCCTGATGACCAGCCTGAAATGCCTTCTTCCACCATTCTGCCTGATGTCATAGACCATGGACAATTAAGACCAGTTGGAGCGTCCGGAGGCCGCTCCTTTAGGGAGGGGTACTGTCAGGAAAGGGTCCATCCGCTGGTAAGATATATCATTTGGCATGCAGTACTGGGGTCCACCAGCAGGTGTCTCCTGGCAGTGTTGAACTGTCAGGAGAATATTTCCCTGCTGGTGTCATGTCATCTTTTGGCCGCAGTACTGATGTCCACCAGCGGATGGATCCCGGCAGTATGGAGCAGACAACACACACTGCGCTCAGCTGTGACATGAGGTCAATTACCAGCCTTATAAATACCCGGCAAGCCCTCATAGGCTTGCCTTGGTATCTCTCTCCCTGCACTCTAACCTTGCTGCCCGTTACTTTGACCTTGAGCCTGCATCTGCCTTGTCCTGACCTGACCTGATCTGATCCCATCCCTATCCTGAGCCTATCCCCTCTGTTCCTGGTTACCTTGGATCCCTGCCCTGTATCCCATCCATCCACCCTCTTCCTGTCCTGCTGGTTTGATCTCCCTGTGTATGACCTTGGCCTGGCTTTGTTTACGATTACGGTATCTCCATTTCCTTGTATATATTGTTGTTTGTAGTGGGTTTGTTGTGTTGGTTTTGCACTGTTTATATTTCTTTATTTGTCACTTATTTATTAAACACCATTATTTCACTTATATGTGTTTTGGGTTTTCTCTGTGCAGTCCACACAGTCTGGTCAATTAGATTCCCTGACAATATACATGCCTCCTGCATGTATCTTTACCTGTCAAATGTCTCCCCTCTGTCTGTTATTAGACCCGAAAAACTGCATATTCTGTGGGTGGGTCTGTTGTCTGGAGCTCGGTGGGTGGAGTCGTGATGTCAGTAGACTCCCCGCCCACCTCTACACCCCCCTTGTCAATATGCATTTTCTCTTGTGAATTTCTTACACTGAACTTCTGCTGAACTTCTGCTATGATCTCTAACATCCAGTGAAAAGACAGGAAAGTAACCACATGACTTCAGCATGCCAAATCATGCTGAGGTGTGGAACAGCCAATCCTTGCAGAGCTGCTGAAGAAAGAAGTGGGAGAGGGAATTAAAAAATAATGCCTGTGTCTTAGGCTGTCACTCACAGCAAGGGGGAATATTTGACAAAGTTTTTCTCAGTTTGTCAAGATTTTTCTCACTGAACAATAAAAGAGGATTGCTCAGAGATGGATTAACTCTGTGTGGCAAGACTGGGCTCAAATGATAGGAAATCTTATACTCTACAGTATGATATAAAAAAAAAAAAAAATTCGGGTTTACATCCACTTTAAGTGTTTTTAGTTCAGCTCCCGGGCTTTTGGTCCCAGCCAGCCCTCCTGTAATAAAAAAAAAAGGAGAACCGCTGAGGTCAAGCGGCCGTGCTCCAGGAGCCAGGTTATGGTGAGTCCAGTGAGTTCCAGCCTCAACTGTGAGTGCAATTGTTGGCGCTACTGAGGAAACCATGGTTTTCAGAAGAGTTGCAAGCCACTGACATTGCTTTAATGGACTCTCACCTCATGGAGGTATGCTTGGGCCACTACATTATACTAGTCAGGATTAGCGAAAGGACATTTCCAAGCCCCTCCTGGATGTCACAAGCACTGTGGTCATGCCGAACACTGATCAAAAGATACCCTCGTTGATAGCCATAGAGGCTTCCCCTGCTGCTAATTCTCCTGAATCGCCAGAGTCTCTACCACCTTCACTCGATCGCCCAGAGAAGCTTTTTAAGGTGTCCTGAGCACCCTTCTGTTTGACAGTAGAGAGGAGGAACATCCCACCTCTCCTGAGGTTGTCATGTCCCTACCTTGGGTTCCCAAGAAGGCGACAGCTCCACCACCTGTGCCTATCTCATGGGACGACTGGCCCCCACAAAGACCACACTGCCCAGCGGACGCTTATCTCCCGCAAGGGTGTGTCCCCTTAGGCCAGAAGTTCACCTGGTTTTCTCGGCTTTAGAGGTTCCTTGACAATTACGTTTTTAATACCTATAGGTATGTTTTCACCTACGTGCCAGAGGACTTTCAGGCAGCTTGAGGAGGAAAGACCAAATATCTATAGTTGAGCTGTCTGGGAGAAGTGTACCAGGACATCACTGGTGCCAGAATGAATTTATAAAGGCTCACTTCCACCAAATTTACCGTGACTGGAACATTGGCAGACACATCTACATGGATCTGGTGGAGCTGGTGGTGCCAGAATGAATTTTTATTGAAGCTCAGTTCCACCAAATTGTCAGACTAGGAGCATATAACAGGTAACAGTTCAGGTGTTCTGATTATGCAAAGAGTTCAAGAACAAGAGCACATACCATGAGCAGGTCTGAGCAGAGCAGGTCAGCTGGGTCAGCTGTAGATGAACATAGATGTTTGCTGGACCTTGTAGTTCACCGCTGCAGATGAGGATAGATGTTGTCTGGAGCTTGTAGTTCACCGCTGCAGGTGAGGCTAGATGTTGTCTGGTGCTTGTAGTTCACCGCTGCAGATGAAATTACTACAGTAGAATCAGGCAAAGCGTAGTCTAGGCAAGCTGGGTCATACACAGGAAGATCAGAGTCCAAACATTACCGAATCAGAAGCAAGCAAACAGGGTCAAACGAGTCGGGTCATACACGAAATACACAGAGCAGATCTCAGCTGGATCAAACACAAGGTAAACTCTAACACGAGCACTGATTGAATGCTGATACAAGTGATTTAAAGGTGAGCTGGCCAATCACTGTTGTTTCCCAGGCAAAGGCTGTGTCAGGTGAGTTGTGCTGGGTCCTAAAGGGATCCTAGTACTGACAGTACCCCCCCTTTCTCGAGGGGTTGCTCCTGCACCCCCAAGCTTACTAGGATAACGAAGATGGAACTTCTTCTTAAGTCAGTCAGCATGAAGATCACGAGCTGGGACCCAAGAACGATCCTCTGGGCCGAAACCTTTCCAATGAACGAGATATTGTAAGGAATTGTGCACTCGTCTGGAATCAAGAATAAATGCCACTTCATATTCCTGACTGTCCAACACATCCACAGGTTCTGGTTCATTTACTTGGAGGCTGGAATGAACAGGTTTCAACAATGAAACATGAAAGACATTTGGAATGTGCATGGATGGGGGGAGTTTTATTCTATAGGATACAGGATTAACAATCTCTGAAATTTCATAGGGCCCGATGAATTTTGGGCCAAGTTTTTTAGATGGAACATGCAGGGACAGATTCCTAGATGATAGCCACACTTTGTCACCAACTTTATATCCTGGTGCCTTTGAGCGCCTCTTGTCAGCCACTTTCTTAAAAGCCTGCTCAGAGCGAGAAATAGCACGATTAACATCAGATTTTGGAGTGTGTAAACCCTCGAGGATGCAACCCGTAAACACAGAAGAAAGGAGAGGTCCCTGTAGATGTGCTGGCACAATTATTAAAGGCAAACTCTGCCCATGGCAGGACGTTTACCCACTCCACCTCATCATTGGCCATCAGACAACGTACCATCTTCTCTAGAGTCTGATTAGTCCTTTCTGTTTGGCCGTTTGTCTCAGGATGATATGCTGAAGAATATGATAACTTAATCCCCAGCTGAGAGCAAAGGGCCTTCCAAAACTGGGCTATAAACTGAGAGCCACGGTCTGAGACAATGTTAATTGGTGCCCCATGGAGCCTGAAAACATGTTCAATGAATAAAAAAGCAAGTTCTTTAGCAGATGGAAGTTTCGGAAGCGGAACAAAGTGGGCCATTTTACTGAACCTGTCTACCACCACCCAGATCGTGGAACATCCCTGGGACGGAGGCAAGTCAGTGATAAAGTCCATAGATAAATGGGTCCAGGGACAGGTAGGTATTGGTAGAGGACGTAGGAGACCGGGCGGCTTAGAGGTACTGCTCTTGCTTCTGGCACAAACTTCACAGGCCTGGATGAAGGCTCACACATCCTGCCTAATTGATGGCCACCAGAGGTTGCAAGAGATAATCTCAAAAGTTTGTATAAACCCCGGATGTGCTGCAGGTTTTGATGCATGTACCTGCTGCAATACCTGCAAACGAAGAGCCAGGGGCACAAAAAGCATACCAGAGGGAGTGGAGGGAGGGGCTTCAGCCTGTGCAGGTAACAAGGCCTCAGAGATGTCAGTCTGGGTGAAAGCCAAAATCCTATCCTCAGAGATAATGGGTTGTGGAGGAAGCAGAGGAGGAGACTCTGATAAAAAGCTGCAAGACAAGGCGTCAGTCTTAATGTTTTTTGGCCCTGGTAAATATGAAATTGTGAAGTCTAATCTGGAGAAGAACAATGACCACCTGACTTGATGTGTGTTCAGTCTTTTAGCAGAACGGATGTATTCAAGGTTTTTGCGGTCAGTCAGAACTATGAATGGATAGCGAGCTCCCCCCAGCCAATGTCTCCATTCCTCCAAAGCGAGCTTTATGGCTAGAAGTTCTCTGTTGCCTATATCATAATTGCGCTCTGCTGGGGAATATTTACGAGACAAGAAGGCACAGGGTTGGATGGCAGCATTTACAGAATCCTTTTGTGACAAAAGCGCCCCCACCCCTACTTCAGATGCATCGACCTCCACAATAAAAGGTAGCTCAGGAACAGGATGGCGTAGGATTGGTGCAGAGGTAAAGGCTTTCTTTAACTGAGTGAAGGCTGCCTGGGCTTCAGTAGTCCATTTAAAGGTAGTCTGAGTCTTCCTGGTGAGAGATGTGATGGGATGTGCAATAGTGGCAAAGTTCTTAATGAATTTTTGATAGAAATTTGCAAAGCCCAGGAAGCGCAGAACTGCCTTCAGATCTGAAGGTGGTGCCCAGTCTAAAATGGCTTGAATCTTGGCTGGATCCATGGTGAGGCCTGTGTCAGAAATTAGGTAGCCTAGGAAAGGTACTTGTTTAACATGAAATGAACATTTTTCAGGCTTTGCAAAAAGGGAGTGAGTCTTTAATCGGGCCAAAACCGAGCAGACATGCTTCTGATGTGTTTCAAGATTGGGAGAATATATCAAAATATCGTATAAATATACAAGCATGAAGCGACCCAACATGTCACAGAAAATGTAATTCATAAAGTTCTGAAAGACAGCTGGTGCATTTCTGAGACCGAAAGGCATGACAAGACATTCGTAATGACCATCCTTGGTGTTAAAGGCTGTCTTCCACTCGTCGTCTGTACGGATGCGCACCAGATTATAGGCTCCCCTTAAGTCCAGTTTGGAGAAGATTTTGGCTCCCTGGATTTGAGAGAACAATTCTGTGATGAGAGGAAGAGGATACCGATTGGGAACAGTTATTTTATTTAGACCTCTGTAATCAACACAAAGTCTCAGTCCCCCATCCTTCTTTGAGACAAAGAAGCATCCTGCTCCTGCGGGAGAAGTGGAGGGATGGATGAAACCCTTAGCTAGGTTTTCCTGGATGTATTCTTGCAAGGCAAGATTCTCTGGCTCAGACAGTGGAAAGACTCTCCCTCGAGGAGGTGTAGTGTCGGGCAAGAGGTCAATGGGACAATCATAACTGCGATGAGGAGGTAAAGTGTCAGCAATCCCTTTAGAAAACACATCCCAAAAGTCCTTATAACAAAGTGGAATCTGTTCCATTCCCACTTGACAGGTAGCAAGTCGAACAGGGTGCTGGATGCAGTTCTTTTTACACTGGTTGGACCAAGCCAGAATATTTCCTGTTCGCCAGTCAATTACAGGATTGTGCTTCTGAAGCCAAGGAAGGCCAAGGATTAAAGGAGTGGATGGAGAGTCAATGACAAGACATGAAATCTTCTCCCAATGCAAAGCCCCCAATTGTAACTGGAAAGGGTTGGTGAACTGGAGCACTAGATCTTGTGAGAGAGGCCGATTATCCACGAAAATCGGGCGGACTGGGTAATCTAGAGCATGAGTTTCCAGGGACAAAGAGGTAATCAGAGTCTTATCAATAAAATTCTCAGCGGCTCCAGAATCTACCACGGGCAGCAGTTCATGAGCCCCTGTCCCAAAGTGAATGACAGCGGGTAAAAGAATACGATTGTCCCCCTGGGGAGATGAAAGCAGACCTATGGTAACCTCCCCGCAATTACCTAGGTCCTGGAGTATCCCGGACGTGTAGGGCACGAACGGAGCATATGACCCTTGAGGCCACAATACAGAGTCCCATGTTACGCCGGCGCCCGGGTGGAGCCTAACTGCATAGGTTCTTCCTCAGATTTGGCACTGGAGGTGGAATAGTCAGGTAGCAAGGGAGGTATATAGTTTGCCACAGCTGTAGTTTGTTCTCGTCTCCTCTCTCGCTGGCGGCGGTCAATTCTAATGGCTAGACTCATAGCCTCCTCCAGTGAGGCTGGGTAGAAGAAGTTGACCAGAGCATCCTTAATTGCATCTGAAAGGCCCATTCTAAACTGGCTGCGGAGAGCTGCATCATTCCAGCCAGATTCCGGGGCCCACCTGCGAAACTCTGAGAAATACATTTCAGCTGTGGTAGTTCCTTGCTTTAAGTTACGCAGGGTTGATTCTGCAGTAGCAGCACGATCTGGATCATCATATAGCAACCCTAGGGCTTCAAAGAAGGCATCTACTGTTAGCAATGCTGGATGGTTTGGCTCCAGGTTAAAGGCCCAAGCCTGGGGGTCACCCTGTAGTAGAGAGATAATGATTTGAACCCTCTGAGTTTCAGGGCCAGATGAGGATGGCCTTAACTTGAAATATAATTTGCAGCTGTTTTTAAAGTTGCAAAACCCTTTACGGTCACCAGAAAACCGGTCAGGCAAAGGAATTTTTGGTTCAGATCAAGTTTTTGTAGCGGTGGTAGTAGAAGGAGATTGCACCTTGGTGAGCTCTGTGGCCATTTCCTGAACTTGATGGGATAAGTGGCAAAGTTCCTGTGCAAACAACTGAGCCTGCTCAGGATCCATGATAGGTTTCCCTTATTATGTATGGCTTGTGTTAATGTCAGACTAGGAGCATATAACAGGTAACAGTTCAGGTGTTCTGATTATGCAAAGAGTTCAAGAACAAGAGCACATACCATGAGCAGGTCTGAGCAGAGCAGGTCAGCTGGGACTTGTAGTTCACCGCTGTAGATAAAGGTAGATGTTTGCTGGACCTTGTAGTTCACCGCTGCAGATAAGGATAGATGTCTGGAGCTTGTAGTTCACCACTGCAGGTGAGGATAGATGTTGTCTGGTGCTTGTAGTTCACCACTGCAGATGAAGGTACTACAGTAGAATCAGGCAAAGCGTAGTCTAGGCAAGCTGGGTCATACACAGGAAGATCAGAGTCCAAACAGTACCGAATCAGAAGCAAGCAAACAGGGTCAAACGAGCCGGGTCATACACAAAATACACAGAGCAGATATCAGCTGGATCAAACACAAGGTAAACTCTAACACGAGCACTGATTGAATGCTGATACAAGTGATTTAAAGGAGAGCTGGCCAATCACTGTTGTTTCCCAGGCAAAGGCTGTGTCAGGTGAGTTGTGCTGGGTCCTAAAGGGATCCTAGTACTGACAACCGTGACTGGAACATTGGCAGACACATCTACATGGATCTGGTGGAGCTGGTGGTGCCAGAATGAATTTTATTGGAAGCTCAGTTCTTCCAAATTTACCATGACTGGAACATTGGCAGACACATCTACATGGATCTGCTGGAGCTGGTTAAACCGGGCTATGCTTACCCGGTTGTCCACCAAGTTGCATCGCGGAAACCCACCCAGTTACAGGAATGAAAATTTGGTTGCCAGATCCAAATTTTTAAGTAGAGGTAAAAGTTGTTTAATTGGCATGCTGTTTTTGCACTGTGTAGTAGGTTATTGTGCCAAGAGTTTATATGGTTCATGGTTTATGTTTATTTATTCTATGCTGTATTCTTCTTTAAAAGTTAAGCGCAGCTGGGACAGCATGCGAAAAGGGGAGGGCAAGTGTAGGCAGGTCAAAGCATGTATAGTTTAGAGAGCCAATGGCTGGCCCAGGCTGGGGAAAGGATTAGGTGTTTCTAGCTCAGTTCCTGAACATGTAGTGCTAGCCAGCCCACCTGTGCTATAAAAAGGGGGACGACTGAGTTCCAGGGGCCGGTTCAAGGATCCAGGCTTTGCTAGGTCCAGTGTGTTCCAGCCTCACCTGTGAGCACAATCTTTGGCGCTACTGAAGAAACTGGGGTTTTTGGAAGACATCCAAGCCATGGACAATGCCTTTATGGACTCTCACCTCATGGAGATATGCATGGGTCACTCCAATTTTCTAGTCAGGATAAGGGAAAGGCCCTTGTCCATATTGAACTGTTATGCTGCATTTCTTCAGTAAAGTTAAATTAACCATTATGAGCATAGTCTTAAGTTATTCAAAGGGGTGTATGTTGGTTTTGGTGTGTCAAAAGAACTTGGTCACAAGGTACAGGAAGGAAGGTGTTAATGAGAACGCATGAGGTCCACGCTAGGTGGTTGGCGCAACCCTATTCTGTTACTGAGTGTGAGGTAATGGAGGTTTGCTGGACTGGGCATGGGAGGGACATGCTGAGCCTGCGCCCAGTCCAGCATCAGATACAGAAAAATTGGGTATACTGTGGATAGGACTTTTACAGGCACGGTAAGAAAAATCACAAATAAAATACAAAAAAGTTTATTGTACAAATATATTAAAAACAGAGAAAAGGGATTAAAAACAGTAAATGTCCCATATACATAATGATCACATCAAAAGCCATGTGTATACTCAATAAAGATCAAACAGAATCATAGATAAGGGAAGTGAAATCCAGCGAGTTTCTACTTTCGTAGTCTTCTTTAGGGGTTAATACAATGGGTAAATCCTAGAAAAAAGAATACTAGCCAAGCAGTACAAAAATATAATAGAAAAACCATCATTTAATAACAACATAACATCATAAGACAGAGCACAAACACATAATTGGAACACTCACAGTGTTATTGTCTGAGACCAACCCAATTAGAAAACACCCCAGGATTCCATCAGGCAGCCAAGTGGACAAAGAGGGATTCACAGGACAATAGCCACTAATGAAGATTGTATATATATATAAATATCTCCTTCATGGTTTGGACTTTGCCTTCTGCCCAGGATAATGCACACATACTTTCACTATGCACAATGATTTGCACAATGCGCAAATCATCTGCTATGGACGAGATGGGGATACCATAGCCATATACATGTACAGGGCTGCGATCAGGGTCCCTCCTTTAGGCCTATGACGGCCTACTCTTTTCATGTGCACCTGGCACTTTACAATGCTGATTGGAAGAGGCACGACTAACACTATTATGCGGAACTTGCCCAGTTTGGGGATTGGTTATTTAGCAGTCCCACCCACTTAGTTGGGTGCCCACATTGTCTGTGTACTACCATGTCATTTTGTTTGAACACCTTGTGTGCTGTCAATTATGTCTCCTGTCTGCAGTAGGTGCTCTGCTGCTTCTCAGCCCACTTTGGTTGTATTATTGATCATTGTCTTGCCATTCCTCTAATGTTGGGCACCTTCATATCTTCATATCTGTTTCCCTACACAGGTGTCCCCAAAGTGCCTAGCTTGGGGTTTCTCTAGCTTTTTTTTGTGGCATTTCTGTGTGACTTTTTTTTTTTTTTTGAGAACCCTGGTAAATATGTTTAATAAATATTTATAATTTTTGTTATCGAATTTACAGTATACAGTTTACTCTGTGTACATCCTTTTATATAGGATGTCTTAGCAAGTCTTATTTGTTAATTACAATATTTGTTTCCATCTTGGGTTTACAGATGATTTCTCACTGCGTATTAAATTCTTTCCTCTCCCCCCCCTCTCCAACATGGGTGGTTTGGGTTATGCAAGTTTCATACCGCCTCTTCAGAGACCTTCTTGACTTTGTTGCTCTGTTCGTAGATTAAGTAGGTTATAAGTTTGAGTATATAATAGGGATGGGCTATGTTATATGAACTAACATGACTGAGAAATGTATATATGTACACTCGAAATTAGTGACTATTGTCCCTTAAATCCCTCTTTGTCCACCTGGTTCCCTGATGGAATACTGGGGTGTCTTACAATTGGGTTGGTCCCCACCAATAACATTGTTAGTGTTCCAGTTATGTATTTGTGCTGTGTCTGAAGATTTTATGCTTTTATGAAATAATGCTTTTGCTATTCTATTTTGTACTCCTTGGCTTTTCTTTTTTTCTAGAATTTAAATTAACCCCCAGAAGAAGACAAGTTGAAACGCGTTGGGGTTCACTTCTATTATCTATGATCCTGTTTGATCTTTATTGATGGGTATTCACATGGCTCTCGATCATTATGTATATGGGATCTATACTGGTTTTAATCCTTTTTCTCTGTTTTTAATATATTTGTACAAAAAAACTTTTTTGTATTTTATTTGTGATTATTTTTCTTAGAGTGCCCGTAAAAGTCCCATCCATAGTATACCCTCTTTTTCTCATCTCTTCCTGGGATGTGGCACCATCTCTTGGGCATGTGTGATCTGTCTGACATAATTTACTTATACACCAGATACAGTGTGTAGTGACATTTACAAGTCACTTTTCAGAGGAACACTGTATTATTACTGCACACAGAGAAAGCCAGGGAACTGCCTTAAAGTGTTTGTAAAAGTTTGTTTTCCTTTTTTAAATAACAAACATGTTATACTTACCTGCTCTGTGCAAGGGTTTTGCACAGAGCAGCCATGATCTTCCTCTTCTGGGGTGCCCTGTCGGGGCTCCTGACTCCTCCTCTTCATCGGGTACCCCCGCTGAGACCCGCATTCCCTGAGGGCACTCGTGCGATTGCGCTCACGAGTCCCGCTGCCGCGTCCATTGACACAGACAGCAGGACTCGGCCCCGCCCCCCTGCTCCCGTGTCACTGGATTTGATTGACAGAAGCGGGAGCCAATGGCTCCTCCTGCTATCAATCTATTCAGTGAGGACGAAGACATCGGCTGGAGCCGCTGGGCTTGTGCTCTGCCCTTTAACGATCGGGTTCAGGTAAGAAAAAAGGGGGCTCTGTGGCGCAACTGCAGCACAGAAGGTTTTTCACCTTAATGCATTCTATGCATTAAGGTGAAAAACCTTGAGACTTTAATGTTTGATAAGTGATCGTAGTCTCTGCCTGGTCCCATTGATGACTGCGCTCCACGTGAATGGTACACCTGCGTGTACGAGCACAGATGACCCCGCCTCCCAACAAGCTTACCACCACCATCATCAAGAATAATTAGAAAAGCTAGGCAAAATGCTTATCAGGGTAACATGGATACTACTGCAAATGGCAATAACAGCCTGCATGTTTCCCATGTGACGTTTGTCTTTTAAAGCTTCCTCTACATTTCATAACAAAGTACCTAAATATCTGTAGACTTGTGATTAAAACATGCTTCAAAAGCAGAAAAACAGAGTCTCTCTACGCAAACACTTAAAACCCATAAACCTCACAGCATAGCAACCCAATCGAAGGTTTTTAATTATACAGCAAAACACAATCTGGAATTCAGTGGGTGTTTACTCTTAGCTGACTTCCTACGGTTTACTAAGTGGTCCATTACATTTTTCCTGATAAAAAATAAATTGTATTTATTAGAAACATCAATTATCAAAGAGGAGTAACACCCCCGACACATACTGACTGTACATACTGTATATGAATAAATGAATGTGTTCTTTAAGGCATCCCGCAGGACTGGAGCCCATTAATTAAAACTAGATGATAGGAACATGGTTTCAATTCCAGGTATTGTTTTTCGGTTGGAAACAGAGCTGTGTCTGGGAGATACAGCTGCCAGAGTGAAAAGCAAGGATCACATTTTTATTATTTTTAATGGGCTCATCACACTAAATATATTTGCCAGAATATAGCGCCTAGTAAGTTAATGTGTATGTAAACCTTTGCAATGATCTTCTAAGCTCACTTTTGGTCTGTTAAATATACAATTGAAAGTGTTTTTTTTATACCTGCTGGTAAGTGCAATATGTACCTACAGTACTGATCGTGCCAGAAATTTTGTAAGATGATAACTGGTAAAGAACATGTATACATTTCCAACTAATTCAAACAGATTATGAAAGCTGAACAAACATGGACCCTTTGCGTCAATGTCTCTAAGGTTCAATCAGGGTAACATGTAGCTACCTAGCATGGTCTCTAACAAGGCCTCATTTTCATTTGCATTGCTCTCTAAAAAGTGATCAACATTAGATCGTGGCCCCATTCATTTGAATAGGACATGTTCGGTGGGCACTACCGACACGGGTATATAAGCAAAGCATCAAGGCTACTGCATATGTACACCCTTGTCCATTACCTTTCAAGCTAAAGGGTGAACGGTTGAGGGGTATAAAAAAAAACAACTCCCCCCCTCCCACAACCGCTAGGGTAAATCAGTCCTAAAACTCTACAACAGGAAGTCATGTTGGTGAACAGGTGAACAACTGCAGGTATCTGAGGCCCAAAGAGACCACTATAACAAGAATCAGTACTCTGGCAGCAATCAGGGATGAGCTCTCCATGGTAGCTAGGCCTTTTGGAGAAGCTGTGCACTGTTAGTCCCTGACTTGGTTGCTTGCACGCCGGATCTGACAATGGAGGGCTTCTCATCTGGCTGTAGATCACTTGTTCTGCTTAATCAGGTATGGTCCTTCTAAGCTGCTGAGGGAGGGAAGCTGAGGAACTTATCTTCCCTGGGCATGTCCAGGAACCCAGAGAGTTGTGAGAATTTGAGCTAAAGGCGGCTGCACCTTCAACTGAGCATGGCAAGTATGTGGACACTACACTATACCTGTTCTCTCTGTGAACTAAAGAACACCTTCCTCCTATGTTATAAAGATGAGGAAACAGAGATGTGTTCTGTAGTCCCAACAAACGTCCTGTCAGGAAATGTCAATGCTGCTCCTCCAAAGATACAGTACACTGGTTGAGCGTTGTCATCCTAAGACAGGAAGTGTGCTACTGGCACCATGTGAAAAAGTAAAGGGAAAAATTTCTGAAAAACAAAAGTAATGCAGTCATCAAATCTAATTTGCACGCTGAAATATTTGCGTTTATTTAGGGTTAATATCAAGTTTCTATGGTAGTTAGCCCTTATAGTAGCCCAACCCGAGGTTCCCTGGGGTGCGAAGTCTTAGCCCCAACCTGCTTCTTCTCCAGCAAATTGGAATCAGGTCACAGCCCCCAGGAATGCCCAGCTGAAGAAGCTGGGACCACTCACGTTTGCAGAGTACAGATGGTAGGAAACAGTAGAGAATTCACAAAACAAGCCGAGGTCAGGGCAGGTGGCAGGCTGGCAAAAAATGGTAGATGAAGCTGGGGTCAGTACAAAGGAAGTCAGACACAGAATACAAGTGATACACTGATGTTGGCAGAGAAGGCCTGGTTGCAGTCTTCACTTTAATTCATCTCAAAGGTGTTCTATCGGTTTGAGGTCAGGACAGACCAGTCAAGTTCCTCCATCACAAATTCACTCATCCATGTCTTTATGGACCTTGATTTGTGCACTGGTCCAAATCATTTGGTGGAGGGGGGATTACAGTGTGTGGTTGTTTTTCAGGGGTTGGGCTTGGCCCCTTAGTTTCAGTGAGTGGAACTCTTAAGGCATCAGCATACAGCATACCAAGACAATTTGGACAATTTCATTCTCTCAACTTTGTGGGAAAAGTTTGGGGATGGCCCCTTCCTTTTCCAACATGACTGCGCACCAGTGCGCAAAGCAAGGTCTATAAAGACATGGATGAGCGAGTTTGGGGTGGAGGAACTTGACTGGCCTGCATTAGAGCAGAAAACAACAGAGCAGCGCTCTATGGGTAAAACTCATAGATACTTATAAACCATTGGCTAAGTAAAAAGTTAGTTTATTGCACTTGAGAAAGATGAACAACTGTCAGATATAAAAACTTGCGGAAGTTGTAAAAAACAGTCATAGGAGCATATAGCCAATATACATACTAGTATAAAATGTTAAATAAATGGTACCACGGTGACATCCAGGTAGGAAAGGGTTAACATCATCCAGTTGGCCTGTTGGTTAAGCATGGAAAAAGATGTAATGAACCATGTGAGATAATGATGGAAGCCCGGTGGAAGGGGGTTTGTGTGACAGCCCTCTGCCTCAAGCTTTTGGTCAAGCTCCGCTGGTGTCCAGGATGGAGACCGCAATGGCGAAAGGACACTATCCAGGAAGCTGTGAAATGCTGAAGCTGGTCGCGGGAGTGAGCCACGCTGAGCCACAGACAGTGTGGTATGACATCCACCGCTGGGAGATGGAGCCGGGAGAGACGAACAAACCCACTGGAGCCGGGTGCACTTGATGACGTCAGGGCCACGCCGGAAACAAGGGGAAACAGGAAGCCCATCTATAGTGGTGAACAGCAAGCTCTGGGTTGTCGTGGCTTACATGTTTTGCGCTCATGCACTTTTTCAAAGTTTTAAAGGAAGCTGCAACAACAGTATTTAAAACCATTGAAGGGGATGGGGAGGGGGTGGAGATAACAAGCCTGATGTATGTTGTTAACCCCTCTCAACCCTATGGCTTAAAATGAAAAAAAAACGTTATAAGATGCCAAATGCATATGAGCATAATGTGCTCAGAGAAGGGGTTATTGGCCCAGACATGCCTCTCCTCCCAGTTCTCCATCGTAGAGCTACACGATTAATCGCAGAGAATCGCAACCCAGGATTCTGACCATTAAACAAATTAGTATTGTTGTCATCTGAAAAGCGTGCGCCGCACAGCGATCGATGGTGTCGGCGGGAAGCTGGCATCACTATTGTGGCCGTGGAGTGAGGTTACCTGTTACGGAGCAGAGGGGAGCCTTCGGAGCTAGCGTGAAACGCTAATGGCGGGGGATTCCGGAACTGACGTCAGCAAAGTATGTGATTGGTCAGTATGTTTCTTCTTCCCAGAGGCACTGACGAAATGCGAGCTGCTGCTATACTGCTTTATTTTTTTTAAGAATCAACAAATGTATTTTATTCTCTCCCAGTCCCAATTAATCTCTTTCAATCAATCTCTCAAATTCAATCAATCTCTCTCAAATCAATCGCTCTCAATCAATCTCTCTCAATCAATCTTTCTCTCAATCAGTCGCTCTCAATAAATCAATCTCTCTCTCAATCAACCAATCTCTCTCAATCAATCTCTCTCAATCTCTGTCAATCAATCTCTCTGTCAATCAATCTCTCTCTCAATCAATCGCTCTCAGTCAATCTCTCTCTCAATCAATCTCTCTCAATCAATTAATCTCTCTCTCAATCACTCAATCAATCAATCTCTCAATAAATCTATCTCTATCAATCTCTATCAATCTCTCTTTCTCCTAAAAAAAATTATGTCGCGTGAATCGTGAGAAAATCGTGATCTTTTTATTCAAAGCAAGAAAATCGTGATTCTCATTTTGGCCAGAATCGTGCAGCTCTAAACCATAGTGAGATTAGCGTAAACTGGGGCGAAATTTGCCCCCATAGCTGTTCCCTTGCATTGGAGATAAAATTGATCCAAAAAAAGTAAAACAATTATGCCGTAAACGTAAATCTATGCTTTAGAGCAGGGATATGCAATTAGCGGACCTCCAGCTGTTGAACTACAAGTCCCATCATGCCTCTGCCTCTGGGTGTCATGCTTGTGGCTGTCAGAGTCTTGCTATGCCTCATGGGACTTGTAGTTCTGAAACAGCTGGAGGTCCGCTAATTGCATATCCCTGCTTTAGAGAAAGAACTCACATTGTGTAGAATTTATCTCTCCATTTTTTTTTAGAAAGTATTGCACAGCGGTAATTCCAACCTTGTGGGGTATGGATGCGTACAGTGAGGCAACATCCAAGGAAGCCCACAAGTATCCCTCTTGCCAAGAATAATCTTGTAAGATGTCGATGACATGACTGGAATCCCTGATAGACGATGAGAGTTGGCAAACTATGGGCTGTCGTGAAAAGTCTATATGTCAGGGCTGGGCTCAGACCTTCCTTCTCTGAGCTGGCTGCTCAGCTGTCAGCTAATTGCCAGGTCCCATCTCTCTCCACAGTTACCCAGCTGTTATTGATATCCTGCTCATCAGTCCTGCCTACTTAAGCTGTCCAGTCCAGAAGAGCTCTGCCTTCGCCTTGGTCAACATCACAAGAAACATCTCCTGCGTTCCTGTTTAAAGGCTGGCTTTGCTGACATCCCTTCTAGCTCCGGATCCTGCTTGCTGTTCCACTACTTTGATCCCTGACTTGTGGCTTGGCTGACTATCTGTTCCGGTTACTGAACTTTGGCTATGTTTTGACTAGGTTTGTTCTTTTTACTTTTATTATTAGACAAGTGTGATTTAACTGTACTTCTGTCTCTGTCTGATTTCATGGTTTCTGACACTATATAAACTGACAGACCACTGGTAAAGCTGTTGGTACTGGCAGCAATCGGCCTACATGGAGGGTCCACCTAGGCTTTGTGCACCTTGGAGACATGGTAAAAATAGGGGGTACTGCACACCTTAGGAAGCAAAAACCATTTCTCTTTCTTGTTTAGCACCCCCTCTCTCCAGGCCACTTCGACCAGGGTGACGAGCTCCAACTGATATTGGGAAAGGGGATCAGAGGGAAGTTTTAAATAGGTGTCAGTATTGGCCAATAGCCGATAGGCCTCTTGTAGATAGTCTGATTTGTTTTGAACAACCACACTGCCTCCTTTATCTGCCTGTCTCACTGTAATGTCTTTATTGGATGTTAGGTCTCTAAGGGCTTGATGTTCAGCTGTGCTTGGATTAAAGGAGCTCTGCTTAGCCGAGGTATCACACAGCTGTACAAAGTCCCTGTAGACTGCCTGGTAGAACGTCTCAATGTGTGGACCTTTGGATTGAGTAGGGTTAAATATAGACGGATGTTTAAAGCTAGCGTGTTTGATTTCTGGGTCCAAAAATGGACATTGAGTTTGACTCCAACCACGTCCTCTAAAACCTGCAGGACGTCATCTTGGGGTTGGAAAGAGACCTCATCGATAATGACCCTCGATATTGGGTTCCCACTGGGATTATTTGTGATCTGATTCTTGGCACAATGTCGTTTCAAGGTGAGAAAACGAATAAACGTATTCAGATCTTTGAAGAGGTCGAATTTGTTGGGTCCTATAGAAGGAGAGAAGCTGAGACCCTTTTTCAATAAAAGAAATTCAGCAGGTGTAAGGGTATGTGAGGACAGATTGTAGATCTTAATGGTGCTATCTTCTAGATGGTGTCCATCCTCTCCTTTTTGTTTGATCTTGGATTGTGTTCCTCCTCTTCCACCTCGTCTAGTTTTCTTTTTTCCTTTGGTTGTATTGCTCCCTTTGGAGATTGGAATAAAAAATTCTCATCAACTAATGATGTATCATTAGCATCATTAATGGTAGTAGAAGGAAATCTCGCAAGCCCATTATTCCTGGGTTGAGCCCCCTCTTTGATGTAAACAACCAGGTCCCTGGATAAAGGACTTTATTTAATTATAAGTATTTATGACTTTTACCCATAGGGCGCTGCTCTGTTGTTTTTTGTCCCTTGTTATCCATTTTCCAGTGGTTGGCAGCTGCACTGGGTTTTAGTCCATTCCACATTTCTCCGGGCATTTACATCCATATATATGAAAGAATGGGCAAAAACACTGCGCTCTAAAGAAGAAAAAAGGGGAGGACAATAAGCAGCAGCATACCTTGTGACAAACAACTGTGAATAAAGGTAAAAAATGCAGCGCTAAACAGTGTTATAGCTGTGAAACTAAAACATATGTGAGTCCATATAAACATGAAAATAGAAAATGTGATAACACAACATGAGTCCAAATAAAACAATAGTGAATGAATAGAGTATTAACTCATGTCCATACATTAAAGACAGGACAGAAATGAATAGTTGGAGCCCCAAAGGACTGATGGATAGATGTAGATCCGTGAGGTTAGGTTGACATCAATGATGATAAACTTCAAATGAATGAATAAATGTGGATACTCTTACCAAAAAAGGTGGACTCCCCTGTCAGCGACATGGAGTTATTCAGGCAATGAGCCCCACCGGGCTGGAAAGGGAATCCGGAATGTAGAAACACCAAAGGTGAACTTCCAGCAACAGGAACTCCCAGGAACAGGAGATAGGTGCCAAAGTTGGAAATTTCCAGATGTTGAGTGGTATACCAGCAGTGGTCATCCAAAGGGAAGATGTGCTTATCCAGAGATTATGTAAAAGAAAAAATCACCGCTTCCGCATAGTGCAGGTAAAAAACAGGAAGATTTTTATTGCTAAAAAGCCTTAAACAATAAAATGGTGATCACAAAGTTAAAAACTGAAGCAGCATAGAGGAGGGGTACCGTGGTACCCCTCCTCCATGCTGCTTCAGTTTTTAACTTTGTGATCACAATAAAAATCCTCCTGTTTTTTACCTGCACTATGCGGAAGCGGTGATTGTTTCTTTTACATAATCTCTGGATAAGAACATCTTCCCTTTGGATGACCACTGCTGGTATACCACTCAAAATCTGGAAATTTCCATCTTTGGCACCTATCTCCTGTTCCTGGGAGTTCCTGTTGCTGGAAGTTCACCTTTGGTGTTTCTACATTCCGGATTCCCTTTCCAGCCCGGTGGGGCTCATTGCCTGAATGACTCCATGTCGCTGACAGGGGAGTCCACCTCAGTCTTTAATGTATGGACATGAGTTAATACTCTATTCATTCACTATTGTTTTATTTGGGCTCATGTTGTGTTATCACATTTTCTATTTTCATGTTTATATGGACTCACATATGTTTTAGTTTCCCAGCTATAACACTGTTTAGCGCTGCATTTTTTACCTTCCTACATCTATATATATGACTGACAGATCCTAGCGCTTAAGGAACTTTGTGTTTGTTTTGTATAAGAGCAGAGTCTGCACCTAGCGATGAAATATCTTGTTATTTCCTTCTGGGGTTTTCTTTGATTGACAGGTAGCTATAGCAGCGAGTTGGGGACTTCCGCCGCCACGGTCATTGCTATAGCAATGTGTCCAATGTGTCAGGACAAAAGAGCGCTGCGCAGTGGCATTACTGCACAGGTGCAAGATTGGGAGGAGCATGCTGGGTAGCTAGCTGCACCGAATCTCAGAAAAAAATACAAGAGGGCTTCAGATGTCCACAGCAGTGATGGACTGTGCCTGCTTCCAAGATCAGGTTAGGTTTAAATGATTTAAAGATTAACTAAAAGGACAACATTAATGTCATTATCTAAATGTTAGACTTGAATTGGAGGCAATTATGGCAAAGTATTTAAAAAAAATGACCTGGGGGACCGGAACTCCACTTTAAGTGCTGCGTTATCTGCACAGTAACTGTGCAAATTACATTTTTTCTTTTAATGGCAAAAATATTGATCTGAACATTTACTGGCCTAATCAAGGTGATAGCAAAAGCGTTGCCTTTGTGATGTCATCAGCAAATAAATTTGTAGAATCTGTACGACATCCTGGAGATTAACATAACAAACACAGCTGAGAGCTGAAAAACATCTAGCATAGAAACCAAATACTGACTGTTGATTTCTCTACTCAAAAACCTAAAGTGCGTCTATGGCCAAAACATATTTATAGTTTTGGATGGAGTGAGGAAGGTAAAAAACCTATGTAGGGTTTTACTGCTGTTTGAGAGATTTCCCCTCATTCCCTGTCCCAGGGAAAACCTGTTTAGCAGACAGGAAGCAAAGGAAATTCTCCAAAAGCAACACAGACAGAAGTAAACATGGACAATTCATGTCCAGAAGCTTGCCCTAATTTGTTTTTCCTGACTTATCTTAAAGCAGAACTCCAGCCAAAATCTTTTTTCATGTCCTTGTTGCTGATCTCTTATCTTCACCAACTTTGCCATCCATGTTCTTCTGAGCTCTGTAGTTCCTCTGTAATTGGCTGTTGAACTTGCTGAAAAAACGTTATTGCCTGCTGACTTCCTGTTTGTAAGACCGCTGGCTTCTATCACTCTCCTGAGCTCAGCCAGCGGTCTGACACGCCCCCTTGTAGTCCTCAGAAAACAAGGCATGGAGTTCTATTTCTTGTAGTGGGCAGAGGGCGTCTCCCAGCTCCCGTTCTGTGCTGCCCATGGACAACCCCCCGCCTGCTATCTCTGTGCAGAGCGGGGATTATCATCAGTAATCAGTTGTATGACACAGCTGGGATCTCCCACTGTGTCAAGTATAGTTTATCAGAACACCGCCCACTGATGCCCCACCTTCCGCCGTAATGACTGACAGCGCACTGTGCCAATTGTGCCATTATTGGCACAGTGCGCTATCAATCCTAATGGCGGGAGGCGGGGCATCAGTGAACGGTGTTCTAGTATACTATACCTGACACAGTGAGAGATCCCTGCTGTGTTATACAACTGATTACTGATGATAATCCCCGCTGTGCGTGGAGATAGCAGGCGGGGGGGGCAGGGGGGGTGCTCCTAGAATGTATTTAGCAGATTTAAAGGGTATCTCTACTGATAATAATCCAAGGTCTGCACTGGTGGGACTGATATGAGGCACTGGTATGAGGCACTGGTGGGACTGATATTTCATTTGGCTGTGGTGGTCCCTGACATTCGGCACTTGTGGTCCCTGACATTCGGCACTTGTGGTCCCTGACATTCCGCACTTGTGGTCCCTGACGTTCGGCTCTGGTGGTACATGACATTCGGCTCCGGTGGTCCCTGACATTCAGCACTTGTGGTCCTTGACATTCGGCACTTGTGGTCTCTGACATTCGGCATTTGTGGTCCCTGACATTCGGCATTTGTGGTCCCTGACATTCGGCATTTGTGGTCCCTGACATTCGGCACTTGTGGTCCTTGACATTCGGCTCTGGTGGTTCCTGACATTCGACTCTGGTGGTCCCTGACATTTGTCACTTGTGGTCCCTGACATTAAGTTCTGGTGGTCCCTGACATTTGTCACTTGTGGTCCCTAACATTCAGCACTTGTGGTCCCTGACATTCAGCTCTGGTGGTCCCTGACATTTGGCACTTGTGGTCCCTGACATTTGGCTCTGGTAGTTCCTGACATTTGGCTCTGGTGGTTCCTGACATTCGGCTCTGGTGGTCCCTGACATTCGGTTCTGGTGGTCCCTGACGTTCAGCACTTGTGGTCCCTGACATTCGGCACCTGTGATCCCTGGTATTCAGCTCTGGTGGTCCCTGACATTTGGCTCTGGTGGTCCTTGACATTTGGCTCTGGTGGTCCCTGACATTTACATGTACAAGCCTCATGCACCTCCCACATTCTGTCCCATCCAAAGGATTCATGGGAAATGTAGGCTAATTACAGTTAGAGAGAGAAGAGGGTATGTTGCAATCATTCTTCTAACACCTCCTCTTTGCCGGAATACAATTTTTTGAATCACAAAACTGACTTCCTGAAAACTCAATCAGTCATATCTCTTGAACGGTAAGAAATTTCACAAATGTAATAACTGTTTAATGTTTTGTGTGTGTATGTGTGTGTGTGTGTCTGTGTAGGGGGAGGGGGTTGTACTAATGGAGGATTTTTTGGAAATCCCATCTCATAGGACAATATATCAATAAATTAAACAGTGACCCCAGAGATAGCATTTTGTAATTAGATTCTCATCGGTTGCAGGGTGGGATCCATGTGATTCCACTTTCTTAAGATCAAAATTATGTAACGCCTGCATAGAATCCAATCAGCTTCCAGGTAATTTATTCAAAACTTAATTGAGCAAGCTGAAGTTAGAAGCCAATCGGCTATCATGGACAGCTGCACTCAGTTTTAGTATGTAGCGTCTACTCTCGAAAAACTGTGGAACTGGAAATTTGCTCAGGTTTTTTCCCAATGGATTGCCCCGCAGCCAGGCACACGATCTCAGCCACACTCTTCCTTAATAGCCAGTCTAGGGTGTTATTTTTGTTGTTTTTATTTTTGAAGAACTTGGATAGGGTTGAGGGAATTAAGTGGGATACTCCAAAAACAGAACAACTTGAGGACAATAGACTCCTTTCTGAACAGCTAAAGCAGAAGTCCTTGCTTGTAGCAAATTTTGGACTTGGCTTTGTAGTAAAAACAGTTAAATGCACACTCCTTTCTTTAGAGCCACAAGAGCAGAGTCCCTTCACATAGAATCAAATAGACTAAGCTCTTCAGGACACCAGCCGATGTCCCCCCTTTAGACAAACACACAAAGCTGACTCTCTAGCACAAGTGGGGCGGCAGCAGCCCAAAAGTCTCCAAGATCTCTTACAGCAATCTGTACTCATAGAATGTCCAGTGACAGTTGGGTTCTTCCTTTCAACTTTCAAGCGACACTTTCCTCCAGTGATACCAGACTAGATCTTCAGCAGGCATGCCCTCAGTCAGCTCTCTCTCTAGCTTCAGGATCCAGGCCCTCAGGTCACCCACCAGAGTGCTCACGAACAGCAGGCACATGGCAGTGTTGGCTGGGAGCAGTTTCCAGGCTGGACTGATCCTCAGCAGGAAAAGACCCAGAAGCCCAGTCTCTCAGAGTATTTATGCAGGCTCCCAGCAGCCTTCAGGGTCCTGCTCCCTGGGATTGGCCAGGGCTGCATAAATATTCATACTGACATCTGCATAGCTTCACACCTACTGTATGTTTCAGAGAATTCTCCACTTTCTGAAAGGCAGAGGGAGCCATCAGACCAGCAGCAGCTGAGAACACTGAACTGACCTAAATAATCAGCTGCACTGGAGTCCAACTAAATTTACCTAACACAGTAATTCCAAACACACTGGTTACAGTAAGGCGAGCTAAATTTACCTACCAAAACACATCCAGGTCCGAGGAACACAGTAATCCAGCACTAAATCTAACTAATCCTAGCACCTACAGTACCTAGGGGGTGCTACAAGTAAATCAACCTCTATGTCCTCCAGTGGAAAGGTAATGTGTCTAGCAAGGCCCTTCAAGGATGAGGTCGTAATAGTTGCTCCACTTCATCTTGCCTGATGGGATGTCATTTTGCCAGGCAATTCTGCATGCATGCTTTTCTGGTAACCTTCTTCCACTCGCCCCACACCAGCTGTTTAATTTCTTCCATTAACAGAGAAGTGTAAATTTACCTTTTCAGGTGCTTGTAGAACTTGCTTCTCTGGAGCTTTAGGTAACTGTTTCCATTGGAGGGCTTATTTAACTACCCTTAAAAAAGGTGGAACAAAGGCATATTGAAACCCAATCCCAGGATGGTTTTCCAGCTCTTCTTGGGAAGAACCACCCCTCTGAAATGTTTGAGGAAGAGAAAATAGGTAGCCATGCAACTGGTGCTGATGTGGGTGGAAGCTTATGCTGTCTTCAGGACCACAGAGGATTCTTGTAACGTGTAGCAGATGACTTTTCTTATGAGAGCTACTACCTCTCTGTCATCCATATCCTTTTCTTTGGATGCTTCTTACAGGCAATTCTTGTATAAGGATTTAACCTGATATAGTCTAAGACATGCCCAGCATTTGTCACTTACCAACCCTTGGGCCTGGGCAACAGCAACTGGTGACTGGAATCATGACACTGATGGAGATTAAAATCTCTCAAAGAGAAGGACCTAAAGATTTTGATGACTTCCTTTCTCTTGAACTTCTTTCTGTAGAGGTGTGCTTGGACTTGTAACCAAACCTAGAAGAAATAGCGTAAAAGAAAGAAAACAAGCTGTCAGCTTGTGAAAGAAGCTTACCTCCCACTCCCTACATATGATGATCTTTAGAAGGTGACTGCTCTATACTGCCAACAACAGGTACTTGTAACTGACACCCTCATAATGTAAAGATAAAGTTAAAAAATATAAGTACCCCACTCAGAGTGAGAGACAAATTGGAGAGCTAAGCAGCAAGGAGTCCAGACCTGGAAGAGCTGTGGAGCACACAGCATGTGTTCCAGTCAGGTTCACCATTCTCCCTAGTCAGAGTCCCCAGGTAAGGGAACGTTGCCACTTTTTTGAAGCGTTGTATTAAGTGCTAACAGATGTGTCTGAATCGGAGGGTGAGGAATGTGACAGAGATAGATAGTGTTCAGTGGAGTAAGGAGGTTAGAGGTTAGTTGGGGAAGGTTGGGAGGGTACAGGGTAGTTGGTGATAGACAGGTTTCTGTAAGAGGTGATTAGGGGATATGTTCGTGAAGACACATAAATTAATCTGGCGACTGACGAGAGCCTGCTCGTCTGTCCGAATTGACTATTTACCTATGCTAGGGTGTAGCCGGAACAGTTCAGTGGTAATGTGTAATGATGCAAGTGTAGATTTGCTGAGGTATTACTGGGAACCACTGTGGGGGAGGGGAGCTGGGGGGCGGCGGAAAGAAGTTTACTCAATCAACGGGGTTCGTCCCACCAGACAGAGGAGGTTGTAGATGTCGTATGAGGGGGGTGTATATGGTAGTAGTTGAGTCAATATAGGGGTGATCTCAATTTTGTGCTCTTAGTCAAATAGAACTGGTATGGGATCCCTTATGTAATAGGTGGTAAAGTGTAGAGTGGGCCTAGTGCGAGTGGGATGAGAGCTTGTGCCACTCATTAGTATAAACTTGGAGCTTGTGTAAGCTATAAGATATATTCATGTAGAACAGTTTAACTTAACAGAACAGTAACCGTTTATCCGTAAAACCTTCAGATAAATTGTGTTATAAACAACAGAAGTGAACAAAGGGTACAAGGAAGACGTACCCATTACCTTGTACGGTGATTGTTTTAGTACAAAATATAAAATATAAAGTATTGTTACTGAAAACCTAGCATTATACCTTTTGGTTGTAGGTGTACGGTGCCCGGTATCCCAGCTTTGAACTTACATATGTCAAGTGGAAATATAGTGAATGGTAGGAGATGTGGTCTGCGGTGTTCCAATGAGAAGCCGTAATATTGGTAGCCGGTTGGCATGTGGGGGATATGCCCCTTAGAATGAGGGGGTCTTGTACATCGTAGTAAGTGTAATGTCCCTGCTTCTTGTTAATTGCCAGGTATGCCATCCTTGCTGAATGAAAAATACAAGCATAATTGCGTCCAAGCCTGGGTAGATTATAATGCTGCCAGTCAGAGAGGATACTACTGAGGTTATCTGCTCGAACATGGTAGGTAGGTGGGCGATGTGCCCCTGGATTCTTAGGCAATAATGATAAGCAATATGTAGGGGGTATGTAAGACATATAAATTTTCCCAACCCTAGGATATTTGAGGTATACGCTCCAACAGCCATTGCTCGGAGAAAATGTAAGGACAAGATCCCCAGGGATATTAGTTGGCAGATACTAATATGAGGGACAACTTCAAGGGCTGTCCTGGAAATTAGTGTCGGGGTCTATGCTATGTTGGAGAACCTCTGTGAGCAATGAAGTCCTGCATTTGTTCAATCCCCATTAGAATGTTCAAGCAAATTAGAACATTTATCTGTGCTGGACAAATGGTATATGTTAGACTTGTCTCTACCGCAATCAGGCAGAAGCTTGGTCTCTTTTGTTTTTCACGGTCTCGGGTGGTTATCTCCTCTAGCAGACTCTGAGGGTGACTAGCAGGGGTGATCACGGCTAAAACTCAGTGATAGTGGGTTTTAAAAAATTTGGTGTATAGGAGTTTCGTCAAGCCTATAATAGTATGAGTGTGGGTAGAGAATGCACATACCAAGTGGTTACAACTATAATAAACAGGAGCTGGGCAAGTTTGGTAGGACTATTGGCAGTCTCGAGGAGGTGGTGATTCTCTTATTTAAGACACTAGAGACCCACAAGTCAACCTTAGAGCTTAAGAAGTCAATGGAAGCTTTGTAATCTTACCTCTGTCTAATACCGTGCCAGCTAAAGCATTAATATCACTTAAAAAAAAAAAAAAAGGGAGAGTAGATTTTTTGTTTCCCTAAGATCAGAGAACTAGGTGGTAATGTGAGGGACACCAGCTGCAGGAATAATGGAGAGACATTTCATCTGATCTTGAGTGAGTCACTGAGGTATTTGGATGGGTTCAGTTTAGTTCTGTCCTTGACGGTGCAAATTCATATGCATGGTGGAGGCTGGGTGTTAACCTTGGGGCCGGGTGATCAAATGTCTGGTAGTGAAGGGGTGAAGCAATGGGTGTAACAAGCAGAACTCTGCCTAAAAACAGAAGAGCAAAAAGGAAAAGAAGAACTTGAAAAAAAAAAAAAAAAAACTTATCTGGGCTTTAGGGTCTCTGGTGTGGATGATCAGTGGTCTTGGCGAGCTCTTCGGGTTTGGGGAGCTTTTGTAGGGCTGTTGCCATGCTGAGGGCCTGAGGCTGATTGGTGGAGGCGAGCTTCTGAGGGAGACCGTTGCCTGCGGTAACGTTGTTCCTGGGTTTTCATTGGTTCGGCCCCGGGACGTGTTGGTCTTGCAAAGGACTGACAGGAATTTAGCATACCATTCCGGAACCTCTGTCATCGAAATATCCAGAGTGTCACAGAAGTGGCGGAGGTATTCAGGTACTCTCAGAAGTGCTGTGCGGCCTTGGGATGTGGCAGGCAGGCAGAAAAGGAACTTCCACTTATATGGGATTCCTTTTGTGCGGAGGACTTCTAGTAGGGGATGGAGTTGCCGTCTGCGTTGTAGCGTGATGGTAGAGAGGTCCTGGAACAGGCATATCTCAGCACCGTTGTGGGATAGGGGGATTTTGCTGCATGCTTTCCTTAGGATCTCTTCTTTTATTTGGTAGTCTATTATTCAGCAGACTACATCCCTGGGTGGGTCAGACTCCCTGCCTCGTGGTCTGAGGGCACGATGGACACATTCCATCCCAATCGGTGTGGTGTGGGGTCTATCTAGGAGAGTATTAAAAAGGTTTATTACCTTGGCTTGTAGGTGATCAGTGTCAACTGTTTCCGGGGGGCCCCACAGTCTCAAGTTGTGACGCCTGTCACAGTTGTCCAGGTCCTCCATGTGGCGGTTAAGGTCACAGAGCTGTATGCTGTGTGTGTCCAGGACATGATGAGTGCGGCAGATAGCAGTGGATTGTGAGGCTGTTATCTTTTCCACTTCTTGTACTCGTCCGGCTGTTGCCTGTATGTCCATCCTGAGGTCAGAGATTGCCGCTGTAAGGGTCTCTTTGATGTCAGCTGCCACCGAATGAAGATCATTCAGGCTGGGGTGTTGATGCTGGTGTGGCGTTAGTACTATCTCTCCCGTTGTGGAGTAGGATCTTTTGTTGGCTGTTTCCCCTGAAGCGTTGCCTGTAGGTGGATTTAGGCCCTGAGAGGACGCCATGTTGCTCGCTTGTGTCCGGAACATTTCTGAAATGCTCTGAGTCAATCGGCCGTTCAAATCACGTGGAGAATGGGATCGCGAGGCAGAGGAATTTCAGGAGGATGTCCCCATGTTTACTGGGTGGATAAACGGGCAATGCACTCCCGTAGGAGACAGCTTATTTCCTCTGTCGGCGGGAGCTCACAGACTAAGCGGCCATCTTCTACCAAGCTCAAGCCACCACCCCCCGTTCCGTTTTTTAAACAGAAGAAAAAAGTGTTTTCTTCCATCTCAAAAAACGGAACTCAACGGAGGCGGATGTCAGCAGATGATCATCCGCTAACGTCCGCTAGCCCATAGACATACATGTATGTCCGTTTTTTATCCACCAATGGATGGAGGAAAAACAGACCTGCGGAACGCCCGTGTGAAAGGACCCATGATGAGATGCCCATCAGGAATTAATAAACTTGCAGCACCATAGTTCCATACTACTAAACAATCCCCAAAGTGGATGAAGTTTCAGGATGTTTGTCTCTAATTGTTTTTGTACACCATGTGTGGAAAATGAAAAACCAATAAAAAAAAAACGACTTGTTTCACAGTAGATTGCATTTATCATACTCAATTGCTTATCGGGATCACATTACTATAGGAGCAATATGTTACACAGTCCATTAAAAACATTTCAGTTATTGATCATTTGAAATGTTTGACCTATGGTTACTTGAAATCAATTTGAAGTTGCAATAAAATAATTTACACCTGGACAATGTTGCTGTTGTTACCAGGATTCCCAAATGTTATTTATTTGGCTATGAGGAAAATGACGACTTTGTATCGAGTGCCACGATTGACTGCGCTGATTAGTGAAAGCCCTCTTGATGTTGAACATCATTGTTTGTTGAGCAGTGGAACTACAGTTATCCTGTGGGCTCAACTTCCTACAGTGGATGCAAAGACTATTTTTTGCTTCCAGAGCAGCTTCTTCTACCCATACAAGGCCCATTATGATTAAAAATTACATTAACTGTATGGGGTTAAAACACGTAACAGTCACATTCAGTGTATGAACTTTATTTTTTCTATTTTTATTTCATGCCTTTATTTATATTTTTCTTCAAGTTTGTCTAGGGTAGCCTCCTCATCCCTTTAAACCTAAATACATATTGATTACACAGGTTCTGTGGCTGATTAAGGTGGTGATTAAACTTACTTTGTGCCTTATCTCCATTAAATTAGCCTCAGAACCTGTGTAATTAAAGGGATGAGGTGGCAACCCTACATTTGTCCAGTTGTGCAAGTTTTCAGCAAAAGTGACAATACCACAGAGGCCAGGACTCTGTGCAGGCCAGTCAAGTTCCTCCACCCCAAACTGGCTCATCCATGTCTTTATGGACTTTGCTTTGTGCACTGGTGTGCAGTCATGTTGGAACAGGAAGGGGCCATCCCCAAACTGTTCCCACAAAGTTGGGAGAAGGAAATTGTCCAAAATGTCTTGGTATGCTGACGCCTTAAGATTTTTCTTCACTGAAACTAAGAGGCCAAGCCCAACCCCTGACAAACAATCCCACACCATAATCCCCCCTCCACCAAATGATTTTGACCAGTGCACAAAGCAAGGTGAAACTTGGATGAGTGAGTTTGGGGTGGAGGAACTTGACTGGCCTGCACAGAGTCCTGACCTCAACCCGATAGAACACCTTTGGGATGAAGTAGAGTGGAGACTGCGAGCCAAACCTTCTTGTTCAAATAAGTGCTTGACTGTCAAGGCTGGGCTCAGCCCTTCCTTCTCTGAGCTGGCCGCTCAGCTGTCAGCTAATTGCCAGCTCCTATCTCTCCACAGTGACTCACCTGTTGATGATATCCTGCTCGTCAGTCCTGCCTACTTAAGCCGTCCAGCCCAGATGATCTTTGCCTTCGCCTTGGTCCACATCACAGAGACTATCTCCTGCGTTCCTGTTAAAGACTTGCTTGGCTAACATTCCTTCTGGCTCCAGATCCTGCTTGCTGTTCCACTACGCTGTTCCCTGGCTTCCTGACTTTCTGGCTTGTCTGACTATCCATTTCAGTTACCAAACTTTGGCTATGTTTTGACTATGTTTGTTCTATTTACTTTTATTATTAAAGAAGTGTGATTTAACTGTACTTCTGTCTCTGTCTGATTCATGGTTTCTGACACTGACCTCACAAATGCACTTCTGGAAGAATGGTAAAACATTCCCATAGACACACTCCTAAACCTTGTGGACAGTCTTCCCAGAAGAGTTGAAGTTGTTATAGCTGCAAAGGGTGGGCCAACTCAATATTGAACCCTATGGACTAAGACTGGGATAGAATTAAAGTTCATGAGTTCATGTGCGTGTAAAGTCAGGGGTCCCAATACTTTTGGTAATATAGTGTATGTTATTTTGTTTCTTTTGCTCATATGTCCACTTTAAAGATCACAAAGCCTTCATTAGACTATTTTAATTAAATTGTTTTACATAGCAGGAAGTAGATTATTTATATTTTCAAGATAATTTTCTTTTGTGAAATATTGTTCTTCATCTACAGTAGCAGCTTTTCCTAAAACAGCTTCTTAAAGCTCAGTTTTCTTTAGCTTGCTGAGATAGTCATTAAAACTGTCACAAAGAATGACAGCTCTGTGAAATCCAGATAATTGGCTGCAAGGGAGTGCCCTCATTATGTCATTAAATGTATTAAGTATAAAAATCACACACCAAAATAAAAGTTTGAGAATAAAAAAAATTAACCGAGTTCTGCAACTGAACTGAGAACTATTTGTACAACATAAATAATTATTATGAGAAGCTTAAAGAGGAGTTCCACCCAGAGGGTCCATTAAAAAAAATAAAAATAAAAGTCAGCAGCTACAAATACTGCAGCTGCTGCCTTTAATTGGACACTTACCTGTCCCTGGGTCTAGCGATGCGGGGGATCGAAGCCCCGCTCATCTCCCCCTCCGCTCGTCAGCGCCGGCATTTCAACTGTGGGCACCAGGCTGTGGCTTCACAGCCTGGCACCCACTGCACATTCACGAGCGGCGCCGCGCACCGTGATTGGCCGCTCAATGTAATGGGTCCCAGATGATTGACAGGAGGGAGGGAGCAGAGCCGAGCCCTTCCTGTGCCGAGGGGGAAGTGATGTCACCAGCCCAGGCAAAGGAAGAGGCAGACTACGAGGGACCACCTAGCAACAGGCATTTAGAGGTAAGTAAAAAAAAAAAAAATATCCAAATTTTTTTTGGTTTTTTTTTTTAGAATTTTTCAGGTATTTTTCAGGTATTTTTGTTTTTTTGGGTGGAACCCCACTTTAAGATGTTCAAAATGTCTTGAAATCAATCCCTTTGTCACTTAGGAACAAAGCTAAATTGTTCATTAGTAAAAAGTGTTGGTGCCTAAAGCTGTACACCAGGCAGATAAAGAAAAAATAAAAAGATTACAAATGAATAAAAAAAATAAAAAAGCTCCAGATTTTCCCACACACTCCCTCTAACTAAAAAAAAGAAAAGAAAAAAAAAGCTACCTAAAAGCCAATTTAATTTACCTAAATCTATTGTCATATGATGCTTCAGATCCCAAATCTTTTTATTTTCCTACTTCAGAATGGGTACATCTTAGCCTGGGTGGCTCTGCCACTTCCTGTTGGCTGTCCAGCTGCAGGATCCTTCCATGCTCCAGTAGACTACATGGGCTAATCATGTCAAACCCATGTGGGGACCATTCTGCATGTTTTTATGTTGAAATGGGTGCAGATAGTGAAAGGGTGTGATAGAAGCTAGAATTCTATATGTTCAGAGATGGCCTTTTTATCTCTTTTAAATGCCTGCATTTGGCTTGATTGTCATCTCTTGTATCCCAAGTATCAAAAAACTCTCAGACTGGGAAAAGGAGAGGACAGCATTTGGGCATGGGCGTAGCATCAGGGGTCGCAGGGGTGACAAAGGCGACCTGGCCCCTGATTCCAGGGGGGCCCATGCGGCCTTCCTGTCACATCAGATTTTACGCCACTGGGCCTGTGTGTGGACAGAAGGGTTACTTGAGGGGCCGGTACGTGAAGAATAATATGTGACGGTCCACTCCCCTCCCCTCCAGGTGGGACGGGGCACTGGGGGGAATGGACAGGCAATCTGCTCTCAATTCTCTTTCACAGAACTTCCCTCCAAGCAGCATGCGTGTTCTCCCTTTCTGTGCCACTCTGTGAGCTGGTTCCCCCCCCCTTACATGTGCAAGTCCGTGTGCGCTGATCTCTCCTCACCTGATCTCTTATTGCCTCCTGGGTCCCCCCTCACCTGTCCTCAGTCATGGCGGGGCCCGGCTGGGGGTACATGCTCTTAAGCTAGAGCCATCCAGGAGCCAGAGATACTGCAAGCAGGTTCGTCAAGGGGTCAGATGAGGGGAGGAGGGGAGAGGGGGGATTGTGGAGGGACTGCGAGCATTCTTAAGTCCAGGACACTGACATGGCTGAGGGGCTACTATACATTGAGGTGGACTGAGACTTCCCTGGACTCCCCCTGTACTGGAAACATCCCATATGTGGGAGGAGTGAGTCCTGGACATGCTGGGACTTGTAGTGTGGCTATCTTTAATTCAGTGCTGCACGAGATTCAGATAAATGTGCAAATAACAAGCAAATAAAGTAAGGAACATCAATAACAGAGATCCTTAATACCCTACTGGATATTACAACTAAAAACACCAATTCCATATACAGATGAAATTCATCAATGAAGTTCAAGTGACTGTGCAAATAACAAATACATATATAAGACATAAAAACCAATACCCTGTTTCCCCGAAAATAAGACCTAGCGTGATTGTCGGTGATGACTTCAATATAAGCCCTACCCCCCAAATAAGCCCTAGTTAAAGTCCTTGTAGGTCTTATTTTCAGGGTAGGGCTTATTTTCAGGGAAACAGGGTAGGGCTTATTTGGGGGGTAGGGCTTATATTGCAGCCACCACTGACAATCACGCTAGGTCTTATTTTTGGGGAAACAGGTTAGTACCTTACTGGATATTGCAACCAAAAGCACCAGTGCTGCAAATATTCAAAATTGTGCAACCAAAGCAAGATAATTCCACATGCAGATAAAGTTCATTAATGCGGTAGCAATGTCGAAATAAAATTACCCTGCTGGGTATTGCAACCAAATGCACCAGTGCTGTAAAAAAATCAAAGGTGAGCTGTTAGCACACACTGAGTGATCACACCATCACTTAAGGAATTATTCTTATATGAACATCTATCACTACTGGGATCTGTTTGATGTATTTATTTACTTGGACACATTGATGTGGGATGTGAAACACAAAAAAAAAAAAACACTTTATTATTTGTCATATTTGCACAAATTTAGATTTTTTACAGCACTTGTGCATTTGGTGAAGTGGTGTAAAATCTGACGTGACATGGAGGCCACACGGGCCCCCCAGAAGCAGGGGCCGGGTCGCCTTTGCGACCCCTGTGACTTCTGACGATACTCCCATGCCCAAATGCTGTCCTCTCCTTTTTCCAGGCTGAAAGGTTTTATACTTGGAATATAAAAGATGAAAATCAAGACAAATGCAGGCATTTAAAAGAGATAAAAAGGCCATCTCTGAATATATATAATCCCAGCTCCTATCACGCCCTTTAACTATCTCCACCCATTTCCACATAAAAACATGCGGAATGGTCTCCCCCCAGGGTCACTTTATTTGGATATTGCTACCGCATTAATGAATTTTATCTGCATGTGGAATTATCTTGCTATGATTGCACAATTTTTAATATTTGCAGCACTGGTGCTTTTGGTTGCAATATTCAGTAGGGCACTATTGATTTTTATGTCTTATATATTTATTTGTTATTTGCACAGTCACTTGAACTTCATTGATGAATTTGATCTGTATATGGAATTTTTCCTTATCTATTTATTCCGCTTTGTTTGCACATTTTTATTTATGTTCAGCACTGGTGTTTTTAGTTGTAATATCCAGTAGGGTATTAATGATCTCTGTTATTGATGTTCTATACGTTATTTTCTTGTTATTTGTACATTCATCTGAACCTCTTGCAGCACCGGGGTTTTGATTTAGTACCCAATATGTCTTTTTGTGTTATGTATTTTCACACTTTGTGTTATTGAATTAGGGCTAGCGCCACACTTTTTATTTTTAGTAAGTGTGGGGACACATTATAGTGTTGGCAACTGCCCTTGGCTGTTTTTTTGTCTTTATATTAGTTGATATTAGTTAGCGAGTAAGTAATCATATTCTGTTTATCCACTGCTCTACTCACTGACACCGTCCACTGCCCTACTGACACTATCCACTGTCCTACTGACACCGTCCACTGCTCTACTGACACCGTCCACTGTCCTACTGACACAGTCCACTGTCCTACTGACACAGTCCACTGCTCTACTGACACCGTCCACTGTCCTACTGACACAGTCCACTGCTCTACTGACACCGTCCACTGCTCTACTGACACCGTCCACTGTCCTACTGACACAGTCCACTGCTCTACTGACACCGTCCACTGTCCTACTGACACAGTCCACTGCTCTACTGACACCGTCCACTGTCCTACTGACACAGTCCACTGTCCTACTGACACAGTCCACTGCTCTACTGACACCGTCCACTGTCCTACTGACACAGTCCACTGCTCTACTGACACCGTCCACTGCTCTACTGACACCGTCCACTGTCCTACTGACACAGTCCACTGCTCTACTGACACCGTCCACTGTCCTACTGACACAGTCCACTGTCCTACTGACACAGTCCACTGTCCTACTGACACCGTCCACTGTCCTACTGACACAGTCCACTGTCCTACTGACACAGTCCACTGCTCTACTGACACAGTCCACTGCCCTACTGACACTATCCACTGTCCTACTGACACCGTCCACTGCTCTACTGACACCATCCACTGCCCTACTGACACCGTCCACTGCTCTACTGACACCGCCCACTGTCCTACTGACACAGTCCACTGCTCTACTGACACCGTCCACTGTCCTACTGACACCTCCCACTGCTCTACTGACACTGTCCACTACTCTACTGACACCTCCCACTGCCCTACTGACACCTCCCACTGCCCTACTGACACCTCCCACTGCCCTACTGACACAGCCCACTGCCCTACTGACACAGCCCACTGCCCTACTGACACCTCCCACTGCCCTGCTCACACCTCCCACTGCCCTACTGACACCTCCCACTGCCCTACTGACACAGCCCACTGCTCTACTGACACAACCCACTGCTCTACTGACACCGCACACTGCTCTACTGACACCGCCCACTGCTTTACTGACACCGCCCACTGCTCTACTTACACTGTCCACTGCTTTACTGACACCGTCCATTGCCTTACATTTCCTGGTGTCCTTTTTCCACTAATTCAGTGTTCCTCCCAGTTGTAATTCAAGGGGTTCTCCCACATGGTTTAATGGCACATGAGAAATAAGTGGAGATATAACCTCTCACAGTGTCAAATCCTTAGGCTTATTGTTAAAAAAATAACAGTATAAAAATCACAATGTAAACCGTCACTATGTGATTGCAAATGGCCCTCTGGTAGTGTAAAAACGGCTGACGCTGCCTATTACCTGGCTTGCGTTCCACTCACTCGGCCGGTAGTGACTCATGGGAACATCAGCTTCACGCGTTTCGTCATCAACAGGTGACATTGTCAAAAGCAGCCTAAGCCTAAGTTTTGATAAAAACATATAAAAAAATTTTAGCACAAGGAATGTTATTTACATTTGATGCAAAGTATCCCTTGTGCTGGTGCCAGCTGTCATCGTGGAAATCTGAAGTCCTTGGCCATTTAATACAAGTGCTGACTCTATTAAGAGTGCTGACTATGCCCACCCACCTCCTCCAAACATAAAAGCTGTACTATAGCTTCTATGAATGAAGGATGGGCGGATGAATGGAAGGTCGGCCCCCTTTATTCATAGATTTTTTTGCAATCATAAAAGCTATAGTACGGCTTCTATGAATGGAGCAGGTGGGCATAGTCGGGACTCTTGACAAGTGTCTGTCACAGGTCCTGGTATTAACTCCTAAAGCACTGGATGATTGTGGGGTATGGGTGGGGGAGCAGAGACTTTGTATTTCTACTATGACAGTCAGATTGCATTAAATGTAAGTTATGTCCCTGTTTTCTATTTAATTTATCTAAAGGTAGGCTTTAGGCTCGATTCACACTAGCGCGTTTTTTGATGCATTTTGCATTTTGCAGAAATGCACGGGAATTTTTTAACATGGGTTCCTATGGAACATGTTCACATCAATGCTTTTTTGTTTTTTTGCGTTTTTGGAAAGGGTCGGGGACTTTTTTACATGCAAAATGCAGCGTTTTGCATGTAATGGTTTTCAATGGACAAGCATCAAAAACGCAAGTGCACCTTTTTTGCAGCGTTTTTGATGCGTTTTTGATGCGTTTTTGGTGCGTTTTTGCCGTTTTTTTTTTTTTTTTTTTTTTTTTTTTTAATTTTTTTTACATTTTTTTTTAGACTGTAAAACAAACTGTAAAAAAAAAAAAAAAAAAAAAAAAAACGCAAAACGCAAATCGCGGCAAAAACGCGGCAAAAACGCGGCAAAAACGCGGCTCAAAAACGTGGCAAGCATGAAAAAAAAACCTCCAAAAACGCTCAAAAGCAACATGCATAGGTGTGAATCGAGCCTTAGCAAGGAGCTTGCTGACAGAAGGGAAGAACAGAGAGAAGACCAAAGTTGTTGCTGCTCCTTCCTTCACTGTCTAGTCACAGGCTGGGGACAAGACGAAGAGGGAAAGATCTAGCAGTATTAGGCTGGATTCACACCTATGCATTTTTAGTGCTTTTTGCATTTTGCAGATTTGCACTACAGTCCATTTAACATTGTTTCCTATGGAACACGATCTATAGTGCAAATCTGCAAAATGCAAAAAGCACTAAAAATGCACAGGTGTGAATCCAGCCTCACACCTATGCATGTTGCTTTTGAGCGTTTTTGGAGGTTTTTTTTTCATGCTTGCCACGTTTTTGAGCAGCGTTTTTGCCGCGATTTTGCCGCGATTTGCGTTTTGCGTTTTTTTGTTTTTTGGTATTTTTTTACAGTTTTTTTTTACAGTCTTAAAAAAAATAAAAAAAAATAAATAAATTAAAAAAAAAACAAAAAAAACAGCAAAAACGCATCAAAAACGGTGCACTTGCGTTTTTGATGCTTGTCCATTGAATTCTATTAGGCTTGATTCACACCTATGCATGTTGCTTTTGAGCGTTTTTGGAGGTTTTTTTTTCATGCTTGCCACGTTTTTGAGCCGCGTTTTTGCCGCGATTTTGCCGTGATTTGCGTTTTGTGTTTTTTTTTTTTTTTTTTTTTTTTTTTTTTTACATTTTTTTTTTTACAGTCTTAAAAAAAATTAAAAAAAAAATAAAAAATAAAAAATAAAACGGCAAAAACGCATCAAAAACGCTGCAAAAACGGTGCACTTGCGTTTTTGATGCTTGTCCATTGAATTCTATTACATGCAAAACGCTGCATTTTGCATGAAAAAAAGTCCCCGACCCTTTCCAAAAATGCAGAGAAACAAAAAAGCATTGATGTGAACATGTTCCATAGGAACCCATGTCAAAAAATTCCCGTGCATTTCTGCAAAATGCATCAAAAAACGCGCTAGTGTGAATGGAGCCTTAGAGTAGAAATCAGCATTGAGGTCGGGTTCACATATGTGCAGCTGCGGTTTGCAGTCTGGGGTCCGGTGCGTTTCTGTTCAGATGCGATTCAGGTGCAAACTTTTGCCCTAATTCGTACCTGATTCGGACCCAAAAACGCACAGAACCCTTTTTGGTACTGCACTGGGGCCGCACCATATATGTGTGAACCGGCTCCATTAAGAGCCAGTTATATTCACATGTCATGCAAATTGGATGCGGTTTAAAATGCACCCAGTTCCCATATATGTGAACCCAGCCTGAAGGTTAATTAACCTGCTTACTTTCACACCTCTCTGGCTCTTCATGCCTCCTGCTTTTTCTCCTCTAGGGGCACACCAATTATTGCACACTTCTGTGTATTCTGTTATCTAGTGTGTATTTTGTCTGTGTCTTTACATCTTATTAGAAACATTTATGACTTTTTAAAATTCCTACTAAGGCTGGATTCACACTTATGCATTTTGCAGATTTGCACTACAGAACGTGTTCCATAGAAAACCATGGTGAATGGACTGTAGTGCAAATCTGCAAAATGCAAAAAGCGCTAAAAATGCATAGGTGTGAATCCAGCCTAAGGCTCCATTCACACTAGCGCGTTTTTTGATGCATTTTGCATTTTGCAGAAATGCACGGGAATTTTTTAACATGGATTCCTATGGAACATGTTCACATCAATGCTTTTTTGTTTCTCTGCATTTTTGGAAAGGGTCGGGGACTTTTTTTCATGCAAAAAGCAGCGTTTTGCATGTAATGGATTTCAATGGACAAGCATCAAAAACGCAAGTGCACCGTTTTTGCAGCATTTTTGCAGCTATTTTGGTGCGTTTTTGATGCGTTTTTGCCGGTTTTTTTTTTTTTTTAATATTTTTTTATTTTTTTATTTTTTTTAAGAATGTAAAAAAAAATGTAAAAAAAAAAAAAAAAAAAAAACGCAAAACGCAAATCGCGGCAAAATCGCGGCAAAAACGCGGCTCAAAAACGTGGCAAGCATGAAAAAAAAACCTCCAAAAACGCTCAAAAGCAACATGCATAGGTGTGAATGGAGCCTTAGGCTCCATTCACACTAGCGCATTTTTTGATGCATTTTGCATTTTGCAGAAATGCATGGGAATTTTTTAACATGGGTTCCTATGGAACATGCTCACATCAATGCCTTTTTGTTTCTCTGCATTTTTGGAAAGGGTCAGGGACTTTTTTTCATGCAAAATGCAGCGTTTTGCATGTAATAGAATTCAATGGACAAGCATCAAAAACGCAAGTGCAGCGTTTTTGCAGCGTTTTTGCAGCGTTTTTGCAGCGTTTTTGGTGCGTTTTTGGTGCGTTTTTGATGCGTTTTTGCGGTTTTTTATTTTTTTAAGACTGTAAAAAAAAACGCAAAATGCAAATCGCGGCAAAAACGCCGCAAAAACGCCGCAAAAACGCTGCTCGAAAACGTGGCAAGCATGAAAAGAAACCCTCCAAAAACGCTCAAAAGCAACATGCATAGGTGTGAATCGAGCCTAAGGCTCGATTCACATCTTTGCATGTTGCTTTTGAGCGTTTTTGGAGGTTTTTTTTTCATGCTTGCCACGTTTTTGAGCAGCGTTTTTGCGGCGTTTTTGCCGCATTTTTGCCGCAATTTGCGTTTTGCGTTTTTTTTTTTTCTTTTTTTTTTAGTCTTAAACAAAAATAAAAAAATAAAATAAAAAACCGGCAAAAACGCACCAAAAACGCACCAAAAACGCTGCAAAAACGGTGCACTTGCGTTTTTGATGCTTGTCCATTGAAATCCATTACATGCAAAACGCTGCTTTTTGCATGAAAAAAAGTCCCTGACCCTTTCCAAAAATGCAGAGAAACAAAAAGGCATTGATGTGAACATGTTCCATAGGAACCCATGTTAAAAAATTCCCGTGCATTTCTGCAAAATGCAAAATGCATCAAAAAACGTGCTAGTGTGAATGGAGCCTAAGGCCTGATTCTGTTGCTTTTGAGCGTTTTTGGAGTATTTTTTGTGATGCTTGCCACGTTTTTGAGCAGCGTTTTTGTAGCGTTTTTACAGCATTTTTGCCGCGTTTTGCGTTTTTTTTTTTTACAGTTTTTTTAGACTGTATACAGTCTAAAAAAAATAAATAAAAATGCCAAAAATGCATCAAAAACACTGTAAAAACGCTGCGCTTGCGTTTTTGATGCTGGTCCATTGAATTCTATTACATGCAAAACGCTGCATTTTGCATTAAAAAAAAGTCCCTGACCCTTTCCAAAAACACAGAGGTACAAAAATGCATTGATGTGAACATGTTCCATAGGAACCCATGTTAAAAAATTCCCATGCATTTCTGCAAAATGCAAAATGCATCAAAAAACGCGCTAGTGTGAATGGAGCCTAAGGCTGGATTCACACCTATGCAGTTTTAGTGCTTTTTGCATTTTGCAGATTTGCACAACAGAACGTGTTCCATAGGAAACCATGTTAAATAGATTGTAGTGCAAATCTGCAAGGCTCGATTCACACCTATGCATGTTGCTTTTGAGCATTTTTGGAGGGTTTTTTTTCATGCTTGCCACGTTTTTGAGCAGCGTTTTTGCCGCGATTTTGCCGCGATTTGCGTTTTGCGTTTTTTTTTAGTTTTTTTTGTCTTAAAAAAAATTTAAAAAAAAAAAACGGCAAAAACGCACCAAAAACACTGCAAAAACAGTGCACTTGCGTTTTTGATGCTTGTCCATTGAATTCTATTACATGCAAAACGCTGCATTTTGCATGAAAAAAAGTCCCTGACCCTTTCCAAAAATGCAGAGAAACAAAAAGGCATTGATGTGAACATGTTCCATAGGAACCCATGTTAAAAAATTCCCGTGCATTTCTGCAAAATGCAAAATGCATCAAAAAACGCGCTAGTGTGAATGGAGCCTAAAAATGCATAGGTGTGAATCCACCTGAAAAGTATACTTCTTTGTCTACTGAGGTTAAAACACATTTTAATAAGCAGTGAATCCATATTACCAGCATTTGTGCTCACACAATGCCATTCCAACTCATACATTTTTTTTAAATAACATAATGGATATTATGTGACTGCCTGAATTGAGATTTATTATTGTAAAGTAGAAAGCTATGAATGCACCACAAGTAAAATGGGAAGGATAATCATTATTCATCCTACCTTTGATTTTGCTTTGAACAGTGTATTGTGTGTTTTCCAGAACAATATAGTGCAGAGGCATAAAATGTACTTGGAACAATGGAGCACCATTTTTTACTGACAGCTACTTTACAGCTTTCATTCTCGTTTCCTGTTTTTTTTCTCCTTCCATTCTCTTCTCTTTTCCTTACTTTGATTTCTTCTTACTTTTGTTTCTCATTTGTTTCCTTCCTCTTTTCTTTTTTCATTTCTTTTCCCATATGTCGTCCCTTTCTCCTCTCCTTTCTTCTTCATATGTATTCCCTTCCGATTGTCTTTTTTTTTCTTGCTATCACCTTTTTTCCTTTCAGTCTGTCCCCTTTTTCTCTCATTTTTTACTTTTTTTCTCTCTTTTTTTCCCCCCTCCTATTTCCTTCCCCCTTTTTCTTTCCCCTTTCATTTCTGTCCCTCTCCAATTTTTTTCTTGTTCATTTTTCTTTTCTGTCCCTCTACTTTTTACATTTTCTTTGCTTTTTCTTTTCTGTCACTCTTTGTTTTTCTTTCCAATCTCCTTTTTTCCATTTTGCCTCTCTCCTTTCCCTTTCCCCTTTCTGTCCTTCCCCTTTTCACTTTCCGTCCCTCTCCTTTTCCTTTCTTAACTTCATTATTATTATTATTATTATTATTCATGATTTATATAGCGCCGACAGTTTACGCAGTGCTTTACAACATTAGGGCAGACAGTACAATTACAATATAATTCAATACAGGAGGAATCAGAGGGCCCTGCTCTTTAGAGCTTACAATCTAGGAGGGAGGGTCAAGTTATACAAAAGGGTAATAGCTGTGGGGGATGAGCTAATAGAGAAAATAGTGCAGTTGTTAGATGGAGGCAGGATAGTCTTCTCTGAAGAAGAAAGTTTTCAGGGATCGCCTAAAAGTGGATACATTTGGAGACAGTCTGACAGATTGGGGTAGCGAATTCCAGAGGGTGGGAGAGGCTCGGGAGAAGTCCTGGAGGCGGATATGGGAGGAGGAGACTTTATTGAATTTAAACATATACAGAGCTGAGAGAACAGATGTTTTCCACAGCAGGAACAGCTTTCTAACAAAATTGCACATTGTCAAAGTATGTCATAAGGAGAAGGAATTTTTAACCATTTCCAGTTCAGTCCAATTCTGATATTCCCCTCCTACATGTAAAAATCAGAATTTTTTTGTGCTGAAAAATTATTTAAACCCCCCAAACATTATATATGTATACATTATATTATATATTTTTAGGCCCTAGAAAAAAAAATGGTGGGTGTTGCATATTTCTATGTCACAGAATATTTGCACAGTGGTTTTTCAAATGCATTTTTTTGAGAATTTTGATGAATTTTAATGCACAAAAACACAATAATAATATCCAATTGTTTGGTAAAATATTAAGATGATGTTACGCCGAGTCAATAGATATCAAACATGTTACGCTTTAAAATTTCCTATGACCACAAGGTACCTAAAAATCCCTGTAGGTGACTCTTTAAATGTGTTACTAAACCCACAATAGTAAAATTTGTTATATGCAGTACAGCATGCTTGATATACTCACTGCGGAACCTAAGGGGTTAATCATGCACATTGTGTAAAAGGACTGTTTGATCCTGTCTTCTCTGATCCTCCCCTTCTTCCACAGCCCCCAATCCATCTTCTGACAGTACAGAGCCTTGGAGGCACTCTGAACATGGTGTGTATTGCTAGAGATTTTTTTTTCTTGGGAGCACTGTTCAGGCAGAGGGTCAGGGGTCCTTACAGCCTCATAGGACAGTCAGAGTAGAATGCAATCTCCTCCTACAAGCTTTAACCAGACACTGATAGAAGTCATAAGACTGCTATATACTGCTGATTAGAAAAGGTATTTAGCAGTTTATATTTACTAAAATAATTGTATTTCCGTGTTCTGTGTACTGTGGGAGACCAGATATAGTGAATACAGGCTCCTGGGTTTAGTAACATTTTAAAAGCCCTTACGGGTTACCACTTTAGAGTGACACAGGAGGTCTAGCACTAAAGTTATTGCTCTCGATCTGATGTTTGTGGTGATACATCAGATGTGTGGTGCGACGGCTGTTTACACATGTGTGCGGGACCAACATGCACTTTCACATTTGCGCTTGAGCACCGGGGAATGGGGGGTACAGTACTCTAAAATAATTTATATATTATTATTTATTTTATTTAATTTTATTTACATTGTCCCTTTATTTTTTTAAATTTTTTGTATCACTTTTATTGCTGTCACAAGAGATGAACAACATCCCTTGTGATAGCATGGGCCATGATAGGTCCTCTTTATGGAGAAATCTGGGTTCTATTAGACCCCAGATCTCTCCTTTAGCCTCCAAAGAATCTAATCAAACTGTAATCGATTTGATCAGATGCTTTCACAAGCCGGCAATGGCTTGTTTACATGAGACCGAAATCGTAAGTCCTTGTCACTTACGGTTTCTGACATCACACAGTGGGAGGAACGATATCAGTTCCTCTCTCTGTGTCCCAGGAAGTGGATGCCGCCAGTTGCATCCTTACCAGCCTTCCCAGCTGGGATGGGAGAGCCTGGTAAAGGCGGCAGAGGAGGGGAGGACCTCCTTCTGCCACCTGTAAAAGTAATCCAGCAGCTTTATAGCCCTACATGCAGAATCACTGGTTCTAAAATAAATGATATCTCAATCATTGCTACAGCTGCAGCGTTGCCTGAGATGCCACCCTTCCCATCCAAGGAAGTACGGGTACGCTGTTGTTGCCCATTCTTTTTTACAAAATGGCTCAAGCTCGGTCAGATTGGATGGAGAGCGTCTGTAAACAGCAACTTTCAAGTCTTGCCACAGATTGTCAATTGGATTTAGGTCTGGACTTTGACTGGGCCATTCTAACACATGAATATGCTTTGATGCAAACTTTTAGGGTCATTGTTCTGCTGGAAGGTGAACCTCCGCCCCAGTCTCAAGTCTTTTTCAGACTCTAACAGGTTTTCATCTAAGATTACCCAGTATTTGGCTCCATCTTCCCATCAACTCTAACCAGCTTCCGTGTCCATGCTGAAGAAAAGCATCCCCACAACATGATACTGCCACCACCATGTTTCAAGGTGGAGATGGTGTGTTCAGGGTGATGTGCAGTGTTAGTTTTCCGCCACACATAGCGTTTTGCTTTTAGGCCAGGTTCAATTTTGGTCTCATCTGACCAGAGCACCTTTGGTCTCCCTGCCCATCCACAGCTCAGTGCTCCAATGAGCGTGGAGGATCAGAGAGCAGAGACGCTGACTGACAGTCAGCAGCTTTCCTCTCGGGGATCTGTGAGAACCGAGCTATCAGCGATGTTCAGTGGCTCGGTTCTCAGTGCAGAGACAGCAGGGGACAGCTGTAGCATCGTTCTGATGCTCCATCAACAGTGATAAGTATGAATCAAAAAAAATTAAAAACCCATACTTCTCTTTTAAACTTCTCCACAACTTTATCCCTTGTGTGTTCCTTGGCCTTCATGATGCTGTTTGTTCACTAAGGTTCAGCAACAAACCTCTGAGGGCTTCACAGAACAGCTGTATTTATACTGAGATTAAATTACACACAGGTGAACTCTATTTACTAATTAGGTGACTTCTGAAGGCAATTGGTTCTACTAGATTTTAGTTAGGGGTATCAGAGTAAAGGGGTCTGAATACAAATGCACACCACGCTTTTCAGATATTTGTAAATCACACAAAAAACCCATTAAAAAACATTTACATCTTTGTTAGTAACATGACAAAATGTGGAAAATTTCAAGGGGTATAAATACTTCTTCAAGGCACTGTATATGTTTTTTACCTGTGTATTTAGCTGTTTTCCTTTATTCACTTTTAAATCCTTGGGGGCATCAGAATAGCGGTGAAAACTCATAGAGCCTCCCTAAAAGGTGGCTGCTAAAGGTGAAGCACGCTGTAGCAATGACCATCTGCTCTTAGTAAAGGTCTGAGCCTCACAAGTAGGAGCAGTTTCCTTTCAGACACCCTGTCCCTGAATAAAACATCCGCAAAGGTTAAAAATGTGATCGAGCTAAAAAAGGTTAAAAATGTGATCGAGCACCGAAATCATGATTGCAAAGGTTTTAACTAGTAACTTCAGTCAAATATGAGAATAGATTTTTGAACTATGCGCATCCACTTGGCTAATCACCTTCCAATTAAAACTAAAGCTCCTAGATGGTGTCTTCCTTTGAGCAAAGTTTTTACTATACATCTTTTACTAATTCATTTCTGTAATATATTAAAATCTGGTAGCTACCGTATTTCCCCCGAAAATAAGACTGGGTCTTATATTAATTTTGGCTACAAAAAACACACTAGGGCTTATTTTCAGGAGATGTTTTATTTATTTATATATTTATGTACAATAATCTACATTTATTCAAATACAGTCATGTCATCATGACGATTGTCAGAAACCATGAAATCAGGCCAAGACAGAAGTACAGTTAAATCACACTTGTTTAATAATAAAAGTAAAAAGAACAGTTCAGTAACCAGAACGGATAGTCAGCCAAGCCAGAAGTCAGGGATCAATGTAGTGGAACAGCAGGCAGGATCTGGAGCCAGAAGGAATATCAGCAAAGCAAGTCTTGAACAGGATCACAGGAGATAGTTTCTGTGATGTTGACCAAGGTGAAGGCGGAGATCCTCTGGACTTGGACAGCTTAAGTAGGCAGGACTGACGAGCAGGATATCATCAACAGCTGAGTAACTGTGGAGAGATAGGAGCTGGCAATTAGCCGACCCACTGGGCGGCCAGCTCAGAGAAGGAAGGGCTGAGCCCAGCCCTGACAACGATCTTAAAGTGGTTGTAACCCTGAAAAAAATAAAAATAAAATATCCTGAGCATAATAGACAGCACAGTGCTTGTGCTGTGTCATTTATCCGTCTCTATGTTCTGAAAAACCTGGAATAAAACAATAAAATGTTTTTAAAAAGTTCCTGTGTCCCCTGTCCTCTCTCAAACCTCTCCCCTGTCAGCTCAGGAGTCAGCATTATGACATTCTGTAATCCCAAAAATAAACCTTGGTTATAAAGTCATTGTAAAATTATGCAATCTGTTTTGTAAAAAGATTAAATAATCTGCAGTGTGCCTCCATTTGTAAATTTATTGTGTAAAATAAGTTATTTACAGCGCCGCTGGGCGCTCACATGACCCGCCGGAGCTCTTCTTTCCCACTCCGAGCACTGCAGAGGGAGGGGCCGCTGAAGTCAGCTGGGAGGCTCAGGAGAGGAGAAGAGCTCCTGCGGGTCACGTGAGCGCCTGTACATAAGGTATTTTCCATAATAAAGTTACAAAGGGAGACACACTGCAAATTATATTATCTTTTTTAAAGCGGATTACAGGTTTTTACGACGACTTTAACTAGACCTTATTTTCGGGGTAGGGCTTATATTACAGCCATCCCCGAAAATAAATCCAGGCTTATTTTCTGGGGAGGGTAATTACCTTCTCTCCTTGTAATTCTGCAAATATTCCATTTCTGTAGTTTATTTTCTTGCTTCCATTAAATTTTGATTGTAATACATTATGCACTATGAGAGAATGTACAATTCACAACATGAATTAAATCTATGAGCAGCGGATGATATTTTTTTTTTTCTTATTAGCTCATTGTGTTTGCGGCAACTGTTCAATGTAAAAATTAAATTCCCTGGGGACAACCATTGTATAAACATTAGGCAGTCTGTAATCTGGTTAATATGCATGTTCTCACATTAGATTGGCAGGCCGAGCTAATTATCTTCTGTTTTTCAAATTAAATTGATTTTTGCTTTGTGTGTGTGTGAAGGCATTGAAAAAAAAAGATGGTCAGCATTGCAGGATTTATACCTGACATATGTTTCATTCTATTTTGCTACAATTTATGTTATTTCAATTGTATGGTTTTCCTTTCAAATGGGAATCACAGATGTTGTCGAATTTCAGAGTAACAGCATATATATATATATATACAGTATATGTGTATATCATAAAAATGTGAAAGTACATGTGTGAATATATATATATATATATATATATATATATATATATATATATATATATATATATATAATGAGCAAAATTATCATGATACCCATGATAAAGACATCTTAGTGTCAACTAACAAAATACATTTACATTAAAAAAAAAAAAAATACCATGTTCAGTGTCTGCTGTATATATGAGTAATACTTCATCTATTGCAATTGGCAGGTCATCTTTAAAGGAGAACCAGTACATATGAACATAGACACACACACACACATGCTCTACACCACATAGAGTGCGAGCCTTAAAAGATCTCAGAAAATTGTATGGCGTGTTTGGTATAGAAATTGCCTCATAGCCATTTACTAGTGTTTTTATGCTCTAATGAATCCATACATTATTTTTGATTGATGGTGTGTGACAGGTCCAGCAAAAGCATTTAAATTGCCCCTAAGCTACTCCATACCAGCTCTGAAAGTCTACTCACAACTGAATCAGGAAATCAGTAACCTCATCAATCAGAAGGTTGTAGGGTAGGACTATTCATTTATTAAAATGCCATCAATAAATAATGTGGTCTTTGGTCTGTCTGATCTATCTATCTATCTATCTATCTATCTATCTATCTATCTATCTATCTATCTATCTATCTATCTATCTATCTATCTATCTATCTATCTATCTATCTATCTATCTATCTATCTATCTATCTAACTGACCTTCAGTGCATAAAGTCCCAGGTGCACTCTTCTCATGGAGTATTTCTTTGGATATTTGGAATCATGGGGACCATTTACTTTTAGTTTTATACAGTAGTCCATGGAGCATTAAAAGGAGGTGAAAAGAGAACAGAAAACCTGCAGATTTATTTGTATTTGGCCATTTGCATGTCTTTCTAACCTTCTGTGTCTCTCTCTCACACGCTGGACTTCAAAAGTGACTCCATGACAGCTGAGGTTCTAGTGGTATCTCAGTTTTAGAATTCAAGCAGGACTGTATGAAAAGATTCCTGTGGTGCTTTCCTACTCATCAGTCACCCAACGCCTCCATGTTGGGGGCAACTGCAATTTGCTGCCTGTAGGCCCAAAGTGGCACTCTACAGCAGCCAGCGTCTTCAAGGGTTCCTACCAAAAAGGGGAGATCTTTTCAGTTTTTCACATCCCTAGACCATAAAGTATAACTAAAGACAAAACATTTTTTTTTTTAGTTTTGGGTAGGGTTTTGAACACCTGTCAGTTTATATTGCTGTATGCGCCCCCATTAAGGAGATTCATCCTCTATATTTGTTCTGTTTACAATTATCATTGAAAGTGAAAGTCAAAGAAAATCCCAAATGTTGGGTTGTCCCTAGAAAAGTAATAGAGGATAAATCTTCCAATTGGAACACTGGGGGGGTTCCCAAGGAATTACCTTAATTTGTGGGGATTTCCTCTCACTTCCTGTTTGGCTATGGGACAGGAATTGAAGGAAAATCTCTCCTTTGGAACACAGATGGCAGAACAAAATCTGACAGGGCTGTAACCCTCCCTTGCTCTATCCAAAAATGAAAAAAAATGCCTATAGTTCTACTTTAAAGCCACAGGACAAGACAGAGGTTACGGTTGCAAGGCAAAACCCTGTAGGAAAGATCAAGTGCCAGGAGGTTCCTCAAATACAGTATGTGGACCGTGGTCTTCTGTTTATCTGTGTACACTCTACAGGATTTATTTAGCGCCAACAGTTTGCACAGCACCTTGTAAAATAAAGGTCAGTAGAGAGTCAGTAGAGCCACAAAACAATTGAAGGCAAGCCATACAAAAGGTAATAACTGCAAACGATGAGTTCATGGCGAAAGTATAAATATATTGACAGATCTGCGCTTACAGACTGATTTACACCTGCAGCCCCCCTATGTAGGAAGAGGACACCTAAGTGATCCCCCAAAAAACTGAAAATCAAAGTATAGGGAGTGGCGCTGTGTTAGAACAAAGGGTATGGCTGTAAATAAAACAAGTGCTCAAGTGTGTAATATAATTGCTTTTTAGAAGTGAAGAAATTTGTTATAATACGAAACTCCCAAAAATCAATGTATCCCTATATTAGTGAAAAATCCTTATTTAGTGGTAAAGGGAATTTGCTACTATATGTGCAAACAATAACACAAATTTTAAATCATCACCATTATATAACATTTATAAATCTTCTAATTAGTAAATATAAAGTGACAAGTGCCAAAAACTGTGGTTATCAAACCATAGTGCATTGATGTGCAAAAACCATTTACAATAGTAAATCATTAATAATGTGTAAAAACCGCAACTATATATCAAAGAAAATCCCATATACTGTTTGTTGCAACATTAAGTTTTTAGGTAGAGATGGTATAGGCCAGCTGGAAAGTACGGGGGCTTGGGAGGAGCAGTGTGGATGGTGGGGTGATAATTTAAGATTGGTGATGTAGCTTGGGGAAGAATGGATTTGTATGTTATTGATAACAGTTTGAAAGTTATTTGTTAAGCAATCAAAAGCTTGTGCAAGGTTTTTTGGCAAAGAGGGTCAGTGGACACTGGAAGCAGCATTTGTGATAGACTGTACATGTCACTGGTTGCCTCTAAATTATGCTGCTGGCAGATGGGCTGGAGACCAAAATAAATATAAAAAAAAAATATATATATATATATATATATATATATATATACAGTATATATATATACACACTGTATATGATAAGATTCTTTATTTTTTGATGCGTAAACACAGCAAAACTTTAGTTTGGTGTCACTGTCCTACAGTCACAATATTAATTATAATTAAATTTGTATATCTGACAGATTCTACTTTGAAAACAGCACGTGCACTGTAATATTTTAGCCACACTTGGACCGTTTTGAACACTCTGTACTCATGTACAAAGACTTTAATCAAGCAAGCAATTTTGGACTCTGCATGTACAGCTGTAGAAATGATTTCCCCAAAGTTTTCATAAACTCCGAGCCATTTAGTTCTGCAGTTTCCTAATTTACCTTTTGATTGCTGCAGTTTGATTCCAGCATCATTACTATTTTTCTCAAAGTACGCAGTCCTCTAGAAGTATTAAAAAAACATAGCCCATAGCGCAATATTCCTCTAACCTTATGTACATGATCCGATTATTGCTTTTTTCTCCTTTTGAAGTTTTATTTAAATTAAACCGTGAAAAAACAGTTTTCCTAGCTGAAACGAGACAAGACATTGAGCAAACTACATTTAATTATAATTGTGTCACTTTAAAATGAGTTGTTGGCCTTTGCGAATTGCACCATATATTTTAATTACTTTTACTGATTTCCACTAACATTTGTTGTTTGAAATAAATTCCAGATAAATAAATGTATTTATAAAGTGTGTCCATGTTGACATGGTGTTAAGCTGTATTAATTTTATTTAGAATATATGCTGATGGGGATTAGGATACTGAACATATCTGAAAATGATTTTTATGTTATATAATGCTACAAAACACAAGTCTTAGATGATCAGAGTGCCTAATGTGTGAACAACTCAATATAGAACTGTTAAATGTGAATATCTTAGTGTTATAAAGCTGACTGAACTTATGTACATCTCCGTTTTACCTTTTAACCACTGGCTGCCAGGGCAATTTTTCAAGCACATGTTCTAATCAGCATTATTTGCTATAAAAAAAATAGTTTGAAATGCCAAATGTGATATATTTTCTGAAAGCAGAGGCCCTGAAGAATAAAATGATGGCTGTTGCAATTTTTTATTTCACGTGGTAAATGTGCAGCTGTTAGGAAAAAATACACTAAAATAAATTTTAGTGCATGCATACACAATATAATACCCATATTTTGTAAAATATAAATGTAGCACCCTCTACCATAGATAGGTGCTAGCATAGGATTTTTTTGCTATGAGAATGCCAGTACAGGTACATTTAGGCAGGCCTATGCTGCAAGCTAGGCCTGCTTGTTTTGATCTGGGGGCAGGGAATGGTTAGTGTAGCAGTGGGTGTGACCACCTGTGCTCTAGTTCTGAGGCACCTCCCCTGCTTTCAGGGAGAATGTTCTGGAAGAGGGACAGGGCCTGGAACTGGATTGGCAGGCAGCTCATGTGGGAGCCCTGACCAATCCCCAACTGGAATTGGCAGGGAGCGGGCCTCCTATATAAGCTGAGGTAACAGGCCACTGGGGGGAGTTGTCGGCCAGGAGCAGTGGAGAATGGAGTACTAGACAGCAGCAGGAGGGCACCCCCATCTGAGGGGGGGTGTGCGCCGATCGCAGGAGGAGGCTCAGGGAGAACTGTGAGGGAACTTCACCTTTACACGGTCATTAGTGAAGTCTTCATCTTTACACGGTCATTGATGAGGAGTCCTGGATCAGAGGAGAGACTGTGGTGAATAGTGTCAAATCGATGTGGCCCGAGGGCACAGGATTTGCAAGCTGGGCTCGGCTAGCTGAGAACAGTAGTCCACCATTCCACACATGTTATTAAATTAGTAGGCCTCCAGGGAGAGGTACTGCAGGTTTCTGGCCTAGTAACTATAAATCAGAGTCAACATTAGAGACTATTCAGAGTGGGTTCTTTTGCATACAGAAGAGGATGTGACAGCAAGTTAATGTGCTACAGGATAAGTTTGTGCAGGAGGAGAGGATTTCTGGAAACTTCACCCTTACACGGTCTTGGGTAAAGTCCTTATCTTTACACGGTAACTGATGAGGAATTTCTGGAAGTCTACAGGAGTTACGCAGAGGAGGAGCAATAGTCTGCATGGTGATGCAGGGAAGAGATTGTAGTTGTTACACATGCGCATCATTCCTTCAGGCTCAAACTAAGTTCTAATCTATAAAATCTATAAATATGATGGCAAAGTGATCTGATCTTTGGGCATCCCATTTACCCCTTTCCCCAACCAAGTTATATCCCCCAATAAACAAAAACAAAAAAAAGCAAATGACTGTTCATTGTCTCTGAGGTGATATGTGAAGGTCTGGCAGCGGGGTGATTTGGTGGATGTTGGTAACTAGTGGCAACACAGCGCTACAAAAAAGATGATGTTGCATTGAGTAAATAGATAGCAAACATGCCACCCGGGAAATGGGAACAAACTTTTATGAATAATGGCCTTAGTATCATTGCTCTCACTCTGATTTTTACGGCTATATCTTATGCGTGATGTAATTGCTGTTTACATATGTGTGTATGTACATGCTTGCATGTCCAGGAGGGTAGGGGGTGCTTTTAAAAAAAAGGTAAAAAATGTTTTAATAATTTTATTATACTTTTTTCTTTATACTTTTTTTATTTAACCTTATTGCTATCACAAGAGGACCAACAAGTCCCCTATGTAATAGCTTTGGACAGGTGACAGGTACTCTTTATGGAGGCATCCGGGATCTTGTAGACCCCCCGATGTCTCCCCTGCCCTCTGAAGCAGCTATAAATGCACAGATTGTACTTGATTTGCTGCTTCACTGGGTGTAACAGTTAGAAAATTACAGCTCTGAAACCAGAAGTGCCGAAAGCATTATCGCTTCTGGCTTCATTCATCTCAGAGGAGATCAAGAAATGAATATTCCTCCACCCCCTCTGTGTGAAGCCATCCTGGCTGTTTACTGTGGTCTCGGGATTCCAGGAGGAGCCCGGGAACCACAGGGAGAAATGGCTGTAAAAAACACTGATCGCCAACTGTAAAAAAACAATACCAAAAGTGTTTAAAACAATTCTTTTCTAATGATTACAAAAAAGCCATAGCTAAAAATAAACAATTCCACCTATAAATATCAATGAATGAGGTGATTGTAACAGTCTCTCTACAGAATGCCTCCGGAGATTTAGCAGTGGGAAGCAGTGGGTGAGAAGATGCTCTGGTCTCCCTGAGGCAATGGTGTAGATGGAGTTAATGTGGTCTGTCCTGTCCTGCCCCGGGGTTATCCGTGTGCACCCATGCTGTAGAAAGGAAGAGGTTATAAAAGCTGTTCCACCACTTCCATTCCTCCTCAATGTCCTGCAGGAACTGTATTGGAAAGGTCCATAAAATTAATTAAAAGCAAAATTACAAATTTGGCCTCTGGCAAAACATTCAATTTCACTTATTGACTGGCTTAGGTGAACTTTGTGTCTAACATAGTTAAAAGGAGCTTCTGTTAGCCATTTAAAATTAATTTAGTGAACTTTCTTACTGTATGTCATGTACCTGGTGGAGACCAAGATGATGAAAGGATGTCTCTTGCACCTGTTGTTCAACATGGAGTGGCACAAGTACCAGTTTTGCAGGTAGTACTGGAGCTGTTGATTAAGTGGGCAAGATTGTAAGAATTGTTATGCCTTCCAGTTACTAGAGTGTGAACTTAGCCTTACTGTCCTGCAGGCCAGGACTGGGACAAAAATGTGGCCCTGGACTTCATCCAGACTGGCCCACTGCACGGTACATCAGGGCATGGCACATCAGGGCACGGCACATCAGGGCAAGGTACATCAGGGCACGGTACATCAGGGCACATCAGGGTACAGGGCACAGCACATCAGGGTACAGAGCACAGCACATCAGGGTACAGCACATCAGGGTACAGCACATCAGGGTACAGCACATCAGGGCACATCAGGGTACAGGGCACAGCACATCAGGGTACAGAGCCCAGCACATCAGGGCACAAGGCACATCAGGGCACAAGGCACATCAGGGCACAACACATCAGGGTACAGCACATCAGGGTACAGCACATCAGGGCACATCAGGGTACAGGGCACAGCACATCAGGGTACAGAGCCCAGCACATCAGGGCACAAGGCACATCAGGGCACAAGGCACATCAGGGCACAACACATCAGGGTACAGCACATCAGGGTACAGCACATCAGGGCACCTCAGGGTACAGGGCACAGCACATCAGGGTACAGAGCCCAGCACATCAGGGCACAAGGCACATCAGGGCACAAGGCACATCAGGGCACAACACATCAGGGTACAGCACATCAGGGTACAGCACAGCAGGCCACATCAGGGTACAGGGCACAGCACATCAGGGTACAGAGCCCAGTACATCAGCGTACAGGGCACAGCACATCAGGGTACAGAGCCCAGTACATCAGCGTACAGGGCACAACATATCAGGGTACATTGCACAGCACATCAGGGTACAGGGCACAGCACATCAGGGTACAGGGCACAGCACATCAGCTAATAGGGCACAATACATCAGGGCACAGTACATCAGGGTACATCACATCAGAGTACAGGGCACAGCAGATCAGGGTATAGCACATCAGGACACAGCACATCAGGGCACAGAACATCAGGGCACACGACATTGAGCCACAGCACACCGGGGCACAGGACATCAGGGCATAGGACATCAGGGCATAGCACATCAGGGCACATCAGGGTGCATTAGGGCACATAGCACATCAGGGCACGGGGCACATCAGGGCACGGGGCACATCAGGGTACATCGGGGCACATGGCACATGAGGGCACATGGCACATCAGAGAACGGGCATATCAGGGCACATCAGCGCACGGGGCACATCAGCGCACGGGGCACATCAGCGCACATTATGGCACATCAGGGAACATGATATGGCACATTATGGGCACGGGGCACATCAGGGCATGGGGCACATCAGGCCACATGGTACATCAGGGCACAGGGCACATAGCACATCAGGGCACGGGGCACATGGCACATCAGGGCTCGGGGCACATCAGGGCACATGGGGCACATGGCACATCAGGGCACGTGATGGGGCACATTATGGGGCACATAGCACATCAGGGCATGGGGCACATTAGGGCACATGGTACATTATGGCACATCAGGGCACAGAACATCAGGGCACACAACATTGAGCCACAGCACACCGGGGCACAGGACATCAGGGCACATTAGGGCACAGGACATCAGAGCAAAGCACATCGGGGCACAGCACATCAGGGCACGGGGCACATCAGGGCGCATTAGGGTGCATAGCACATCAGGGCACATTAGGGCACATGGCACATCAGGAACGGGCACATGATGGGGCACATGGCACATTATGGGGCACATCGCACATCAGGGCATGGGGCACATAGCACATCAGGGCACATCAGGGCATGGGGCACATCAGGCCACATGGTACATCAGGGCACAGGGCACATCAGGGCACGGGGCACATGGCACATCAGGGCTTGGGGCACATCAGGGCGCATGGGGCACATGGCACATCAGGGCACGTGATGGGGCACATTATGGGGCATAGGGCACATCAGGGCACGGGGCACATCAGGGCTCATTATGGCACATTGTGGCACATCAGGGCACATTATGGGGCACATCAGGGCACATGGCACATTATGGCACATTATGGCACATTGTGGCACATCAGGGCACATTGGGGCACATTGGGGCACATCAGGGCACATTATGGGGCACATCAGGGCACATTATGGGGCACATTAGAGCACATCAGGCTACATGGCACATTAGAGCACGTGGCACATCAGGGCTCGGGGCACATCACAGGGCACATTATGGGGCACATCGGGGCACATAGCACATCATGGCACTGTAGAGCACGGGGCACATTATGTGGCACATAATCAGGGCACATTGTGGGATCTTACTAGCCAGCATGCAGAGTAGCGCAGGGAGCTTCTTTAGTAGTACTGTAAGTTCTCTCTCGTGTCATCACGCTGTTCCCCAGCGGCCCCTCCTCTCTTCTTGTCTATACCAGATGATCTTACAAGCCAATTGGTATAGACAAGAAGAGAGGAGGGGCCGCCGGGGAACAGCGTGATGACACGAAAGAGAGAACTTACTACTACAGAAGCTCCCTGCGCTACTCTGCATGCTGGCTAATCTCGATCTACCCATCAGGTGCTAGCTGTTGGCGGTTGACGGGTAGATCGCCGCGCACCGCAGATGCGGCTAAAAGTGAAACTGGCCCAGACTGAGCCATCGGCCCACCGGGAATCTCCCGGTAGTCCCGATGGCCAGTCCATCCCTGCTGTCCTGCAGTGGTCCCCTTTCTGGGATTCCCCATGGTGCTGGAATGCCAGGGTCCAGTGCAGGTGCGACCTTTGTGACCCTGATAGTAGTTCCACCTCTGGAACTCAGTGACAAGGGAGGTGAGACAAGGGAAGACTGCTGTTCACAAAACCCCAGACCAATAGCTCCACTATTACACCACTACTACTCCTGACCCAGAACCGTCTGCTTTCTTCTCTTCCCACGTATTGGCTGTGAATAATTAAAGCAGATTTTCAGACCATCTCTCAGGTGCCCCCCTATGGTTACCGGACACTGAACTACAGAAACATGGAGAAGGAGACTCTTTTACAATCATTTCAATTTCACTCTTTGTTGTTATGCTGAATATTGTGTTTCACTATCCCCTCTAGTCAGCAGAGGGAGAACTATATCCAGTAAAGCCAATGGACTTCTGTGCAGAATGCTGAGGATCATGGAAGTTGTAGTCTGAAACATAAATCCCAGAATAGGATTTATGGACCTTTACAATACAGTTCCTGCAGGACATTGAGGAGGAATGGAAGTGGTGGAACAGCTTTTATAACCTCTTCCTTTCTACAGCGTGGGTGTAAGTATGGTGGGTGGGTGTGTCATGGTCTGGGGTTGCATGAGTGCTGCTGGCACTGGGGAGCTACAGTTCATTGAGGGAACCATGAATGCAAACATGTACTGTGACATACTGAAGCAGAACATGATCCCCTCCCTTCGGAGACTGGGTCACAGGACAGTATTCCAACATGATTTTGACCCCAAACACACCTCCAAGACGACCACTGCCTTGCTAAAGAAGCTGAGGGTAAAGGTGATGGACTGGCCAAGCATGTCTCCAGACCTAAACCCTATTGAGCATCTGTGGGGTATCCTCAATGGAAGGTGGAGGAGCGCAAGGTCTCTAACATCCACCAGCTCTGTGATGTCGTCATGGAGTGGAAGAGGACTCCAGAGGCAACCTATGAAGCTCTAGTGAACTCCATGCCCAAGAGGGTTAAGGCAGTGCTGGAAAATAATGGTGGCCACACAAAATATTGACACTTTGGGCCCAATTTGGAGATTTGCACTTCGGGGTGTACTCACTTTTGTTGCCAGCTGTTTAGACATTAATGGATGTGTGTTGAGTCATTTTGAGGGGACAGCAAATTTACACTGTTATACAAGCTGTACACTCACTACTTTACATTGTAGCAAAGTGTCATTTCTTCAGTGTTGTTACATGAAAAGATATAATAAAATATTTACAAAGATGGGAGGGGTGTACTCACTTTTGTGAGATACTGTATGTGAGAAATGTCAGAATTGGCCCACTTTTGAAGTGGTTAAACATGTAAAAGTGGCCAGAAAAGAAGCACAAACTGTGAAAGTTGTAATGTCATACCCTTACATTGGTGGTCCATGAAAACCTGCCCCTCACAATATTGTTTACAAAAGAAAAAACAGTACATTATAGTAAATTCACAGGGAAATGTATATTTAACTGCATGTGGATTTATTACTGATTTTTTGTACCATGTTGAGGTCATGAACTGTGGAAAATTTATATTCAGAATATCATCCTGTTTCTCCCATCGAGTAAATCGCTCATCAGCTATTTGTCATTGTAAAATGTCCATTTGATGTCACCCGGGAATATATCATAAGTAGAGTGTTTACCTGCTCATGTAAATTTTCACTTCTCCTCGATCAATGTGAATAATAATAAAACCATAATGGTGACACACGTCAGAAGCTTGGCAGGAAAGTCAATTAGCAGCTTTCTGTGGGATCGGGTAAATTATGTGTATCATTTTTAATGAATATAAATAAAATCATAGTTAAGGTAATGAAACAGGCATATTTATTATGTACAAGTGTAATGATTTTACAGGTGTAATTACAATGTTCAATGTACAAGTAAACCATAGAAATAATGATAATTATTTCAGTTTGGTTGCTATAGGTTGCTTAACTTTGCACACCATAGTTATACACATCAGAGGAGGGCTACATTCAGAGTCTATTCTGAACTCAGCGATACAGACAATTTGTGGAAATGACTGTGCATTAAAAAAGGCAGCCTACTTAACCACTTGCCGACCGCCCTATAGCACATTTACTGCTACAGGGCGGCTGCGCTGCGCAGGATCACGTATATATACATGATCCTGCATTTCCGTGTATCAGACGCGAGTGTGCGCAGAAGGAGGCTTGCTCCTGCTGGGATTCTACACAGTGGGAGCTGATCAATTCTTCAACAAAGGATTGATGCCATGTTAAGGGAAACCTGCTGTATCGGCCCTATATCCAACACTTCTCTCATTGTTTTGCTCTATTGAACAAATGTTAATAATAATACCTTGCTGTTTGCAATGCCTTGTTGTTTGTATTACTATATATATGATATGATTGCTATTCTGTTGACATGCTGGTTGCTCGGCTTTTGGGCATCTATTTCTACACTGTATTTGTACCTCTCTCTATGATAAAATAAAACCAAAAAATAGAAAAGAAAGTAATAAAAGACTCTGGAATCAGTGAAAGTAATCAAAGACCCCAGCATTGATGTCAGTGGGAGTAATAAAAGACTCCCCACAGCATTGGTGTTAATAAAAGTTATAAAAGACCTCCATATCATTGGTGTTCAGTGGTGGCAATGGAAGTTAAAAATCTGAATCCTACTTTATTTCAGAAAGCTACAAGTATGCTCTGCAGCAAGAGGCTCAGCGGGAGAGGTGGGAGAGGAAGTACATGAAGGGTCGAAGGATTTCCCCACGGTCAATCAGCAAAGAGAGATGGGTGGAAACTTTGGTTGTTGCTGACACCAAAATGATTGAATATCATGGCAGTGAGAATGTGGAGTCCTATATCTTCACTGTGATGAATATGGTAAGTTCAGTGTATGAAATACAATTTACCAACATGGTTTTATAAGAATATGCTGGAATGTTCTGAAAAGCCTGGCATTTGTGTATTATAGCTGAAGTTTAGGTATGGCAATTTTTACATAGCTACATTGGTCCAGCTATGTATGTATGTTCCATACCTGGCCTATCCCTATGGAAACTGGAAATCACTGTAGCAGGCACTGCTACTACAGTAATCTTCACTAGCTTCTAGGTCCCGTGTCAAGTGGCTGTTCTTCCACATGAGGTCATTCCTTCAGCACAGCGCAATTCAGAGAGCACTTTGCATATCCACCTCTGCCTGTCAGAGAACATGGCATGGGACCCAAAAGCTAGTGAAGATCACTGTGGTAGCAGTGCCTACTACAGTGATCTCCAGCCTCCAGGGGGATCCCTTAGGGACAGAGGAATTTGGTTCCAAAAGAAGAACAGCCTTTCCAAAGCAAGGGCAGTTGGAAGCTATGGAGATATAAATGTTACTATGTCTAACCTCTTGAAGAATGGATAGGACCACTGTCATGTTATCACTGCATTCTGTGACCACATAGTATACATTTCTCCTCACTGGGACAGGAAGTAAGGGAGAGCCTCTTTTTCACTAAGGGCCCATTTGCACCATATACAGTGGGTATAGAAAAGAATCATGCCCTTTAAAATTATCACATTGTGTTGCTTTGCTGCCTGAAATGAAGACAGACACAGTTTTTATTTTATTCAGCTATATTTACTAGTGCAACTTATAGCATCCAAGTGAAAGATATCACACCAACATGTCAGAAGAAAATAAAAAAAAAATAAAAAACTGAATCACTGAGTTGGAAAATGGATCACCCCCCCTTATGTCAGTATTTTTTTGGACCACATTTTACATTAATTACAGCCTTTTAATGTGTTGGGATATGTCTCTACTAACTTTGCACATCTAGACTTTGCAATAGTGTCCACTCTTCTTTGCAGAACTGCTCAAGTTCAGTTAAATTTGATGGTGACCGTTTGTGGACTGCAGTCTTCAAGTCATTCCACAAATTTTCAATGGGGTTTAAGTCTGGGCTCTGACTAGGCCATGCGAGGACATTCACCTTTTTCTCCTTCAACCACTGTTTGGTAATTTTTGCTGTGTGCTTTGGGTCATTGTCACGTTGGAAGGTAAACCTTCTTCCCATTAACATCTTTCTGGCAGAGTGCAGCAGATTTTCTTCAAGAATTTAATAGTATTTTGCCCTATCCATTTTTCTTCTATCCGGACAAGTGCTCCAGCCCCTGCTGCAGAGAAAAACCCCCATAACAGGATATTACCACCTCCATGCTTTACTGTAGGAATGGTCTTATTTGGATGGTGAGCTGTACTGGCTTTCCACCAGGCATATCGTTTAGTGTTGAGGCCAAAAACTTCTAGTAAAAAAAAAAATAATAATAATAATAAAAATGCCATAAATCAATAACCTATTTTGTAGGCGCTATAACTTTTGTGCAAACCAATCAATATACACTTATTGTGATTTTTTTTTTACCAAAAATATGTAGTAGAATACATATCTGCCTAAACTGAGGAACAAATTTTAAAATTGGGATATTTATTATAGCAAATAGTAAAAAATACTGTGTTTTTTTCTAAATTGTTGCTCTTTTTTTGTTTATAGTGCAAAAAATAAAAACTGCAGAGGTGATCAAATACCACCAAAAGAAAGCTCTACTTGTGAGAAAAAAAGGACATCAACTTTGTTTGGGTACAGCGTCATGCGATCGTGCAATTGTCAGTTAAAGCAACACAGTGCCATATCACAAAAAATGGCCCGGTCAGGAAGAAGGTAAATCCTTCCGGGGCTGATGTGGTTAAGGTGGTCAGATGAGATTAAATTGAATTATTTGGCATCAACACCAAATATGTCTGCCGTAATCCAATACAGCTCACCATCCAAATAACACCATTCCTACAGCAAAGCATTGAGGTGGTAATATCTTGTTAATCTGCTGCCCTATGCCAGAAAGTTGTCAGTGGGTAGAAGGTTTACCATCTAAAATTACACTGACCCAAAGCACACAGCAAAATGTCCACACAGTGGTTGAAGGAAGAAAAGGTGAATGTCCTCACATGGCCTAGTCAGAGCCCAGACTTAAACCACATTGAAAATCCGTAGAATGACTTGAAAACTCCAGTCCACAAACGGTGACCATCAAATTTAACTGAACTTGAAAATTGGTTTTGTTTTTTGTTTTTTCTGACATGTTGGTGTTATATCTTTCACTTGGAGTAGATACAGCTGGATAAAACAAAAACTGTGCAATATTGCTCTGTGCTGCAATGACACCATGACACACCTAATATGTGTGGCTATGTGTTGTAGTAACTGCACAATACCACAATTAGATGGTAATAGGCACACAGACAGGAAAGGATTAGAACCTCTACCAAGTTATTATTATTGTCTGTGTCTTCCTGGTGAAAACTGCTCCACTCTTTTATAGTCTTGTTGTTACAAGCTGTCACAGGGACAGGAAGTGGGGGAAAATGTCCCCAACAGGATCACAGACAGCAATGTGAATTTGACAGGAGTGTTTTCTTTCCTTGAAAAAAGCATTCATACCCCTTGATATTTTCCACATTTTACAACCAAAAACGTAAATGTATTTTATTGGGATTTTATGTGATAGACCAAAACAAAGTGGCACATAATTGTGAAGTGGATGGAAAATGATAAATGTTTTTCAATACTTTTTACAAACAATTATCTGAAAAGTGTAGTGTGCATTTGTATTCAGCCCCCCTGAGTCAATACTTTGTAGAACCTCCTTTCACTGCAATTACAGCTGCAAGTCTTTTTGGGGATGTCTCTACCAGCTTTGCACATCTAGAGAGTGACATTTTTGCCTATTCTTCTTTGCAAAATAGCTCAAGCTCTGTCTGATTGGATGGAGAGCGTCTGAACAGCAATTTTCAAGTCTTGCCACAGATTCTGAATTGGATTTAGGTCTGGACTTTGACTGGCCCATGCTAACACATGGATATGCTTTGATCTAAACCATTCCATTGTAGCTCTGGCTGTATGTTTAGGGTTGTTGTCCTGCTGGAAGGTGAACCTTCCCCCAATCTCAAGTCTTTTGCAGACTCTTAACAGGTCTTCCTCTACGATTGTCCTGTATTTGGTTTCATCCATCTTCCCATCAACTCTGACCAGCTTCTCTGTCCCTGCTGAAGAAAAGCATCCCCACAACATGATGCTGCCACCACCATGTTTCACGATGGAGATGGTGTGTACAGGGTGATGTGCAGTGTTAGTTTTCCGCCACACATTGTGTTTTGCTTTTAGGCCAAAAAGTTCAATTTTGGTCTCATCTGACCAAAGCACCTTCTTTCACATGTTTGCTGTGTCCACCACATGACTTCTCGCAAACTGCAAACAGGACTTCTTATTGCTTTCTTTCAACAATGGCTTTCTTCTTGCCACTCTTCCATAAAGGCCAGATTTGTGGAGAGCACTACTAATAGTTGTCCTGTGGACAAATTCTCCCATATGAGCTGTGTACCTTTGCACCTCCTCCAGAGTTACCATGGGCCTCTTGGCTGCTTCTCTGAATAATGCTCTCCTTGCCCAGCCTGTCAGTTTAGGTGGAAGGCCATGGCTTGGTAGGTTTGTAGTTGTGCCATGATCTTTCTATTTTCAGATGATGGATTGAACAGTGCTCCATGAGATGTTCAAAGCTTGTGATATTTTTTTATAACTTAACCCTGCTTTAAACTTCTCAACAACTTTATCCCTGACCTGTCTGGTGTGTTCCTTGGCCTTCATGATGCTGTTTGTTCACTAAGGTTTCTAACAAACTTCTGGGGGCTTCACAGAACAGCTATATTTATACTGAGATTAAATTACACACAGGTGAACTCTATTTACTAAGTAGGTGACTTCTGAAGACAATTGGTTCTGCTAGATTTTAGTTAGGGGTATTAGAGTAAAGGGGATTGCATACAAATGCGTGCCACAATTTCAGATATTTATTTGTAAAACATTTTGAAAACCATTTATCATTTTCCTTCCACTTCTCAAATATGTGCCACTTTGTGTTGGTCTATCACATAAAATCCCAATAAAATACATTTACATTTTTGGCTGCAACATGACAAAATGTGGAAAATTTCAAGGTGTATGAATACATTTTCAAGGCACTATCTGTAAAGCATGGGTGCTCAACCTGTGGCCCTCCAGCTGTTGTGGAACTACAATTCTCATCATGCCTCTGCTTTTGGGAGTCATGCTTGTAACTGTCAGCCTTGCAATGCCTCATGGGACTTGAAGGTCCACAACAGCTGGAGTGCCACAGGTTGAGCACCCATGATGTAAAGTATATCATCACAAAACCCTAACGCAAAACTGGTATGGGCCTCGGGATTTCGTCAGTTTCCATTGAAGGTACTCCGTGTTTTGCTACAAATTAATTGTAATTGGAAATCAGTAGGGATGGGCGAACGGTTCGGCCCGAGCATAAGTTTGGGCTGAACTTTTTTTGTTCGGACCTTCGGCAAACAACAAACATTATGCAGTGCTCGCAGCAAATTCAAAAGGCGCGGAACCCCATTAAAGTCTATGGCACACTAACATGATGAATCAAAAGTGCTAATTTTAAAGGCTTATATGCAAGTTATTGTCATAAAAAGTGTATGGTGACCCGGGTCCTGCCCCAGGGGACATGTATCAATGCAAAAAAAAGTTTTAAAAACGGACGGGAGCAGTGATTTTAGTAATATTTAAAGTGAAACAATAAAAATGAAATTTTACTTTAAATATTGTGCCTGGAGGGTGTCTATAGTATGCCTGTAAAGTGGCGCATTTTTCCCGTGTTTAGAACAGTACCACAGCAAAATGACATTTCTAAAGGAAAAAAAGTCATTTAAAACTGATCACGTCTGTAATGAATTGTCGGGTCTCAGCAATATAGATAAAACTCATTGAAAAAAATGGCATGGGTTCCCCCCCAGTTCATTACCGGGCCCTTTGGGTCTGGTATAAATATTAAGGGGAACCCCGAACCAAATTTTTTTTTAAAAATTGCATGGGGGTCCCCCCGAAATCCATACCAGACCCATCAGGTCTGGTATGGATATTAAGGGGAACCTTGCATCAAAAAAAAATCACCAAATGCACCAAAATCCATACCAGACCCTTATCCGAGCATGCAACCTGGCAGGCCACAGGAAAAGAGGGGGGGCGAGACAGCACCCCCCTGAACCATACCAGGCCACATGCCCTCAAAATGGGGATTTTTGGAGTAGTGGGCCTCATCCCCACAACCCTTGCCCGGTGGTTGTGGGGGTCTGCGGGCAGGGGGCTTATCGAAATCTTCTGATGTCATATGACGTCACCAGGGGATGGTGTAACGTAGCTGGATGGCCCCACCCCCTGCCTATATAAGAACTGTTAAAGCGAAGAGAGGGCATATGGCGGGTAGCCTTTTAGGAGGCCTTTTTTAGGGGTATGTGGTACCCATTCACATAGGGGATGGGGGCAGAATCTGGGGGCCCCCTTGTTAAAGGGGACTTCCAGATTCTGATAAGCCCCCCACCCACAGACCCCGACAACCACAGCCCTGGGTTCTCAGGAAGAGGCCTTGTCCCCATCAACATAGGGACATGTTTTTTTAAATTTTGGCATGGTAAGGACTGGGGGGGACCCTACGCTGTTTTTTTTAAATTTTTCTATTGCCGGGAAAATGCCGGCATTCTTTATCTTTAAATTCATCTGTCAGTGGGGAAGCCCACTGACAGATGAGGACTCATGGTTGTTAAGGACGCGGGTGGCCGGCTTCCCGGCCTGCTGCTTAACAACCATCTATTTCTTCACACAGAATTCTAATCAGTCGATCGTTTTTGGACTGATCTAAATTCGAATCATTCTGAAAAGTTGGAATTCATTAGAAAATTAATAAATTACATTTTTTTTTAACAAAAACTAAACTAAACGAATTCCATAACAAAACAAACTTAGTAACATAACGAATCTATCTGAAATGAAACACATTTTTCCGTTCTGCACATGTCTACTTTACAGGTGTAAATGTATTTCCCATTATCTTTTATAGGTCATGGGACTGTTTCATGATCCAAGCATTGGTAATGCAATTCACATAAAAGTGGTCCGTGTCATCTTACTAGAAGAAGAAGAGGTAATGTGTCCATATTTGAATAACATAATAGTTGTTTATATATGATAAAGTGGTGGAGCATGAGGTTGCGGGATAGTGGAAGATGGAAGACATTTTATTTTCACATATACTTACTGACAACTTAGGACCCCTATTCTTAGGGTGTACTATTGTAATTGCTGCACTTTCGCCAATCAAATGTAACTTTGTGTGCACCAAATGCCTTTGCAAATGCAGTTATTATTCTACAAAAGTAGCGGTGCCTTCATCACTGGTCTAAACAGAGCCTTTTCAAAGGGGGGGACAAGACCAATCACCCTGCACAAGGAGAGAGAGCAGCAGTGACCGGTCTTTATTACCGGAGGCTCCTGCACAGAGGTAAAGTTTACACTGGATTACTACACTGGAAGAAATACACAAAGTACACCAAATTCAAGTAAGAATACACATGACTGTTATATTTATTCAATTTTTGCTTATTCCATAGTTCAGCTTTAAATATTTACCTTACATGCATACAGGGATTTTTTTCAGCTGGAACTTGGTGGAACTCAGTTCCACCGCCTTTGGCCCTCTCCTCCCTGCTCATCACCATCAATTGTAAACCCAGAAGTCCGGCATCTGGGTTTACAAGTGACAGCTTGTCTCCCAATGGCTCCCACAGATCTGATCTCCTAAACGGCTCCTACTGAGTGCAGGATGGAGACAAGGGAGATGAAGGTGCCATGCGAATGCCGACACCCTCACTGGATGGTCTCCCTGCAACCAAGAGAATCAGAGCCATCTACAGTGTGCGGGGAGGTACTAGAGCTGGCTGGGTGCTACAGCAACAAAAGTAAGACATGTGGAAGATAGTGGAGTGCTTAAGGAGGAGTGGGTGAAGATGGGGGCAGTGGAGGTGCATGTAGAGGTCAGAGCTGAAGAGGGGTGAAAGTGAGATGTAGATGAAGGATGCAGAGGTAAGCAGCTGTAGTGCACCCATCAACTCTGCACTCTGTATGCAGCGCACCCCTGAGCTCTGCACTATGTTCGTAGCACCCCCCTAAACTCTGCACTCTGTGCATAATGTACTCCTTTTAATGCTCCTTTAGGACCCTTCCACTGTTAGTGAAGTTTGACCACACCCACTATTTTAGGAGTTTTGGAGGGTCATGGTTGAATTCCTGCACTTATTTTCTGAGAAAAAATGCCCTGCATGTTTATACAGTACATGTCACTATTTTTCTCCTAGGAAGGCTTGAAAATCGTTCACCATGCAGATCAAACCTTGTCAAGTTTCTGCAAATGGCAAAAAAGTATAAATCCAAAGAGTGACTCCCATCCAGCCCACCACGATGTAGCAGTATTGCTAACAAGGTATTTCTTTTTTTTATAGTTTTTTGTGTTTGATACATAGTATGCTATCTTACACTTTTGTTAGTATGTTGTCTAATTGGGTTTGGTGCAGGGGACAGCACAGGAGCATCAAGTAGAACTATGGCCAGCCTATGGACATTCTTCAAACATTCTTAATAAGCAGTAAAGAAAGTTTAAAGAAGACCCTATTGATCACGACCCTATTGATCACTGTAGCTGTAGCCACTATGGAGTAATTCATCCTCAAATTTTGCAGCTAAAGCTTCTCTGTTTTATTTTCACTTTCTCTTCATAGCTCAGTTTACCTCTCCCAATAGTGATGTGGCAGCCTGACAGTACTAATAATAATTAATGAAAACACAGAGCAGGTGCACAGGAAGTAGGGAGAGAGCAGAGTGAGGCCTGACTTTACAGCTTCTATACTGAACTTCTCTAAATTGAATTTCTCCACTGTGCCAGCAGCAACAGAGGTTAGTGACGGCTCATTTTAAATGCATTTGCATTTACTGCCACCACTTTGTATTGTGTTTTCAATGTAGCTGGGGCTTGTGGGCCACATTAGGAAGGCTGACACTTGGACAGCCCTGGTATAAGATTTGTAGGTGGGGAGGGGTTTTTTTGAGGAACACCTAAACAAGGTTTTCACTATTATTATTTATATTTGATTATTTATTATAGATATGGCTGTTTTATTTGTTAGGAGTAGTAGTAGTAATCAGTAGCGTCACAAAACAAGATATATATTTGTTTATGAATAGACAAATGCGATTTTTTTCATTCGGACATTTTTCTTATTCGGAAATTTGGATGTATCCAAATTTTCTACTCACAATAATAATGAATTTCAACTAATCCAAATAAAATTATAATGAAACGAAATAACACATTTGAAAAAATGAATTAAAATTAGAAAAATGAATTTAAATTTGAAAATTAATTTAAATTTGAATATGAATTCCAATTTAAAATGGAAACATATTGCATTAAATACAGCAAGGTATAAAATTGAAAAAAGATGATGATAAGAAAGGGCGATAAGATCACGGTAATCTGCTGATGTCTGAAAGTGGGTCCAGCAAGCCCATTTGATGGAGAATTTTGTGGGTGTGTCATGAGAGATGCTAATGAGGCGTTCCATTTGGGCTATCCTGGCAATTCTGGTTAGCCATTCTTTGATTGAGGGAGGATGGTGGATCCCCCAAAAAAGGTATGCATTGTTTGGCTGCATTTACCATGTGCATGTCAAGAGATTTAAGGTATCCATTGTTTGTTGACGTTGAGTAGTGTAACAAAAATTGAGCCAGAGTGAAATTGAGTGTATAAGTAGTAACCCTACCAATGATGCGATGAACATCTGACCAGAAAGTTTGGATGGTAGGGCAACTCCACCATATGTGTAGGAGAGACCTGTCAGGGCTGGGCTCAGCCCTTCCTTCTCTGAGCTGGCCGCTCAGCTGTCTGCTAATTGCCGACTCCTTTCTCTCCACAGTGACTAGGCTGTTGATAATCTGCTCGTCAGTCCTGCCTACTTAAAGCCGTCCAGCTCACTTCATCTCTGCCTTCGCCTTTGATCACATCTCAGAGACTTTCTCCTGCATTCCTGTTGAAGACTTGCTCGGCTGACATCCCTTCTGGCTCCTGATCCTGCTTGCTGTACTACTACGTTGATCTCTGGCTCTCTGACATTGGCATTGGCTGACTACCCGATCTGGTTACTGAACTCTGGCTATGTATTGAATACGCTTACTCTGTTTACCTTTTTATTATTATTACACTAGTGTGATTAACTGTACTTCTGTCTCGGTCTGATTCATGGTTTCTGACAAGACACTTTTTCTCGTTGGCATCTCCAACATGTATCTGGAAGGTCCGGAGAGTATTTTTGAATAAGGGTGGGTGTGCGATACCATCTGGCTTGGATTTTGTATCGATTTTCTTGGGTTGTGATGTTCACAGAACCTTTATGTATAGTCAGATAAATTTGTTCCCAATCTTCAGGGGATAGGGATAAAGCAAGATCTTTTTCCCAGGCTGTGCATGCCAGGCTCGTGTTGGAAGGAGTGTTTGTGAAAAGAAGGGAATGCGTTATAGAGAGTAAATCTCATTGGGGTGTTTGCATTAGACAAAGATTTTCGAAAGGTGATAGAGGTCTAGGGACCTTGAACTTCCTATCTAAATCACGGAGATAGTGTGATAATAGTATGTAGTTCCAGGAAGAGTTAGGAGGGCCATCACGTTTGGATGGAAGTTTGTCGCGTGGTAGGGGTTTACCATGTGTGAAAAAGTGTTGGGATAAAGCGTTTTTCTCAGTGGAAAGGTGTCCTTTAGGAAGTTGCTATGTAACCCGGGGGGGAAGTCAGGGTTAGAGTAAAAAGGGGGGAGAAGGCCAGGTGTTGAAGAAAAGGATGTTGATTTGCATGTTTCTTGGAAGCTTCTGAGAGTAGGGCCAATAAGGGGATGAAGATGAGTGTCAATAGAGACATGTTTCAGGAGCATCCAGGGTAGTGAGTGAAGGGGGAGTGGGGTAAAAGAAGCCTCGATGGTGACCCAATCTTTAAATTTGCTTTGGATGTTCCAATCTATGTTTCTGGTGAGTTGGCAGGCACAATAGTAATTTCTGATGTCTGGTAGGCCTATTCCTCCTTTATTTTTGGGAAAAGAGAGGTGTGAATAGCTGATTCTTGGTCTGCTGCTTCCCCGGAGAAATTGAGAGCATAAACATTTATACCTTTGGAAAAAGGATATGGGGATATGGATTGGAGCCGCTTGTGTAATATAGAGGAGGCGAGGTATAGCATTCATCTTTAGGATAGCTGCTCTACCGAACCAAGAAAAGATAGACTTGTTCCATCGTTAGAGGTCGTTTGTGAGGCTCTGTAGGATAGGTAGATAGTTTTTTACATATAGGTTTTTAAGGTGTTAGGGAAGTTGGATGCCTAAATAGGTTATATCATCTTCCTTTTAATGGAAAGGAAAGTTGCCTTTGCATTGGATGACAGTACTGCTAGGAACAGAGACATTAAGGGTGTGGGATTTGGAGAAATTTATCTTGAGGTTAGAGATTAATTTGAACTGACAAAATTCTACTAAGAGGTTGGTAAGTGACGTATGTGGTTCTGTGAAAAAGAGGAGAATGTCATCTGCAAAAGCCGCTAATTTGTATTCTTTGTTGTGGGTTTGTACGCCCTTGATGTCCGGATTGTTCCTGAGGCTTTGTAAGAAGGGTTCTAAGGTAAGTATGAACAATAGTGGGGAGAGGGGGCAACCTTGCCTCGTACCATTACGGATGGGGAAGGCATTTGACAAGAAGCCGTTAACTCGGACTTTAGCGACCGGGCTGGAGTAGAGAGCCATTATGAAGCTTAATAGGCGGCTACCCAAGTCTATGGACCGGAGAACCACTTCCATGTAGTCCCAGGCTACCCTGTCAAATGCCTTCTCTGCATCAAGGGATAAGAAGGAACCTGCTTGGTTGGAGGAAGTCAGGAGGTGGTGAAGATTTATTGCTTTGATGGTGTTATCCCTGGCTTCTCTGTCAGGGATAAATCCAATTTGGTCTCAATCTATAAGTGATGGGAGGAGGGGAAGCAGGCGGTTTGCTAGGATTTTTGCAAAGATTTTGATGTCTAGGTTTAATAGGGATATTGGCCTATAATTTGCTGTTTGTGTGGAATCTTTTCCTTCATTTGGGATAACTGAAATGTGTGCTTCTAACAAGTTTGGAGTGAAAGGGTGGTCAGGAGCGAGATAGTTGAATGCTTTGAGGAAAGGGGCAGATAGTATATTTGTGAATGTTTTGTAGTAGATAGCTGATAGGCCGTCTGTGCCGGGGCTTTTACCTGGTTTCAAGTGTATGAGAGCTGCGTCCCATTCTTTTTTTTGATATAGGGAGGTCTTGCTTGGTTGTGGTCTCTGGTGTGAATGATCTAGGGCAGTATTGGGTTGATCTAGGTGAGGATCCGGGATGTTGTGTTTCTGAAGTTGAGAGATTGTATAAGTTTTTGTAGAAGTGCTCAAATTCTTTTGCTATGTCTGGGTTGCTTTTTAAAGTGTTGTCTATTGGGGTCTTTAGTAGATGGACTGTTTTGGCCTTCTTTGCACATAAAGCTTGTGCTAACAGGTGACCACTTTTGTTGCTGTGTTCATAAAAGAGTTTCTGCGAAAGGATGTGTTTTCTCCTTATCTTTCGATCAAGGATTTTCCGTGTCTCAATGACTTTGTGGTAGGTATGTTGTGCAAGATCTCGTCTATGTGACTTTTCAAGCGTCTGTATTTGGGATGGGAGGTTATTGACGTGTTTCTGTTTTTCATGTTTTATGGATGAAGCAAGGGAAATGAGATGTCCTCGTATTACACACTTCTGTGCTTCCCATTGGGTAAGAGGTGAAGTGTCTGTGGTATTGTTGTCTTTAAAGTAGTTGGCGGTGGTGGTCCTGAGTGTGCTAACTCTATCTTTATCTGTCAATAGGTTGGAGTCAAGTCTCCATATTTTGGATGTGTGTACATATTCGGGGAAGGTTAAGCATAGAGTAATCAAGCGGTGGTCTGAAACTGTCATTGGTTCAATTGTAGATTTGGATAGGAAGGGTAGGTCTTGCTGGCTGATGGTGGGAGTATTTGTTGTGTGGGGCTGAGAAAAAGGTATAATCTTTATATTGGGGATGTAATGTTCTCCACATATCATGAAGTGAAAGTTCTTGAAGGGAAAGTCTAATTTGTCGCAGAGCACAAAACGGGAGGTGAGAGGTACCTGTTGAGGAGTCGATGAGGGGGTCAAGGGGAAAGTTAAAGTCGCCTCCTAAGAGCAGGAGTCCCGATTGGAAGGCGGTTAGTAAACGTGTGATCGATCTAAAGAACGGGACCTGGAAGGTGATTGGTTTATTCCATAACGATCCTTTTAGGAATACGTGGTGTCCATGTTCATCTGCTGGGGTGTCCGAAATTTGTAAGGGGAGGTTTTTGGATAGTAGTATGAAGGTTCCCTTTGTTTTAGAAGTTGAGGATGTTGCATGGTATGCTAGAAGATAGTGATTGTTTTCAAGTTTAAGGAAGGAGTTTGCTTTGAAATGGGTCTCCTGTAAAAAAATAATGTCTGCCTTCATATAGTGCATGTTAGCTAACACTTGCAATCTTTTTTCAGGCTTATTGAGACCTTTTGCATTTAGTGAGATAATTTCGAGTGATAGGGGTGTGGGTTTGGGTTATGGGTTGGCCATGATGAATGCCATTTGTAGGGCATTAGGTGAGTAGGTGTTGATTGTCAAGTTTGTAAAGTTGTTACCGACCTTAGTGGGAATGAGGTTGATGGATCAGGAGGGAGAGACAGATGGGCGGAAGAAAGGGGTGGGTGTGTACGGGGAAGATAGGAAAGAGGGTAGGTAAGGTGGGAAAAGATGGTTAGGTTGGGTAAGAGAGTGTGATAAAGAGACCCGGAGGGGTTCTGGGTGGATAAAGAAGGGCGGGGGGGGGGTGAGGGTAGAGATGGGGTAAGAGAAGGAGTGGGAGGAAGAGTGGGGAGTAAATCCGGAGGTGAGTAGACCAGCTAGCTCCCCCTGTCTGCGAGGGAAGGCCCGGAGAGGTTCAGCGAAAACTGCCTGAGTTTGCTGGGTGTGGGAGTGGTAGGTAGAGATCTCGAGATGGGTAGGGTCTCCTTTACCTGTGAGGTCACGTGTGCCTATGTGGAGGCTTAAAAGAGAAAAAAGAAAAAAAGTTTTGATATGCAATCAGAGGGTTCCAGCAACCATCGCCAGTGTCTAATTCACATGGTGCAGGAATACCTAGGGGCAAGATCAGACTTGGACACCTTTCCCACTGAAAATCCTCTGGGTTACTGGGTCTTGAGGATGGATCGCTGGCCAGAGCTTGCGCAGTATGCAATTGAGCTACTGGCCTGTCCTGCATCCAGTGTTCTTTGGGAATGCACATTCAGTGCTGCTGGAGGCTTTATAACCAATCACAGGGTGCACCTGTCCACCGAATCGGTCGATTGGCTGACCTCCATAAAAATGAAACAGTCTTGGATCACCAGCTACTAAGCACCTGATGCTGATGTAATCGAATATTTTTTTTTTAATGTGATATCCCTTTAAGTCTGCCTATGCTGATGCTGAGTGACTATCCTGGTATGCTGAGTGACAATCCTCTTCCTCCTCAATTTTCATGCGGATAGCTTGTAAGAAAATTTTTGGTTCTGGTCACCGCCACCAGTGGCTAAGGCCCAATTTTTCTGCCCCTATTTAACAGGAGCGTGTAATTTCAATTTTTGATGCAATACTTTGCAGCAGGGCTCATTTCTGCTCTCCAACTATAGTATCTGTGAGGGGTTGCAGTGTTGTGGCACCAGCACCAGTGCCCAAAGTCCAATTTTTCAGCCCCTGTTTTGGTGTGTACATTAGTAGGTCACATTTAGTCTTATGAGGAACCAGTAACCAGTAACACAGAACAGAACAATAATAACAGTTCAACAGTTATATGGGTGCTCGGGGAGAATTCCAAGGGTGTGCAAGAAAGTCTCAAAGCCCCATTAACACTTTGAGGAGGAGACATCTTGTAGACCTTCGGTATGATCTGGAGGGGCAGCTTAATGCAAGATTTTTTTATGGATGGGTGGGAGCAAAGGTCATTGGCATATTGGGGTAATCAGGGCCAAATGGGAGGTGGTAGTAAGTGTCGGTCAGTGACTTATTAACATTCCCCCTCGGAATCTCCCCTTTCAGGCACGTTATATGTTGGGATTGATGAGTCAAACAAACAAGCGATCAATCAAGCAAATAAACAAACAATGGATCAAGGCATTTGGTAGGGTAATGGGAGGCGGATTGCTAGCGGGTATTGTTATATCTTCACGCAGGGAGTGGGTTCATAGACAATGTGCTTCTGCAAAACACTTGGTATACTTACTAGACAGGAACAGGGTTTTCCCAGATCTTAATATAATGAATGATGGCATAGTAATGGGTGGGCGAAGGGAAAAGATAGGAAAAGATGGGTCTGGATGGGGGGATGGGAGGAAAACATGAGACGTGGGGAAGGTAATGGGCAGGTGGGTAGATTTCCGTTGCAGATTTCTGTGCTTCATAAATCATTGTTCTCTTTGCGTTCTGTGATGTGGGGGGATTCTTGTTTCCATGTAATTTTGAAGTTCTGACCATCGTGTTTGAGGTGAGAGCTATTGAATGCGAATGTTGAGGGGTTTCAAGTGCTCAGTTCATTGTTCAATAAATATAGCGGTTGCTTATAGTTGGATCCGCAATTGTGGCATTGCTCAGTAAGGAGAGAGCCTCCATGGTGATCTTGTGCTACTGACAGTGGCAAAAAGTTTCTGGAACTGAGAGTCAAGCTTGTTGATTATAATTGGAGGATGTTAAGCTTGTTTCTCTCAGGGGGAATGGGATAGGGTCAGATAATAATGAGGTATAGAGGAAGTCTTTAGGATATTGCAGGCGATGGGAAACATGGGTAGGAAAATGGGCCAAACAGCATCGTACAATGAAGGGGCTGTTAATGATAGTGCTGTACCAACCTTGATCCATTGCAATCGATCCATATTTAGAAGTTGTCCTCTTTAGTCTGATAGCCGGGCTCTTCAGTGCGCTGGAGAGGCTGTTGGGCTATAATTTCTTGGCGTGCCATGGGCAGCTGGTGGAGGGTATTGTTATGAGAGTGAGCAGCGGCATCCTGGGCCTCGCTGGCCTGCCTCATGTATACCTTCCATTGAGGTGGCATATCTTGTCGTTGGAAGGCGAAAGTCGCTGTACAAATCAGGTAGATCTAACTTTGGGATCTCCAGAACATTTCAAAAGTGTTCCAAATCCTCTGGAACTCTTAAAGAAGCTGTGCGGCCTTGGTTTGTTACCGAGAGGCAGAAAGGAAACTTCCATCTGTAAACAATTGATCTGGAGCGTAAGAGATCTAAGAGGGGTCTACATTGCATTTTGAGAGGTCTTGGTAAATTTTTACTACTGCTCCATGTGACATTATGCAACCTCTATTATGTGCCTTTCTCATGATCTCTTCTTTTTGGGGCAAGCTAACCAGGCAGAAGACAACATCTCGGGGAGTGTCAGTGTCCCTGCCACGAGGTCTGAGGGCTCTTTGTAGGCGCTCAATTTAAATTGGAGCATCATGGGACCTTTCTAGGATATCATTGAATAGGGCCAGTGGGGTTTAAGTGAGCCTATTAGGCTCAATAGTTTCTGGCAATCCTCTCACCCTCACATTGTGGCATCTGCCACGGTTGTGTAAATCTTCTAGATGACGGTGAAGTTCCCTCAGGTGCATGGATTGTGATTCAGTTACTTGTTGTTCCTGACATAGAGAGGCATCATGGCGGGCTGTTGTCTTCTCCACCTCTTCCACTCTGCAGTGTATTGCCTGGATGTCCTCCCGCAAGTCAGATATGGCAGCAGACAATGTGTTTTTAATGTCTGCGGTGTTCTCATGCAGATGATTCAGGTTAAGGGCTCGGGTCTCCCTGATATTAAGGGGAGCGGAGCTGCTGTCCTGTGGCAAGCGCAGGCTTTTGCTTGGGGGCCGTAACCTCCGGGAGGTGGCCTGGGAAGCAGGCATAGTGTCCCTCTGCAGTTGGGAGCAGAATAGCTCCGGGATAGTGCCGCTGAGTTGCGCTCATTGTTCCCTGGGTGATTGGGACCTTGTGGCAGAAGCACTGCGGTGTGTTCTGTTCATCTTCCACTGCTGAAAGCCTCCGTTATGGTGTTAGCTGTACCTGGGGTAGACGGAGCTCAGAAGTTAGGCGGCCATCTCGCATCAGGACCAAACCATGCCCCCCAAAACACATTTTTTTTTGCTGTGCACATGTGTATTTATGAATAGAAGCATGTTTTTTTGTTTTCCAAATAACAATTTTTATTATAGATTTTAGTGATACAGAATAAAGAAACATAGAAAATCACAAGCTTTGCTCGGTGTATCCATAAGTGGCATTACGCTTGTATTCTGTATGACTGGGTTGAGTTCCAGTCTTCTTGACTGGGAAAAAACAAAAAACACTCAAAAATAATACAGATATTTGTAAAAAAGAAAAAACAAAGTTGTATAAACCTGTGATATATAGGGATGAGGAATAGGGTAGGGGGGAGAAAAAGAAAGAAGAGGAAAGAGAGTAAGAGCATTCTAGTTGATTTTATTACCTGGTCATGGTGGGTCCTCCCGGAGGTGCCACAGCTCCCAAACCTTATTGTGTGCCTCTAATCTATCATGGATTCTAGCTGTCATTTTTTCCATCAATTCTACATCCTTGATTCTAGCGTATAGATCTTCAGCAGAGGGTGGAGTAATGCGTTTCCAGTTTAGGGCTATTAGACAGCGTGCTGCCGTGAGTATGTGTCGTACTAATTTCTTGTATGGTCTGCAAATTTTTAGTTGTGATAGGCCCAATAGGAAAAATTTTGGAGTCGCTTGGACTTCAGTTTCTAAGAGGCGGGCAAGGAGGTGACTGACCATCTCCCAGTACTGAGCCAGTAGTGGGCAGGTCCAATACACATGTATAAGAGTGCCTTTAGCTTCTTGGCAGTGCCAACATTTATCTGAGCTATTAGGGAAGATTGTGTGTAGCACATCTGGAGTCATGTACCAGAAGTAGAGGATTTTGTATGAGTTTTCTTTATATAGCGTACACATTGAACTCTTCGCTGCTTGGTTCCATATTGCCTGCCATTGTGCTAATGTGAATTCTTCCCCTAAGATCTTCTCCCACTTGAGCATGTAATAATGTTTACCTTGCTCCTCTAGGGAGATGGCAGTCAGGATCTTATAGATTCCTGATATAAGTCCCCTCTGCAAATTACCTGCTAGAATAATGGTTTCAAACGGGGATGGAGGTGAAAATTGTAGGTTCGGGGCTATAGTTAGTGCATAATGTCTTATTTGTAAATATCCGTAGAATGCTTGTCTTGGTAAATTATGTTTGGTCTGCAGGTCTGAGAAGGACAGGAGCCTGCGGGATCTAGGATCTACTATACTCCCAAAATGGAACAAACTCCTAGAGAACCAGGGGCACCTTGGGGTTACACACAAAGGAAGTCAGGGTCGATTTCTCCGAGATTAGCTTATTAGAATGAGCCAATGTGCGCCAAGTCCTCTTTAACATGGACATGGGGCCCAGGAGGCGCTCTGGAGCTACGTCCGCATCCGCATTCCATAGTAGGTTGTTCGGGTGTATTGGGGCTAGCCATAATTTTTCGATCTCTGTCCACTTATTGTATGATTTTTGTGTGAACCATGATGCCACAGCTCTCAGCTGTGTCACTTGGTAGTATTTGATTATATTAGGGAAAGCAAGACCCCCCTCACTGCGTAACGCCATCACGACCGTTCTTGAGATCCTATGTCTTTTGTAGTTCCATACATAGTGAAGTAAATCTGTTTGAAGTTTTTTCAGATGTTTGAGTGGTATGGGTATGGGGAGTGTTTGGAATAAATATAATAGCTTTGGGAGAATGGTCATTTTTATTGATGCGATTCGCCCTAGTAGAGATATATGGTGTTTTTTCCATTGAAGTAAGAGGGATCTAATAGTGCTAAAGAGAGGAGGAAAATTCTCTTGGTACAGGGTGTTAAATTTTGGGGTGATGTGTATCCCTAGATATTTCAGGGCGGTTGTTTGCCAGTGGTAATTATATTGGATTTTAAAAGTGCCAGCTCAGCTTCAGGGATGTTAATGGGTAAAGCTTCTGACTTTGAGGCATTTATTTTGTATCCTGAGAAGGTGCGGAATCGGTCCAACTCAGCGTGTAGGTTCGGGGGGGATACGTGGGGTTGAGTCAAGGTGAGTATTATGTCATCTGCAAAGAGGGAGATCTTAAACTCCTTATCTCTGACCGTTATTCCCCATATGTTTAAGTTATTCCTAATAGAGGCCGCTTGTGGTTCCACGCATAGCGCGAACAACAGGGGTGACAACGGGCATCCCTGCCTTGTGCCGTTTTGATACTCTGAATGATGTTGAAAGTGCAAACAGAGTCCTGACCTGTGAGGAGGGGTTAGAATATAGGTGTTTTATTGCCCGCAAGAAAGGTCCGAGGAAGCCCATGTGGGTCAACGTGGCAAACAGGAACGGCCACCCCAGACGATCAAAAGCTTTCTCAGCGTCTAGACTTAGTAGCATAGAGGGGGCGCCATCCCTGTTCGCCACCTCCACCAGGTCTATCACTTTTCTAGTGTTGTCACCCGCTTGCCGCAATGGTACAAATCCTACCTGGTCTTTATGGATTAATGATGGTAAAATCATATTCAGGCGATTGGATAGGAGTTTAGTGAAAATTTTTAAGTCAGAATTTAACAACGCAATGGGTCTGTAGTTTGCGCATATAGAAGGATCTTTATCCGGTTTAGGAATCAGGGTAATGAAGGATTTCTGCATTTCCAGGGGAATTTGGGTGTCTTGGAGGAAAGCATTAAACAGTCTGCGAAGATAGGGGAGCGGTATAGGGAGAGATGCTCTATAGTATTCGTACGGGAAACCGTCCGGGCCCGGGGCCTTATGAGACGGCAGATTTTTAATAGTAAGCTCTATTTCCTCGTCAGTAATCTGAGCATTAAGTGCTAACAGATCAGTTGGCTGGAGATGGGGAATTCCACTTTGTTCTAGATATTGTTTCATCGTATGGGTCAGGTCAGTAGAGGGAGGGTTGCTGGGTATGTCCGGGTTGTTGTAGAGTTTTTTGTAAAAGTCTGTGAATGTGCGTGCTATGTCTTCGGGGTGTGTTAGGATCTGTCCCATTTTGTTTTTAATTTGGTTCGGGGATTGCATATGGGACCTCTCCCGTAATTTGTTAGCTAAAAGAGAGTGTGCCTTATTCCCCTTGTCGTAGAACCTTTGTTTTAGCCTAGTCAGAGCTTTCTCTACCTGTCCCATAGCTAGATCACGAAGAGTTGTGCGAAGGTTAGTTATTTTCCTTAGGTTAGATATTGTGGGGTTTGTCTGGAGCTGATTTTCGAGAGTTCTGAGTTCCCGTTCCACTTTTACTTTGACCGCTATGGCGTCTCTTTTTAGTGCTGATGAGGTCGCTATGCATTTACCTCTAAGGACCGCCTTGTGGGCCTCCCAAAGTATAGGGAGTGAAACTTCCTGGTTGGAATTTTCCTGGAAATAGTGCTTGAGTGTTGAGGTTAAATCTGCTAGGGTTGGTTGGTGTTGTAGGAGGAATGTGTTTAATCTCCAGTTATATGGCCTACGGACAGGGGTGCCTAGGTCTAATGTGATTAAGATGGGTGCATGGTCCGACCATGAGATAGGGCATATTTGCGTCTCGCGTGTCAGTTTTAGGGTGTAATTATTAACGAAAAAATCAATGCGGGTGTGTGTGCGATGGGGAGCCGAGTAGAACTTATATTGTCGGCCTTGTGGGTATAAAGCCCTCCATGCGTCAAAGAGCGCATACCGTCTAGTAATTTGCCTGAATAATCTTGAGTCTCTATGGACCCTAGGTGATGGAGCTTGGGGGGGTTATCGTCTGGCGGTCTGCAGTGATCGACTGAGTGAGGTTGAAATCACCTCCCAAAATAAGAACCTTGGGAGTGGATTTAAAAATTCGTGAGAGTACCTTGGACATGAAGCTATGTTGTTTAACATTGGGGGCGTATAGTGCACACAACGTCACTTCTTGTGTTTTCCAGAGTCCTTTCAGAATAATGAAGTGGCCGTTAGGATCACGATAATGGGTCATGCAGGTAAAGGGAGCCCCTCGCTTAAAAAGTATGGCTACTCCAGCTTTTTTACGACTACCCGATGCGATATATATTTGGGAGTAATATCTGGATGCGAATGCAAACGAGCCTTCCTTATTATAATGTGTCTCCTGGACCATAACAATATCAGCTCCTGATTGTCTAAACTCCCTCAGGGCCAGATGTCTTTTCCTATCGGAGTTCAGTCCGTGTACATTTAATGATAATACCTTAGTCATGGTGGTGATAGATAAATGTGTGGAAGTGTACACTTACCTAGTAGTGGATTGTCAGCTGTCGAGACCCCAGGTTCAGGGTAGGCACTCTCCGGGAGGAGACCAGGAATCTTCATGCACATATCCATGCACGAAATAAGATGGCTAAAGAGAAGGAAAGAAAGAGGGGATTGGGGAGGGGATAGAGGTACAGTTAATGCACAAAAATAACACAAAGTCAACCTTGTTATCCATCTATAAACGGCCATCAGGCCTAGACTAGAGCAGATTCCAGCGTGAGCTCCCATCCCCACCCCGAATAGGACGGACATAGAGGCACACCCAGGAGCCCGTGTTCTGTCAACGATAAGTTCTCAAACTGTGCACAGCCTAGTACTGTGCACCAGTATCCAACCAACATAGGTTAGAGACAGACAAACGAAGAAAAAAGGGGGAAGGGTGATAGACAATGGCTTCAATGCCTTTCCTCTCGGGGCTCATCTAAAACTAGCCCTTAGTAGTAAACTATAGTTGGGCGTAGGGGTATAGTTACGTAAGATGTTCTAGGGGGCTATCAAACCATATGCTAACTAAACATTTCTATTTACTGAGTCTAGGTACTCGAGTCTCTGAGCTGTATGCTGTTGTAGTAAACGCAGTTCAGCGGTCCTTTTGCTTGGCGGGTTTACGTTGAGTATCAGAGGTGTTGGTGTTGTAGGAGGAATGTGTTTAATCTCCAGTTATATGGCCTACGGACAGGGGTGCCTAGGTCTAATGTGATTAAGATGGGTGCATGGTCCGACCATGAGATAGGGCATATTTGCGTCTCGCATGTCAGTTTTAGGGTGTAATTGTTAACGAAAAAATCAATGCGGGTGTGTGTGCGATGGGGAGCCGAGTAGAACTTATATTGTCGGCCTTGTGGGTATAAAGCCCTCCATGCGTCAAAGAGCGCATACCGTATAGTATGTTCCTAGGCCGGTTGGATGCGTGCACCTTTTGCCAGGTAGCAGGTGGTGGTGGAGGTGTAGCAACTATGTCCCATTCTGGTAGTTGTGGAGCTGCTATCTCAAGAGTGTCACAGAATGTGCGAAGATCTTCTGGGTATCGCAATACAGCGGATTTTCCTTGATGTTTTGCTGTGAGGCTAAAAGGAAAGCCCCATCGGTAGATAATGGCTTCTTTCTGCAATAGTTGTAGGAGCGGTTGAAGGAGCCTACGTTTCTGCAGGGTTATCCACGAAAGGTCCGGGTACAGTTGTATCTGAGTGTCCGCATAGGTTACTTTGCGCGCCAGGCGCGCCTGCCACATAATTTCCTCTTTAAGAGGGTAGGAGCTGATTCTACATATAACGTCTCCAACGCCTCTTGGTTTGGAGGTAGTGCCTTTGGGCCTAAGCGCTCGGTGGGCTCTGTCCGTTTCTATATGTTTGGAGGGGGGTCCCCAGTGAGCTTGTTGAAGATAGACTGCAGGATTGTTTGCAGATCTTCCGTGTTTTCTGATTCCGGGATGCCTCTCGCCCGCATGTTATTACGGCGCCCCCTGTTGTCCAAATCCTCTACGTGCCTCTGCATATCTCTTAGCATTGCGCCTTGAAGTTGTGTTCTATGGACCGCTAGTTTTGTTTCTTGTATTTCCTCTTCGGCCATTTCCACCCTGTCCGCCAGGTGTTTAAAGCCTGTTTGAAGTACTTGAATTTCCGTGCGACGTGGTGGTTTTCACGTCCTCGATTAGTTGTCTAAAGTCCTCCTTAGTAGGCATGGCTTGCAGATAGGTTTGCCATTGTTGAGGTATGTGTGGGGGCATGTATGGATCCCATGCTGGGCTGTAGTAATGAGGAGAAGGGGATATTACACGTGGTGGAGAGTGTGGTGGTACAACACCTGCTTCTTGGTTGAACTGTACTCCAGTTGCTGGGGGGTCCCATGAGTCCATGCATTCCCCTATTTGTTGCTGCTGTGGCAGGGGTCTGATGTTAAAGTCCTCTGCTGGGGTGGAGAATAAGGCACTGGCTTTCTGTGCATCAGATGGCACGCAGGTAGTATGCTGCCTTGATGTACTGGAATCTCTGGAGCGGGACAGTCTCTGTGCTTTGGGAGGGGGGGAGGCAATTACCCCTGCCAAGGCTCCCTCGGTCAAGCCATCAGGGGACCTGTAAGTGCCAGCTTGTGGGCCTGCAGACCTCGTCAGGGGGGGAAAGTCCCGGGACAGATCCGAGGAATCTGTGGACACAGGCTCCATGTCTTGTGAGAGCGGCTCCGGAGCCGTTCTCAGCAGCTGCGGGAAGGCCGCCGAGCACTGAGTGTAGTGCGTGGGGGAGGCGGGTGGCATGGTGGACTGGGTCCCATGTGTCTGCTCCCTGGGGATGTCTGGGTGTTGGTGGGGACTCACCCTTCCCATGCTGGTGCCCGCTGCTTGGTGGATCACCGTGTCCCACTGCGCTCCTTCTGGGAGCCGTTGCTCAATGTACGCTGGCTGTGGAGGCTGGGCGGGACTCTGCATACTAGCTGGAGTGTCCGGCGCCATATTGGCCTCCTCGTCCTGGGACATTCCGGGCTGGGTAAAGTAGGTGCGGAGGTCCGTGGAGGCCCCTGGAGGGGGTAAGGATGATCCTCTAGGTCTGGAGGATCGAGTGGTCCTAGATTTGCCCATGTGGGTGCGAGATAAATACCCCTAAAATCGCTGTTTATGCTGTGGGCTTAGAGAGCTGAGAGCTTAGGCTGCCATCAAGCTCGGCTTCCGGTCACGCCCCCCAGAAGCATGTTTTTAAGGCTCAAGCTTTACCAAACAAATGAAGATCTTTATTTTAACCGTGTAAATGTAGTTTTCACAACTCATTGGTCTGTCACTGAAAATAACTGTCACTTTTTAAAAAAATAAGGAACCTTATCCTGGTGTGCTAGCTTTGTGAAATAAATTTTTTTCTTATATAGAATTATTTACAGTTAAGCGGAACTATACTCACCTATTTTCCAGCGCTGTGATCCCCCAGAGCTCCCCGCTGACAACTTCAGCCTGGCTGCTTCCGGGTATCGATCCCTGGCTATTTTAATTGGCCGACCCAAAATGATGTCACTCCCTTGCATTGCCAAGTTTCTATACTGAGCTTCACATGCACACAGCACAGACAGACAGATGAGGGAAGTTTACTGCAGAAGACATATGTTATGTCTCTTCTGCATTAAAAATCCTACTTGTCCACAATTATTTATTTTTTTAATCAAAGTTCCACATTAACTTGATCTTTTTCACTTATTCAAGATATCTTTAAACATAGGTGTGCACAGCCTATTGCATTAGGGTGTGAACCTCAAATCTCAAACACATATGTGTGTGCATGTGTATACAGCATATACTGACAGTGTCAGTAGAGCAATGGATGATGTCATTCGTTTTTCTTTTTATTATTTTATCTTTTGTTATTTTTTACAATTTGTTTTGTTTTTGTTTGTACTTTTTAGAAGCCCCATTAGGGGGCTTTGGTGAAATATCAGGGGTGTAAACAGGGAGAATCTGCACCACACAGAGTAATTAGGGTGTGCCAATTCACACCTGGCCCAACCTGTGTGCATGCCTATGTTTTTAAAAATGTGTAAGCTATACCTTATATTCATCTACTAAATCTTCAATGAAGCCCTTTGGACTGAACTAATTTCTTTACTACAAAGCAGTCCTTTGATCACACTTTAACCACTTGCTTACTGGGCACTTAAACCCCCCTCCTGCCCAGACCAATTTTGAGCTTTCAGCGCTGTCGCACTTTGAATGACAATTGCGCGGTCATACAACACTGTACCCAAATGAAATTTTTATCATTTTTTCCCCACAAATAGAGCTTTCTTTTGGTGGTATTTAATCACAGCTGGAGTTTTTATTTTTTGCTAAACAAACAAAAAAAGATGGAAAATTTTGAAAAAAAAAAATCATGTTTAATAGTTTGTTATAAAATTTTGCAAACAGGTAATTTTTCTCCTTCATTGATATGCACTGATGAGGCGGCACTGGTGGGCACTGATAGGCTGCACTGATGGGCACGGATAGGCACAGATAAGGCGGCACTGATAGGCACAGTTAAGGCGGCACTGATAGGCACAGTTAAGGCTGCACTGATAGGCACAGTTAAGGCGGCACTGATAGGCACAATTAAGGCGGCACTGATGGGGACAGATAAGGCGGTACTGATGGGCACAGATAAGGCGGCACTGATGGCCACGGATGGGCGGCACGGATAGGTGGCACGGATAGGTGGCACAGATAGGTGGCACAGATAGGTGGCACAGATAGGTGGCACAGATAGGGGGCACTGATGGGGGGCACTGATGGGCGGCACTGATGGGCACTTATGGGCACTGGTAGGTGACACTGATAGGTTGCACTGATGTGGGTGCTGATGGGTGGCACTGATGTGGGTGCTGATGGGTGGCACTGATGGGTGGCACTGTGGGCACTGATGGATGGCACTGTGGGCACTGATGGGTGGCACTGTGGGCACTGATGGGTGGCACTGTGGGCACTGATGGGTGGCGCTGATTGATGGCACTGTGGGCACTGATGGGTTAATCTGGTGGGCACTGGTAGGCAGCACTGCTGTGTTACAAGATCGCCGTGATCGGGACTGATGTCCCGATCACGGCCGCCGGTGATCGGGTTTTTTTTTTCCTCCTCACGCTGTCAGCGCGAGGAGGAAAATAGCCGATTACCGGCTCTGTTTACATCACATGATCAGCTGTCATTGGCTGACAGCTGATCATGTGGTAAGGGGTTGGGACCAACCCCTTACTCTGATCTGTGATCAGGCGAGTCTCATAGACTCGCTGATCACCGAGCGCGCCGCGCGCGCCCTGCAGGGGGCGCGCAGGCCGCTCGTGCACGGGACGACGTCAATGGACGTAGTCCCGGCAATTAAGATCCGCGCTGTTGCCGTCATTTGGCAATGGCCCGGATCTGAAGCAGTTAAAGTGATTGTAAAGGTTCTTTTTTTTTAAAATAACAAACATGTCATACTTACCTGATCTTGCACAGAGCGGCCCCGATCCTCCTTTTCTGGGGTCCCCCGGTGGCGCTCCTGGCTCCTCCTATTCATCGGGTGCCCCCTCGGAGTGCCGCTTTCTATGGGAGCACCCATGCAGGCGCGCTCCCGAGTCCTCCTGTCCATTGACACAGACAGCAGGACTTGGCCCTGCCCCCGGTTCCCATGTCACTGGATTGAGGACATCGGTTGGAGCTGCTGGGCTTGTGCTCGTCGCTGGAATGATCGGGTTCAGGTAAGTAAAAGGGGGGTTCTTGGGGGCAACTGCAGCACAGAATGTTTTTTACCTTAATGCATAGAATGCATTAAGGTGAAAAACCTTGAGACTTTACTCCTTTAAGATCTACCCAAGATGTCCACAGATGGATTATTATAACAAAGTCTTCTTAACCTCATTAAATTTCCACACAAGCTTCTCAGGTAGATGATCTATAATAGCAGCAGACTGAGGAAAGAAGTGGAAATATGTTTTATTCAGGTCAACATGTAGCGTCAGATAAAGTGTTATTCATTTTACCAATGTGCAAATCAACTTGTCCTAATCTCCCACCAGGAAATTGGATTTTTTTTTTGAGGAGCCTGTGGAAGTAGGTTTATGCACCTTTGGGATGCCAGTTGATCAAGGTATACTGTATGCACAACGATTTTCTCTGCAGAGCAAACGCTAATTATCCTACAACTTTTCCCTCGGAAATCCAAAGGAGCTCGATTGATTTTTTTTTTGTATCAAGGTTTTTGGAATATTAAATCAAGCAAAGGGATCTTGTGTTTGAGATTAGCAAATTCGCACGCAAGGTAAAATTTGAAAGTACATTTTTCGTGGACAATACCAAACATTATTTATTGGATGCCATAATTAATATCCTGTAGAATTCTCCTGTACTGGTATGTACAGCTGGTAAAGGGTTTAGTTTGTCTTTACCAAAAGCTGCCTATGACTGTGAAGCTGTCATGGTTATGCAATAGAGTTTTCTCTGTCAGCTTACCTGTCTCCATGTGTTCATCTCTAAAGACCAGCTGCCTTTCACCTGACTGGTTTTATAATCTCTCCTCTAAGCATGGCCCCACCCCAGGCCCTATCAGGGAACCTTGTACCGCTGCTGGAACACAGTGCTGTATACTGTATATAGCTGATGCTACATACAGTTTGCACATCACTGACAGCGGCTGCATGTACAGTATTAGTGAAGGAAATCATTTGGTCAAAGCAAACTATTTGAACTGAAATGAAACCTGGAGTTAGGCTTTAATGCAGCCTTTAAAATTGGACAACTAAGCCCCTAGTGCGGGTGAGTTTGTATCTTCATGTTTTACCAGTTCTGTACCCTATGTCACCTTCCCCATGGTTTCATAATAAAGACAATTCAGTGATCTAATTTCCAAAAATCAGAAGTTGCTAAAAAAGTTTAAAGTTTTAAGACTTACGATGATAAATGTAATTAAACAATAAGGGATTTGCCTTGAAGGAGGCCAAATCTAAGAATCCTTTGAAGAACATCAGTAGCATTATACAACTGATCAGAAGTATTTTTGCAGCAATGTGGGAAATCAGATACAATGCTTAAGTCAAATTAATTCCTTCTAGAACATTAAGTCTGAGATTAGGAAGTTTGACTTTGAACTTCACAAATCATTTTGTGCAACTTCGCCCACGTGTAAAAAATTTCTCTTTTATTCAGGTGTTAATTGGACCTTCTATTCATTTCTAACAATACCTGTTGGACTCTCCAACAATACCAAAGCTGTTCAGTTCACAACAGTGAATGGATTAAAACTAAAAACACAGAAGAAATACATATGCTGCAAGGAAGCAATTTTACCTTCCAAAAGATGTGTATTTCAGTTAATCCTCTCCTGAGATTTAGGCTAGAGTTCACACCTAGCGTTTCGTTTTTGCATGTATTTTCAGGTGTTTTTGTGCTATATGCATAGTGCAGCCCATTCATTTCAATGGCTGTCCTAAACACAACCAGTGTGCCTAAGTAGCTAATGTACCTTTTTGGATGCTGAGCTTTGAGTGTTTTTTTAGCTGCAAGTTTGTTTTGACATGCACAAGAACACGTGTCTGCACACATTTTCTATGTATTACGCATGCTTTTGCACAGCACATCCCCATCTGGCAGGGCAGGAGACCTGATTCTATTCTGCTGCTTGACACTTACACTTACAGATACACTTACACATAACACTTACAGATCCTGTCCTTTCCTTAGCCTGTGACTGGACAGTGAAAGAAGAAGTAACAGATTGATGAGATCATCTCTGTCACTCTGCTTTCCCCTCCTATCAGCATGTTTCTTGTTAGCACATAAACACTACAGCACACCTGATTGGCTCCTTGGGCTGCTTATCCCTCTCCCAGTTTAATTGTTGCTGCTTAGGGGGTTGCTAGGTGCTGATACCAAAGACATTTTTATATTTTTTATAAGAAACAAATTTGTATAATCGATAAATATATATATATATATATATATATATATATATATATATATATATATATATACATTTTCTCACAAAAGTAAGTATACCCCTTCACATTTTTGTAAATATTTTATTGTATATGTTCATGTGACAACACTGAAGAAATGACACTTTGCTACAATGTAAAGTAGTGAGTGTACAGCTTGTATAACAGTGTAAATTTGCTGTCCCCTCAAAATAACTCAACACACAGCCATTAATGTCTAAAGTGCTGACAACAAAAGTGAGTACACCCCTAAGTGAAAATGTCCAAATTGGGCCCAATTAGTAGGGATGGGCGAACGGTTCGGGCAGAACTTTCGTTGTTCGGACGTTCGGAGAACGGCCGAACAAACGGGACGTTCGACCGTTTGTTCGGCCCCCGAACCGACCACAATGCATTGTGACGTTGAACAGTGCATTGCAAGCCCTGATTGGCTGAAGCAGTGAAAGCTTCAGCCAATCAGGGCACAGAGCACTGTCAGAGTCATGATTGGACACTGTCATCATGACTATCCAATCATGGCTCATTCCCGCCCCACAGTATAAAAGTCTTCTTTCAATGGCAGCCATTTTCAGTGTGATTTTGGAGTGGGGGACCATCATTCAGCTTTTCATAGTGTGCAGCTAGAGTAGGGACAGCTCAGATAGATTCAGTGTTGTGTGGTGAGACCGTGTCAGTAATCTTGACATTAGTATATAGCTAGAGTAGGGACAGTTCAGATAGCTTCAGTGTAGTGACAGTTGAACACCATCTATTTGATTGTGTTACTGCCAGTTTAACGCCATATCGTATTGCGTGCGTTACTACCAGTTTAACGCCATATAGTTTTGAGTGCGTTACAGCCAGTGTAACACCATATAGTTTTGCATGCATTACCGCCAGTTTAACACCATATAGTTTTGCGTGCTTTACTGCCAGTTTAACGCCATATAGTTCTGTGTGCGTTACTACAAGTTTAACGCAATATAGTTTTGTGCGTTACTGCCAGTTTAACGCCATATCGTTTTGCGTGCGTTACTGCCAGTTGCGTGCGTTACTGCCAGTTAAACGCCATAACGTTTTGCATGCGTTGCTGCCAGTTTAACGCCATATAGTTCTGTGTGCGTTACTACAAGTTTAATGCCATATAGTTTTGTGCGTTACTGCCAGTTTAACGCCATATCATTTTGAGTGCGTTATTGCCAATTTAACGCCATATAGTTCTGTGCATCACTGTACGTTTGACGCATTATATTGCAATACATTATATTGTATCCGTGGAGTGTGTCTGTGTAGTGTGAGTACTCAAATTAAAGGGCACCAAACACCTTTACATTAATTAAAGTGCATCTACGTACAGATTTCAACTTCTCCTTAATATTTGCTTATAAGCACCGCCCCCTCCCTCCCAATAATGTCTGGGAGAACAACAAGGAGAGGCAGACGTTCCCTTGGCACTGTAAGGGGGCCAGCAACAAATGTGTCCACAGGCAAAGGTGGACGTGGTGGTCAGTCCTCAGGAGGGGCATCATTTCCTCTGTTTAGTGAGTTTGCCCATGCTATCCAGCCACAGCATGCAGAGGAGGTGGTGGACTGGCTTACTAAACCTTCCTCATCCTCCTCATCCTCTGTCACACAAGCAGAGACAAGTGTGCAGTCCCCTGCAGTTGCCAGAGTGGATAAACCTGCCTACTTGTCCTCATGTATTCCTGCCATAGCCCTAACATCAGCCATTGAGGAGTCAGCTGAGTTATTTGACCACAGCATCAGCCACTTACTCCTTGATGATGCCCAGCCATTACTGGATTCAGATGCTGGTTCTGAGGTTGAGGACGACAGGAACATGAGCCTAGGGAGAGGCAGGAACACTGGTAGACAAATTGGCATTCATGTTCCCCAAGCCGCAGTGTATTGCCAAGTTGTCTCCAGTGGTAATGATGAAGATGGAGGAGATGGAGATGATGATGATGATGAGGTCACTGATGCGACTTGGGTGCCAGATAGAGCAGAGGAGGAAACTGAAGGTAAGGCGACACAACCCCAAGGAGGTTGCCATCAAGAAAGAGTAGAGAGCAGCTACCCTATTCCATCACATTCTGCAACTGTTATCTCCCGGTCAACTCCCCATAGCTCAGCTGTCTGGGCCTTTTTCAGCACATCTGCAGCAGATTGCACTGTTGCTATCTGCAAACTGTGTCACAGGCACATCAAACGTGGCAAAAACACCAACCATTTTGGTACCACCTGCTTAACAAGACATTTAATGTCCAACCACTCAGCCCGTTGGCAAGAGCACCTAAAAACCACACAAAAGGGGCCCAAATCTGTCCCTCCTCCTCCTCCTTACCCACTTCAATCTGCCCCTGCGATACCGAGTCATTACCTTTCAGCAGCCTTCACTGACAGGGATGATGGTATAGCACAGGGTGTCCAAGGTCCTAGCAATTCATCTACCAGCAGCACACCACCAGCTGTAGACTGTAGCCTGCAAATTTGCCTCATCTTCTGCAGCGGAAAAAAAAAATACAGTCCCTGCCACCCACATTCTTGCTTTCATCAAGATTATCTCTATAGGGTTACGGTGGGAAGGCGCCACCAACACCCAAAGACCAATTTTAACGCACCCGTTACTTCTATCCAAAGTCAAAGTGACACCAGAATGTATTCAAAAAATCTCTAATCTTGTTCCCAGTGCGCTACATTGTGGCCTTATCATACACACTGGCTCCCCAGCTGTCGCTGAGCAAAATAAAGGCAGCTTGCAGGAAAAATTTCATTTTTTTTTTGGGTTTATAAATTAAATTATTGCTGCAGCAGATTCTAGACATGGTACGGATCTGCCACCTTACAGTTAGACTAGGGGGAACCCCCTGGCACTATATTGGAAGGAATTTTTCATTTTTAGGCTTTCACTTTAAAAATTAAAAAAAAAATCACTGCTCATTTAAAAATGACGTTTTTAACAAACTTTTTTTTAATTGATCCATGTCCCCCAGGGCAGGACTCGGACCCCTATAACCATTGTATGCCTAATTATTTGCATTTAAGCCTTCAAAATGGGCACTTTTGATATTTAACGTTCAGGTCCCATTGACTTTAATAGAGTTCGGTGTTCGGGTCCGAACGTTCGCAGTGTTCGGAAGTTCTGGTCCATATCGAACAGGGGTCCGTTCGGCCCATCCCTACCAATGAGCCATTTTCCCTCCCCAGTGTCATGTGACTCGTTAGATCACAGGTGTGAATGGGGAGCAGGTGTGTTAAATTTGGTGTTATCGTTCTCACTCTCTCACACTGGTCACTGGAAGTTCAACATGGCACCTCATGCAAAGAACTCTCTGAGGATCTGAAAAAAAGAATTGTTGCTCTAGATAAAGATGGCCTAGGCTATAAGAAGATTGCCAAGACCCTGAAACTGAGCTGCAGCATGGTGGCCAAGACCATACAGCGGTTTAACAGGACAGGTTTCACTCAGAACAGGCCTCGCCATGGTTGACCAGTTGAAGAAGTTAAGTGCACGTGCTCAGCGTCATATCCAGAGGTTGTCTTTGGGAAATAGACGTATGAGTGCTGCCAGCATTTCTGCAGAGGTTGAAGGGGTGGGGGGTCAGCCTGTCAGTGCTCAGACCATACGCTGCACACTGCATCAAATTGGTCTGCATGACTGTCATCCCAGAAGGAAGCCTTTTCTAAAGATGATGCCCGCAAACAATTTGCTGAAGAAAAGCAGACTAAACACATGGAACCATGTCCTGTGGTCTGATGAGACCAAGATAAACTTATTTGGTTAAGATGGTGTCAAGCGTGTGTGGCGGCAACCAAGTGAGGAGTACAAAGACAAGTGTGTCTTGCCTACAGTCAAGCATGGTGGTGGGAGTGTCATGGTCTGGGGCTGCATGAGTGCTGCCGACACTGGGGAGCTACAGTTCATTGAGGCAACCATGAATGCCAACATGTACTATGACATACTGAAGCAGAGCATGATCCCCTCCCTGCGGAGATTGGGCCGCAGGGCAGTATTCCAACATAATGACCGCAAACACACCTCCAAGACGATCACTGCCTTGCTAAAGAAGCTGAGCGTAAAAGTAATGGACTGGCCAAGCATGTCTCTAGACCTAAACCCTATTGAGCATCTGTGGGGCATCCTCAAATGGAAGGTGGAGGAGCACAAGGTCTATAAAATCCACCAGCTCTGTGATGTCGTCATGGAGGAGTGGAAGAGGACTCCAGTGGCAACCTGTGAAGCTCTGGTGAACTCCATGCCCAAGAGGGTTAAAGCAGTGCTGAAAAGTAATGGTGGCCACAATAAATATTGACACTTTGGGCCCAATTTGGACATTTTCACTTAGGGGTGTACTCACTTTTGTTGCCAGCGGTTTAGACAATAATGGCTGTGTGTTGAGCTATTTTGAGGAGACAGCAAATTTACACATTTAGTGAGCTGTACACTCACTACTTTACATTGTAGCAAAGTGTCATTTCTTCAGTGTTGTCATATGAAAAGATATAATAAAATATTTACAAAAATGTGAGGGGTGTACTCACTTTTGTGATGATACTATGTATATATAGAAATATCTATCTATCTATCTATCTATCTATCTATCTATCTATCTATCTATCTATCTATCTATCTATCTATCTATCTATCTATCTATCTATCTATCTATCTATCTATCTATCTATCTATCTATCTATCTATCTATCTATCCCCAGGAGCTGCAAAGAAAAGATGCGGCTTGCGGGACTTTTTTTACCATCCTGCAAGCGCAATGCTCCAGTATGAAAGCACTCGGGCTTTCACACTGGAGAGACAGGAAAGACTCTTTACAGACGATATGCAGGTGCTATTTTTAACACTATAGCGCCTGTAAAGCGCCTCAGTGTGAAAGTAGCCTTAATGGCATCCCAGTCTAATGCCCCGTACACACGGTCGGACTTTGTTCGGACATTCCGACAACAAAATCCTCGGATTTTTTCCTACGGATGTTGGCTCAAACTTGTTTTGCCTACACACGGTCGCACAAAGTTGTCGGAATTTCCGATCGCCAAGAACGCGGTGACGTCAAGCACGTACGACGAGACTAGAAAAGGCCAGTTCAGAACCAAGCGAGGCACCCTTTGGGCTCCTTTTGCTAATCTCGTGTTAGTAAAAGTTTGGTGAGAGACGATTCGCGCTTTTTCAGACTCGTGGCTTTCAGATGGTTTTCTGCCGTTCAGTTTGTGCTTGTGGGTTTGTATCTGCTCTTCAGTGCGTGCAGTCAGTTCGTATTGGAGTTTTCTGTGCGATCTTGTCCGCTCGTTGCTGTTTTTCAGGTCGCTCTTCACAGGCCTTGCTGTTCTTCAGTGCGTTCTGTTACTTCGTTCTGAGCAGCCGACCGTTTTCTAGCCATGTTGCGTATGCGTACTCCTCGTAGAGTTCGTGCTGTGCGGGGGCTTGGTGTTGGGGTCCTGACCTTGACACAAGTCCAGTCCATGAACAGGGTGGGGAGGAGTTCATGGACCAAGAATTGGTTGCTTCAGCGTGACCAGTTCTGTCATATGCCTTTGCTCCGTGAGATCCGTGAGAATAATCCTGATGATTTCAGGAACTTTCTCAGGATGACGGACCCCGTGTTTCACCGTTTGTTGGCTTCGCTGACCCCCTATATCAGCAGGCAGGATACCTGCATGAGGCAAGCCATCACTCCGGAGCAGAGTTTGGTCGCTACCTTGCGGTATTTGGCCACAGAGAGAAGCCTGCAGGACCTCAAGTTCTCGACAGGCATCTCCCCCCAGGCTCTGGGGATCATTATCCCAGAGACCTGTTCTGCCATCATACAGGTCCTGCAGAAGGAGTATATGAAGGTAAGATTTTTATCCTTTAATATCACATTTTATTGTATTGAATGTTTGATAATAGCTTGTATTTCTTTCCTCATTCCCTAATTACCATGATTGGAATATGCTGTGAATGTCCCCTTTGTCCTCATGCATGCTGCATTTTTATGGAATTATTATTTTAGGTCCTTCATACATATTTGCCCTTCAATAACCTCCCCAGCATGGTGTCTCCTGCCCTATATTCACCTCATGTAGTCACTTAACAATGTATTTTATCAGCTCCATAGTAGTGCTTTACCCCAAACACCCCCTAAAATGTTTGGTAATGTTATTTTTGATTTAAATTCAGGCAGAGGGCCAGAGGCTTTTTTTTGTGGTGTCCCCAAATTTTTTGTAACCCTCCCTCCCCCAACTGCTAAGTCAGCTGATCCCAATTCTCTATCTATCCTCAATCATCTATCTGCTGACTTTGCCAAACCCATACACACTATACCCATCTCTTTACTGGTCAGATTTATGGATGAATTCCCCAAAGCATGTAGTGCAAGGGCCTGCCTGTATACTTTCAAATGGTACTGTTTAAAGTTCTTGTATCCTATTATGATCTTGATAGGTAATAGCAGAATGTCCAAATGTGCTCAAATGTGTACAGTGTGTATTTATATCTTTGTATTATGACACTTCTTACCTGTCCAGTGGGCTGCCAATAGTGTAACTAAGGAGGGGCTGTTCCAAGTAATACCCTGTATTTAGGCATTCATCTCTCAATGAAGTGAAGAGGGTTACCTGTCCAAGAGTTCCCCCCCCCTATAATGTTAGAAATGGCCCATGAGAGGGGGGGGGGGGGGGGAATATGATAGGTGTACCTTATACTTTGTTGTTGTTAAATTCCCCTTAATAAATGCTATCTGGAGGTTGACCCATAATGTTTGTGTCTAATCTGCTTGCCAGGTTTCTGTGAAAAAATAGTAATGTTTATTGTTTTTTCCTCAACAGTTTCCTTCCACGCCACAGGAATGGCAGACTGTGGCCTCCCACTTTGCCCAGCGGTGGGACTTTCCTAACTGCGGAGGGGCAATTGATGGGAAACACGTCCACATCGTCCCACCACCCAACTCGGGGTCGTACTATTATAATTACAAGGGGTTTAATAGTATAGTGATGTTGGCGGTGGTGTCGGCTAATTACGACTTCTTGTATGTGGACGTGGGGAAGAATGGCCGGATGTCCGATAGTGGAGTGATCGCCCAGACGGAGTTCTACAGGCGTCTCCAGAATGGCAGCTTGGACTTGCCACCTCCAGAGGACAATGTTGAAGGTCTCCCATTTGTGTTCGTTGCTGATGAAGCATTTGCGCTGGGGGACCACCTGATGCGGCCATTCCCGATGAGGACCCTCACCCCGGAACAGAGGGTTTTTAATTACCGGCTGGCCAGAGCCCGAAGAGTGGTGGAGAACACATTTGGAATCCTGGCCAGCCGGTTCCGATTATTTATGACACCCATCCATATGGCGGATGGGAAGACCTTCAGAGAATGCATCCAGCGCCTTGAGGCGATTCAGTTCGCATTTGCAGCGCTTTATAAATCATTCATTCATTCATTCATTCATTCATTCATTCAGTATAAACTGAACCATATAATACTTGCCTGCTGTGTTCTCCATAATTTTCTACGAAAACATTCAGCCAACTATGCTGGCTCAGTTGGGCCTGAGGCCGGAATCCCAAATACATCAACAATGACGGCACTTGAAAGCGGCCGTCCTGGCTTGCCCTCCCTGAGTGCCCGTGATGTCCGGTTACGATACCTGGAGTTCTTTGCGGGTAGGGGGGCTATCAATATGCCAGACAATCTGTGACACCTTTTTCAAATAAAAAACAACCAAAAGCAATTCTTGGTGGACATTTACTGCTTGTGTTTGTTTGAGCTGACCCTGACAGAAATGTGTTGAGTGCAGAAAATGTCGTGATTGGGTAACCTTATAAAGAACAGTGTTGGCTGGTACTTCCTAAATGCAAAAACACATTTCACTCCAAGTGCACTTGCAACTGCACTGAACCTGCACTTGTAGTGCAAAGTGTATTTGCCCTCAGGAAATAACCCCCATTTTTGCATAAAACAGCAATTACATCACTCCAAAAGTGTTGTAGCGTTGAGAGACAATAATCCACACATTCTTGAGTAAGGCACTTTTTTATACCTGCACAATCACATGTGCATTTACCAAAGGTTTTTAAAACAAAACAACATGTTTGTTGTATAACAATTTTTGGGGGGGGGCATTATCAAAAATCGAAATATCCATTTCAGATAAAACAGGCCTGTGTAAAACCAACAAGAAAGCCAAAAAACTTGAACTTACAAAGTTCACATATGGTAAAACCTGAAGGCTATATCAGACATCAGTATTTAGGAACTGGGTTTGATATAGCGTTCAGATGGGGGGAAATCACCCCTGGAAAAGCCAAATTTGGAAGATGCACACCAATTTACGAATGTCAACATGTGCTATCTGCCATCAGGGGGGATCAAGGGACATGTTTTGGGGGAGCAAGCCCTTCCTCAACGCTACTTTATAATTGAAGAAGGGGTTGCACCCCCAAAACGCGTCCATTGATCTCCTGTGATGGCAGATAGCACATGTTGGCACACTGTGTGCATCCTCCAAATTTGGCTTTTCTAAACATTGTAAAAATTTTAGTAACATAAAACAGGTGATTTTGTGGGGTTTAAATTCGCCCCAAAACATCAATGATGTTATTATTTTTTTTAATAACATCACTGATTTGTTGCTGGATGTTTTGCAATTGGAGATTACATCCCATGATCTCCCCAATCAGTATTTGGGCACTTTCAGATGTGAAACGTTCTGGATCCCGATCACCTAAAAAGAGATAAAGAACAAAAAAAACAGGTCTCAAAAATCTGCCAACATCCATCTCTTTTACCTGAGCCTGTGGTTGCAGACACTCACCTGTTGTGGTGCCAATCTCCACCACGTCTTCTTCTTCCTCCTGCTCTTCTTCTTGGGTTTGCGGTATTTCCCCTTCTTCCAGAGGGGGAGGGGGTCTCTGGTCTCCTGGGATGAGGAGTGACCTCCGAGTCTTTTCTCCCCTATGTAAAACAAAAATGGTATAATTAGCACACAGATATTTGATGGCAGAACTAGAAATAGGAAACATTGCTTGGAAGTGGGGTACAATTTTCTATGTTAGCCGAGTTCAAAGATGTATATTTTTTATTGCCCTTTGTCAAGCTGCAATACTTTACCTGTTTGGTACAAGCTTCACACATGTAACCCCCCCTATAGTATACACTGGAGCACCTGTGTGCCCCCCCTAATAAAAATGGTGTTCTTGTGTCCCACACTAGTGCTCCAGTGTCCAGATGTGAAAACAGCTGCTCAGTGTCCTCTCCTTACACACAATCTAGTTTGCATTTCATTCTAGTAACAAACCCATCTACACAAACAAATATTTGGCATCCAAGTAGGCCCAAAAAAATGTGGGAAAATGCATATGGCCTAAACAATGGTGTTCTAGAGGCCGAAAGAAAAAATGTTTGATACGAACGAATAATGGGCCCATGAACATTAAAGTTGCCCTTTTAAACGTTACAATTACTAAAAGCATATGGAGCAGAACGAACGGAATAAAGACAGAAAGAATAGGAACACAGCACAACTACTTACTTTTTTGCAGCACTCTCCGGATCTTTCGGTACTGCTCTGGCTCTCTCAACTTCAGATCCGACCACCGCTTCCTGAGCTGATCTTTAGATCTTCGTACCCCGAAATTCCGCTCAAGACTCCTGACCACTTTACCAATGATTTTGGCCTTTCTGATGTTGGGGTGTGGGTAAGGCCCATATTTTCTGTCATAGTCGGACTTCTTCATGATGTCGACCATCTCCAACATCTCCCCAAACGACATATTTGTGGCCTTAAAACGTCTCCTTCTGGATCGGGACGTGCCTGGATCCGGGCTTTCCTCCTCCTCCTTGTTGTTAGAATTAGCACGCACCTGTTGTAACTCCGCCATCATGCTCTTCCCCCACTGCGCCGAGCGAAAAGGGGCGGGGAATAGAATAGAAAGAACGTCAGGGGCGGGCAGAGTTACACACATGCGCAGTGTGTATAAAGCGTAACATGCGTGCGTATTACGTACGATCTGTGAGCGGAGGAAGGTGCATTGGACGCGCCGATCGTAAGAACGAAGGTAAGAGACAAACTTGGGCCTATACTGCTTCTAGATTGAGGCCTATATTGTAACAAGATTAGGAGAGTTTGGTGTGACATTAGGCTTTGTCTTGTGTTGTGTCTTGCAGTGAACATGGATATCTTAATGAGAGATACTGACTTCATGTCACTATTCATTGATATGCTAAGTGAGCTGCCCTGTCTGTGGGAGATTACCCACCCCCATTTCAAAAACCAAGCAAAGAGGAAGGCAGCACTGGAGCAATTGTGTGAAATTGTGAAGCAGGTGATCCCCACGGCAGACATCACCTATTTAAAGATATTAATTGGTTGCCTGAGGAGCACATATCTGAGGGAGCGCAAGAAAGTCCTGGATTCACAGAGATCCGGAGCAGCAGATGACATCTATGTCCCCAGGATGTTGTACTACGACAGGCTGCACTTTCTGGCAGGCCAGACTGAACCCAGGCCATCCCTCTCCAGTCTTCCTTCCACGCTTCCTTCCCCCCCGGCTGAGGCTTCTGATGCCCAACCTGGGCCTTCCAGGCCATATGTGGAGGAGCCCAGATTGAGCCAGGTATAGCATTCCTCTAAATATTTCTGCTTGTACAATCATTGATGTTAACTAGATGTTAGTTGGGAGTCCTAATTTAGGATTGTGATTGATGATGCAAAACATTACAACTATGTCCCTTTTTCATACACAGGGAAGTCTCAGCCAGGAGGTGGCCGGGCCGAGCCGGCTGGCTGATCTGCAGGTCCCTCCACCCCCCCTGGAAACAGAAAGTGGCAGTAGGAGGAGTACCCTAGAGGAGGCTGCTATCAGATTTTTTTGGAGGGCTACAGAGGTCCTGGGAGCACCACACACCAGGCAGGAGAACCTTGCTGCATTCATAGCCTATAAAATGCAGAGGATGGAGGAGGGCCAAAAAGCCATGTGTGAGGCCCTCATATCAGAGGCTCTGGCGAAAGGTATGAGGGGCCAAATTACACCTCACACACAGCTTTGGGATGGTCCTCCTCCTCCTCCTGCAGGTCCTCCTCCTCCTCCTCCCTCTCCTCCAGGGCCTCCCAGTCCTCCTCCAGGTCCTCCCAGTTCTCCTCCTCCTCCTCCAGGTCCTACTCCTTCTCCTGCCACATCTCCTACTGCACAGCCACAGCCCGGAAGGAAGTGTGAAAGGAAGACCAGAGAGTGATTGCCCTGGGTTCAGTCTGGTCGGCCAAAAGATGCAGCCTCTTGTGGTACCACAGCCTGGGGACACAGATGTCATCTGCTGCTATCCGAGTCTCTGTGAATCCCGGACCAGACTGCCCTCCCTTACATATGGACTCCTCAGGCCACCAATTTTGAGGTTTAAGAATTGATGTCTGCCGTGGGGGTCCCAGGCTTCACTAATTTCTCATGTTGATCCAGTGTTGCCTTCCTTTTTGTTTGGTTCTGATCCCTTAATAAAGGATTTTTGTTTTGAATTATACTCTCCTATGTGTTTTACTTCAAAAATGACAGTTTGTTTGTGAGGATTCAGGTACATTTCTAATATACAATGTGAAATGAACAAGGGACACCAACAACAAACAATCTCCTGGAGATTAAATAATAAAAGATATCAATGGTGTTGGGGTAACTTGACACACAAAACACACACAAAAATATTCTGGAGTAAAAATAAAAATAACATTGAACAAAGATCAGCCTTGGAAAAAATCCAAACATTAAAGAAAAAAAAAGGCTTAAAAACAAAAAAAAAAAAACCTAAAAAATATAAAACTGTCAGATGTGACAACTAATAACAATATATTGAGGGAATCCCACTAAAAAAACACAAATAAAACTTTGTGAGAAGTGTGTGTGAATATGAGCAGCAAAACTACTTAATTCTTGTCACATTATAAAGAAGAAGAGAGTGCGCTGTATAAAAGCATTTTTTACATTGCAGCGTAACGAAAGTGCTTTATCCATTACGAACGCTAAGTTTACCAGAACGAGCTGTCCCGTGTCGGAATTTCTTCTGAGCATGCGTGGCACTTTGTGCGTCGGAACAGGCCACACACGGTCGGAATTGACGCGATCGGATTTTGTTGTCGGAAAATTTTATCTCCTGCTGTCCAACTTTGTGTGTCGGAAAATCCGATGGAAAATGTCCGATGGCGCCCACACACGGTCGGAATTTCCGACAACACGCTCCGATCGGACAATGTCCATCGGAAAATCCGACCGTGTGTACGGGGCATTAGAGTGTAGGGTTCAGTACTTAGTTGGCGCACCCTTTGCAGATATAGCAAGTTCAACTCTTCTGGGAAGGCTGTCCACAAGGTTTAGGAGTGTGTCTATGGGAATGTTTAACCATTCTTCCAGAAGCGCATTTATGAGGTCAGGCACTGATATGGTCAAGTCCAGTCAAGTTCCTCCATCCCAAACTCGCTCATTCATGTCTTTATGGACCTTTTTTTTGCACTTGTCCAAATCTTTTGGTGGAGGGGGGGTTATGATGTGGGGTTGTTTTTCAGGGGTTGGGCTTGGCCCCTTAGTTCCAGTGAAGGGAACTCTTAAGGCGTCAGCATACCAAGACATTTTGGACAATTTCATGCTCCCAACTTTGTGGGAACAGTTTGGGGATGGCCCCTTCCTGTTTCAACATGACTGCACACCAGTGCACAAAGCAAGGTCCATAAAGACATAGATGAGCGTGTTTGGGGTGGAGAAACTTGACTAGCCTGCACAGAGTCCTGACCTCAACTCGATAGAACATCTTTGGGATGAATTTGAGCTGAGACTGCGAGCCAGGCCTTCCCATCCAACATCAGTGCCTGACCTCACAAATGCACTTCTGGAAGAATGGTCAAACATTCCCATAGACACACTCCTAAACCTTGTGGACAGCTTTCCCAGAAGAGTTGAAGCTGTTATAGCTACAAAGGGTGGGCCAACTCAATATTGAACCCTACGGACTAAGACCAGAAAGTTCCATTTCTGGGTGGAACTCCACTTTAATTTGATTATAGACTTAGATAAAAATAAAAAAAAGGTTTGTTTTAAGTTGATCTTTATGATGTACAGTACATACACATAGAGAATACCCATTTTAGAGGGTTACTAAATCTGAGTTTCTTATATGCTTTGGAGACTTGGTGAGATCTACAGTACATGTGCTTGACTTCCAGGGTCTGCACACCTGCTGTGGCTATTATGAATGGTTCCTGCTCTTCGTGTTGGCTTTTGAATGTATTTATTGTGTTTTTTTCATTGAATCTGGAAGTCCTTTGTGTATTTCTTATAGACCTGTGCAGTAATTCAGCATGAAACAACTCTGGCACTTTGTAATAAAGACCGGTTATTGTTGTTTTTTTGCATGTGGCTGGCCTTGTCTTCACCCCCTGTAGGTTTCCCTGTAGTGCGTAGATCTACTGTCTAGTAGAGTACATAACCACACACAAGTATTCTCAGTACAATTAAATACATTGCAGTGCAGACTGCAGATTTCTTTGGCATTTTCATCAGCAGGATGGGAAATGGAATGCACGTCATTTTTACAAGAGATGCTTACTGCTGTTTTAATAAAGTAATGTGATTGATCCGGTGAGTAAATGTGATTACTTTTCATGAGAGAGGGTGTGTTTTTCCCGTGGAAGGCAACTTTATCACTGGATCAATACTTATAGAATTAGAAAAGGTTGAACTGTATTTTTGTTACTTTGCCTAATTAGCAAAAATGTTTGGGTCTCATTCAGGGGAGGTGTAGATGGCGGGGTCTGAAGCAGCTCATAGATGTAACACTGACTGTGTTGATGGGGGAATTCCTCCCACTGCGCTATTGTGTTCTGCCAGCGAGGGGGGGAGGGGGGAGAGCCTTATGCCACGTACTCATGAGCGGAATTACCGACAGAAAGAGTCTGATGGGAGCTCATCGTATATTCCGACCGTGTGTATGCTCCATTGGACTTTTGCTGTTGAAAATTCAGATGGACATGTTCTATAGAACATGTTGTATATTTTTCTGACGGAACAAATTACTATTGGAAAAAACGCTGGTCTGTTTGCTGTTCCGACGCACCAAAAATGACACATGCTCTGAAGCAAGTACGAGACGGAAGCTATTGGCTACTGGCTATTGAACTTCCGTTTTCTAGTCCCGTTGTACTTGTCGTATGTCACCGCGTTCTGGACGGTCAGAATTTGGTGTGACCGTGTGTATCCAAGACAGCTTGAGCGGAATTCCGTCGGAACTCCGTCTTAAAAATCTTCAGAGTTTATTCCGATGGCAAAACGGTCGTGTGTATAGGGCCTTACACTTTTTATGGCTGCTGACTTTTAAATGGGTGGAAGTCCGCTTTAAGCCTTGCTTGCACAGGGCTAGACATGTGTGGTTCGTTTTGTTATAAATTGAAATTTGGACACATTTTTAAGTTATTGGAAATTCAGGTGTATCTGAATTTCCAAATTACAATAGTAAGGAATTTAAACTAATCTAAAATAATGAATCAACATTTTGGACGACATTCGAATTTGAATAGTTTTCAAATCGAATTCAAATTTCCGAAGAGTATAATATAGAATAGAAAATAAAGGAATAGAATAAAAAAGAATAGAATAGAATAGAAAATAAAGGATTAGAATAAAAAAGAATAGAAAAGAATATAATATAATAGAGTAATCTGTCTTTGCAGATGACACCAAGCTATGCCGTGGAATAACGTCTTTACAAGATGTCTCCAACTTACAAGCCGACCTCAATGCACTGTCTAATTGGGCAACTAAGTGGCAAATAAGGTTTAATGTTGATAAAGTTATACACTTGGGGGCTAAGAATATGCATATATCATACATACTAGGGGGATTACAACTGGGGAAATCCATAGTTGAGAGGATTTGGGTGTTCTGCAAAATCATAAGCCTATTAATCGCATGTAATGCCAAGCTGCAATTTCCAAAGCGAGCAAAGTCCTTTCTTGTATTAAGAGAGGTATGGACTCCAGAGAGAGAGAGATCATTTTGCCCCTGTACAAATCATTAGTAAGACCTCATCTGGAATATGCAGTTCAGTTTTGGGCACCAGTTCTCAAAAAGGATATCAGGGGAACTGGAGAAAGTGCAGAGAAGGACAACCAAACCGATAAGAGGCATGGAGGAGCTCAGCTATGAGGAAAGATTAGAGCAACTGAATTTATTCTCTCTTGAGAAGAGGAGATTAAGGGGGCATATGATCAACATGTAAAAATATATAAGGGGTCCATATAGTTAACTTGGTGTTGCGTTAATCACTTTATGGTCATCATAGAGGACAAGGGGGCACTCTTTACATCTAGAGGAAAAAAGATTTCATCTCCAAATACGGAAAGGTTTCTTCACAGTAAGAGCTGTGAAAATGTGGAATAGACTCCCGCCAGAGGTGGTTCTGGCAAGCTCAGTAGATTGCTTTAACCACTTATGTTCCGCCCGCCGTTGTTTTACGTCGCTACTTTGAAGAAGGCTATCATTGTTATGGCAGCAGGTATGCTCTTCTTCAGCAAGCAGTCCACTTTCAGATAAAAGTGGTCTCTGAGGTGGATTCAAGATCACTTTTATCGGCGGCGGGAGAGGGCCCCCCTCCCGCCGCTTACCGGATCCATCGGTAGCGACGGAGGCGATCAGGTCCTCTTGCTGGCTTGGTATGGAGACAAGTGAGGGGAAGATGGCCCCACCCGTCTGCAGATCATTGCAGGATGGAAGCGACGTCAAAACGTCACTTCCGCCCATAGCTCTTAAAGGGACAATCTGATTGCCTCTCGGGGGATCAGTAAGGATTTTTTTCCCCTGCTGTAGCAAATTGGATCATGCTTTGCTGGGGTTTTTCGCCTTCCTCTGGATCAACTGTGGGTGAAGGATTGTGTCTATGGGATTGTATGATTTTTTTTTTTTTGGTGGAACTGGATGGACTTTGTGTGTCTTTTTTCAACCTGAAGTTGTGCCCACAAAAAGGTTGAGAGTAAAGGACTAGTCACCAGTGTTGAAGGTATTCTTTTTCCCATTACTGACTTGCTATGCCTTGCCACGTGTATCCGGTGCTGGTGGCCATCTTGGTAGACACAAGGCTTTGCTTCCTTATGTCACAGCTACCCTCATGATGATTGAGAATCTGATGACCGGTGGAGAAATAGTCAAGAAGCTGTTTAGAAATCAGATCCATAGAATGAATGAAGCAGAAGCAGACAGATGTTTGCACTGCAAATCCTTGGGTACATTATCCTTTCCAGCAAGTATAATGAGCAGCACAGTAATGACATCACCAAACTTCACTGAAAATCACATGATTCTTTCAGTCAGGGGGACAGTGTCTTAGATGATCTCACACTGCAGATATGCCAATATCATGCTTAAGCACCAGAGTGCCTAGCCACAGGAAGTTACTATTTTTCAGAAGTAATTGAAGACAAAAAGGTAAATTTTTGTCAAGGTACTGCTTAGACACAATTTAAATTTTTTCTTTTTTTTTTTTGATCAATCTGTTTTTTTTTTTTTTTTTTTGTTTTTTACATTTTTAATCACAAAAGCATACAGAAAGAAAAAGGGTAGTAAAAGGGGAAATAATAAAAATATACTATTCAACGTCCATATTTTATATTCCGTAAACATAACACATGTACAGTATATAGTGGTCCAACCTCTTCCACCCATCAAATATATAAACTAATATTGCTTCATTTATTCTCAACCCCCTTCAAATATCATTATTCAAAACCAAAAAGAAAAAAAAAAAAAAGAAAAATAACAAACAAATCTTACTATGCCATAACAAATGAGGTACCATATCTTCACTTTCAACTTTTTCCCGCCTAAGGGTAAAACAAGTCTTTAATGCCTAAGCCCAATTTTGCAACTTTGACATATGTTAGTAAAACCCTACATATCATCACAACTACTTTGTGCATTCAGGTGGGTTGTACCTTGTTTTTTTTCAGGACAAATTGGGCTTTCATTTGGTGGTAAATGGTAATGGATATCGCCTGATTTTTTTTAATTATCAAAGAAAAACTGTCCCAAAATAGTAAAAAAAAAAACATTTATTTTAGAATTTAACTGTATATTTCTTGCTACTACCATAACCTGCCACCAAAAAACAACCCAAAATAAATTAACCTGCTCCTGGCAATCGCAGCTTTACCACATATGGGTATGTTAGCCCAGAAACAATAGTGCGCATTTTGCTTTTTTTTATCCTACCTAAAACACACTGACACTAACTGACACTAACTGACACTGATACTAATTTAAAAAAAAAATGCTATCCAAAAAATGCTATCCAAAAAATGCTGACCTTGACCATTGGCCCTGACCTTGGCCCAAATACTAACCCTGGCACTTTTCTACTTACACTTTTTTTTCTATTTCTGCAAAGACAGAGAAAGATACAATGTATCTCTCTAGCCCATTCACAGAGACAGAAAACACAGGGCCGGCTTCAGAGTGACTGATCACTGTGATAGTCAATCAAAAGCTATCACAACAATCAGGTGACCTGGAATCAGATGTTCCGGGTCCCGGGCTCTGTGCTGGGAGCGTGCTGCATGGCTTGCTTCCAGCACAAAGGGAGATATGTGAATGTTATTATTTCAGGTACTTATATAGTGCTGTCTATTTACACAGCGCTTTTACATATACATTGTACATCAGTTCCTACCCCCAAGGAGCTTACACTCTAAGGTCCCTAACTCACATTCATACTAGGGCCAATTTAGACAGGATCTAATTAACCTACTAAAATGTCTTTGGAGTGTGGGAGGAAACCGGAGTACCCAGAGGAAATCCACACAGGCACAGGGAGAGCATGCAACAGGGTTGCCAACCGCCAGTGAATTTACTGACAGTTTGTAAAAATCAGTGATTTTTTTACAACTGCCAGTAAATATCGGGGGCTGATAACTTCATGCTTTGTTGACTTTTTAAGTGTAAATCAAGCAAATTACTTTGTTATAGGTATTGTCAGTGTTTCCATATCTTGTTCATAGTGTTTAAATATTCACTGTGTTCGTTTTCAACAGGAGTTTTTTAATTTTCCAGTAAAAAAATGGGCTCCGCCAGTAAATTTTCCACGTCTTGTCAGTAAGAAACGCTGCGGGAAATTGGCAACTTGGCATGCAAACTCCAGGCAGGTGGTGTCATGGTCAGGATTTGAACCAGCAACCTGTTTGCTGCTAGGTGAAAGTGCGAACCACTACACCACTGTGCCGCCCAATATGTGACCCCATGGAGAAAAGCCCAGTCCAATGGGGCCGCATATTTGTGCTACACTGGCGCCAAGGGGTTATGTTGAGATCCACTTTTAGCAACTGTCTAGATTTGCTCTCTTATGTTTTTAAATAAACTCATGAAACGATTAAATCCCAACCCACACACAGATATAGAATTGCATAATTATCTAGGAAATATGAATGTTCCTTCATTGACAACATAGCGTAAATGTTCTCTGAGAGAGTCATAGCAAGTCATCATGGTGAACCTTAAAACTCATTACAGCATGTAAGTTACTGTCTATATTAACCTATGCACAGCAAAATGAATGCAAGCAAGTCAATCACATTGCCTGCAGACGTCATAGAGTGTATGGAGGTCCTCTCTGTCATGAGAAAGGATTTGCAACCTTAGTAGACAGAAAAATCAACATCCAAACTCCCTGTCAGGCAGTTGCTACAAAGACTAACGGACCGATTGTTACAATAAATAAATTCTGAAGAGTCTCTGAAACTGACAAATGAACTGTGCCTGCAGGAATGATGATTGCTACAATGGTTATCCTCCTCAGGGATGGTAAGAGTAGATAATCATCCTGTATTGAATCCAGTAAGTCAGGGTGTACTGCAGAATCGTATAGTGGGGTTTTTTGCCATCTTTGTCCCATTGGGAGTATTTCCTTTCACTACCTGCCCCATAGCCAAAACAAAAAAGGAAATCCCTTGAATTTGTAGGGATCCCCCGTTATCACCAGAACTAATGTTCCGATTGGAAGATTTCTTCTCTATTCCTGTTCTGGTGACCACCCAAAATTTATGATTCTATTTTACTTTCACTCTCAGTGATAACGGTAAAAAGGGAAAATAGAGAGGGTAAATCTCATTAACAGGAACCCAAATAGCAATAAAATCCTATTCTAATCCTTCTCCACTCTATCCAAAATGGAAAAAAAACCCCTCTGAAATGAAAAATGAACAAAACCTATCCGTCTATAGTGTGAATTTGCCTCTATCCAAAGTACTTAGTGTGGTGTCTACCAGCTCTCTCTTTCCTTTACTATCAACATGAGTCACTACTGACAAGTTATGCCGACACCACAGAATTCCCCCACCCCCCAGCACACAGAAGGTGAGTCTCAGCTGTGCATGTTTCTCTATGAGACTTTATAGAGGGGGTGTGTCCATTCCCTCCACTCAGGTCTAAGATTACACTCAGCTTCCTTCTCTGTGCTGTGCAGTGTATTACATCAGATTTCCAACCCCTGCCTGCTAGAGCTCAGGAATGCTGTCTAAAATGTGTGTTTTAGGAGGCTGTAGAGAAGAGAGGGCTGCAGATAAATAGGTACGACATATGTAGGAGGATTTGTTTCATCTCTGTTTATCACCTGAGGCCACTCACTTCACTGAGTATATGCAAGGGTTTACAACCAATTTGTATGCAGAAATGCTGCTTACTTGTGGCCCAGAAAGTAAAGTAAAATATCACCACCAGGAAACCGTTCAGGGCCGTTATAAGGATTTTCGTCTACTCAAGCGAAGGTGAATTTTGCATGATCTTTTGTACCATGCGATCTGGTGCAGGCAAACGCACTGCATTTGGTGTGTCATTAACATTGCACTGACACCCACTGCAGATCGCAAGGGCAGTGGCCCCTGTGTTATGTTCCTGGCTCAGGCCCCGCATACGCGGTTTACCTTCTTAATGTTGTAAAGTTGGGTGAGCATGCTGACCCCCCTGGTCAATGAGGAAGGTGAGTTTGTCAGACAGCTTCTGCTGACTGGGCTGCAGCACAGAGCACTACATGCTACTTGTCCTCTACTACAGGAACTGGTGGCGGGTGCTGAGGAGATTGGCGGAAATGGACTGGGGGAAGGAGGAGGCGGAGGGAGGGGGTTTGTTGCTATAAGAAAGGGGGAGGACCGCTCCTATAGCTCCCACGCTACATAATTGAACAAGATCACACACTTGCCTAGTACCGCTGACAACCCCTTCTTTTCCTCCCAGATGTGGGATGATCCACCAGGAGCACCACGGCTCTTCCCTTACTGGAGTCCAGGGTTACCTGCCCCCTCCCCGCCAATCCTGGCACCCTAAGCCGCCTATATGCTGGTGCCGTCCGTGGGACCATTGTCAACACAAAGTAAAGCATATATCGCTAGCACACCATGAATCAGGAGCGGACAGTCCATAAGGGGTGCAGGGGCGCCACCCCCTAGTTTGCATGCGGGGATGCATGCGGGCACCGGACTCATAGGTTTCGATGCCTGAGGCTCTAATTAACTTGAAAAAGGTTGGGCTCAGGGCACAGAGCACTGCACCCCGAATCACCCACTTGTGACACTAGTGAATCAATATTCCGTCTTCTCCTCCCGGACAATCAGGACAGGAGGTGGATCAGGTTAGCTGGGAGGAGAAGCAGAGGAAGCTGTGGAGGGACTAAATGCGGGGGGACCGTGGAGGGGTGCATGCGGGGGGCCTGTTGAGGGGTGCGTGTGGGGGGACTGTGGAGGGGTGCGTGCAGGGGGGACTGTGGAGGGCTGAATGCACTGGGACCGTGGAGGGGCGAGTGTGGGGGGACCGCGGAGGGGTGAGTGCAGGGGGACCATGGTGGGGCGAGTTCGGGGGGACCATGGTGGGGCGAGTGCAAGGGGACCATGGTGGGGCGAGTGCGGGGGGACCATGGTGGGGCAAGTGCAGGGGGACCAAGGTGGGGCGGAACATGGAGGGGTGTGTGCGATGGGACTGTGGAGGGGTGAATGCGGACCTGGGGGGGGGTTTGTTTGCCCCTCCAAAGGTTTAGCACCAGCTGCCACTGCTATGGATCATCAGAGTAATGTGCAAAAATACTGTATATTGAAGCGATCACATTACAGCAATAAAATGGTGCTAATTTGGGGCCAGGCAGGACCCTTTCTCAGACTTGTAATCATGATTGAACACAAGCTGTGATCTGATCACTTCCATAAATGTTTGGATGTTATTCTGATAATCCATGCTCTTCTGGGAATGCCATTACTCATATAGTAATAAAGTATATGAAGCGCTTACCCCCGAAGGAGCGGCTAAATAATTGTTATATCCGTAATTCACGTTTACCACCCAATCCATCACAGACCATAAAATCCAAACACAGTCCATAATGCTTTTTCTCTTGCTTTATTAATTAACATGAACTGGGATGGGAGAAGGACTTCTTTGAGATGCTCTTTTGTTACATTATCATCTTTCACTGTTTCTTACGGGAAAACTAGAACCATTTGTGGATAATTAGGAAATCACTTTGTGTGATTTCTTCAATCAGGGAAGATGGAAGTAGATTTGATAGAGAATAATTGATAAAGAGTCACTCTGAATAACTTCTTCATCTGCATGACCTTTCAAGAACAGTCTGTATCTCTATATGTGTGCTTGCAGCTTCACCGCTACCTTTTTACCACTACTTCCCATCTGCATGGTACTTCCAAGTTGAGCCGAGAAAGAGCCACTCTGAATAACTTCTCCCGCCCGACTGATTGGAATCCCGGGGCATTGCTGAACCCAAAGTCACAGGCCATCACCGCCCGTCTCACTGACTTGCGTACCAACATCCCTCAGCCTCTGGCAGTACCCTTCCCTTGGGCTTTCACTCATGTGATCAATAGTCCATGTGCCACTCATAAACGATCGATCGCCCAGTTTCCTTCCGCTTTGTTGCTACTTCTCCCGCAATGATTCTTAGTTCCTTTTTCTCCTTTATGGCCCACTCCCTTCCCTGCAGGGGCGGCCAACGACACCAGCGACTACATGCTGTAAAATGGCGGAGCTCCGTTGGCTCCCCGGAGGGGGGAACCTCTCCCCTCTGGGAACCAAGCTGACTTCTCCACGCTCGAACTGGAAGACTCTCTCTCAACCATGTGACCCCGCTTTTATATGAGAGTCCCGGGCATTACCAAGCAAATTAATGATTGGCCGAGACTAGCATACAAACTACCTGCCACTCAAATGAGAAATGAACAAAAACAGGCCTGCTGTACTAGCACAAGGCTGTCTAAATTTACCTGACATTGTAAACTACCAAAAAGGTTACCTACCTAAAAGTAGGTGCCTGCTACATATATATAAAGAGTGCTACCCTATATGGGTGCTTTCTTTTACCTCATGTTTAAATATAAACAGAAAAAAAAAATCAATCAGCCATAAATGATTAATATAAATAAATCAAATTCAATGCATCATAATTCACATAAAGTCCATTCAGAGGCGTAGCTTTAAGCTTTTGGGCCCCGGTGCAAAAGTTGACCTGAGGCCCTACTACCACCCGCTGGTTCCACCGTGCACCAATATACTCCGAATGGCTAAAGAGTTATCTTTATTTACATATTGAGAGTTTAATTCAAAAGAATCGGTGAGGTATAGTATAACAAAATGTGGACAGTTTCTCCAAAATCTTTTAAATACCCTAAAACAGTGGTAGGCAACCTTTGAGAGATAAATAATGATATTTGAAGCGCTTCACAATGTGCATAAAAAAGATGAATAAATATGAATAAATTTAAATACTCAAATAAATGCTGCGGTGAGTAAAAATTCCTAAAAAATCCAGCAATCAAAATAGTGTAAAATTATAAAAAAATAGTGACACCAAATGTGTAAAAAGAATCCACATAAAAAATCCACATAAAAATATATATAAGGATGTATTCAGAATGATTCAATTATACAAGTGTAAAATCCGATTGGTATAGAGCTTTGATCCGGTCCCACTAGCAAAGCTGTTTTAAAACACTTGCTTAATTAAGGTGCTCATTGACATTTATAGTAACAATGTTTCTTTTGCTTCTGTTCACAACCAATGTGACAATCATAAACAGATCTCATTGACAGGCAGATAAGAGAAAAAACCAATCATTGTGCATTAGTTTAGATACCAAGGTACACAGGCAAAATTCAATCCACTCACGTGCGCCTTATACTGATAAGGCATATGCAGGTTTTACTATAGCAGTCAGCCGCCTTAGACAGAAGCAGATTCGCTGCAGTACACTGTTTGATACTGCCAATCTGCACAGAGCGTCTTTGGCTCCTCCCACGCGTTGCGTCACAGTCACATGACTTTTTCAAGGATCCTGGCAGAATTTATGATTTCTTGGCCATTTTTCAGAGAATATGAATGATAACACAAAAACTTTTCTTTTACTCATGGTTAGTGTGAAGCCATTTATTATCAGTCAACTGTGTTTACTCTTTTTAAATCATAATCACAACATAAACTACCCAAATGACCCTGATCAAAAGTTTACATAAATGATTTTGGCCTGATAACATGCACACAAGTAGACACAAAGGTGTTTGAATGGATATTAAAGGTAACGAACCTCACCTGTGATCTGTTTGCCTGTAATTAGTGTGTGTGTATGTATGGTCAATGAGTTTCTGAACTCCTGACAGACCCTTGCATCTTTCATTGAGTGCTGCACTGACGTTTCTGGATTCTGAGTCATAGGGAAAGCAAAAGAATTGTCAAAGGATCTGCAGGAAAAGGTAGTTGAACTGTATAAAACAGGAAAGGGATATAAAAAGATATCCAAAGAATTGAGAATGCCAATCAGCAGTGTTCAAACTAGGGGTCTCAAACTGGTGGCCCTCCAGCTGTTGCTAAACTACAAGTCCCATGAGGTATTGCAAGGCTGACCGATACAAGCATGACTCCCACAGGCAGAGGCATGATGGGACTTGTAGTTTTGCAACAGCTGGAGGGCCACCAGTTTGAGACCCCTGGTTCAAACTCTAATCAAGAAGTGGAAAATGAGGGGTTCTCTTGAAACCAAAGTTAGACCAACTAAAATTTTAGCCACAACTGCCAGGAAAATTGTTCGGGATGCAAAGAGAAACCCACAAATAACTTCAGGTGAAATACAGGACTCTCTGAAAACATGTGGTGTGGCGGTTTCAAGATGCACAATAAGGAGGCACTTGAAGAAAGATGGGCTGCATGGTCGAGTCGCCAGAATAAAGCCATTTTTATGCAAATGCCACAAAGTATCCCGCTTACAATACACCAAACAGCACAGAGACAAGCCTCAAACCTTCTGGCACAAAGTCATTTGGAGTGATGAGACCAAAATTGAGCTTTTTGGCCACAAACATAAACACTACATTTGGAGAGGAGTCAACAAGGCCTATGATGAAAGATACACTATTCCTACTGTGAAACATGGAGGTGGATCGCTGATGTTTTGGGGATGTGTGAGCTACAAAGGCACAGGAAATTTGGTCAAAATTGATGGCAAGATGAATGCAGTATGTTATCAAAAAATACTGGAGGAACATTTGCATTCATCAGCCAGGAAGCTGCGCATGGGACGTACTCGGACATTTTAACATGACAATGATCCAAAACACAAGGCCAAGTCGCTCTGTCATTGGCTACAGCAGAATAAAGTGAAGGTTTTGGAGTGGCCACCTGTCTCCTGACCTCAATATCATTGAGCCACTCTGGAGAGATCTCAAATGTGCAGTTCATGCAAGACAGCCCAAGAATTTACAGGAGGCTTTTTACCAAGAAGAAATGGCAGCTTTACCATCTGAGAAGATAAAGAGCCTCATCCACAAATACCACAAAAGACTTCAAGCTGTCATTGATGTTAAAGGGGGCAATACACGGTATTAACCAATTCAGCCCCCTACGGATCTGCCCCCTTCCTGACCAAGCCATTTTTTGCGATACGGCACTGCGTCACTTTAACTGACAATTGCGCAGTCGTGCAACGTTGTACCCAAACAAAATGTATGTCCTTTTTTCCCCACAAATAGAGCTGTCTTTTGGTGGTATTTGATTACCTCTGCGGTTTTTATTTTTTGTGCTATAAACAAAAAAAGAGTGACAATTTTGCAAAAAACACAATATTTTGTAGTTTTTGCTATAATAAAGATCCCAAATTTAAAAAAACAAAAACAAATTTTTTCCTTAGTTTAGGCCAATATGTATTCTTCTACATATTTTTGGTAAAAAAAAAAATCGCAATAAGCGTATATTGATTGGTTTGCGCAAAAGTTATCAACTTTGTAGCATCTACAAAATAGGGGATAGATTTATGTCATTTTCGTTATATATATATATATTTTTTTTTACTAGTAATGGCGGCGTTCTGTGATTTTTATCAGGACTGCGACATTGCAGCGGACAGATCGGACACTTTTGACACTATTTTGGGACCAATGACATTTATACAGCGATCAGAGCTAAAAATAGCCATTGATTACTGTATAAATGTCACTGGCAGGGAAGGGGTTAACACTAGGGGGGCGATCAAGGGGTTAATTGTGTTCCCTTAGGTATGTTCTAACTGTAGGGGGGATGGGACTGACTAGGGGAGGAGAGAGTTTGATGCTCATACTTAGCATGAACACACGATCCGTCTCCTCTCCCCTGAGAGAACCGGGATTTGTGTGTTTACACACACAGATCCTGATTCTCACTCTGTCACGAGCGATGTACAGCTACGGCGATTTGCCCAGCCGAGCCAACCTGCCGCTGCATAACTGCGGCGGCTGGTTGGCTAGTGGTTAAGAACTGGGGTATGTAAAGTTTTGATCAGGGTCATTTGGGTAGTTTCTGTTTACATTATGATTTAAAAAGACTAAACACAGTTGACTAATAATAAATAGCTTCAGCCAAACACTAAGGGCCCTTTCACACTGGGGCGGTTTGCAGGCGCTATTGCGCTAATAATAGCGCCTGCAAACCAACCCGGAAGTGCTGCTGCTTTGTCTCCAGTGTGAAAGCCCTCGGGGCTTTCACACTGGAGCGGTGCGCTGGCAGGACGGGAAAAAAAGTCCTGCTAGCAGCATCTTCGGAGCGGTGAAGGAGCGCAGTGTATACCGCTCCTTCACCGTTCCTGCCCATTGAAATCAATGGGACAGCGCGGTAGTTTTTAACCCTTTCTCGGCCCCTAGCGGGGGGTAAAACTGCCCCGCTAGCGCCGAATACCGACGGTAAAGCGCCGCTTACAATAGTGGCGTTTTACCGCCGACGCTGCCCCGCCCCAGTGTGAAAGGGCCCTAACCATGAGTGAAAGAAAAGTTTTTGTGTTATCATTCATATTCTCTGAAAAATGGCCAAGAAATCATAAATTCTGCCAGGGTATGTAAACTTATGAGCACAACTGTATATTTTATTATTGTTATAGGTAACCATTGGAGATATCATCATAATGTGTATAAAGACATGAAAAACTGCTAAAGTGATTATTTGCACTGTGAAAGTGCTTTTATACTTATATGTTGGTATATTGGTAATTTGAACATGAGGATATTTATTTGGATTTTATTATTATAGTTTGGTATAAACGATATTAACAAATCCAAATAAATATCCTCATGTTCATATTACCAATAAATAAGTATAAAAGTACTTTCACAGTGCAAATAATCACTTTAGCAGTTTTCATGTCTTCATACACATTATAATGACAGTATTACATCTCTAATAGCAACTTCATGTCCTCGTGACAATGATAATCATGGATTTCATAATGATCCACCTTCATCACTACTCCGCCATTTACAACCACTTAAATGTTGACAAGAAATCAGAACAAAACTTTCAATTCTATTTTAACCACTTCAGCCCGGAAGATTTTCTATAATCTACTTTTCATGCATTTTTTATGTAGAAAAAAATGCACTGGACTGCATGTGGTGTGAACTGGCCCTTATCCCTTTTTAATTTTTAATACCATTATTACATACCGGCGAGCACTGTTCTCCAATACCCTTTATAACATTGTTAATATTGTTTATTAAGTGCTTTTATAAAACAAATTCTTGTGGAAGACTACTCAACGGTCCCCCAGCTTAAATGGAAAACAACACTTTACACAGCTGTTGTTCAAATCTCCTTTGTATCAAACATAATTCTCCTTTCTACCAACCGTAAAGGTTGCCTTCTTGTCTTCTCTGTTGAAAAGAAGGGTTTTATATTCTCGTGTGTAGGGATCATATCACCTTGTAAGCCCTTTGTATGCCATGAAAAGAGATCTAACACTGTCATTCACTCTTCATAATCAAGATCTTAAGTGGAATGCACTCATTTATTAACTCTCTTCACAGTTTCTAGTTCCATAGCCTTCTTTTTATGCATTGGTGATGCCCATGATTGAACTGAATGGAGTATAAATGTTCTCCTTGTGCTTGAGTGGGTTTCCCCGGTGACTCCGGTGTCCTCTTATCCTGCGTATACACGATCGTAATTTCCGACGGGAAATGTTTGATGTGAGCTTGTTGTCAGAAAGTCCGACCGTGTGTACGCGGCATTACACTCCATAAAACATGCTGGTAGGTTAATTGCCCTGGTTTGATATTCTGCTCTAGTGTGCCCAAGATGGCTCCCAACAGCAGATACACTTTGTCCAGATAAATTGATCCATAGAAAGAACGCACTATGGAAATATAAATTAATACATTAAAAACATTTTTTTTTTAATGTAAAACCTAACACCAGGCAGATATAAAAGCCAAACATTAATTCAGCTCTACATTTATTTATAGATCATCATATGTATTTTTTATGTAAGTACAGTAATACCTTGGTTTGCGAGCATAATTCGTTCCAGAAGCATGCTTGTAATCCAAAGCACTTGTATATCAAAGCAAATTTTCCCATAAGAAATAATGGAAACTCAGATACTTCGTTCCACGATCATTTATTCATATAAAAATGACCAAAATAAGAGCAAAAGCTCATATTAATACTGTACAGTACTGTAGTAGGAATACTGTACCTCGGTGTTGAAAGAAAAAAAAAAGAAAAATCAGAGTTTTAATGTAAAAAAAAAAAAAGAATTACACTCGCAATGTTAAGGAGTCTGGAGCTCATCCATGTAAAGCCACTGTGTATATGTACAGTAAAGCCGCTGGTGTACAGTATACAGCGCTATATGTGTCCAGAGATTCGGGGATGATGGTGGCTCCCAGAGCTTCCTGGAGAACTCGGAGACAGTCGGGAACTGTTGACATCACTTCCGGGTGCTCCAAACGCACGTTACACCCGCCCCACCCAGCTGGGAGTGTCTCAGATAGCTTTACTGTACAGATACACAGCAGCTTTACATGGATGAACACCAGACTCCTTAACATTGTGAGTGTAATTCTTTTGTTTTTACAGTAAAACTAAAACTACTGCTCGTATATCAAGACAAAAAAAAAAAAAGTTGCTCGTCTTTCAAAACGCTCATATACCGCGTTACTCTTAAACCAAGGTATTACTGTACTTGAATTTGACCTGGCATCAACCCCTCTTATTTCTCTGAGCAGCTGACCTAAGACTGGGAGAGGGAGAAGCAGCACACGTAGACAGTCAGCTGTGCTGCAGTGTTCATGTGCTAGTAAGAAGTATGTCAATAGGAGAAAATGAGAGGTGAGCTTATGGGGTTGATTTACTACAGGTCAATAGACTGTGTGCTTTGCAAAGTGCAGTTGCCCTCTGCAGGTGCAGTTGCCCCAGAGCTTAGTAAATGAGGTAAAGCTTCACTTTGCAAAGAATACCCAATCACATGCAAGGAAAAAAAAAAAAACAGCATTTTTGCTTGCACATGATTGCATGATGGAAGTCAGCAGAGCTTCTGCCCAATGGGTACGCACGCAGTGACGCTACCACGGGACCAGAGAGGAGGACGAGCTCCGCTTTGTGATTTTATGCCGGCCGGCGTCTTTTATACAATTCATGCGAATTCATCCTTCTGTTTAGGGCGAACTATTAATTTCCTGTCACCTATCAATTGACACCACCGCCATTGGTCACTTGTTCATTTTTTACTTTATTTTTAGGTCTTGTCCACATTTTTTGCTGGGTTTCATCACTGTTCACACCTACATCACAAGAGGCCTGCGTTCCTTTTTTTTTTTTTTTTTTTTTTTTTTTTTTTTTTTTTTTTGGGGGGTTTCTGCATGTGCTAACCCTTGGACATGGGGTGCTCCATCGCCTCAGCTCCCGGGACGGACCTATTCCACGGCTCCGGTTTTGCCTATTCTGTATACCGTCGCTACGCACGGGCATGTAAGTACCCAGGGCATACCACATCATCAGCTTTTCACCGGCTGTACTTACCTACATTAGAACTAATTTTTACAATTTATACAATTTTTATAGATACCCCACCACATCCGCCCCTGAAGAAGTGTATCTTGCACAGAAACGCGTCGGGCATTAAGGATGTAGTGACATGCCTACCAACTTCATACCAAGATATGTTATGCACAATTTCTGTATCTTTCCTCTGGCTGCCAGCTGTCAGGCAAACTGATTATGCCATATATATGTACTTAGTGTTTTTCATGTATACATCTACTCATATGATGTTATTGTTTCATGCATACGTATATTACGATGTTACTTAGTTATTGATTTCTGTATATGAAACTTACTATTACTCAGCAATTTGAATTTAGTATGCATATGTACACCATGAGAATACTTTATTTTATTTTATGCTTTCCCATAGGATGTTTATCATCCATACGTATTATATTATAATTTTATTCTAATAAAACTGACCACGTTTTCTACACCAAGTCTACCACCTCATTTAAAGTCCCAAATTTCCTTTTTGTTCTACTGAATCCGGGATGGTAAAGTCCCAACTCCCCTTTTTTGATTGTTTTTGCAATAGGGATGGAGGTGTTTGACTTTGGCTGGCAGTGTTCCCCTGCCATCCATGTGTAGATGCTGTACACGTGGCGAGACAACATCTATCCATGCTCTCCAGTTGGCGCTAGTACCCTATCATGCCTCACTTCACGGCGGATTGTGCAGATACTGCCACTCCGGGCCGGGTTTTTTGTCTTGTTCCCGGGAGCTGCGATGCGCTCTGCACGCTCGCCTTTCCCCCCTCCCCCTGGGGTGGTGGGCGGGCGTCCACAGCGCATCGGCGCCACGCCCAGTGGCCTCGCGTGTGGGGCGTCATCACTCTTTGGCGCCACAACGGGGCGGCCCTTTGTTTCCATCCGGCCGACAGTGGGGTTCTCGGCGTCAGGGTACGTGCGACGATCTGCCATGCGTGCCCAGGCTCCCACCCCTTTCTTCCTGTCGTGCGCGTGACGCTGGCGATGGCCCCCCCCTCCTCGGACGCGCATATAGTTCTTCCCCACCGCAGGTCTCCTTTCTCCATACACAGGCAGCACGCTCACTTTTTGAAAGCCTTTCACACTAGCACTTGCCCATTAGGTAAACACAGAGGTGTTCTATGGACAGCACCTCGCAGCACATGTTGTTTCCATTTCTCTCCTCCCTGCTTCTCACTAGTCACCCATCCTTGGTGATGCGGTGGTTCATACCACCACCGGTCTTATACACCACATCTACACATATTTTTTAGTTTTCCACCACCACCGCCATTGGTCACTTGTTCATTTTTTACTTTATTTTTAGGTCTTGTCCACATTTTTTGCTGGGTTTCATCACTGTTCACACCTACATCACAAGAGGCCTGCGTTCCTTTTTTTTTTTTTTTTTTTTTTTTTTTTTTTTTTTTTTTTTTTTTGGGGGGTTTCTGCATGTGCTAACCCTTGGACATGGGGTGCTCCATCGCCTCAGCTCCCGGGACGGACCTATTCCACGGCTCCGGTTTTGCCTATTCTGTATACCGTCGCTACGCACGGGCATGTAAGTACCCAGGGCATACCACATCATCAGCTTTTCACCGGCTGTACTTACCTACATTAGAACTAATTTTTACAATTTATACAATTTTTATAGATACCCCACCACATCCGCCCCTGAAGAAGTGTATCTTGCACAGAAACGCGTCGGGCATTAAGGATGTAGTGACATGCCTACCAACTTCATACCAAGATATGTTATGCACAATTTCTGTATCTTTCCTCTGGCTGCCAGCTGTCAGGCAAACTGATTATGCCATATATATGTACTTAGTGTTTTTCATGTATACATCTACTCATATGATGTTATTGTTTCATGCATACGTATATTACGATGTTACTTAGTTATTGATTTCTGTATATGAAACTTACTATTACTCAGCAATTTGAATTTAGTATGCATATGTACACCATGAGAATACTTTATTTTATTTTATGCTTTCCCATAGGATGTTTATCATCCATACGTATTATATTATAATTTTATTCTAATAAAACTGACCACGTTTTCTACACCAAGTCTACCACCTCATTTAAAGTCCCAAATTTCCTTTTTGTTCTACTGAATCCGGGATGGTAAAGTCCCAACTCCCCTTTTTTGATTGTTTTTGCAATAGGGATGGAGGTGTTTGACTTTGGCTGGCAGTGTTCCCCTGCCATCCATGTGTAGATGCTGTACACGTGGCGAGACAACATCTATCCATGCTCTCCAGTTGGCGCTAGTACCCTATCATGCCTCACTTCACGGCGGATTGTGCAGATACTGCCACTCCGGGCCGGGTTTTTTGTCTTGTTCCCGGGAGCTGCGATGCGCTCTGCACGCTCGCCTTTCCCCCCTCCCCCTGGGGTGGTGGGCGGGCGTCCACAGCGCATCGGCGCCACGCCCAGTGGCCTCGCGTGTGGGGCGTCATCACTCTTTGGCGCCACAACGGGGCGGCCCTTTGTTTCCATCCGGCCGACAGTGGGGTTCTCGGCGTCAGGGTACGTGCGACGATCTGCCATGCGTGCCCAGGCTCCCACCCCTTTCTTCCTGTCGTGCGCGTGACGCTGGCGATGGCCCCCCCCTCCTCGGACGCGCATATAGTTCTTCCCCACCGCAGGTCTCCTTTCTCCATACACAGGCAGCACGCTCACTTTTTGAAAGCCTTTCACACTAGCACTTGCCCATTAGGTAAACACAGAGGTGTTCTATGGACAGCACCTCGCAGCACATGTTGTTTCCATTTCTCTCCTCCCTGCTTCTCACTAGTCACCCATCCTTGGTGATGCGGTGGTTCATACCACCACCGGTCTTATACACCACATCTACACATATTTTTTAGTTTTCCACCACCACCGCCATTGGTCACTTGTTCATTTTTTACTTTATTTTTAGGTCTTGTCCACATTTTTTGCTGGGTTTCATCACTGTTCACACCTACATCACAAGAGGCCTGCGTTCCCTTTTTTTTTTTTTTTTTATTTTTTTTTTTTTTTTTTTTTGGGGGGTTTCTGCATGTGCTAACCCTTGGACATGGGGTGCTCCATCGCCTCAGCTCCCGGGACGGACCTATTCCACGGCTCCGGTTTTGCCTATTCTGTATACCGTCGCTACGCACGGGCATGTAAGTACCCAGGGCATACCACATCATCAGCTTTTCACCGGCTGTACTTACCTACATTAGAACTAATTTTTACAATTTATACAATTTTTATAGATACCCCACCACATCCGCCCCTGAAGAAGTGTATCTTGCACAGAAACGCGTCGGGCATTAAGGATGTAGTGACATGCCTACCAACTTCATACCAAGATATGTTATGCACAATTTCTGTATCTTTCCTCTGGCTGCCAGCTGTCAGGCAAACTGATTATGCCATATATATGTACTTAGTGTTTTTCATGTATACATCTACTCATATGATGTTATTGTTTCATGCATACGTATATTACGATGTTACTTAGTTATTGATTTCTGTATATGAAACTTACTATTACTCAGCAATTTGAATTTAGTATGCATATGTACACCATGAGAATACTTTATTTTATTTTATGCTTTCCCATAGGATGTTTATCATCCATACGTATTATATTATAATTTTATTCTAATAAAACTGACCACGTTTTCTACACCAAGTCTACCACCTCATTTAAAGTCCCAAATTTCCTTTTTGTTCTACTGAATCCGGGATGGTAAAGTCCCAACTCCCCTTTTTTGATTGTTTTTGCAATAGGGATGGAGGTGTTTGACTTTGGCTGGCAGTGTTCCCCTGCCATCCATGTGTAGATGCTGTACACGTGGCGAGACAACATCTATCCATGCTCTCCAGTTGGCGCTAGTACCCTATCATGCCTCACTTCACGGCGGATTGTGCAGATACTGCCACTCCGGGCCGGGTTTTTTGTCTTGTTCCCGGGAGCTGCGATGCGCTCTGCACGCTCGCCTTTCCCCCCTCCCCCTGGGGTGGTGGGCGGGCGTCCACAGCGCATCGGCGCCACGCCCAGTGGCCTCGCGTGTGGGGCGTCATCACTCTTTGGCGCCACAACGGGGCGGCCCTTTGTTTCCATCCGGCCGACAGTGGGGTTCTCGGCGTCAGGGTACGTGCGACGATCTGCCATGCGTGCCCAGGCTCCCACCCCTTTCTTCCTGTCGTGCGCGTGACGCTGGCGATGGCCCCCCCCTCCTCGGACGCGCATATAGTTCTTCCCCACCGCAGGTCTCCTTTCTCCATACACAGGCAGCACGCTCACTTTTTGAAAGCCTTTCACACTAGCACTTGCCCATTAGGTAAACACAGAGGTGTTCTATGGACAGCACCTCGCAGCACATGTTGTTTCCATTTCTCTCCTCCCTGCTTCTCACTAGTCACCCATCCTTGGTGATGCGGTGGTTCATACCACCACCGGTCTTATACACCACATCTACACATATTTTTTAGTTTTCCACCACCACCGCCATTGGTCACTTGTTCATTTTTTACTTTATTTTTAGGTCTTGTCCACATTTTTTGCTGGGTTTCATCACTGTTCACACCTACATCACAAGAGGCCTGCGTTCCTTTTTTTTTTTTTTTTTTTTTTTTTTTTTTTTGGGGGGTTTCTGCATGTGCTAACCCTTGGACATGGGGTGCTCCATCGCCTCAGCTCCCGGGACGGACCTATTCCACGGCTCCGGTTTTGCCTATTCTGTATACCGTCGCTACGCACGGGCATGTAAGTACCCAGGGCATACCACATCATCAGCTTTTCACCGGCTGTACTTACCTACATTAGAACTAATTTTTACAATTTATACAATTTTTATAGATACCCCACCACATCCGCCCCTGAAGAAGTGTATCTTGCACAGAAACGCGTCGGGCATTAAGGATGTAGTGACATGCCTACCAACTTCATACCAAGATATGTTATGCACAATTTCTGTATCTTTCCTCTGGCTGCCAGCTGTCAGGCAAACTGATTATGCCATATATATGTACTTAGTGTTTTTCATGTATACATCTACTCATATGATGTTATTGTTTCATGCATACGTATATTACGATGTTACTTAGTTATTGATTTCTGTATATGAAACTTACTATTACTCAGCAATTTGAATTTAGTATGCATATGTACACCATGAGAATACTTTATTTTATTTTATGCTTTCCCATAGGATGTTTATCATCCATACGTATTATATTATAATTTTATTCTAATAAAACTGACCACGTTTTCTACACCAAGTCTACCACCTCATTTAAAGTCCCAAATTTCCTTTTTGTTCTACTGAATCCGGGATGGTAAAGTCCCAACTCCCCTTTTTTGATTGTTTTTGCAATAGGGATGGAGGTGTTTGACTTTGGCTGGCAGTGTTCCCCTGCCATCCATGTGTAGATGCTGTACACGTGGCGAGACAACATCTATCCATGCTCTCCAGTTGGCGCTAGTACCCTATCATGCCTCACTTCACGGCGGATTGTGCAGATACTGCCACTCCGGGCCGGGTTTTTTGTCTTGTTCCCGGGAGCTGCGATGCGCTCTGCACGCTCGCCTTTCCCCCCTCCCCCTGGGGTGGTGGGCGGGCGTCCACAGCGCATCGGCGCCACGCCCAGTGGCCTCGCGTGTGGGGCGTCATCACTCTTTGGCGCCACAACGGGGCGGCCCTTTGTTTCCATCCGGCCGACAGTGGGGTTCTCGGCGTCAGGGTACGTGCGACGATCTGCCATGCGTGCCCAGGCTCCCACCCCTTTCTTCCTGTCGTGCGCGTGACGCTGGCGATGGCCCCCCCCTCCTCGGACGCGCATATAGTTCTTCCCCACCGCAGGTCTCCTTTCTCCATACACAGGCAGCACGCTCACTTTTTGAAAGCCTTTCACACTAGCACTTGCCCATTAGGTAAACACAGAGGTGTTCTATGGACAGCACCTCGCAGCACATGTTGTTTCCATTTCTCTCCTCCCTGCTTCTCACTAGTCACCCATCCTTGGTGATGCGGTGGTTCATACCACCACCGGTCTTATACACCACATCTACACATATTTTTTAGTTTTCCACCACCACCGCCATTGGTCACTTGTTCATTTTTTACTTTATTTTTAGGTCTTGTCCACATTTTTTGCTGGGTTTCATCACTGTTCACACCTACATCACAAGAGGCCTGCGTTCCTTTTTTTTTTTTTTTTTTTTTTTTTTTTTTTTTTTTTTTGGGGGGTTTCTGCATGTGCTAACCCTTGGACATGGGGTGCTCCATCGCCTCAGCTCCCGGGACGGACCTATTCCACGGCTCCGGTTTTGCCTATTCTGTATACCGTCGCTACGCACGGGCATGTAAGTACCCAGGGCATACCACATCATCAGCTTTTCACCGGCTGTACTTACCTACATTAGAACTAATTTTTACAATTTATACAATTTTTATAGATACCCCACCACATCCGCCCCTGAAGAAGTGTATCTTGCACAGAAACGCGTCGGGCATTAAGGATGTAGTGACATGCCTACCAACTTCATACCAAGATATGTTATGCACAATTTCTGTATCTTTCCTCTGGCTGCCAGCTGTCAGGCAAACTGATTATGCCATATATATGTACTTAGTGTTTTTCATGTATACATCTACTCATATGATGTTATTGTTTCATGCATACGTATATTACGATGTTACTTAGTTATTGATTTCTGTATATGAAACTTACTATTACTCAGCAATTTGAATTTAGTATGCATATGTACACCATGAGAATACTTTATTTTATTTTATGCTTTCCCATAGGATGTTTATCATCCATACGTATTATATTATAATTTTATTCTAATAAAACTGACCACGTTTTCTACACCAAGTCTACCACCTCATTTAAAGTCCCAAATTTCCTTTTTGTTCTACTGAATCCGGGATGGTAAAGTCCCAACTCCCCTTTTTTGATTGTTTTTGCAATAGGGATGGAGGTGTTTGACTTTGGCTGGCAGTGTTCCCCTGCCATCCATGTGTAGATGCTGTACACGTGGCGAGACAACATCTATCCATGCTCTCCAGTTGGCGCTAGTACCCTATCATGCCTCACTTCACGGCGGATTGTGCAGATACTGCCACTCCGGGCCGGGTTTTTTGTCTTGTTCCCGGGAGCTGCGATGCGCTCTGCACGCTCGCCTTTCCCCCCTCCCCCTGGGGTGGTGGGCGGGCGTCCACAGCGCATCGGCGCCACGCCCAGTGGCCTCGCGTGTGGGGCGTCATCACTCTTTGGCGCCACAACGGGGCGGCCCTTTGTTTCCATCCGGCCGACAGTGGGGTTCTCGGCGTCAGGGTACGTGCGACGATCTGCCATGCGTGCCCAGGCTCCCACCCCTTTCTTCCTGTCGTGCGCGTGACGCTGGCGATGGCCCCCCCCTCCTCGGACGCGCATATAGTTCTTCCCCACCGCAGGTCTCCTTTCTCCATACACAGGCAGCACGCTCACTTTTTGAAAGCCTTTCACACTAGCACTTGCCCATTAGGTAAACACAGAGGTGTTCTATGGACAGCACCTCGCAGCACATGTTGTTTCCATTTCTCTCCTCCCTGCTTCTCACTAGTCACCCATCCTTGGTGATGCGGTGGTTCATACCACCACCGGTCTTATACACCACATCTACACATATTTTTTAGTTTTCCACCACCACCGCCATTGGTCACTTGTTCATTTTTTACTTTATTTTTAGGTCTTGTCCACATTTTTTGCTGGGTTTCATCACTGTTCACACCTACATCACAAGAGGCCTGCGTTCCTTTTTTTTTTTTTTTTTTTTTTTTTTTTTTTTTTTTTTTTGGGGGGTTTCTGCATGTGCTAACCCTTGGACATGGGGTGCTCCATCGCCTCAGCTCCCGGGACGGACCTATTCCACGGCTCCGGTTTTGCCTATTCTGTATACCGTCGCTACGCACGGGCATGTAAGTACCCAGGGCATACCACATCATCAGCTTTTCACCGGCTGTACTTACCTACATTAGAACTAATTTTTACAATTTATACAATTTTTATAGATACCCCACCACATCCGCCCCTGAAGAAGTGTATCTTGCACAGAAACGCGTCGGGCATTAAGGATGTAGTGACATGCCTACCAACTTCATACCAAGATATGTTATGCACAATTTCTGTATCTTTCCTCTGGCTGCCAGCTGTCAGGCAAACTGATTATGCCATATATATGTACTTAGTGTTTTTCATGTATACATCTACTCATATGATGTTATTGTTTCATGCATACGTATATTACGATGTTACTTAGTTATTGATTTCTGTATATGAAACTTACTATTACTCAGCAATTTGAATTTAGTATGCATATGTACACCATGAGAATACTTTATTTTATTTTATGCTTTCCCATAGGATGTTTATCATCCATACGTATTATATTATAATTTTATTCTAATAAAACTGACCACGTTTTCTACACCAAGTCTACCACCTCATTTAAAGTCCCAAATTTCCTTTTTGTTCCTTTGACTCCTAGTGTGATATAGAGCCTATTGAATATTGTGAGTCGGTAAGCACACTTTACAGCCACGGTGGTGGGATATCACCCTTTGTTTTTGTGTGCACACCAGGGTGTTGGTACGTTTGTATGTCCACATACGTATATAACCATACTACACTATGGCCAGTTTTTTTGTTATTTTTTTCCTCCGGTATTAAACTGAGGGAGTTACAACCTGAACCTGGACAGAGTGGATCGGTTTCCATCTTAAAGGCCCTGGCTGGGTTTAAGCCATCCGTCCAATTTGTTTGATGTTCTGGTAAGGGCAACTTACTCTTGTGATGTTTGGACTGTGAATCAATTTCGTGCATGTTGAAGTATTTGGGTGATCCGAAGTTTTTCGTCATAGGAGACATTTGGACTTTAATACTTGATATTCAATTTTCCACCTAAATAACGTTTTAAATAACGTAATAAGCATTTAGCGCAGTTTATTATTTTTATATTGTTATTTTGTGTTGTCGCACTGTTTACTGCTGCTTTATTTTTGTCTTTCCAGCGCGGGATTTTTTACTATATGCTGTAAAAAATAATTCCCTATCTTACAGATTGAAAAGGGAAGTTCCCCTCATTCTCCTCCTTCCCCGCTCCTCTCTCATTGTTGTCAACTTCTTATTTTTCTGGGAGCGGGTACCTATTCCTGACCACCTGGTACTCACTCCTACTTTTGCTCTGTTTGCCTAGATGAGCAGAGTGGAAGATCAGCCCCTCTCCTCCCTGCCCGCAACTTTTTGACACGTGCCATATGTCAGTAGGCCCATGGAGAAAGAGCAGTATTTGTTGCACGCTTAGTGGAAAGCCGGCTGTGAAACACCAGCAAGTCACAGCTGGCTTCCCACAAGCAAGATGGCGGCACTAGGGGCTTGAAGGGGAATTACCAGCCCGGGTGATGACAGTGTTGGATCCCTGGGCTGGTAAGTGTCTGTATATTAAAAGTGAGCAGCTGCAGTATTTGTATCGTTTTTTGTATAATTTTTTTAGAACTGACTGGAGCTCCTCGTTAAGTGGCGGTCCCTTAACACTGCAGCCCCGAGTCTTCTCCTTTTCTCTTTACTCCCTTCTTCTTAGAGTGTCTTGCATGACATGAACAATTCCTATTGAATGTCCAGCAGTGGGGTTCTCTCGGGATCCAGAAGAGAATGAAGTTATCACAGGTGACCTGTGATCTTAGGGGGCACAGGAATAATGGCTCCCCCTCCACACATAACTGGTGATGGATCTTGAGGGAGAACTTAGGTGAGTATATCTGCCTCACAAGGCAGGGAAGGAAAATGCTTAGTACTACGGGTTAAAAGTGGGTGGGAGGTTTAGTGAAAAAATATAAAAACATAAAAAAAAGTTTTAGCCCGGAATGGGGCTTTAATATTTTTGTAGAAGTGAAAAAATGTAAAAACATTAAAAAAAAAGTTTTAGCCTGGAATGGGGCTTTAATATTTTTGTAGACGTTTTACCCAAGTTCATCACTTTCTACATATACAGTACTCATAGAACATGAGTTATGTTTTAACATTGTTTTTTATCTATTGGTTCAACCAGTCATTATTTGTGTATGTCTATAAAATTCATGCTTACTTCTCTGTTTGTTATTGCAGAATCTTTTCTGTAATAGTCATGCAAAGTCTCATTGAAAAATCTAAGTAAATTTTGGTTTCTATGTCCCTATCCTTTGAATAACCTTCACTGAGTGTTACCTAACCAAATAGCTATTTTATACAGATGTTGTCCTTTGGTGAAACCTGAACCAAGTATCCCAAGAATTATATATGATCAAACTTCAGTCAAGCTAGCCAAACGGCACATCCGCCTCCCACCCAAAACACCGCCTGCACGGAATTATAATGTTCTTGATTTGTTTGTGTTTCCTTTGGATGTTCCAGGATCCTCCCGAAATCCAAAACCAGATTTGTAGTTTAACTAGCTTTCTATTAGATTGACTCTAGTATTTGTATGTTTCTGAAATGAAACTGTAAAAGTCTTCAGTCTTTTATACCTTTAGTTTGGAGGTCCAGAACTGGCTGCTCATTTGTTAAATGCATCTTTCTAACTGAATATACATATGGGTCCATAACTGCCAACAGAGGATGGTGGTGGTGGTGGACCCTTCTCTGGCTCATTTTGCTATTTTTTTGTAAATAGACCTGGCTTGAGTTCAGACTAGATAGACCTTTCAGGCTATTTGCGAACTAGCAGTTAGCTATAACGGTAAAAAAGGGCAACAATTTTTTTCAGTCCTAAACATAATATATATGTTCACAAATAAAGAACATAAAGAACGAAAATATCATACGCTCCCAATTATTATCCTTCTCGATGGAATGCTTTCTCCTGCAGGGCATTCCACTTAAGACGCATGTTCCTGTTCCTACCTTACTTAACCAATCCGAGTTTGTGTTTTTAAAATGCCATTTTAACCCAGGAAAACTCACCAGATTTTTCTGTAACATGCTTGTGGGCGGGGCATACTCACTCTACATGTGGGGGTACCTTTTGTGAGGAGTGCGCTCATCAATGCCTGGGACCTAAATTAAAGCACCCAAAAATGGAACTTCCGCTTTAAGTACTCCTCGCCCCCGACATGCCACAATTGGCATGTCATTTTTTAGGGGAGGGGCTGGGTACCTGGTTTGGAGTGGGAATTCCTGTCCCACTTCCCCCTTCCGGGCTTCTAACCGCCTAGGTGACTCCTAGGCGGCTCCTCCCTCTCGGAAATGTTCTGGGACACGTGACAGGTCCCAGAACATGGCCTGACCATTGACGGTGTGCAGCGTGGCTCGCGCATGCGCAGTGCGCGCCCGGCTTTGAAGCCACAAACTGTCACAGCCGGGTGCCCAAACTCACAATGTCTGCGCCGGCGGAGAGGCGGGGGAGAGAACAGGGTCTTCGGGTGGCCGCATCGCTGGACCGTGGGACAGGTGAGTGTGTGTTTATTAAAAGTCAGGAGCTATACTTTTTTTAGCTGCTGACTTTTAATAAACTAAAAAAACAGTGGAACTCCGCTTTAAGGCAGTTCCCCAACTTAGAGATGAGCCGTCACACTGTGTGTAGTGCCTTGTCTGTGTCACTACACACTGTAACTTTTGCAGATGTTGCATTAGGAGGAATGTGCTGAGCCTGTGCCCACTCCATCAGTCCAGCGTACCTCTATTACCTCACTCCCAGTAACAGCATAGAGTCCCGCCGAGCAGCTAGCGGATCTCATGCATGCACTTATTAACTATTTAACGTTCCATACCTCGTGACCAGGCCATAGCTTGATCTGATTGCTAATGGATACTAACTGCTAGGGAGGGAGCCAGATAACAACCCTTTTGCTACTGGAGGACCTGTTACCTTACCAGTTACCACGCTTAAAGACTGGTTGCTTGTAGCTTGTTCCTTTACTTAGTTACCCATAGCAAGTACACTTCACTTCTTGTGTTGCCGGGTTAACCCTTTTATAAAAATGTTACTTCATACCCCATAGTGCTTTACAGACCCTGTTTCCTTAGATATGCCAGAACCAATGAACATCCATTTGAATAACTTCAGTGAAGGCTCAGAAAGGTTAATGTAAATTTACTGAACAGGTGTGGCATAACAGTTCAATATGAATGCCTTCTTTCCCCTAACCCTAACTATAATACTGTGGATGCCCAAGGCATTTCTCTGTGAGAGTCCATTATGGCATTGTTAATGGCTTGGATGTCTCCAAAAATCTCTGTCTTCAGCAGGGCAGGCTGCAAGGTGTAACAGTACCACAAGCAGAACCAACCAATTTGGCTGAGAAGAAGATCTCTGCACCTCAGCCTTCCCTTTTTATATCACAGATGGGCTGGCTAGGACAAAAAAGCCTGGGAACTGAGCATGCAACAGTTAACCGTTTCCTCCAGCCTGGGCCAGCAGTTAACTCACTAGTACTGATAAATTTCAATCTGCCTACACAGTGCTCCACTCATTGCCGCTAATAGGGAGTTCCACCGGTCCTCCTGTACAGGGCCATAGGCCTCATCAGTTCAGCAGTAGGGCCCAGGCAGCAGCAAGATTTGGATCATGGGCTGGAGGGGGTGACTGTTGCAGTGGGGGGGGGGAGATTAAAGGAACCGATCCCCTGTATGACTCTCTCTGCAGCAGCTGAAGGCCGGCTTCATCTCCTCCCCCTCCTACCAGCTTTAAACATCTGCAGGGGGGAACTACAGGAGACTTGTTTTAGTAAATACCCTCCACCACACCGATCATCTTTCATGTAAATAATCTTCTCCCTTTGCTGCCTGGGCCACCCTGTGTGCTCCTCTGGCAGCGCTGACAGCTTCTTCTGCTCTCCCTCCTGCTGGTAGCTGCAGGGTATGGGGGATCTCTTCAGAATGGAGAGAGGGTCGGGTAAGCTGTACGGGGCCCTGTGATTTCTGACAGCAGCCCTGGCTCCAATGTGCCTCTTCCGTGGAGACTGGTGATCAGAAGTTTTCTCCTTACAACACTTTGGTAGCTAAAGGGCAGTGTCCAAGTCACCAGGAATCGATGTGAGCATTGCAGACCAGAACCTTGTATACAACAGACCACAACAAAGAAGACCTTGGACTTGTTGTGTTATGTAACTGGGATTTTATGTAAGTGTTAGGCTTTTAGGTATATTTTTTAAAGCCAACGTTTAGGTAAAAATTAAAAAATAAATAAAAAATCAGCACGGGATGGTATTTACATTTAACCTGAAGTGTTGAATAGGTCATAGTTCATATTTGAAATCCTCTGTCAATTGCCCCCCACTCATACCCACAACCGCAATCTTCCGGTGTTGCAAGGGTCAATAGAGCTGTAGACCTGTTGTGGGTACTCCTCAAGATTGCTGACTGTTCCCACCCTTTCCATCCGCTGCTTCATTCAAGCTGTAGTATATCTTCCATGAATGAAAAGTGCTCTATGAATGGAGGATGGGTAGATGAATATAAGGTTCACCTCCTCCATTCATAGATAGCTTTTTATTCATGGAAGATTTAGTACAGGTATTATAAATGGAACAATGGGGCAAAAGGGGCGAGCATAGTCGGCACTTTTGACAAGTGCCTGTGACAGGTCCATCACTTATACTAACCCCCGCAGCATCAAAAGTTTATGACTGCAGGGTATGGGAGGGTGGTGCAGAGGACTTTGGATTTGAAATTTAAGAAACAGCAACAAGGGACACTGGATTAAATGTAAGTACCATCCGTTTTACTTAAACTTAGGCATTTAATTAAAATGGGAGTAGGAAAGGATGTTGTTTTCATCTTAGAGATGAGATTTAATTAAAAAAAAGTCTAAACTAATAGTTAAATATTCCCATTGGCCTTTGTACTGTCTTTCAGACAAAAATGTAATTAAAAGGTCTTTATTCCGCCTCTTTCCAAGTGTCATGGCCTGCTCCACTGAGTCTTGATTTCTTATTACACACCCTAAGTATTAAAATTTTTTTTTTTTTTTAATCAACAAAGTAGAAGTATATTGAGTGAAACATAAGGCAGTACAGGGTACATAGGAAAAGTAATACAGTCCGTATTAAACAGGAAATGTGAACAGCAAGTCATAGGATGATCTGCAATAACTGCGTAGCCATTAGATTAATAAGAAATAGGGTGTGCATTGCATCATACCTCGCGTTTCACATATTGTCAAAGAGTAGTAAACAGTTAAACCAGAAAAATAGCAGAAACGGGGGGGGGGAAACAAAAGGGGAGAAGAAATAAAATAGAATAACATAAATAAAGAAATAAAATCAAATCAAACGGAAGTTAGTATTAGTCAGTTTGTGCCAAGAGTGGTCCCATGCCAAGATGTCCTCTTCAGATGTCCTCATCAGATGTCCCTTAAAGGAAACCATGGCATTCAGCTTGTGAATTGTCCCGCAAGGACTCACAGCAGGACCGAATGTGTGTGGTCAGTGAGCCCAGCAATAATCTATTCAGGACCACCTGCCTGGGTGCTACTTCTGGGGCCCTCAGCCAATTCTGCCAAATGCTTGTGAACTTCCCGCACTAGGATATTATTAACTACTTGCATCCACTGTGCATTTGTTGGGGATTGTGCTGAGAGCCAGAGTCGAGCAATCAGCTTTCTGGCCAGGTACAAAAGTCTCGTAAGGACAATATACACCGAAGGGTGGTACTGTTCCTCATTGAGACTGCCCAATAGACACATCAGTGGGTCCATAATCAGTTGAACTTGATATATCTTATTGATAGTGGTGATAACTCAATTCCAATAACGCACAAGCTTGGGACATTTCCAGAGCATGTGGATGAGATCTCCAGGATGGGCTTGACATTTAGAGCATATGGGGGACTCTCTCTTACCCCATCTATGCAGTTGTACTGGTGTTCGGTAAACCCGGTGCAAAATATACAGGTGTGACAGTTTCTGTGCCGCAGAAACTGACACTAGAGGCCCTACTCCTAGGATCTGATTCCACTGCTCGCCATCAATGGGACCAAGATCTCGCTCCCATCCCGCTCCCCAGGGTAGAAGATCAGGGGCTTGTATGTGGGATAGGAGGTGCACGTAGATTCGAGAAATAATGCCCTTCTTCTCCTGCTCAGTGTAAATGAACTCCAGGAATAAGGAGTCCTCTAGCCTCAAAGCAGATTGCCTACGCTGACATCTCGTGGCATATTGTAGCTGTATGTATTGGAAGTGATGGCCCTTCAATAGTTGAAATTCCTGTGCCAACTGATGATACGGCTTCGGGACAGAATTATGAAGCACTTGTGAGAGGTATCTAATCCCTCCCATCTCCCATACTGGGTGTTTGGGGACCCTGGCCAGGTCCTTATAAAAGCGGTTGTGCCAAATAGGTGTGTGGCGTAGAAATCCAGTTAAACCTAGTGTATGCCTGACACTCCTCCAAATTTTATTCACTAACTAAACTGTGGGACAGTGAGGTGGGACTCCAGGAAACCCCATTTCCATATGGGACAAAGCCGTGTAACTCGACTCTGGATCAATCAGTAGACCCCTAGCAGGGTCCTCAGTTATAGGCAAGTCCCAACCCGCAAAGTGTTGTAATTGGGCTGCAAAGTAATATGTTTGCGGATGTGGGACAGCCAGTCCCCCCTGGTCTTTTTGGAGCTGCAGAGTGGCGAGCTTGATACGTGCCACTCCAACCCTCCAGATAAGAGTCCAAAACTGTGATTCCAAATTAATTGGGGACTTCTTGAAACATAACAGAGGCTTGACTAGGTCCATAGTGGTTTGGGATACCCTAAAGGCCCATCTACGGGGTTTAATTATTACGCAGATCTCTGCAATTAAAACAAAAAAGGAAAGAATGGGAGAACCTAGTACTCAGCGAAACTCCCAAAGCGGAGGAATTATATATTGCTGCCCCCTCATCAGATTCCGAGCGCAGTTGGTTGGAGGCCCAGGCCTTGTACCAGCAGGTCTCTACTACTGCTGCTGAAAAAAAGAGATTTTTCCTGCAGCAGCGGTATTACAATGAAGGGGAAAACACAGGACACCTCCTAGCAATGATAGCTAGGGCCCAACAGGGACGGACCCACATAGAAGCCATCCAAAATGTGAAGGGTGAAACGGTCGGTGTGCAGGAGCAGATTTCTGAAGCATTCTCTCACTTTTTTCAGGACTTATACACCTCCAAGGTACACCCCACAAAGGCAGAGCTGAATCTTTTTTTAGATCAGTGCACCCTCCCATGTATATCAAAACAGGGCTTTGATGCACTAAATGAACCAATAAAATTAGAGGAACTTTCCCTAGCGGTAGTGCAGATGGCCAATAATAAATCGCTGGGAGTGGACAGGCTACCAATCAAAACCTATAAGTTGTATGGGGATGCTCTCTTGCCCACATTGTTACAAACCTTGAATGATGCCCTTCGGGATGGTGGATTACCATAACCTCTGGGGGCTATGGTAAGGGCCTCCCCGAATATAATGGGATTCCGGAGAGGTCAGGGGGAAGATAAAATCTCACTGTACGCAGACGACACTCTGTTATACCTTGGTGACACAGAGGGCATTCTGCGGGCAGCGATGCAATTAATTGATCAGTTTGGATGGCTCTCAGGCTATGCCATTAACTGGCACAAATCAGTCCTTCTCCCTTTAGACCCTTTGTCGACAGCTCTACATGGCCCAGATTCAAGTAGTTACCTCATTCAAATACCTGAGTATAGTAGTAACTAGAGACCCAGGTAGGAGCAGCTTTAGAGTCCTCAGGCCAGACAGTCTTCGGATCCACAGGAAGAGGCTCCTGGTCGGCAGCTGCCAGGGTGAGGGAAGGCATCTTTGGGTGGTTGTCTTTCCCTGGTGTTTTGGCGAAGAGCTTCATGGCTGCTTCTTTAGCCGAGCGCTGTGTCCGGCTGCCATCTTGCCCCACATGGTCTGTCGAGGGCTGGGAGTCTTTTCCTCCCTTTCGTGACATGTTCACCGCGGGATTGCAGGCACCGATGGCGCGGTTTGTAACTGGGCTGATAGCAGAAGAGAGGAGGGAGAATTGTGCTGTGACTGGATGATGTAGGCAGGATATTAGCCCGGATTTCCGCGGAGCGGTCACACCACACTACCTACTCCATACGCCATAAGCCACACCACCGTATTTGAACTTTAGTGAGCAAGCCATGCTTATTTCCTATGGCAGACTTGTTTTTTTTCCAGTCCACGAGGAATGAAGAACCACAACATTTAATTGAATTTCTTGGCAAGTGTTTATGGCTGTCTAACAACACTTGTTCCTTGACAGTATGGCTTTAGTTTTCTATAGGTCAGGATAAACAAGGTAAAAAGCCTATGTCTAATGATAAAACCTCAACTAACCTTACTTTCATTTTCCCAGCTGACAACAGCAGTAAGTTGGGAATGCGAGTTTCCATTAATCTCCCAATAAATCCATACGTACCTTCATAAACACAAGTCAAGCCTATTGATCAAGGAGCACTGTTAATTAGGAATATGGTACGTTCACTATTCATTTTGATTAGCTGAAGCTGTAAACATACTGTAGTGGGTTAATTTTCATCAATTCCATCAAGGAGAGTAAAAAAAGCTATTTATTTACTGATTGTAATCAACGAACTGCATTGTGGTTTATAACCTATAAGTGTCCTAGAGTAATCAGTTAGGAAAGGGCACATGAAATAGTGCATCTGTCATTTGACAATAACCTTGTTTAAAGCATCTCTTGGAATCTCTGTTCTTAAAGAGAACGTTTAGCTTTTCAGTGGGTTCTTTTAACTTGACACTATATGGTCATCTCACCTACCTAAATGGCCAAAAGTATGCAGAGACCCTTTTCGTTGAAAGGTACTGGTAGTGATCAAGAATACAAAAGACATTTTATGTAATTGTGTGCTGTCAACCTGGTGGCAAAACATTAGGGAAGTTCTTTTCTGTTTCAGCATCTCTTGGCCTGTGCACAATGAAGTCAGCTTCATAAAGACATAAAGACATGATTTTGGTTTCGTGTGAAAAAACTGCACAAAACTGATCTCATCATTACACCTTTAGGATGCATTGGAATGCATTGGAATGCATTTTACAAGCCAGGTCTTCTCGCCCCACAAAAGCTCTTTTGCCTGAATAACCCAACAACAGCTGCACCTGATTGGTTACAGCCTGGATCCTTGGATTTTAGGCCCCAAGTCTTCAATTTTTGAACAAAGGATGTCAGGAGGGTGAGTACCAACAAGGCCACCCACAGCTCGAATTCTGGACAGTTTATCAAGAAATGGATGAAGTTTGCACATGTCCCTCGCAATGGTTGAACGTAAAATTTGTGGTCCATGCTCCCCAGTTGGGCACATATTCCCACAGACACACTCCAATATCCTAAAAAAAGCCTTGCCAGTAGAGTGGAGACTGCTATAGCTGAAAAAGGAAAACCAGCTCTATATCAGTGCCCAAGGTTTTGAAAAGGGATGTCCAACAAACTCATATGGGTATGATGTTCAAGTGTCTATATTGTATACATAGGCTGATTTTCCATTATTTCTCAGTTTGCGGATCTTTTGAAAACCTTCTTTCTATATACAGTTTGTGATTATATGTGTACATATAGGCAGCCATATTTGAGTAATTGTTTAAGGGTCACTGAATTTATAAAGTTATACACATGACAGAACTCGCTGATCTGCATTCATCACTCTGGTCTAGACATTTATTTTATTTTTTTAAATCAATTGCATTTTGCACCATTTGACAGGGCATTCAGGTCTTTGTAGTTACTAGGAATGTTGCCAGCAAATGCCTTTGAATGTTGCGGTGAGCCTAGATAAATTCAAACATTTGAATATTCCTGGATTCGACCCCATAAGGAATCTTCGCCTGAGTCAGATCCTGTGGGCAGGACTGGGTAAGATCTGTAGACATTGATTTCTTGCAAAAAAAATTCCAGCAAATGCTGTCATCCAATGTCTATGGGCTCCGGTATTCTTTATTCTTAGAAGAACCAAGCCAATGCCTAATGGCCATACCCTCCTCTTTCACACCAAGGGGCCTGTTTATGATGTAGAAAATTTAACTTTTACAAAACATTTACTGGTGGTGGATCAATCACTGTGATTTAAAACATATGCACCTGGAGGATTCACCTACAATGAATGTTTGGTGAATGCAAGATTTGCGGCTTTAGGAATATAAATACCTGGATGCTACCCATACAAATGCCCCTAAGTCCTGAATCAACAATAGCCCTATTAAATAAATGCCCACTGGACTTCTTCGCAATTCAGACTTCTTTTATACGTCATTATCGCATCAAAACAAACCATTGCTAAGGCCTGGAAGTCAACTAACCTATCTCTCCCTGAGATGAAACATAATTAACTCAATGTATGATCCACAGTAAAATAGAGGATACGTTACTTGACTGAGTACTTAAGCATTGGAAGGTCTGGCAACCGTGGATTGATCACTTCTTGCCCCCGGACTTTGATTAGTTCCTATTGGAGCCTTGACCTAGTCCCTCGTGCATATCAACCGTGCCTAAGCACAGTATGAGTATGTGCAGCTTCAACCTCAGGAGCCTCCGTATCATCTGTCGTATTTTCTTCTTACTTCTTTTCTTCTGTTCTCTTCTACTCTGCTCTTTATTCTGTAATTAATGCTCATGGATACACTCCATTCTCTCTACCTCGGGGCTCTTAAGGATAATTTTACCGCATTACTCGGGGTTACTTCATTGAATTTGCCTCGATAGTATATAGTATATCACTCCAGGATCTATTGTTTAGGTTGTTAATCATGTAGCACATCCCCCGTAGGAGCCGCTGGTAAATAGGGATCCCCCACCTTGCACAGGTAGGCACACCGATTTTCCACAGATACACTTGAGTCAGAGAAACAGTCCAGCAACATTGTTTTGTATTTTTATTAGGGGTATTGAACTTGGATGGGGATGAGATTATTACGGGATGCCCACTTGACTGGAACAAAAGTCTCTTCAGGGACATTTCAACTATTTACACTCTCTATGTACACTCCTTTCCCTCCAGGACATCACTTGCTTGCAGCACAAAAATCACAGATACAGCTGGCACACTGTTAGTTGATCTGACAAAGGCAACAGTCAGATAAAGCAAATGCCCTTTCCAGGCAGGGATCGCGGTTCCCCTATGGTGTGTAGAAAAGGTCCCAGTGTCCAGCTAGATTCCTGTGGCTACAGATCACAGCCCACCTGCCTGTCGCTGCCCCTTCACTAGCACTCCAGGCTCACTTCTCCCCACAGTCCTCCAGACTGCCACACTCACCAGCCATATGGTTGTCTTCTCCCTGGAGATCTCATGGACATGCTCGCTGGCTCCTGCTGTCCCCACACCTGCTCCTGTGCCTCTGGACAGGACACCTCCATGTGTGTTGAGAGGATCCCTCCAGCACCCAAGCCCCAGGCCTGAGGTCACCTCCCAGACTAGGGGGCTACCCTCAAGGGCCTCTGACAGCTTCCTCAGCACTCCATCTCCAGCTTCCACCCGAACTCCACACTGCCCCTACTGGCCTGACTCTGAGTATTTAAGAGATGCCCTCCGCATGCCAGCCCATTTGGACGGTGATTGGTTGAGGCCCTCATCAATACTCCAGGCAGTTGCTCCTAACCTCCCTCCCATTCTTCTGGAAGCTTCTCCAAGGTTCTACAAGTAGGGGGAGGTACCAGAGGTCTTGCTTGATGAGTCATCCAGCCTCCCTGGATCACTCACGCTAACCCAGATTCAGGCATGCCAAGCCTAAATTTACCTACACTACAAAAACCAATGTACAACCTAATCTAGCACACTAGAGGGTGCTACAATGATATCAATGAAAAACATGTTTGCATTTCCATTGTTATAAAAGTGTATAATTGAAAACTTTGGTATTGATTCAAACAATGACTTTACACTTTTCCTCTATTACAATAAAAATATTGAACAAAAAAAATATAAATACGATAATGTTTATCACTAAACGTTGATACTGCTAAAGTGAAAAATACTAAAAACAATGAATTCATTAAGGCTGTATTTCTATATTTTATTAGATGATACAAGTGCGCCACTGGCAAGGCATTAACTTAACTCAGTGATTAGATAATGCCCCAAGATTCAACTGATTCATGAAGATCTGTTGTTGCTTATTATGCAGACCCATGTATCACTACGCTGATAAATGGAAGCTTTCTCCCAAGGCTCTGTGTGCACGCTGATACTTTGCGCACATTTTAGTACACAAGATAAGTAGCGCTTTAAACTTTAAAGAACAATGGCAAATAAGCTCATCAGGATTCAGCAGACCACAAAACATCGATGGAGGTTCTATGTGCTGCCAGAATTAATGACTATGATGCTAAGGAAATCCAATATATTAGATGATCTCTTCTTTATTCCTAATACAGTAAACATATTTTCTGATGGAAAGCATATGTTCCAGGAGGAGTTAAATCGTGTTATATATTTATAATGAATAGATATCGTCTTGTTTATTACCCAATAGCATTATAAGTACCCCCACAAGGTATTGTTAGAGTTTTGTTATGGTTTAAATAGATAGCTTGGGGCACAATGCCATATTGCCTTTAAAAATATGAACAGTAGGAAGGACACAGAATGTGTTTTATTTATTATTACCTGATTTGAGAAATATTACAAGGGCACCTATTGTTTTAATAATCCTTTCTTACTAATATCTGCATACAGATTGAATGTACTCAAGTTTGCTTGGTTTCCTCTGTTACCTGTATATTTCTTTTAAAACTGATATTTTAGAGCTCGTTCACACTGGTGTTGCCTCCTCACTGCCTGCTTTAACCCCTTGAACCCTGCATCACAACCACATGCATTGCACACAGTTGCGGGGCGGTTGCAGAGTGGCCCATTCACTTCAAAACTAGGGATGGGCCGAACACCCCCCCGTTCAGTTTGCACCAGAACATGCGAACAGGCAAAAAATTTGTTCAAACACGCGAACACCTTTAAAGCTATGAGTAAGCGCTCAAACTAGAGCGCGAAACGCGTCAGCTGTGTCTGTACCACCCGCCTGATTGTCCTGTTTTTTATGATCCAAGTTTTACAATAAAGAAGATGTTTTCAACTTTATCCGGTGTGCGGCATCCAGATTTTCCTGTTTCAAACCCTGCTTCAATTTGCATTTAGCCAGCACCTGGGACTCCTCTCCTCTGAAGGATTCACTAACATACACCTGAAAGCAAGTTCTCCTGAGCGGTGATTTATTTTCTCTGTCAAGTCTATGGGACACGAACATGAAAAATCAAAAGTGCTAATTTTAAAGGCTTATATGCATGGTATTGTCTTAAAAAGTGTTTGGGGACCTGGGTCCTGCCCCAGGGGACATGTATCAATGCAAAACATTTTTTTAAGAATGGCCGTTTTTTTCGGGAGCAGTGATTTTAATGCTTAAAGTGAAACAATAAAAGTGTCATATTCCTTTAAATTTTGTACCTGGGGGGTGTCTATAGTATGCCTGTAAAGTGGCGCATGTTTCCCGTGTTTAGAACAGTCTGACAGCAAAATGACATTTCTAAAGGAAAAAAAGTCATTTAAAACTACTCGCGGCTATAATGAATTGTCGGTCTGGCAATACACATAAAAGTTCATTGATAAAAACGGCATTAAATTCCCCCACAGGGGAACCCCGAACCAAAATTTTTTAAAAAAATGTGTGAGGGTCCCCCTAAATTCCATTCCAGGCACTTCAGGTCTGGTATGGATATTAAGGGGAAGCCCGCACCAAAATTTAAAAAAAATGGCTTGGGGGTCCCCCTCAAAATCTATACCAGACCCTTCAGGTCTGGTATGGATTTTAAGGGGAACCCGTGCCAAAATTTAAATTTTTGGGGGGACCCACGCCATTTTTTTTAAACTTTGGCGTGGGGTTCCCCTTAAAATCCATACCAGACTCAGGTCTGGTATTGATTTTGAGGGGGACCCCCACGCCATTTTTAAAAAAAATTTGGCACGGGGTTCCCCTTAATATCCATACCAGCCCTGAAGGGCCTGGTATGGAATTTAGGGGGAACCCCAGGCATTTTTTTAAAAATTTTGGTTCGGGGTTCCTCTGTGGGGGAATCCCATGCCATTTTTATCAATGAACTTTTATGTGTATTGCCGAACCGACAATTCATTATAGCCGCAAGTAGTTTTAAATTACTTTTTTTGCTTTAGAAATGTCATTTTGCTGTCAGACTGTTCTAAACATGGGAAACATGCACCACTTTACAGGCATACTATAGACACCCCCCAGCCTTTGAAATTTAAAGGAATATTACACTTTTATTGTTTCACTTTAAGCATTATTAAAATCACTGCTCCCGAAAAAAAACGGACGTTTTTGAAACTTTTTTTGCATTGATACATGTCCCCTGGGGCAGGACCCAGGTCCCCAAACACTTTTTATGTCAATAACTTGCATATTAACCTTTAAAATTAGCACTTTTGATTTCTCTCATAGACTTTTAAAGGGTGTTCTGCGGCTTTCAAATTTGCCGCAAACACCCCAAATTGTTCACAATATAGCAAACGGGCGAACAGCCAATGTTCGAGTCGAACTCATGTTCGATCCGAACATAAAGCCCATCCCTATTCAAAACAACAGGGGGTATATTTCCTGCTACAGCTGCGAAACAAAGCTTCAAGGCCCTGGCATGTATACAACTTTGGCAGGGGCACCTGCAGCGAAAGTGGATGGGTGTTGGTTAGGGGTGGTACAACTGCAGCTCAACTGCAGGGTTTCCCCCCCACCCCCCCAACTGTTAGTGTGAAAAGCCCTTATATATATATATATATATATATATCATCTTTGCTTTACAAATAAATATTTAATAAATGAAACAGGATTCCTAGAGCACAATAGGTTAGCTAAAGAAACATCACAGTGGTAATCAGTGGCGTCACTAGGGTTGGTGTCACCTGGTGCCGAAAAAATTGGTGTCACCCCCTCCTCCACCAACTACCTCAGTACAGACCCCCCCTCCACTAACTACAGACCCCACTCCATCAATATAGCCCCCTCCCTCAGTACAGACCCCTTCCATCAATATAGACCCCACGCTAAGTACAGACTCCCCTCCCTCAGTACAGACCCCCCCTCCATCAGTACAGACCCCCACTCAGTGCAGACCCCCTTTCCTCAGTATAGACTCCCCACTAAGTACTGACCCCCTCCCTCAGTACAGACTCCCCTCCCTTATTGCAGACCCCCCCATCAGTACAGACACCCTCCCTCAGTGCAGAGTCTGCAGACCCCCCTCCATCAGTATCAACCTCCCACCTCAGTGCAGACCCCCCCATCAGTACATACACCCCCCTCAGTGCTGATCCCCATCAGTATGGAATCCCCCTCTCAGTGCAAACCTCACATAAGTATAAAATCCCCCCTCAGTGCAGACTCCCCCATCAGTATAAAATCCCCCCTCAGTGCAGACCCCATCAGTATAAAATCCCCCCTCAGTGCCAACCCCCATTAGTATAGAACCCCCCTCAGTGCAGACCCCCCATTAGTATAGAATCCCCCCTCAGTGCAGACCCCCCATTAGTATAGAATCCCCCCTCAGTGCAGAGCCCCCATTAGTATAGAATCCCCCCTCAGTGCAGACCCCCCCATTAGTATAGAATCCCCCCTCAGTGCAGACCCCCCATTAGTATAGAATCCCCCCTCAGTGCAGAGCCCCCATTAGTTAAGAATCACCCCTCAGTGCAGAGCCCCCATTAGTATAGAATCCCCCTCAGTGCAGAGCCCCCATAAGTATAGAATCCCCCTTCAGTGCAGAGCCCCCATTAGTAAAGAATTCCCCCTCAGTGCAGAACCCCCATTAGTATAGAATCCCCCCTCAGTGCAGAGCCCCCCTTAGTATAGAATCCCCGCTCAGTGCAGACCCCCCCATTAGTATAGAATCCCTCTTCAGTGCAGACCCCCCCCCATTAGTATAGAATCCCCCCTCAGTGCAGACCCCCATTAGTATAGAATCCCCCCTCAGTGCAGACCTCAGAACAGCGTGGACAGATACACACAGCCGTGTGTGTCCCTCGGGCTCCTCCTCCTCTTGTGTGGATGTAAATAGAGAGGAGGGGGAGGCGGCTTCAGTCCGCTGCGCTGAGGGACACAGCGCAAAACCTGAGGCGAAGATCAGGGCAGCGGGCAGTGTTAGCAGTGCGTGCCGCTACCTACGGGTGTCACCCCTCTGGCGGGTGTCACCCGGGTGCGCACCCACCTAACAACGCCACTGGTGGTAATGATTTCCTTTCAAGGGTAAGTAAACTGTTGAAAACATTTTTTGAAAGCTTCCCTACTCTTTGTCCCAAGTTCATAGCTGCTCTAACCCACCATTCTCCTCTTCAGCTTACCTAGTTTTGATATGTTTACCATAGGTGTGAGCAGCCCATTGCATTAGGGTTAGTTGAAATCCTCTGTCATTTGCCCCCCACTCATACCAACAACCGCAATCTTCGGGTGTTGCAAGGGTTAATAGAAGTGTAGACCTGTTGCGTGTACTCCTCAAGATTGCTGACTGTTCCCACCCTTGCCGTCCACTACTTCATTCAAGGTGTAGTATAGCTTCCATGAATGAAAAGTGCTCTATGAATGGAGGATGAGTAGATGAATATAAGGTTCACCTCCTCCATTCATAGATAGCTTTTCATCAATATAGTGTCAAGGTAAAAGAACCCACTGAAAAGCTAAACATTCTCTTTAAGAACAGAGATTCCGAGAGATGCTTTGAAACAAGGTTATTGTTAAATGACAGATGCACTATTTCATGTGCCCTTTCTTAACTGATTACTCTAGGACACTTAGGTTATAAGTCACAATGCAGTTCATTGATTACAGTCAGTAAATAAATAGCTTTTTTTACTCTCCTTGATGGAATTGATGAATAGACATTTATTTTATTTATTTTTTAAATCAATTGAATTTTGCACCATTTGACAGGGCATTCAGCTATTTGTAGTTACCAGGAATGTTGCCAGTGAATGCCTTTGAATGTTTTGGTGAATTTAGATAAATTTAAACATTTGAATATTCCTGGATTCGACCCCATAAGGGATCTTCGCCTGAGTCAGATCTTGTGGGCAGGACTGGGTAAGATCTGTAGACATTGATTTCTTGCAAAAAAAATCCAGCAATGGCCATACCCTCCTCTTTCACACCATGGAGCGTGTTTATAATGAAGCAAATTTGACTTTTACAAAACATTTGCTGGTGGTGGATCAATCACTGTGATTTAAAACATATGGACCTGGAGGATTCATCTACAATGAATGTTTGGTGAATGCAAGATTAGCGGCTTTAGTAATATAAATACCTGGATGCTACCCATACAAATGCCCCTAAGTCCTGAATCAACAATAGCCCTATTAAATAAACGCCCACTGGACTTCTTCGCAATTAAAAATTCACTTATACGTCACTACCGCTTCAAAACAAACCATTGCTAAGGCCTGGAAGTCAACTAATCTATGTCTCTCTGAGATGAAACATATTATAACTCAATGTACAGTATGATTCACAGTAAAATAGAGGATACGTTACTTTTTTTTTTTAAATTTATTTTTATTCAAATTTTCCTTATAAGACACAAAGACATAAAGACATATACAAATTGGTTGTCTAGCTTGTACATGTAATATCGCAAGTACATAAGGTAAAAGAAAAAAAAAATGAAATGGAAAGAAAAAAAAGAGAAATAGAGAAATACATCCATGCAATACAGTTTTAGCATGTAAGTGAAAGGGGGATTTTTGGAATTTTTGGGCCGCCCCCCCACTGCCCATAAAGGCCTATACCTATTAACTAGGAATTACATTTAATCGTCGATTCTTGGTATCGTAACTGAAGCTAGTCCAACATTAGTAAGCAATGTTCATTTCCTCCAGCCACCCACTCCAAACCTTATTAAATTTCAATTGGCAGCCTCTATTAAGATAGGTATCTTTATATAGTGGAAGATTATCGTTAACCAAACGTTTCCACTGGACATTTGTGGGGGGATAGGGCTTCTTCCATTGAAATGTTATAGTTTTCCTAGCGTAAAATAGAAGCAAACCAATCATCGTGCGTTTAGCTACAGCAGGAACTGATTTTTTTATAAGGCCCAACATACAAATCTCCATAGACAGTGGTAGATTAGTAGATGCAATTTTATTGATTAGGCCTAGTACCTCCCCCCAGAATTGTTGTATCTTTGGACAATGCCAAAAGATATGGGAAAACTCTCCGGGGGTGTAGCTACATCTCCAACACTTAGGGGAGTGGGCAGGATTACTTTACTTGACTGAGTACTTAAGCATTTGAAGGTCTGGCGACCGTGGATTGATCATTTCTTGCCCCTGGACTTTATTCAGTTCCTTTTGAAACCTTGACCTAGTCCCTCGTGCATATCAACCGTGTCTAAGCACAGTATGAGTATGTGCAGCTTCAACCTCAGGAGCCTCTGTATCACCTGTCCCATTTTCTTCTTACTTCTTTTCTTCTGTTCTTTTCTACTCTGCTCTTTATTCTGTACTTAATGCTCATGGATACCAGGCTACACTCCATTCCCTCTAGCTCGGAGCTCTTAAGCATAATTTCCCCTGTGATTCGGGGTTACCGATTTTTTGAATTTGCATCGATAGTATATATTATATCACTCCAGGATTTATTGTTTACTTTGTTGATCATGTAGCGCATCTCCTGTAGGAGCCGCTGGTGAATAGGGAACCCCCACCTTGTACAGGTAGGCACACCGATTTTCAACAGACAAACGTGAGTCAGAGAAACAGTCCAGTAACTTTGTTTTGTATTTTTATTAGGGGTATTGAACTCGGATGGGGATGGGATTATTACGGGATGCCCACTTGACTGGAACAAAAGTCTCTTCAGGGACATTTCAACTATTTACACTCTCTATGTACACTCCTTTCCCTCCAGGGCATCACTTGCTTGCAGCACAAAAATCACAGATACAGCTGGCACACTGTTAGTTGATCTGACCAAGGCAACAGTCAGATAAAGCAAATGCCCTTTCCAGGCAGGGATCGCGGTCCCCTTTGGTGTGTAGAAAAAGTCCCAGTGTCCAGCTACATTCCTGTGGCTACAGATCACAGCCCACCTGGCTGTCGCTGCCCCTTCACTAGCCCTCCAGGCTAACTTCTCCCTACAGTCCTCCAGACTGCCACACTCACCAGTCATGTAGTTGTCTTCTCCTTGGAGATCTCCTGGACATGCTCGCTGGCTCCTGCTGTCCTCACACCTTCTCCTGTGCTTCTGGACAGGACTCCTCCATGTGTTTTGAGAGCATCCCTCCAGCATCCGAGCCCCAGGCCTGAGGTCACCCCCAGACTAGGGGGCTACCCTCAAGGATCTCTGAGAGCCTCCTCAGCACTCCTTCTCCAGCTTCCACTGGAACTCCACACTGCCCCTGCTAGCCTGAGTATTTAAGAGGTGCCCTCCCCTTGTCAGCCCATTTGGACGGGGATTGGTTAGGGCTCTCATCAATACTCCAGGCAGTTGCTCCTAACCTCCCCCCCATTCTTCTGGAAGCTTCTCCAAGATTCCACAAGTAGGGGGAGGTACCAGAGGTGCTGCCTGATGAGTCCTCTAGCCTCCCTGGATCACTCACGCTAACCCAGATTCAGACCTGCCAAGCCTAAATTTACCTACACTACAAAAACCAATGTACAACCTGCACACTAGAGGGTGCTACAATCATATCGATGAAAAACCTGTTTGCACTTTCATTGCTATAAAAGTGTATAATTAAAAACTTTTGAATTGATTTGAACAATGACTTTACACTGTTCCTCAATTACAATAAAAATATTGAACAAGAAAAATATAAATATGTTAATGTTTATCACTAAACGTTGATACTGCTTAATGAAAAATACCAAAAACAATTAATCCATTAAGGCTGTAACTCTATATTTTATTAGATGATACAAGTGTGCCACTGGCAAGGCATTAACTTAACTCAGTGTATAGATAATACCCCAAGACTCAACTGATTCATGAAGATCTGTTGTTGCTTATTATGCAGACCCATGTATCACTACGCTGATAAATGGAAGCTTTCTCCCAAGGCTCAGTGTGCACGCTGATACTTTGCGCACATTTTAGTACACAAGATGAGTAGCGCTTTATACTTTAAAGAACAATGGCAAATAAGCTCATCAGGATTCAGCAGACCACAAAACATCGATGGAGGTTCTATGTGCTGCCAGAATTAATGACTATGATGCTAAGGAAATCCAATATATTAGATGATCTCATCTTTATTCCTAATACAGTAAACATATTTTCTGATGGAAAGCATATGTTCCAGGAGGAGGTAAATAATGTTATATATTTATTATGAATAGACATCGTCTTGTTTAATACCCAATAGCATTATAAGTACCCCCACAAGGTATCGTTAGAGTTTTGTTATGGTTTAAATAGATAGCTTGGGGCACAATGCCATATTTCCTTTAAAAATGTGAACAGTAGGAAGGACACAGAATGTGTTTTATTTATTATTACCTGATTTGAGAAATATTACAAGGGCACCTATTGTTTAAATAATCCTTTCTTACTAATATCTGCATACAGATGGAATGTTCTCAAGTTTGCTTGGTTTCCTCTGTTACCTGTATATTTCTTTTAAAACTAATATTTTAGGGCTCGTTCACACTAGTATCTTGTTCAAACTGGTGTTGCCTCCTCACCGCCTGCTTTAACCCCTTGAACCCTGCACTAGTGCATCACAACCATGTGCAATGCACACAGTTGCGGGGCGGTTGCAGAGCGGCCCATTCACTTGAAAACAACAGGGGGTATATTTCCTGATAGGGCCGCAAAACAAAGCATCAAGGCCCTGGCATGTATACAACTCTGGCAGGGGCACCTGCAAATAAAGTGGTTGGGTGGTGGTTAGAGGGGTACAATTGTAGCTCAACTGCAGGGTTACCCCCCCCCCTACCTGTTAGTGTGAAAAGCCCTTTTTTATATACATGTCATCTTTGCTTTACAAATAAACATTTAATAAATGAATAAGGATTCCTAGAGCACAATAGGTTAGCTAAAGAAACATCACAGTGGTAATGATTTCCTTTCAAGGGTAAGTAAACTGTTGAAAACATTTTTTGAAAGCTTCCCTACTCTTTGTCTCAAGTTTATAGCTGCTCTAACCCACCTTTCTCCTCTTCAGCTTACCTAGTTTTGATATGCTTACCATAGGTGTTCGCAGCCCATTGCATTAGGGTTTGCACCCCAAATCTCAAACACACATGTGTGTGTGTGTGTGTGTATGTACACGGTGCCAGTAGGTCATTGGATGGTGTCAGTTGAGCAGTGGATGTGTCAGTAGGGCAGAGGTTGGTGTCAGTAGGACATTGGATGATGTCAGTAGAGCAGTGGACATGTCAGTAGCACAGCGGATGGTCCCAGTAGGGCAGAGGGTGGTGTCAGTAGAGCAGTGGACATGTCAGTAGCACAGCGGATGGTCCCAGTAGGGCAGAGGGTGGTGTCAGTAGAGCAGTGGACATGTCAGTAGCACAGTGGATGGTATCAAAAGGGCAGAGTGCGGTGTCAGTAGAGCAGTGGAAACGTCGGTAGCACAGTGGATGGTATTAGTAGGGCAGAGGACGGTGTCAGTAGAGCAGTGGACATGTCAGTAGCACAGTGGATGGTATCAGTATGGCAGAGGACGGAGTCAGTAGAGCAGTGAACGGTTTCATTAAAGCAGAGACTGATGTATTTTGGTTTTAATATTGGAGTATAATAAAGATATAGTTTCAAACATGTTTTCTTTAGTCTTTCATTTATGACATTAGGGACAATGGGAGAATCAAATAAATATATTTAGCAAAACATCACAAGTGGTTGCTGGATCAATTCTAACTTTAGCGGGTAGGGCCTGAGCCTCAGCTCAGCGGAAAGCTGTCTGAACAGAAAAAGGGAGACCATAGTAGGGTGGATCTTGTGGTTCTGCCCCAGACTTGGAGCCCTATCCCAAACAATCTTTCCAGTGAGTATAATGGAGTAAATTTCTGCGCTAACCTATACAAGAACGGGGTGCTGCAGCTCGCAACTACCCTAAATACTGAAGCTAAAAACGTATGGATAAATAAAAAGACAAGGGATACAAGCCAGCAGGTGGATCAAGCCTTTTAGTTACACAAAGCCACAGGTTTTTATTGTGCACCATTTCAACCTTCCAGCCACCAGCATGCTAACAACTGATGATGTCATAAGTGTTGATAGGAAGGGTGTTGATCACCTGCACAGCATCCTTATTTGACCCTCCTTTGCCCCTCTCCATCAGCACTTGTGTCACATTAGCTGAGTGATGGAGAGAAACCGAGGGAGAGGAGAAACACTGGTTTATTAGGGTGCAGAAGTGTATTTACTTTGGAAGAATAAATCACCTCTAACTTTTAGTGTCCTATGTATGGTGATGCTTCAGCATTAAGCAAAACGATTAGAATAGTTTTTTACATTTCACAATGCGAAGAAAGGGGAGAATGTATATAACCAATATACTGGGACTTGAGGTGCACAAGGGGAGATGCACCTCCATCCCCAATCTGGATGAAAATTAAAAGGTTTGGGACTTTGAATGAGACAGGTAATAACACAGATGTAAAAGATAAATGACACATTTATTAACATGGGAAATACAGACCCATAACAACAAGTAGGTACATGCAGAACACAGCAAAATAGTAAAAAAAAACAAATACACATAAAATGGGACCATAATAGGACAGTGTATATATATATATATATATCAGAAAACACATATGCAATATAGGCAAGTATAGTGGGATAACCACAGTAGATGGAAATTAAATATGGTAGTGCCATGTATAAAATAGAGGCTGCATCCTGTAAATCTCGATGCATTTCATCGATAAGTCCGACTCATCAGGAGCGGATGCTGCATAATCTATAAAAAATATATAAAATAAGAGTAAAGAAGGTATCTATAATGGTCTAGATGGAAGAATATGTTATGAAAAAAATATAGAAGAAAATGAATGATCTAACTCAAAAGACTTACATCCCATTGGAGGTTCAACCTGAGCAGTACTGGTGTGAGAGGGTCGCCATATGTGTATCCCCCGGGTGCTAAGGTGTTGGGATCTGCAAAAACACCGGGAGACACATACGAATGTCCCCAGAAAAATGAAGGTCATCATGATATAGTAAAAATTGTGCCAATAATTGGCTACAACGGGGTCTGTGAAGTAAGTAAAAAATGATTATATGTATCAAATAAGATGGCACTGCTATAAGATGTGTAGGGAAACCAATATCCAGCGGGAGTTCATAGAAACCCAGAAAGTAGGGTGATTAGACATGATAGAATATAGTGAATATGGTTTGGTGAAGTAAAGAATGAAACGTGCATTGAAGGCATACAAAGTGATACATTTTAGAATGGTGTGCCTTGAGACTGTCCAGAATTTTAAAGGGGGCCTTGACTGAAAAAAAGGTTGATAAACACTGCTCTTTAGTGTGTTCTTGTCTCAATTAAGAGCACCAAGTGTCATTTCAGTCTGCTGCTTCATTCCTCTGCTATCTGCATGAGTCACTTCAGACAAGTTTCCCTGACACCAAGAGAAAAAAAAGGTGACAGGGGAGGGAGTGCCTGCACACAGCCTGTGATTGACAGCCTCAGCTCTGTTCCTGTGTGCTTTGTGAAGGGGTGTGTGTCCCTACCCTCCAATCAGCTCTCAGAGCTTTCCTCACTGAGCTCTGCAGAGCGTAATTTCAGCTCTCCATCCCCTTTTTTCTGACAGCTCAGACAAGCTTAATAAATTCTGGACTTTGAACAGACATAGAGAAAAGAAAACCACAGATAAAGGGGTAAAACTTATGGATTTAGATTTGTATCACATCGGTGTCTGTGTATCACATGAGGCCAGTTACTTCACTGGGTTTACAACCACTTTAAGACAGAACTAAAAAGGCAGATAGCTCAAAATCAGAGACACAGTGTTAGTAAAAGTAGAAACCAGAAATAGAAAGGAAGGGAAAATAAAAATAAGGGGGAAACCAGCTCTATTCTCAGCCTAGGACCTATGCCACCCCATTCCCACCTTTCAATTCAAATAGAGAATTGTATATAGCATACCCATGGGTTCCAGACCCTCCTAAACGTCTCCTTTTTGACTTTAAGATGCTCACTGGTTTTGCATGAAGCATAATCTGGGAAATCTTATTTTTTGTCTTAGAGATATCAACCACATTGATTTTCATGCTTTAGCATTGGACTTTTTTTATTGCCAGGAGCATATACAACTATAGACACATACATGTATTTCAATTGTGTGTCAAGCTGTGTGCTGAAAATTCAGCTTTAAAGCTTCTCAAGAGATAGTAAAAACACCCAAATCCAGGGCACCTCTCCAAACCTACAGCTCTTATTGTCCACAGACCATCCGGGTGGTGTCTCCTGTAGCCCATCTCCACTCCAACATGAAAGTATAAGATGATGAAGCGTTGCACTCTGTAATTAGCTTTTTCTCAATATTTTATTATGTTGATGATAAAGTAGCTGCATACATATAGTCTCCAACCAAATAACTTGACTCCCTAAACGTGTTTCACCCCAATAGGTTTGCTCACAAGGATATAGGTGAAACGTGTTTAGGGAGTGTGGATTTTGAGGTGGACACTATATGTATGTAGCTACTTTATCGTATACAGCAGGGGTAGGCAACCTCGGCACTCCAGCTGTAGTTAAACTACAAATCCCATTATGCCTCTGCCTCTCGGAGTCATGCCTGTGATTGTCAGAGTCTTGCAATGCCTCATGGAACTTATAATTTCACCACAGCTGGAGGGCCGAGGTTTCCTATCCCTGGTCTACAGAATAAAATATCAAGAACAAGCTAATTACACAGTGCGGCTCTTCTTATGCTCATGGGCTTGGGCTTTCCATACAAAACTGTTACTGAACTATAAGGGTCCTTTCACACTGGGGCGGTTTGCAGGCGCTGTTGCGCTAATAATAGCGCCTGCAAACCGACCCGAAAGTGCCGCTGCTTTCATTCCAGTGTGAAAGCCCCGAGGGCTTTCACACTAGAGCGATACGCTGGCAGGACAGTAAAAAAAAGTCCTGCCAGCAGCATCTTCGGAGCAGTGAAGGAGCGGAGTGTATACCGCTCCTTTACCGCTCCTGCCCATTGAAATCAATGGGATGGCGCAGCTATACCGCCGGCAAAGCGCCTCTGCAGAGGCGCTTTGCGGTGGTTTTAACCCTTTCTCGGCCGCTAGCAGGGGGGGTAAAACCGCCCCGCTAGCGGCCGCATACCGACGGTAAAGCGCCGCTTACAATAGCGGCGCTTTACCGCCGACAACGCCCCCGCCCCAGTGTGAAAGGGCCCTTAGGAATGTACAGTCGTTTATGGCATTGGGTATCACCACTGAGCATATTACTTATATATGTCTTTGACGTTTTTATGAATTGATATGAGCCTCATGGAAGTTTATTTTAAATTGTGATCAATTAAATTTATATTTTTATACAATATATTTTTTTGTTATATTAGTTGCCATGTAAAATTCCCATAAAGGGGTATACCGGAATATTTTTGTGCTAATCAAAGGGATGATGGCGACTGGGGTTCAACACTAATATTTTGATCATGGGCTAGGTCAAAGATGGCGAACCTTGGCACCCCAGATGTTTTGGAAATTCATTTCCCATGATGCTCATGCACTCTGCAGTGTAGTTGAGCATTATGGGAAATGTAGTTCCAAAACATCTGGGGTGCCAAGGTTCACCATCACTGGGCAAGGTTATACCCTTTGAGTGAATTTATATGAAATGCACTGAAGTGTATCATCCACTATTGATATTTTTTTCCCTAGGAAAGATATCTGTGCAGGAAGGAACAGTCCGTGTGAAACGCTGGGCCTGTCTCACCTCTCCGGTATGTGTCAGCCATTCAGAAGTTGCAACATCAATGAAGACTCAGGTCTGCCTATGGCTTTCACCATTGCACATGAAATTGGACACAGGTAAGGCCAGGTTGTAGATAGTGCTGTATTTTTCATGATATCTGTCACTAGGCCAATTTCCGGGGCTGCAGTGTAAGGAGGTAGTGCCAAGCCTCGGAATATGCAAACTTTTATCATGTTTTATTGATTTTGTTTTTCCCTTCTGTCCATTTCTAGACATTTATGGGTGAACTCATTCAACTAAAGGATAAGGGGATGCAGGGAACGATGAAAGGAGCCTGAAGACTCTTTATAGTTCAGGAAATATAAAACCTTTTCATCTTTCTCTAGTCAGGTGGTTGGTACAGTAGAAATGTAGCTCTGCATATTAAGTACATTGCATGTTCTCTTTTTTAAGTTTATTATAAAAATACGCTTAAAGTTGTAGCGTTACCCCCAAACGATCCGCTTGGTAATTTGGGTTCTCTTTTCTGCCCCTGACTACTAGAACAACATCAGCCCCTCTGACACACCTAGTTAAGTAAAAATGACTGCAAGTACTTCTCAGAACTCGCCTTTAACGCAGCTGTGAATTAGCACCAGGAAATATACACAAGACCGTTTAGTGATTAATAAACTCAATGTATTGGTATGGGTTAGAATAAATGGTGACACTAGACAGTATAATCACTGTGCGAAGGTAACTTAGAATGCAGTTCTGTACCATTGAACTGGATTTAACACATACATCAGCATAAATCAGGTATAAATAGATGACTCCCGCGCTGTCTAAAATTGAACCTAGGGGACACTATAGCAAACACCTGGTTAACTGATGAACAGAAAAAAAGGGGGAATGTGTAAATGATGATGTTGCGCTGTGTAAATTCTAAAGGTGCACCGAAGGTGCAATAATTACCAAAACAAACGTGTGCTAATAATAATCAAACATATAACATAAACTACAAGTTATCAAATGAACAAAACAAAGTGACAAAGTCCATGTGAAAAAAATCAAACAAAGGTGAAAAATCAAACAATGTGATCCAGAAAATAAGTCAGTGACAATATGAAAATATGAAAATATATATTGCATACAAAGTGAATCCCTCCACCAACTTCAGTGATGACACCTATGTATCTGCAAGCCTCTCACCTTATTGCCGTAAGGTATACAGCATGAGTTAATCACAGGTGATAATATTCAGTAATTCCCTCTTAGTTAGATAGCTTAGTCCTTCTTGAATGGTCTCAATATGCGAGGTTTAAGCATAAAAAAGAAAAAAAGCTCATAGCGTGATTCCATAAAAAAGAAAGAGAGGTGGATGTGGCAGACAAAAGTAATTACACTCACTTTTTAAATAAGAGCATAGACAACAATCCACGAGCGCCGAGCTCGTATGCTTCAATGCAATCCTGGTAGCGCCTCTTATCCAGAGACCTTATACTATATGTCTCGGTTATATGGAGTTTAAAAATGGGAAAGAGAGATGCCCATAGCGTGATCCCGTTTTAAAATACAATTTATTATGTAGCAACAAAGTAAAACAAACTCACGTTTTTGCAAATACAAACTGCAACAAACCACGAGCACCAAGCTCGTATTCTTTCGTCAGATGTTGATAGTAGCTATTGCTCCAATCCTGACGCGTGTCGTCACATCACGTGACTTCATCAGGGATTAACAATAGGTAAAAGTTCTGTCCTTAAATAATGTAATCAATTAAATAGACAGCGGCCATTTTCCCGTATCAACATCTGACAGAATGATACGAGGTCGGCACTCGTGGATTGTTGCAGTTTGTATTTGCAAAAACGTGAGTTTGTTTTACTTTGTTTCTACATAATAGATTGTCTTTTAAAATGGTATCACGCTATGGGCATCTCTCTTTCCCATTTTTAAACCCCATATACCGAGACATATAGTATAAGGGCTCTGGATAAGAGGCGCTACCAGGATTGCATTGAAGCATACGAGCCTGGTGCTCGTGAATTGTTGTCTATGCTCTTATTTAAAAAGTGAGTGTAATTACTTTTGTCTGCCACATCCACCTCCCTTTCTTTTTTATGGAATCACACTATGAGCTTTTTTTCTTCTTTATGCTTAAACCTACATGCTGCCCATAAAGCCACTATACCCCTAGTGGAATGTGCCGTCACTGCCTCTGGAGGAGCCAAGCCCTTAGCCCTATAAGCTTGCTGGATGGACTGAACGATCCAGGCCGCAATTGTTCTGCTCGAAGCTCGCTTCCCTCTGTTACTGCCGAAGTGCAAGATAAACAGGTAGTCGGAGCGTCTAAAGGAGGAAGACTTGCAGGTATTCCTTCAGTATTTTGCCTACATCCAGAGGATGAATTTCCGTGGACCCCGGTGTCACGTACCTAGTAGATGAGCCCGAACTGCAGAGGAAGGGCTCTCTTACGCCTCCGACTCAAGGCCCCTGGTAGAGTAAACAGGAGGCACAAGAGTGTAGAGTAGCACGAGTGCCTGGCAGGATCAACAGCAAGAGTATAGTCCAGAAGTCCAGGTGGCACTGTGCAGGGAGTTCAGCAGGCTGAAACTGCAACAGACTGGAACAGCAGACTGGAACAGGAACAGCAGGCTGGAACTGGAACAGCAGGCTGGAACAGGAACAGCAGGCTGGAACTGGAACAGCAGACTGGAACTGGAACAGTAGACTGCGGGGAGATTCCCACTGGACGGGAATTCAGGAGGGTCAGACAAGCCAGGTCATACACAGATAGAAGTATCAGAGCAAGGAAGAGGCAGGGTCACTGGAGAAAGCCGGGTCGGTATCAGGTGGACAGCAGAAGGACCAGAGGAGCAGACAGAAACAATGTCAAGACAGGCCAGGGTCAGATGCAGGCAGATAGCTGGGATAGTCAGAGGCAAGCCGGGTAATATACAGGAACAGGTTCAGATATCAAGGAATACACGGTAACGCTGTATAGAGACAGCAAAGTTCCTGTGTGTCAGTCTGGTTTAAATAGCCCGCCTGGCGTTAGTGGGCACATGCTTGCGCGTGCGTGCATGCTCGTGCATGGGCATTTATCGATCTCGCACCAGCAAGTCTAGATTGCCTGTTACTGGCAGAATCTTCCTGACACCCAGGGCCCTGAATGTAGGAAGGACAATTTCTTGGTTCTCATGGAACACTGAAGTGACCTTCGGGTTTGAGCTGAGCATAGGGATGAGGACCACCCGGTCCTGGAAGAAAGTCAGGAAAGGTTCTTCATGACCCAAGGACCCGATCTCTGAAACCCTTTTGGCCAAAGTGATGGCAACTAGGAAGGCGACTTTTGCAGAAAGGTGTTTGACAGAAATCAGATCCTGAGGTACTGAGGCCAGTCAGTGAGTCGAGAACAAGGGGAAGATCCCTATTGGGGAATCTTGGTCTTCTTTGGGGCCTGAGTCTGGTCGGCCCACGGAAAAACTGCCAGATTAGAGGATGAATGGTCCATGATGTTCCGGAGAAGGCCAACAAGGCTGAGACCTGGACCCTGAGGGAGCTGATGGATAGAGACAGATCTAGACCGGATTGGAGGAAGCTGAGGATATCCTGGACTCCTGGATCTCTGAATGATCTGCCCGTAGAGGATGAGAATTTAACAAACTTGGCCCATATCCTCCCATAGGTATTATTCGTGTTCGCCTTTCTCAAGCTCATGAGGGTGGAAATCACTCTTGAAGCACACCTGAGAGATTCCAGCCTCTCCCTCTCAAGAACCAGACCATCAGTCTCAGTAACACCGGGCAAGGTGCCCCCTAAGAAAGAAGGTCCGGCCTGAGAGGAAGAGGCACCGGGGTCCCAGGAGCTGAGCTAGGCCAGGAAGGGAAACCATGGCCTGTTCGGCCAGTAAGGTGCTATCACCACCACCTCGACTGCTTTCGCCTGGAGCCTCTGTAAAAACCTGAAGATGATCAGGAGTGGGGGAAAGGCGTATGCCCTGTTGAAGCTCCACTGATCTGTCAGAGCATCTACTCTGAAGGCCTGGCTGCAACGGCCCCAAGTGTAATACTTCTTGATCTTGGAGATGCAGGGGGATGCAAATACGTCTACTTCGGGATTGACTTCCAAGGACAGGATCCATTCGAACGTCTGCACATGAAGATACCTCTTGTTGTCTAACTGTGTGCGAGACAGGAAGTCCGCTTGGACGTTCTGGACTCCGGGGACGAAGACCGCTAAAATATTGGCCAGGTTTTTCCGAGCCCAGGACATGATGGGCTCGACTTCTTGGAGCAGGGTTGAGCTCCGAGTGCCCCCTTGCCTCCTCACATAGGAGACTGCTGTGGTGTTGTCCATTCTCAGTAAAACTGACTCCCCTTTCAGGAGATGAGTGAGAGATTGAAGGGCACACCAGGCTGCCCGTAGTTCCAGGACGTTTGAGCCCCAGTTGTGAAGACGGGCATCCCATCTGCCTTGTGCAAGTTCTGACTTGCAGAAGGCTCCCCATCCAGCACCGCTGGCATCGGTCATGACCGTGTCCCACGAAACAGGAGCAATGGAGTGGCAGGTGAGCAGATTTTTGCAATGAAGCCAACACAAGAGGCTGTTCCTCATCACTGATGTTATGTGAATGGATTGATTGTCGTCCCCCGAGTTCCATTGCTGGAGAAACCCTGTCTGGAAAGGGCGTAACATCTAAAGAGACCATTTGACCATGGGGGTCGTAGAAACCATCATGCCAATAACTTTCAGACACTGTGAGGCCCTCAGGCGTGAGGAGTTCAGGGCCCGTGAAATTCTTTCTCGAATGACTGGGATCTTCTCTACTGGGAAAGAGATGGTACTTTCCACCGTGTTAAACTGAGCCCGTAAGTATATCAGGCGCTGGACTGGTTTCAGATGGCTTTTCTCCAGGTTTAGGAGCCAACCGAATTCTAGCAGTGTGGCGATAACCTGCACCCCATGGATCAGCAGCTGCTCCCTGTCCAGGGATATTTGCAAGAGGTCAACGAGATAGTGGTACAAGCGTATTCCTTTCGTTCTGATGAGGGCCACCACGGCCAGAAGAATTTTGGAAAAGACTCAAGGTGAGGTTGTCAACCCGAAAAGGAGGTAGGTAAACTGTAGATGTTCCTGCCCGACCCTGAGCCGGAGGTATTTGCGGAATTCTTCTGCCACAGGCACGTGAAGATAGGCATCTTTTAAGTCGATTGAGATCAGCCAAATTGCCTGGCTTGCTGGATGGTAGACAGAGCCTCCATTTTGAATCTTGCGTATATTTTAAACTTTTTTAGGTAAGTTTGGTCTATTAAGGGGTGCAATGCACCGTTTTTCTTCTGCACTAGGAAGAGAGGGGAGTATGACCTGTGGAACTCTTCGCCTTTCGGAACAGGCACCACTGCTCCCTGTGCTAACAGTGAATCCACATAGGACAGTAACACCTGCTTCTTTTCTTCTGACCGTGGTAGCAGGTAGAAATAAATCTGGGGGGAGGAGTACTGGTGAAGGACCATGTGTGGGCTGTGGAGAACATCCTGATGGTCCAGTAGTCTGGGATGGAGGCCACCCAGACATGCCAGAAGAGAAGCAGGCACGCCCCCACCCGACCCACCTGAGTGGGCCCAATCTCAAAACGACTTAGCCGCCTCTCGTCTACTGGACGCCTGGCTTTTAGCAGGCTTTTGGAAGGATGCCTGGCCTCTGCTCCAATTCCTTCTAAAGTCTCGGCCGACCCTATGGGAGCGTGCAGACGCCTGTCCTGGGGCAGGAAACCTGACTTCCCACCCGTGGCCCAGGCCATGGCGCTGCCCAGCCTGTTGCCGAACAACGAGGGCCTCTCAAAGGGGATCCTACACCAGGCTTGTTTAGATGCTGGATTGGCGAGCCAAGGGGGCAATCATAAGGCCGCTTAGCCATGACCGAGGATAGCATAGTCCGGGCCAACAGGCGGATAAGGTTGATCAAATCCTCCCCCAGGAAGGCCACTGCCAGCTTCAATTCCTGGACTGCCTAGCCCCTGGCCAGTTCTTCTGAGACTCCTCTGAGCATGGAGTCCACGTTCTCCGTCCAGGCCTCCATGGCCATGGACATGGGCACGAGGGCCAAGGCAGGTTTGCAAGCCATACCGGCTAGCTCGTAAATCCTCTTAAGGTCTTGGCCTATTCTCCTCTGGAGTCTTGACCTATTCTCCTCCTCTCACTTCCTTTGCCTTGAATGGGTATAATCTGGAGGTTTTACTTGACATAGAAGTCTTTTTATCTACCTTGCTCCACTCCTCGTCAATGATATCCTTCAATTCGGAAAGGAGCAGGATATTGGAACGCCCCTTCCCCAGATGTTTAAAGAACTTCCTCTGCTTAGCCTGGGGAGTGGAAGGATCTTCCCTAAGGGCTTCTTTGACCACTTTAATTAGTGGTGAAACAAGGGCGAAGTCGAAGCCTTCGACAAATTTGTCTCCCTCCAACTCACTGTCCGAATACCCGGGGTAAGCATCATAAGGCTGGGATGGGCCCGGATACTCCTGGGGCTCATCAGCCAGGGAGTCAGATAGAGTGGTGGACTGGCTCCGCATGCGGGATGTACCCCACTCCTTGAGGGATTGCTGCACCACATGCTTAACTAGTTATTCCATATGTTGGCTTTCAGCCTCTTTTTCCCCGACCGCCTTGGCATAAAAAGGGTCACATAAGGACTTGCCCTCCGGGACTCGGGTCCCACATCCCCATCGAGCTCTAGGATCAGATCGGCTGTCGTAGCAGTGAATGCGATGTCTGGAGGAGGAATGGGAGCATCTCCTCTGTTGATGGGTCCTAGACGGAGAGTCACGTCTGAACCTGGATGAGGAAGGTTAACGTTGTGGCCTTGCAAGGTCCCTGTCGTCATGGAGAGTAAACTGGCGGTCCAACCTTGAAGGGCTAAAAAGGAGAAGGGTAGAAAACATGACGTTAGAGGATATGTCCATTCCACCGTGGACCTAGCCCCCCATCTCACACCCCACGTGACCTGTCTATGGCACCCTGGCGGATGGATAGGTGACAATCCTGCAGCCTTGTAGGAACACCCACATGTCCTAGGAGAAAGGAATACAAATAGCAGTGCAGCTTCCCCTTAAGAGCCATCTCAACCCCCCCTCCTACACCATAGCCCCAGGCTGGAACTTACCTTGAGTTCCTGGCACCTGGAGGAGCTGTCGCAAGCTGCCCACAGAAATTCCCAATATGACAGCAGCTCACAGGGATTTAAATATTCCCACCATAATGACGTCACCGCCGCATCCAGTCTGCGCCTGCGCAGTGGCAACCTGCCGTAGAGCATTGTACTGCGCATGTGCGAAACCAAGCCTCCATTTTGTCTGCGCAGAAGCGAGCCGGAGCCCCGACCTGGAAGGGGGAGCCGTGTCCAGGCACCATAGAGCAGTGTTTCTCAACTCCAGTCCTCAAGGCGCACCAACAGGTCATGTTTTCAGGCTTCCCATTATTTTGCACAGGTGATTTGATCAGTTTCACTGCCTTAGTAATTCCCAAAGCTGTTTCAGATGAGGGAAATCCTGAAAACATGTCCTGTTGGGGCGCCTTGAGGACTGGAGTTGAGAAACACTGCCATAGAGGATAGACAAAAAACAGAGAGAAGGGGGGAAAAGAAAAAAGGCACATGAGGGGAGACAGACAAGGGGGCATATATACAAAAGCTACTTCCATTGAGGGATCTTCAGACCTGCCAGACGATCCATCGTGCCTGGGCATACAAAGGCCGTCCCCACTACAGAACAGAAAGGCCTGGAGCCACGCACCCGTCCATGGCTTAGAGCTGGAGGTGTGCCTCTGTGTGTCTGTATAAATCCAGGAAGTGAACAGGTTCAGCTGCCCACAGTTAAAATGGTTGCAGCCAGACTCAGTGGAGGGGGATTTCTGCAGCATATTTGGCAAGTACAGAATCACAGTATATATAAAATAATATGCAAAGTGGCTGGAGGGAATCTTCAGAATGGCAAAGATGTTTTTATTACAAATTATGTGAGCAGACTGCAGTTCCTTTTTAACCTATCAGTATGGTTTTGCATTGTGGATGGAAAGGAAACACATAAAAACCCATGACACGTAACTGACACCAGTCAGCTGAAGGTCAGCAATCACCATCACTGGTTTTTCTTTTACACGATTGGCTGACTGGCTGCCTCTCGTTCTTCTCTGTGACTAACGTTCATTAAATTGGGACGAAAAACAAATAATTTATAGCACTTAGTGAAAATATAGTTGGTGACTTCTGATTGGATAGCCCAATTGCGAAACTATTTATATATGCGCTAATGTTATTTCCATGGGCTTAAAAATATATCACATATTCCAGGATATTAATACGACTAATCTAATAAAATGCCCATAAATTAGTGTTGGATATTCAAACTTACTTCAAAATTTAAATTAATTAATTCAGAAAAGCATAACTAATCAAAAACATACATCGTTTTTTCCCCCCATATTTGCTTTTTTTTCTCCATTTAATCCATTCTTGACACAAAGTCACGGAAGGTAATGACATGGTTGTCGCTATATTTTAGTGTACTGTTTTTAAGGATAAGTGCTCTTACCATATATTTATCCTGCACTTATTCCCCTTCCTTCACACTTTCAGTATATATTTTCATTATCTACGGCTGCTGTCTGAACTTTGTACCTCGAAGAGTCTGCAAAAACCTTTTAAGTTGTATTCACACCTGTGCACCATGTTGTCCATGAATGTCTATGGGAGACACATATTTTAGGCTGGGTTCACACTAGTGCGAATTTAATGTGGGTTTCTCTGCATCCAATTCTCATTACAGGAGATTGTGACTGGCTCTCAATGGATCTCCGTAGCAGCCGCAAAGCGGATTGCACAGGAGTCCTGTGCGTCTTTGGCTCTGTTTCAGGTCTGAATTCAGGTAAAAAAATTGGGCCTGATTCATCCCTGAAATGGAGAACAGAGACGCACCAGACCCCTGCTGTGAGCTGCAGCCTGGAACTACTTGTGTGTTGTGGTACAGTGGTTAAAATTGCAAAGGCTTAGGTGCATAGGGTTTTTTTTTCTTTACAAAAGAAAACAAACTGCCTTAACGCTAGGCACATTCTTACTCACAAAACTGCACATTAGGCTCCTCCATAGCTCCCAACTGTCCCTGATTTGGAGGGACTGTCCCTGATTTGGAGCTATGTCCCTCTGTCCCTCATTCCTCCTCATTTGTCCCTCATTTTGGTCTCATCTATATAGTTGTATATAAAATGCACTTTTTATCTATCAAAAAGTGTTTTCCAGCACTAAACCTTTCATCTGATTTCTAAATTGCTGCATTTGTAATTTCCAAAAGCCAATATAAAGGTATAGTAGTGGTAAAAAAAAAAGCACTTGTGGGTTTAACCAATCTTGTTTTTTTTGTACAATTCTCCTTTAAGGGGGCGTGGCCAGGGGTGTGTCCTATGCCTGCATACTTTTGCTGATAGTTGTCCCTCATTCCCATCTCAAAAGGTTGGGAGGTATGCTCCTCCCACATGGTGCGGGAGGGGATCTGTCCACTCTCCAGATGGTTGATCTGTGTCACCTATACTTATGCAGACAAAGACACAGCCTGTTCTCCTCTTTGGGTGGTCGGATGCAAACAGACCACCTGTCCGTTTACACCTGACTGCAATCTAATCCAATCCACTAGACAAGGGTGGTCAAACTCAATTTTGATCACGGCCCATATCAGTATTCTGGCTGCCCTCAAAGGGCAGGTTGTATCTGTAAGACTAGATGCTAGATGTCCAGAGCACCCCCACCATCAGAAGTCAAGAGTCCCCCACCATCCCTTACATCACAGTGCACCCTCCATACCTTGTGCTGCTGCCAGGAAGAAGCTGGGGGCAGAGCTGGGAAGAAGAAAGTGCATGGTCTGGAGGACGACCAGAGGAGGGCTGGAGTCAGCTGCCAGAGTCTCCTGAATGCTGAAACCAGGGGAGGCAGAGACTAGGGGGTACTGCAGCTGCAAGGAAAAGTGCAGGATCTGGTGGGGGAGTTCTGTCCTCCTCTTTGCTCCTGACTACTGGGACAAGGTGAGGGCACAGAGGAGCGGGATGTCACAGCTGCAGGAGAGGTGCAAGGGCCACATGAAATGACCTGGAAGGTCGGATTTGGCCCCCCCGGGCCTTGTGTTTGACACATGTTTACTAGACAGATCAAGTTGGATGTAGGTTGGTGTAAATGACGGATGTTATTGAACAAACTGGAGCAGATGCAAATATGAATAAAGTAAGAACACATAACATGTACAACAATAGAACAGTCTATCTGAGCTCATGGTAGATGTAATAGTTGCTGGATGTGGTAGAAAGTCCAAGGATGGATGGTCTTCACCACGTGTTCCAAGATGGTAACTGGGTTTATCAGGATGCTCCTGTTTTCCTCTTCTGGTAAGATAAGGATTATCAGCTGTTCTATATATGCAAAAATACCCTTCAACAGAAATCCCATGTCAAAGTCCAGGGCCACATGAAGGGGGTCTCACTCTGAATTTATCTGTGGAGCACTAAATGCAGCACTAAGAGTGACACTGCATTCTTTGGTTTTGTAATGGAAGCGACATAAGAGTCAGGGTCTTTCACAAAGAAATCTTGTTCACAAGATGTGTATAGAAACCAAGTGATTGGGCTATTGAAGTTTGAGTAGGGGTGTGTTTGATCTATGACTGGGTCCATACTGTTGTCCAGTACACTGACGTAACCATTTCTTTCCACCCATTAGCAAACAAATTATGAAATATTTTTGTGCCCTGTGTCCTCTTGTAGCACTATCCCTTTAGGGGCCGCTGATATTTACTGGTTCCTCCCTAACAAGCAGAGGCTTCAATAAACAGTCTAAAACTAAGGGCCAGTTTACTGCCTTTCAAACTTTATGGGGGCCGGACTGTTGCCAGTGGGAGTATAAAATGCCCTGGCATCGGTGGGAGTAAACAATGCCATAGGTTTTGTGGTCGGTGGGAGTAATAAAATGACATCATTGGTGTCAGTGTGAGGAATAGTGCCCTACTGTTGGTGTCAGAGGGAGGAATAGTCCTCCTTCTTTGGTGTCAATGGAAAGAATAGTGCCTTATATCAGTAGAAGGATTAGTGCCCCAAGGGCCGGATAAGGGCAAGCAACTGGGGGACAGTTTGAAGATCCCTGGTCTAGAGGATGTCTTTTTGGTGTTTTATTGCTTGGGGAACTTCAACAGGAGAGAGGGGCTTGGTCATGGGATACTCCAAAATGATTAGCACATAGTAGTTATTAGACATTCTTCCCCTTAGGTGACATGAATGTTGGACAGTCTAAAGCTGAAGACCATGGGACGAGTCCTTTTGGTATCTGATTACCTTGCACCAATGCTCAACCTCCGCTACCCAGTGCAGCTTCCAGTACACTACCCAGTCACAGGGATCACTTTAAGGTTACTACTAACAAGTACCCAGGACAGCTGCCACCTTCCAGCTTCCTACATATGATCCAATGAGTAAGACGGCATCTCTCAGGACAAGATCCCTTGTGGTGAGGTTCTGCAATCAGCTCCAGTCCAGCTCTGGCACTGCTGAGTCCGCAAAAGCAGATGTTCAGTCCAAGGGCAGCCTGAGAGTGGCATCCCCTCTGATTCTGGAACCCTCCTGGGGGGAAGGAACCCCACTCCCAAGTGTCTCAAACTATTTATCGCTATTTCAGCCCCCTACTGGACACTCCTCTCCAGGGATTGGCTGTAATCTGCTAAAAACTCAGGCTGGTTGTTTTGAATCTCCCATCCCAAGCTCTGGAAGCATCTTCCTGAGGCAGAGGGAAGCAATCAAACTCCTAGCCTGTAGGACCCTGAACAGGCCAAAATAAACAATTACTGCCCCCTGATTACAAAAGAAGACAAGAACTACATTTACTTAGCATCCTATGCTAGGAGGTTGCTACAAGTGCTACATCCTATTGGATTCTTCATACTAATCTGCTTAGTTTGGCGACAGGTGTAGCTTATCTGAAGAGGTGATCTTGACTTGCCAGCTGTTCTGGTGGTAGGGAAGGTAACCATTTTCAGGGTTTCAAATGGCACTAAAGAAATGGTAGGAAACAAAACACTAGCAGAGAAACGACAGTCGCCCCTCGGACTTTAAATGAGGTGTTCATAGTGATCAAAAGGGTGAACAAGTAGAGGAGTAAAAAGATTTATTGAATGGTAACAACATCATCCAACATTTCTCTGCTATCTTTAGGGATGGAGGTGGTTTATGTTAGGGATCAGTCCTCAGATTCTCTTTTCGAAACAAAACACTAGTACTACCCACTGCAACTACACTTGAGGAATTTGTTGTACTATTATTATTATTATTATACAGGATTTATATAGCGCCAACAGTTTACATAGCGCTTTACAACTTGAGGGTAGACAAATGTAGTACAAATACAATACACTTTAATACAGTAGGAATCAGAGGGCCCTGCTCCTTAGAGCTACTATGAAGGCATATACACTATATTACCAAAAGTATCAGGACACCCGCTTTTACACGAATATGAATTTTAATGGCATCCCAGTCTTAGTCCGTAGGGTTCAATATTGAGTTGGCCCACCCTTTGCAGCTATAGCAGCTCCAACTCTTTTGGGAATGCTGTGTACAAGGTTTAGGAGTGTGTCTATGGGAATGATTGACAATTCTTCCAGAAGCACATTTGTAAGGTCAGGCACCGATGTGGACAGGAAAGCCTGGCTCGCGGTCTCTGCTCTAATTCATCCCAAAGGTAATCTATCGGGTTGAGGTCAGGACTCTGTGCAGGTCAGTCAAGTTCCTCCACCCTAAACTTGCTCATCCATGTCTTTATGGACCTTGCTTTGTGTACTGGTCCAAATCATTTGGTGGGGGGGGCTTATGGTGTTGGGTTATTTTTTAGGGGTTGGGCTTGGCCCCTTAGTTCCCATGAAGGGAACTCTTAAGGCGTCAGCATATCAAAACATTTTGGACAGTTTCATGCTCAGTTTCGTGTGGGAACAGTTTGGGGATGGTCCCTACCTGTTCCAACATGACTGCGCACCAGTATACAAAGCAAGGTCCATAAACAACATGGATGAGCGGGTTTGGGGTGTAGGAGCTTGACTGGCCTGCACAGAGTCCTGGCCTCAAACTGATAGAACACTTTTGGGATGAATTAGAGAGGAGACTGTGAACCAGGCCTTCTCGTCCTCATCAGTTCCTGTCCTCACAAATGCGCTTCTGGAAAAATGGCCAAACATTTCCATAGACACACTCCTAAACCTTATGGACAGCCTTCCAAGTTGAGTTGAAACTGTTATAGCTGCAAAGGGTGGGCCAACTCAATATTGAACCCTACAGACTTATGCCCCGTACACACGGTCGGACATTCCGACGGAAAATGTGCGACCGGAGCTTGTTGTCAGAAATTCCGACCGTGTGTGGGCTCCATCAGACATTTGCCATCTGATTTTCCAACACACAAAGTTTGAGAGCAGGCTATAAAATTTTCCGACAACAAAATCCGTTGTCGGAAATTCCGATCGTGTGCACACAAATCCGACACACAAAGTGCCACGCATGGTCAGAATAAATAAAGAAATGAAAGCTAATGGCTACTGCCCCATTTATAGTCACGACGTACGTGTTTTACGTCACCGCGTTTAGAACGATCGGATTTTCCGACAATTTTGTGTGACCATGTGTATGCAAGACAAGTTTGAGCCAACATCCGTCGGAAAAAATCCATGGATTTTGTTGTCGGAATGTCCGATCAATGTCCGACCGTGTGTACGGGGCATAAGACTGAGATGCCATTAAAGTTCATGTGCGTGTAAAGGCGTACCAATACTTTTGGTAATATAGTGTATATAAGACACAAAATAATGCAGTATTCATGAATACTTTATTACATGTATGATTTTAAATGCAAGAAGGGTAAGTATCTGCTCTTAACTTAATAAACTTGAAATCCTTGTAAAACAGAGCTCATATTGGGTGAGGGAGAAGCAGCACAAGGAGCCATCAGCTGAGTTCAGTCACAGGCTGGGGGAGGGACAAGACCTGTAGGTGCTACTGAACTGCAGCAGAGAAATTTCAGGTCTCCTCTCCTGCCAGACTGTGTGTTGTGTGGCAGAGCTATGTAAGTCTCAGAACTGCATAGACAGAAATACAAATCCTTTGTCAGGTAAGATCGTATATACTGTATGGATTTCATTTGTGTACTTACCTGTTTGCCTGGTGTTCAATGGTTCTGCTTACAAATAATGTGCACTGTCATTTTCTGGCAGCTTTGGGATCCAGCATGACGGACAAGGAAATGATTGTGAATTCATCGGAGGACATCCATATATTATGTCCCGGCAGTTGCAGTATGACACATCACCACTGATATGGTCGCCCTGCAGTAAGGAATACATCACACGTTTTTTAGAGTGAGTGAGTTCTGTTCTACTTTGCTGATGTTACCTGCGCTTTCATAACAAGCATTAAAAATAGATACTGTTCTATTCTGAATCTTCTCAGCATTGTTCTCAGCTGTCCAGGGACTACAAACTTCTTCCCCTCATGCTATGGAGATGGGGAGAGCTGATGACATAAAACACTTCCTGTCCTAAGGTGACAATGCTGCTTCTTCATAGATACAATACAGTGAATGGTTCCTGCCATCCTAGGATAGAAAGAATATTACTAGCAGGATCACCAGGTGAAAATAAGGAAAAGGCAGCCTCCACATCTGAGGATTGTAAAGCTACAATATACTACATTTATGTTGTTGGATTTCGATTGTAAACTTCCCCCGGGTAGACATGATATGGAGTCATTTACTGTGAGTGGAGATATCTGAACGATGCCTGCAGCTACAGGTATTATCCAGATATCTTTTTTTTTTCAGCCAGCGATTCTTTACAGTGTAAAAGCTATCTTGGCCATCTTTCTTCACCTTACCATAGAGCTGGCCATGGACTAGATGGTCCCCGGCCATCTCTTTGACCCTCAGAGGCCAGAAGTGAGATTATGACGTCACTTCCGGCTCTGACATATGTAAACACTGCCTGTTTTTTTTTCTGCTGTAAAGCCTGAGATGTTTTTTTTTTTTTTTTTTATACATATAAACTCAGGCTTTCCAGCATAGAGGAGATGAGATTTTTAAAGGAGTTGTAAAGTCAGAAGGTTTTTTTATCTTAATGCATTCTATATTTATTTACTCGCCATAACATCATCTTTTATATTGTACCAAAAATTGGGTTATCTATTGTGTTTTCTTGCATTAAAATTATAAGTGTATAAAAATTAAGTGTATTTTTTCCCAAAAATTGCTTTTGAAAAATTGCTGCGCAAATACTGTGTGACATAAAAAATTGTATTTACTGCCATTTTATTTCCTATGGTCTAGGTTAAAAAAATATATATAATGTTTGGGGGTTCTGAGTAATTTTCTAGCAAACAAATGATGATTTTTACATGTAGGAGAGAAATGCCAGAATTGGCTTGGGTGGCAAGTGGTTAAACCTTTTCGCTGCCACTGGGGTATGCCGTATGTGGGCAGCATTGGGAATTGTGTAAATCTGACAGTCCCGGCAATGGGTGTCAGATGGAAGTGATTGGGTGGCTGCACAGCACCCCACAAGTACCCCCAGTATGTTTAACACCTACCCTCCCGCATGTTTCACGGACTCTGCGCTCACATTCTCAACCCTGGACTAGCATCATCCGTTCACTGATCTCCCTTTTTACTAAGAACCCTGAAGTAATACGTAAAACATAACTTCTGGATCTGACTGTCACTTTTGTTCTGTGCTCCATTAGCTTCTGTAGAGGGCAAGTGAGACATCAGGGGTTTGAAAGACCTCTGATAGCACAAAAAAAAAAGCATCAGTTAGTATACATAAATTGCACAAAATTAAGGCACAAATTTTTTTTTCTTTTTGCTCCCCCATCCCCACATAAGGACACATACAACTGTAAGCACACGTGTCAGGGGCACCTATGCACAAAAAATGTCCATTGCGCTACATGTGTTGCATAACGCTGTGTACGCCAGAGTGACAGCAATAATTCAAAGCCCATGTTTTCTAGTTAACTCCAAAGCAATGACCTGTAGGGGCTTTTAAAGCATTGCCTATGGAAAATTTAGGGTACCAAAGTTTGCTGCCATTTCATAGGCACACACAATTTTAGGACTTGACATGTTGGATATCCAATTACTCAGTGCAACCTCATACTTTATATTTAACTAACATATATAAGTAATATATTGGGTGTATGTGCCCTAAATCTAACTTTAGTGTATTTTTTAAATAAACAGTTGCACAAATATTATTTAATTATTTTATTCTTCAAGGTGTCTACTTTTTGAAAATATACAATGTTTTGGGTATTTCAATCTTCAGGTCTAAAATGATTTTTTTAAACATGTGTGCAAAAACCATAAAAAACGTAGTGAAAGGGCTAAGGCAAGTAGGTCACCCTATTTACATACCAACCTTCCATCAGCTAGAAATCCCTATCACTATATTCCAACAGGCCTTTCATGACTTTCATGGCTTGGTAATCTCTGCACTGAATATAGTTGTTACCACGGTCATATATTTGTCATTTTTTGGCAATTTGAATATAACCAACTTTTGATTTAACCACTTAAGGACCGGAAGGATTTGCCCCCTTAAAGACCAGGCCATTTTTAGCGATACGGCACTGCGTCGTTTTAACTGACAATTGCGCGGTCGTATGACGCTGTTCCCAAACAAAATGTATGTGCTTTTTTTCCCACTAATAGAGCTTTCTTTTGGTGGTATTTGATCACCTCTGAGGTTTTTATTTTTTGCGCTATAAACAAAGAGTGACAATTTTGAAAAAAAAAAATTAAAAATTTACTTTTTGCTATAATAAATATCCAAAAAATAAAAAAACAAATTTATTCATCAGTTTAGGCCGATATAAATTCTTCTACATACTTTTGGTAAAAAAAAAATCACAATAGGCATATATTGATTAGTTTGCAAAAGTTATCGCGTCTACAAACTATGGGATAGATTTAGGAACTTTAAAAAAAAATTTAAATCTGCAATTTTTAGCGGGACTGCGACATTGCAGTGGACAAATCTGACCCCAAATGACACTTTTTGGGGACCAGTGACATTATTACATTGATCAGTGCTATAAAAATGCACTGATCAAGGTAAAAATGACACTGGCAGGAAAGGGGTTAACACTAGGGGGCGATCAAAGGGTTAACTGTGTTCCCTAGGTGTGTTCTAACTGTAGGGGGGATGGGTTCACTGGGACATGACAGAGATCACTGTTCCTGATGACTGGGAACAGTAGATCTCTGTCATGTCTCCTGTCAGAATGGGGATCCTCCTCGTTTACAAAGGCAGATCCCCATTCTGCCTCTGTACTAGGTGACAGCGGGTCGCACATCGTGTCCGTCCGACCCGCATCTTGCAGCGTGTGCGAGAGTGCGCCATCTACAGCGCGCCCACAACTGCGACTGCGCAAGCCGACGTACAATGACGGCAATTTGTGCAGGAGAGCCGACCTGCCGCAGTACAACTGCGGCTGGCGGTCGTTAACTGGTTAATGACTTCAAGTCAACCCACTGGTGGAAAACTATTGGTGGCTTACTTTAAATTTTGGTCATTTTTGCTTTGAAAAGCAGACTGAAAGTGTTTGAAATAGCCACACAACTGGCTGTTGTATGGCCAGGATTATTGTGTTGGGACCCTTTATAAAAGGAACACGATAAGAAGACTGGGGGTCTTCATAAAGGGCAGGCACGTTAAGAAGTTAAGGGTGCCCAGTAAAGTGGTGTGTGAGGGCACTGTAAAGAAGGTAGGGCTTCAATCCAAGATGTGCATTGGGGCGCATAGGTCTGTAGCTCTATCAATGACCTCATGGTCACTATGGGGGAAATTTACTAAAAGCGGATTGGCTACCATGCACAACTGCACCAGATTCTGAGTGCTTCAGTTTTAGTAAATCTATCCCTTTATGTTTTCCTGGAAAACCTACAGTAACCCATCAGGGTTTACTTCCTCTTTAAGTTATGTAGGTTTTGCAATTAATGCAACCAATTGCATTAATATGGTTTTTGCCTTGAATTTTAAAATATCCGCCCTTGCTCCCATGTTTTATTACCTTTTGTTTCTGTTCTACAGTCGAGGTTGGGGATCATGTTTGGATGACTTGCCAGCGAAGAAAGATTTCAAACATACGCTGATTGCTCCAGGAGTCTTGTATGATGTCAATCACCAGTGCCAGCTCCAGTATGGACCCAATGCCACATTCTGTGAATTAGTTGAAGTAAGCTTGTGTTTTGGATTCCTATTGCTGATAGCAGTGATATAATTCAACTATTCATTCATGACAGGAAGGGAATGGCTTGTTACTCTAAAAAAGAATGTGTTTCGGTAATGTGCCTTGTTGATTCCTGTGAAGTGAGAAGTTTCATGATAGGTTCCCTTTAAGGCTTCATTTACACTTGCTTCGTCTTCAACAAGGCTCTGGACAGGCTTTGTTAAAGCTCTCTGAACGCTAGTTAAAGCTCCTGTCACTAAATAAAATGGTTAGCTTACAGTCCTGTTTACACCTGCTTTTGCTTTGCTTTGCTTCAAAAATTATACCCCATGTAGCTTCAGTGGTGCTTCAAAGCGTCTTCAAAGCCCCCATAGAAGTCTATGGCAAAGCTCGCTTGAAGCTCCACTGAAGCCCCACCAAACCTTTATCAAAGTCCCACAAAGCCTCACCGAAACCCCATCGAAGCTCCACCAAAGCCTCATAAAAGCACCAAGCAAAAGCAGGTGTAAACAGGATGGTAAGCTAACTATTTTATTTAGTGACAGGAGCTTTGACTGGCCTTCAGAGAGCTTTAACAAAGCGCGTCTGAAGCTTTGTTTTGAAGCAAGTGTAAACTAGCCCTAAATGTCCAGAATCCATTTTATCAATCACTCTAAAATGCTCTAAAATAAAATGCTACTCCCTTAACTTTATTTTCTCCCTTATTCCCCCCTCTTCCTCTAATAATCCTTGCCTGAACCCACTCCCCACCAGTTGGTGAACACCCATTTCCCCTCACTCTTGTCAAACATGGAAAATACAATGGAGAACAGTGGTTAGTGGTTGTATTTTCACTGATGTTACTGTTAATAATGGTCTTATTACATAGAAAAAGAACATAATTACGTAACCCAACTTAGGTCAATGCCCCTATTTCACACCAGGCAAATAATAGGGCAAAGCGATTGTGTGCATGGAAGTCTGTTGGGATGACCATCAAGATTACTGTCTATTGTTTATCAATAATTATGCTCTGTAACTCTTAAATGTTATTCAGTCAAACCTTGTACCCTTTCATCTGTATGTTCACAAACTGAACAAGATTTAAAGGACAACTCCACTTTTGTTGAAATATAGCAAATAAAAAAATGTATATAGCATATCTAATTGCTACACAATCCATATTGTAATTTAATGTTATTAAACGTTACATTTCCATTTTAAGCTGCTGCTACTTTTCTGTAAAACTCAATGCAATTTGGCAACCTTGGTTCACAGAAAGTCTCCAAAAAGGTTTCCTGCTTGTGTGATTGGCTCACTGATTTTCCGAGAATTTGGTGAGACACTCCCCAAGGGTTAAATACTTCTAAAGGGATGCAGACCCTGCATCTTTTCTCATTAAAGCACTGAGAGTTCACCAGCCAATTATAACGAACCAGACCCCCACATTCAGAATCAGTACCAAAGGACATGTTTAAAGCAAACAGCTTTTTCTTAAGAGCAGAAACAGGTAGGAAATTGCAACAACATTTTCTAAAATCCTTGGAATGCACTGTACATTGATCACCCAGAGGGGATTGTTTGTTCTTAACAAGAATGTAGTTACTTTTTAACTTTTGCTTCTTCCTCTTAAAGAATTTCCATCTTTTCAACTAGATCATTCTTAACTTATAACTGCAGCCAAAATATGTTTGTCTTCCTTTTGGATAGAATGATGAGGGGAGACAACCTCTGTCCAGGCTTCATTGCTGTTGGTGTCTGCAACGTTTTTTTGCACTTCATCTCCCAGAGACACAACCCATCACCCACAATTCGTGGGGAAGTACTACCTCTGATAGCTGTGACAGGTGTTCCCATTAGAAAACCACTGTTCTGTGACAACTATTGCATTTTGGATTTCTCTTCACTTTGTTTCTTAAGGACAATGGTCACCAGGAAAAATAGTGAGGTTAGATCTTTTCCACAGGAATTGAGACAGTCGTAATTAACTGGCATAGGTTCCAACCCTTTCTCACACTATCCAACGCTAGAACAAATCTTTGAAGTTATAATGACTTTGAGTGGCTAACCAAGAATGAGTGAGCAGGAGAGGACTTCGGACATTCCTGATCTCTATACTAGTTTGGGGTTATAAAGATTGCTCCCCTTCTTTCAACCTCCAGTGAATTTGGTGATAAATCATCATACCATTCTCATTTTTGCTTTAACTTGTATTTTAAAAATAAAGGATAGTGTATTGGAAACCTGTTTGTACTTTAAACCTATGAATCAGAATACACTTTGAGATATCATTAGCTGTCACTGTGATTAATGAAGGGGCAAATGTATAGAACATGGAGGAATTGTACCAAGGATGGGGCTTTCCTTTGGGGAGCAGAGATGTTAAAGGAGGTTTTCTGAAAATAAATCAATGGTGACACTATGATTAATGAGACAATCAAAAATGTTTTATAGTGTGGAAAATAGACTATAATCCAAAAAGTGTAGAAAATAAGTATATGACCAGAAGACGATGTAAAAATATATTGCGTCTATAAAAATCATTTTACTTTTTTCCGAATAGCTTAAAGCTTTAGGATACTAAGTGCTGGTATTTGGCAACAGCAGGGGTGACCAGTTCACTGTAGCTGTACTTATGGAAACTGTACCAGACTATTTATGATTAACCACTTACATACCAATGTATGTTTTTCAGTGGTGGATTGATGGTCCTTTATTTACCCAGTGCCATTTATGAACACCGACCCCTGTTACTGAAACTTTGGCTAGATGACGTGGCCTGTTAAAAGAAGTGAAAAGATAACAGAGCTCCGAGCAGGATCCTATTATAGTTTAATCAGTTAAGGACCATCTGCCGTAGTTATACTGCGGCAGGTTGGCTCCCATGGGCGAATCGTCGTAGCTGTACGTCGGCCGCCTTAACAGCTCTAGGGGGTGCGTGTGCGTGCCTGCGGCGCGACGACGGAGCCGATGCGCGTGCCTGGCAGCCACAATGTCCGCCAGGCACCCACAATCGCTCCTGAGAGAGACAGAATGGAGATCTGTCAATGTTAACAGACAGATCTCCGTTCTGTCAGGAGAGAGGAGACAGATCTTCTGTTCATACTGATTATGAACAGCGATCGTTCTCCTCCTCCAGGCAGTCCCATCCCTCCCACAGTTAGAAACACTCCCTAGGACACACGTTAAGGGGGCAAATCCTTCCGGTCCTTAAGTGGTTAAAACAATGTTATAGGGGAAAAAATGAAAACTGCTGTGTTAACACTATTGGCATACTCAGGTTGATTTACTAAAACTGGAGAGTGCAAAATCTGGTGCAGCTGTACATGGTAGCCAATCATCTTCTGACTTCAGCTTGTTCAATTAAACTTTGACAACAAAAAAACTGGTAGCTGAAGCTCAGATTATACATACAGATGAATAAGTCAAAGAAATGACTTACCACCAGTGGCGGCCCATCCATAGGGGGCACAAGGGTGTCCCCCCCAGGGCAAAAAAAAGGCCCTTTAAAAATCTATCTATCTATCTATCTATCTATCTATCTATCTATCTATCTATCTATCTATCTATCTATCTATCTATCTATCTATCTATCTATCTATCTATCTATCGTCCTTTAAGTGCACTGTGTTCGGGCGCTGGACACAGTGCACTATGGGAAGTGCCTGAATACTTCTACCCCGTAGTATTACTATAGGTGCTTTGTTTTTGATTGCCACTGCCCTAGGACATGGGCGGTGCTTACCCGCCAAGTTGCGACATCACTTCTGGTTTCCCTGTGCCGGTGATAAACTGGAAGTGACATCAGCAGCTCCATGGAATGCACTGTCTGTGTGGAGATTTTTATTCACAAATTGGTAAGACAGCACACAGCCCTCCTCTCTACACTGACACCTCCATCCCAGCCTGAAACACAGGCAGCTATGGTTGGCAGGCTAGCCTTGCAGAATGTCCCTGATCTGCTGGACATGAAGAAGAAGGGGGACAGGGTGCTGAACAGTCCAGACTCAGGACTCCCCCCAAGTCCTTGTCCCAGCAACTGGCTCCTCAGCCCAGCAACAGCAGACAAGTCCTCTGATCCTGGACAGACACTGCAGGTGGTGAGTACAGTCCTGTCTATGTACTACAGGTCATTGGGCTGTTGAGCCTGTATAGATATAACCTTATGGACTCTAGGGGGCACAAGGTGTACAAGGGCACAAGGTGTTCCAGCAATGTGATGTTTATTGATGATGTGATCATTGGTGATCAGTAATGGGATGATGATCAGTGATGCAATGTGGTAATAATCAATGATGTGAACAGTGATTATCAGTATTCTGTGATTCCGGGCTGTATACTCTGTTGTGTTTTTTGGGGCTGTATACTCTGTTGTGATTCTGGACTGTATACTCTGCTGTGATTCTGGGCTGTATACTCTGCTGTGATTCTGGACTGTATACTCTGCTGTGATTCTGGGCTGTATACTCTGCTGTGAGTCTGGGCTGTATACTCTGCTGTGATTCTGGGCTGTATACTCTGCTGTGAGTCTGGACTGTATACTTTGCTGTGATTCTGGGCTGTATACTCCACTGTGAGTCTAGGCTGTATACTCTGTCCTGTGATTCTGGAGCTGTATACTCTGCTGTGATTCTGGACTGTATGCTCTGCTGTGAATCTGGGCTGTATACTCTGCTGTGAGTCTGGGCTGTATACTCTGCTGTGAGTCTGGGCTGTATACTCTGCTGTGAGTCTGGGCTGTATACTCTGCTGTGATTCTGGACTGTATGCTCTGCTGTGAGTCTGAGCTGTATACTCTGCTGTGATTCTGGGCTGTATACTCTGCTGTGATTCTGGACTGTATACTCTGCTGTGAGTCTGGGCTGTATACTCCGCTGTGAGTCTGGGCTGTATACTCTGTCCTGTGATTCTGGGCTGTATACTCTGCTGTGATTCTGGACTGTATGCTCTGCTGTGAGTCTGGGCTGTATACTCTGCTGTAATTCTAGGCTGTATACTCTGCTGTTATTCTGGGTTGTATACTCTGCTGTGGTCCTGCAGCTGTATACTCTGCTGTGAGTCTGGGCTGTATACTCTGCCCTGTGATTCTGGGGCTGTATACTCTGTCCTGTGATGCTGGGCTGTATACTCTGTCCTGTGATGCTGGGCTGTATAGTCCTGACACAATGGGTGGAAGCAAGTGGGGTACAGGGGACGGAGTGGGTGGATGCTATAAGGGGTGTGGCTTATAAGTGGGAGGGGTCAAAAAGGAAGGGCGGGTCTGGCGCCCCCGATCCTAAAACTTCACCAGCCACCACTGCTTACCCTGCTGTGATTCTGGGCTGTATACTCTGCTGTGATTCTGGACTGTATACTCTGCTGTGATTCTGGGCTGTATACTCTGCTGTGAGTCTGGGCTGTATACTCTGCTGTGATTCTGGACTGTATACTCTGCTGTGATTCTGGGCTGTATACTCTGCTGTGAGTCTGGACTGTATACTTTGCTGTGATTCTGGGCTGTATACTCCGCTGTGAGTCTGGGCTGTATACTCTGTCCTGTGATTCTGGAGCTGTATACTCTGCTGTGATTAAGGACTGTATGCTCTGCTGTGAGTCTGGGCTGTATACTCTGCTGTGAGTCTAGGCTATATACTCTGCTGTGAGTCTGGGCTGTATACTCTGCTGTGAGTCTGGGCTGTATACTCTGCTGTGATTCTGGACTGTATAGTCTGCTGTGATTCTGGGCTGTATACTCCGCTGTGAGTCTGGGCTGTATACTCTGTCCTGTGATTCTGGAGCTGTATACTCTGCTGTGATTCTGGACTGTATGCTCTGCTGTGAGTCTGAGCTGTGTACTCTGCTGTGATTCTGGGCTGTTTACTCTGCTGTGATTCTGGACTGTATACTCTGCTGTGAGTCTGGGCTGTATACTCTGCTGTGAGTCTGGGCTGTATACTCTGTCCTGTGATTCTGGAGCTGTATACTCTGCTGTGATTCTGGACTGTATGCTCTGCCATGAGTCTGGGCTATATACTCTGCTGTAATTCTAGGCTGTATACTCTGCTGTGATTCTGGACTGTATACTCTGCTGTGAGTCTGGACTGTATACTTTGCTGTGATTCTGGGCTGTATACTCCGCTGTGAGTCTGGGCTGTATACTCTGTCCTGTGATTCTGGAGCTGTATACTCTGTCCTGTGATTCTGGACTGTATGCTCTGCTGTGATTCTGGGCTGTATACTCTGCTGTGAGTCTGGGCTGTATACTCTGCTGTGAGTCTGGGCTGTATACTCTGCTGTGATTCTGGACTGTATACTCTGCTGTGAGTCTGGGCTGTATACTCTGCTGTGATTCTGGGCTGTATACTCCGCTGTGAGTCTGGACTGTATACTCTGCTGTGAGTCTGGGCTGTATACTCTGCTGTGAGTCTGGGCTGTATACTCTGTCCTGTGATTCTGGAGCTGTATACTCTGCTGTGATTCTGGACTGTATGCTCTGCCGTGAGTCTGGGCTATGTACTCTGCTGTAATTCTAGGCTGTATACTCTGCTGTTATTCTGGGTTGTATACTCTGCTGTGATCCTGCAGCTGTATACTCTGCTGTGAGTCTTGGCTGTATACTCTGCCCTGTGATTCTGGGGCTGTATACTCTGTCCTGTGATGCTGGGCTGTATACTTTGTCCTGTGATGCTGGGCTGTATAGTCCTGACACTATGGGTGGAAGCAAGTGGAGTACAGGGGACGGAGTGGGTGGATGCTATAAGGGGTGTGGCCTATAAGTGGGAGGGGTCAAAAAGGAGGGGCGGGTCTGGCGCCCCCATCCTAAAACTTCACCAGCCACCACTGCTTACCCTGCTGTGATTCTGGGCTGTATACTCTGCTGTGATTTTGGACTGTATACTCTGCTGTGATTCTGGACTGTATACTCTGCTGTGATTCTGGGCTGTATACTCTGCTGTGAGTCTGGACTGTATACTTTGCTGTGATTCTGGGCTGTATACTCCGCTGTGCGTCTGGGCTGTATACTCTGTCCTGTGATTCTGGAGCTGTATACTCTGCTGTGATTCTGGACTGTATGCTCTGCTGTGAGTCTGAGCTGTATACTCTGCTGTGATTCTGGGCTGTTTACTCTGCTGTGATTGTGGGCTGTATACTCTGCTGTGAGTCTGGGCTGTATACTCTGCTGTGAGTCTGGGCTGTATACTCTGTCCTGTGATTCTGGAGCTGTATACTCTGCTGTGATTCTGGACTGTATGCTCTGCCATGAGTCTGGGCTATATACTCTGCTGTAATTCTAGGCTGTATACTCTGCTGTGATTCTGGACTGTATACTCTGCTGTGAGTCTGGACTGTATACTTTGCTGTGATTCTGGGCTGTATACTCCGCTGTGAGTCTGGGCTGTATACTCTGTCCTGTGATTCTGGAGCTGTATACTCTGTCCTGTGATTCTGGACTGTATGCTCTGCTGTGATTCTGGGCTGTATACTCTGCTGTGAGTCTGGGCTGTATACTCTGCTGTGAGTCTGGGCTGTATACTCTGCTGTGATTCTGGACTGTATACTCTGCTGTGAGTCTGGGCTGTATACTCTGCTGTGATTCTGGGCTGTATACTCCGCTGTGAGTCTGGACTGTATACTCTGCTGTGAGTCTGGGCTGTATACTCTGCTGTGAGTCTGGGCTGTATACTCTGTCCTGTGATTCTGGAGCTGTATACTCTGCTGTGATTCTGGACTGTATGCTCTGCCGTGAGTCTGGGCTATGTACTCTGCTGTAATTCTAGGCTGTATACTCTGCTGTTATTCTGGGTTGTATACTCTGCTGTGATCCTGCAGCTGTATACTCTGCTGTGAGTCTTGGCTGTATACTCTGCCCTGTGATTCTGGGGCTGTATACTCTGTCCTGTGATGCTGGGCTGTATACTTTGTCCTGTGATGCTGGGCTGTATAGTCCTGACACTATGGGTGGAAGCAAGTGGAGTACAGGGGACGGAGTGGGTGGATGCTATAAGGGGTGTGGCCTATAAGTGGGAGGGGTCAAAAAGGAGGGGCGGGTCTGGCGCCCCCATCCTAAAACTTCACCAGCCACCACTGCTTACCCTGCTGTGATTCTGGGCTGTATACTCTGCTGTGATTTTGGACTGTATACTCTGCTGTGATTCTGGACTGTATACTCTGCTGTGATTCTGGGCTGTATACTCTGCTGTGAGTCTGGACTGTATACTTTGCTGTGATTCTGGGCTGTATACTCCGCTGTGCGTCTGGGCTGTATACTCTGTCCTGTGATTCTGGAGCTGTATACTCTGCTGTGATTCTGGACTGTATGCTCTGCTGTGAGTCTGAGCTGTATACTCTGCTGTGATTCTGGGCTGTTTACTCTGCTGTGATTGTGGGCTGTATACTCTGCTGTGAGTCTGGGCTGTATACTCTGCTGTGAGTCTGGGCTGTATACTCTGTCCTGTGATTCTGGAGTTGTATACTCTGCTGTGATTCTGGACTGTATGCTCTGCCGTGAGTCTGGGATATATACTCTGCTGTAATTCTAGGCTGTATACTCTGCTGTTATTCTGGGTTGTATACTCTGCTGTGATCCTGCAGCTGTATACTCTGCTGTGAGTCTTGGCTGTATACTCTGCCCTGTGATTCTGGGGCTGTATACTCTGTCCTGTGATGCTGGGCTGTATACTTTGTCCTGTGATGCTGGGCTGTATAGTCCTGACACTATGGGTGGAAGCAAGTGGAGTACAGGGGACGGAGTGGGTGGATGCTATAAGGGGTGTGGCTTATAAGTGGGAGGGGTAAAAAAGGAAGGGCGGGTCTGGCGCCCCCCATCCTAAAACTTCACCAGCCACCACTGCTTACCCTGCTGTGATTCTGGGCTGTATACTCTGCTGTGATTCTGGACTGTATACTCTGCTGTGATTCTTGGCTCTATATTCTGCTGTGAGTCTGGGCTGTATACTCTGCTGTGATTCTGGACTGTATACTCTGCTGTGAGTCTGGACTGTATACTTTGCTGTGATTCTGGGCTGTATACTCCGCTGTGAGTCTGGGCTGTATACTCTGTCCTGTGATTCTGGAGCTGTATACTCTGTCCTGTGATTCTGGACTGTATGCTCTGCTGTGATTCTGGGCTGTATACTCTGCTGTGAGTCTGGGCTGTATACTCTGCTGTGAGTCTGGGCTGTATACTCTGCTGTGATTCTGGACTGTATACTCTGCTGTGAGTCTGGGCTGTATACTCTGCTGTGAGTCTGGGCTGTATACTCTGCTGTGAGTCTGGGCTGTATACTCTGCTGTGATTCTGGACTGTATACTCTGCTGTGATTCTGGGCTGTATACTCCGCTGTGAGTCTGGGCTGTATACTCTGTCCTGTGATTCTGGAGCTGTATACTCTGTCCTGTGATTCTGGAGCTGTATGCTCTGCTGTGAGTCTGAGCTGTATACTCTGCTGTGATTCTGGGCTGTATACTCTGCTGTGATTCTGGACTGTATACTCTGCTGTGAGTCTGGGCTGTATACTCTGCTGTGAGTCTGGGCTGTATACTCTGTCCTGTGATTCTGGAGCTGTATACTCTGCTGTGATTCTGGACTGTATGCTCTGCTGTGACTCTGGGCTGTATACTCTGCTGCAATTCTAGGCTGTATACTCTGCTGTTATTCTGGGTTGTATACTCTGCTGTGATCCTGCAGCTGTATACTCTGCTGTGAGTCTGGGCTGTATACTCTGCCCTGTGATTCTGGGTCTGTATACTCTGTCCTGTGATGCTGGGCTGTATACTTTGTCCTGTGATGCTGGGCTGTATAGTCCTGACACTATGGGTGGAAGCAAGTGGAGTACAGGGGACGGAGTGGGTGGATGCTATAAGGGGTGTGGCTTATAAGTGGGAGGGGTCAAAAAGGAGGGGCGGGTCTGGCGCACCCCATCCTAAAACTTCACCAGCCGCCACTGCTTACCACCACCTCTACATAGGTATACCTGATAGATAATAAAGAAAAATAAGGGTTGATTTACTAAAACTGCTGTGTGCAAAATCCGGTGCAGCTGGGCATGGTAGCCAATCAGCTTCACACTTCAGCTTGTTCAGTAAAGCTTTGACAATAAAATCTGGAATCTGATTGGTTTCCATGCAGAGCTGGACCAGATTTTGCACTCTCCAGTGTTAGTAAATCAACCCCATAGATTTGGTATAGTTTAATGACTTTATTATTGAACACATATTTTAAAAGTCCCAAAAAGTATCCTTTGGTTGTTGGTTTATGTTTTGAGTGTGTACAACACTGTACAGGCTTTCTATTAGAGAGAGACACCCTGAATGGAAACAGCTAGGAGAACACCTGAAAACCCTGACATTATTATTAAATGTATTCAAAGTTTACTTTTACTTTACTAAAACAAAGGTTTTCTAAATCAAACATTAATTGCCGACCGTATACAGCACATATACAGTGGCAAGGTGGCATCCCTGTGCAAAATCACGTACCTGTATGTGATCCTGCACTTCCAGGTCTGGGGCGCGCACGTGCGCCGCTGGCGACCCACTGAGATTGAACACAGCAGAAGCTAATCAGCGGATCCGTCGGACTCGAAGTCCGCCGGGACCCGCCGATCGTTCGGAATAGAAGCAGAGCAGGGGTCTGTCTATGTAAACAAGGCAGATCCCTGTTCTGTCAGTAGGTAAGGTAGTGATTATGTGTTTCTACTAAGCAAGAACACAGATCACTGCCTTCCCACAGTACAAGCAATCCCTAGGAACACATTTAACTCTTTGATCGCCCCTGATGTTAACCCCTTCCCTTCCAGTGTTATTAGTACAGTGACAGTGCATTTTTTTAGCACTGATCATGTATTAGTGTCACTGGTCCCCAAAAAAGTGCAACTTAGTGTCCGATTTGTCCGCCGCAATATCGCAGTCCTGCTATAAGTCGCTGATCGCCACCATTACTAGTAGAAAAAATACATAAATAAAAATTTAATTAATATATCCCATAGTTTGAAGACGCTATAACTTTTGCGCAAACCAATCAATATACGCTTTTTGGGATTTGCTTTAACAAAAATATGTAGCAAATTACCTATTGGGCTAAATTTATGAAGAAATTTGATTTTTTTTTTACATTTTTTATTGGATGTGTTTTATAGCAGAATGTAAAAAATATTGTTTATTTTTCAAAATTGTGGACCTTTTTTCTTTATAGCGCAAAACATAAAAATCGCAATTGTCAGTTAAAGTAACGCAGTGCCGTATCGCAAAAAATTGCCTGGTCATAAAGGGGGTAAACCTTCCGGAGGTCAAGTGGTTAAATTAAAAAATTCTACAAGCTCTAAAAAAAATCGTTAAAATTGACCAAAAACAACAATGGTTTTCTTTGAAGAAAATCAGATTTATCTGTAGCAGGCATAGTGTTAAAAGCTTATTTAAGTATCTATTATAATGGAAATATTTGCTCCTGGAAACATATCAGAGTTTACGTTTGTTATCTCATTTATGAAATGTAATTAAGGCTACCACGAGAATAAGCCTTCTAAAAAGGTTTGTTTATTCCTTAGGCTGCACTAATATGCATTTTAAAGTGCTAGTACCAGATTGTTTAATCAGATTAGTGGTTTTATATAGTATTACAGCAGCAATTACACGCGGGGAACCCAATGTTGCTTAATCGCAGTAATGGAAAAGTACACATCTCTAGATATCACCAGGTAATAAGTAACCCATGTAATATTACTGCTAAAGTGTGCCTATGTAGTGGAAAAGTGTTCCTGACCCAAATCTGACAGTTTGGTCTTTTTAGAACACAATATAATTGCAAGATATTGTTTTGTCTTTTTTTTCTCTTGGTTTTTTTTTATTTTTTATTATATAATATTTCTTTAACCACTTTAGCCCGGAAGATTTGGCTGCTGAATGACCAGGCCATTTTTTTGCGTCGGTTTAACTGACAAGTGCGCGGTCGTGCAGCGTTGCACCCAAACAAAATTGATGTCCTTTTTTAGCCACAAATAGAGCTGTCTTTTGGTGATATTTGATCATTTCTGCGGTTTTTATTTTTTGCGCTATAAACAAAAAAAAGAGCGACAATTTTGAAAAAAACACAATATTTTGTACTTTTTGCTATAATAAATACCCCCATTTTTTTTTTAAAAAAAGCAAATTTTTTCTCAGTTTAGGAGGATATGTATTCTTCTACATATTTTTGGTAATAAAAATCGCAATAAGCAAATATTGATTCGTTTGTGCAAAAGTTATAGCGTTTACAAAATAGGGGATAGATTTATAGCATTTTTATTATTATTTATTTTTTTTACTAGTAATGGCGGCGATCTGTGATTTTTATCGGGACTGCGACATTATGGCGGACACATCGGACACTTTTGACACATTTTTGGTACCATTGGCATTTATACAGCGATCAGTGCTATAAAAATGAACTGATTACTGTACAAATGTCACCGGCAGGGAAGGGGTTAACACTAGGGGGCAATCAAGGGGTTAACTGTCTTCCCTCAGTGTGTGTTCTAACTAGAGGGGGGATGGGACTGTCTAGGGGAGATGACAAATCGCTGTTCGTACTGTGTATGAACACACGATCAGTCTCTTCTCCCCTCAGAGAACCGGGATCTGTGTATTTACATATATAGATCCCGGTTCTCAGTGTGTCACAAGCAATCGCGGGAGCCCGGGCACTCGCATCGGCTCCGGGGGCGTGCACGAGCGCCTCTGGCGGCGAGCAGCGCGTGTGCCCCTAGTGGCCACAGGGTAAAGCGACGTAACATAACGTCGTTTCGCCCAGCCGTGCCATTTTTGCCTCAGTAAAACTGCGGCGGCTGGTCGGCAAGTGGTTAATGAAATTTGTCACAATTAGGGCCCTTTCACACTGGTGCGTTGGTGCAGTAGGGTACCATTCTTTTTTTAAGGGCACTCCATCGCACCTGTATTGCAGTGTACATTGTGTACAGTTTACCTGTGTTGCATGGTAAAAATATTGCAGGTCATGGTGCATTTTGGTGCATTGCTAGCCTATTTAAATGCATGTGCTACCTTAACTCAAACCACAGCATAACATATGTAAACTGGTGTGTGTTGTCACATTTGGGTTAATTTACTAAAACTGGAGAGTCCAAAATCTAGTGCAGCTCTGCAAAGAAACCGACCAACTTACAAGTTTTTTTTTTTGGCAAGGCTTTAAAGACAAGTATGGGAATTGTTTCTTTTTCAACATCATACTCCAGGGTCCAGAGGTCCAGAGGCAGAGATAGCCAGCGCGGAAGATATTCCAGAGGGTAGTATTGGGGGCATTAGTGGTAGGTTAACCAAAGCACAAAAACACAAGGTGAGTATAGTAGCAAGTCCTAGTTGCAATCTCGAAACACCCAATACGAGGACAATATGCGACCGGTCTAAACTATGTGGCATGTTCACCAATGCATGGCGGACAAGATTGGTGAACTAGAGATACTGTTGTACGAGGGGGATTTAGATTTTGTGGGAATTTCAGAGACCTGGTTCAACAGCTCTCATGATTGGCTGGCATACATTCAAGGGTATACCCTATACTGCAAGGATAGAGAGGGTAAAAAAGGGGGAGGGGTATGCCTATATATCAAGAATAATGTACAAGCGAATGTGAGAGATGACATCACTGAGGGAGCTAGAGAGGAGGTGGAATCCTTATGGGTAGAGCTCCAAAGGGATGAAGCTAAGGGGAAAATAATACTGGGAGTATGCTATAGGCCCCCTAACCTGAGGGAGGAAGGGGAGACAGATCTCCTATCACAATTTGGATTATCAGCAAGGATGGGAAGTGTTATCATAATGGGGAATTTTATTTATCCAGACATAGACTGGGCAGAGGGAACCGCGCATTCATTTAAGGCTCGCCAGTTCCTTAATGTCTTGCAGGACAATTTTATGGGTCAGATGGTAGACGCACCAATTAGAAAAAAAACATTACTGGATCTACTGATTACCAACAATACAGTCCTGATCACGGATGTGGAAATATGGGGCAATTTAGGTAACAGCGATCACAGGTCAATTAGTTTCAGTATAAATCACACAAATAGGAAACATAAAGGGAACACAAAGACACTGAATTTCAAAAGAGCCAACTTCCCTAAAATACAAACCTTGCTAAAAGGCATAAATTTGGATAAAATATTAGGAACAAAGAATACGGAGGAGAGATAGGTTTGCTTTAACCTCCTTGGCGGTAATCCCGAGCGTGACTCGGGTCTGACTTTTACTGTCAGGAGCGGTAACCCCGAGTCACGCTCGGGGTAGCAGTGCAGAGCATCCAGCGGAGCCCTTACCTTCTCCTGGGTTCCAGCGATGCCCTCCACTGTCCTCAGCTGTGCTCCGCTGTGATCGCCAGCGCGATCACAGCATCTCACTTCCTAGTTCCGTTCCCTGCGAGCAGCAGCGGCGCACGGGAGCGGAACTAGGCGGGAAATTCAAAGTTGAAAAGTTCAAACACAAAACACACATATAAAAAGAGGTGATACAGTGTAATCTGAGAGGATTACATTGTATCATCTCAGATCTCACTGATACAGTGCCCCTTGCCCCAGTGCCCATTGCCTCCAATAAAATATTGAGATGGAATCCAAAAAGCGCCATTTCGCTACAAAATCGCCTTTGGAGCAGTTGAATGACAGCGACAGCGACACGGAGTTGCTCCCAGAACTCAGCGATAGCGAGTCGTGGGGAGATTTGTCGTCTGACACTGAGCTGACAAGTGACAGCGATGACAGCGGTGATGATCCTACACCTGACATCAGCGACGTGCGCACTTGGTGCCCTATTGAGTGCGATACGGACCAGGTAGCGCCCCCAAGATTTCCCTTCACTGGATCACCTGGGATGAAGGTCGAAGTTGAGCGTGGCAACCCTCTGGCATACCTGCAATTATTTCTCACAGAGGAGGTAATTGAAAAAATTGTCCTAGAGACAAATCGCTACCAAGAGCAGCAATCCGCTACGCTGCATGCCAGGTTTTCCCGAAGCAGAAGGTGGGAACCGGTGACTAAAGAGGACATCTGGCTGTTTCTCGGACTCATTATTCTTCAGGGGGTGGTGGGGAAACCACGCCAGAAATGGTACTGGACCACGAACAAGTTATTGGCCACTCCGTTTTTTGGTACTGTGATGTCCGAATACCGTTTTTCCCTCATCATGAAATATTTTCACTTCACTAACAATGAAGAGTTTGATGAGGCCACGCATCCTGCGCCCAAGCTAAAAAAAATCTGGGAGGTATGCCAAATTATTGGGAACAATTTCCAGCGGGCCTACGTGCCAGAAAGGGACGTCAGCGTGGATGAGAGTTTGATGGCCTACAAAGGACGCCTAAGCTGGATCCAGTATATTGCATCAAAAAGAGCGCGGTTTGGCATCAAATCATACATGCTCTGCGAGTCATCCACTGGGTACATATGGAACTCGGTCATTTACACCGGTAAAGGCACGAAGTTCAACCCCAGGTATAGCAATTATGGGATGGCCACATCATCTGTCCTTACACTGCTGGAGCCATTACTGAACCAGGGATATTGTGTCACCATGGACAATTTCTATACGTCGCCGGAACTGTTTGAGGTTTTGATCCAAAACAAGACGGATGCCTATGGTACAGTTAGGCCTAACAGACGTGACATGCCATCAATGTTTGGGAAAAAAAAACTAAAACCCGGAGAAATGGTTGCCTGGCAGAAGGGTAAGATGATGGCAATACGTTGGCGAGACAAGAAGGACGTGTGTCTCATGAGCACTGTGCACAATACCTCCACTGCCACGGTCCACACAAAAGGTGGGAAAGATGTGCTGAAGCCGCAAGTCGTCATAGACTATAATTGCACTATGGGAGGTGTCGACCGAGCCGATCAGGCAATGACCTTTTACCCGACTATGCGGAAACAGCAGAAAAAATATTATAAAAAGATTTTCAGGCATCTTCTGGAACAATGCCTTTGGAACGCTTACATCTTGTACCGAGCAGGGAGTGACAGGCCTCTTGTTCATTCAGATTTTATCTGGAAGGTGGCTGAGCAGATTTTTGCCAAACACCAGATGCCATCAGTTGATGCGAACAGACCTGGACGACGTGCTGTTGGTGTTGCCAACCCAGAACGCCTAACAGGTCGCCACTTTATGGACTACATACCGCCAACCGCAAAAAAGGCAGCACCTACCAGGATGTGTGTGGTTTGCTGTTCACACAGAGATGACAAGGGAAAAAAAATCCGAAAAGAAAGCAGATTCTTTTGTCCGGATTGTGACGTGGGACTGTGTGCTGTACCTTGCTTTAAAATTTATCACACTCAGGATGTTTACTGAATTTTCTTTGTCTGACAAATTTCTTTAGTTTGTATTACATTATTGAATAAAATTATATTATTTAAAAATTTAAAATCATGATTTTGTGTTTCAAACTTTATCACATCTGGGATGTCTACTAGAGTCTTGTTTGGTCAGGTTTAAGTAAGTAATTACTAAGAATTGCAGGCCTATAATACATAGCATCAAATTTCCATGCAAAATAATTGTACCGCTTTCAGCACAAAATTCCAGACAGAATCATACCGCCAGGGAGGTTAAGAGCATATTAAATAAGGGCATTAGCCAATGTATCCCATTGGGTAATAAATTTAAAAGAGCGAACAAAAATCCTGGATGGCTTAACTCCAATGTAAAAATGCATATAAAAGCAAAGGAGAAGGCCTTCAAAAAATACAAGGTTGAGGGATCATCCTCAGCATTCAGACTTTATAAAGAATGCAACAAGAAATGTAAGGGTGCAATTAGGACACCTAAGATAGAACATGAAAGACACATAGCAGAGGAGAGCAAAAAAAATCCCAAGAAATTCTTTAAGTATGTAAACAGTAAAAAAGGGAGGACAGACCATATTGGCCCCATAAAGAATGAGGAAGGACATCTGGTTACAAAGGATGGGGAGATGGCGAAGGTATTGAATTTATTCTTCTCCTCAGTCTTCATGAGTGCATCGGGGGGCTTCAGTAACCAAAACTGCAGCGTTTATCCTCATGACACAACACAGGAAGCACCTCCATGGTTAACAGAGGACAGAATTAAAATTAGACCTGAGAAACTTAACATTAATAAATCACCGGGACCAGATGGCTTGCATCCGAGGGTACTTAGGGAACTCAGTCAAGTGATTGCCAGACCATTGTTCCTAATTTTTACAGATAGTCTACTGACTGGAATGGTACCAGCTGATTGGAGAAAAGCCAATGTAGCACCAATATTTAAAAAGGGCCCAAAATACATCCCTGGGAATTACAGACCAGTTAGCCTAACATTAATTAGGCTAGCTTTAAAAAGGGGATCAACTCCAGAGATAAAACGATAATTTTCCCGCTCTACAAGGCTCTGGTCCGGCCGCACCTGGAGTATGCTGTCCAGTTCTGGGCACCAGTCCTCAGGAAGAATGTACTGGAAATGGAGCGAGTACAAAGAAGGGCAACAAAGCTAATAAAGGGTCTGGAGGATATTAGATATGAGGAAAGGTTGCTAGCACTGAACTTATTCTCTCTGGAGAAGAGACGCTTGAGAGGGGATATGATTTCAATTTACAAATACCGTACTGGTGACCCCACAATAGGGATAAAACTTTTTCGCAGAAGAGAGTTTAACAAGACTCGTGGCCACTCATTAAAATTAGAAGAAAAGAGGTTTAAACTTAAACTACGTAGAGGGTTCTTTACTGTAAGAGCGGCAAGGATGTGGAATTCGCTTCCACAGGCAGTGGTCTCAGCGGGGAGCATTGATAGCTTCAAGAAACTATTAGATAAGCACCTTAATGACTGCAACATACAGGGATATATAATGCAATACTGACACATAATCACACACATAGGTTGGACTTGATGGACTTGTGTCTTTTTTCAACCTCACCTACTATGTAACTATGTAACTTACTAAGGTGGATACAGCATTGGTCCAATGCTGCATCTGTCCCCCGCTGGCTCTAACACTGAGAACCGAGAGATCAAACACCGCTGATCACTCTGTTCTCACAGCTCCCTGAGCAGAGAGCTAGTGACTGGCAGTCAGCTGTGGAGGGGTGGGAGCGGCTGGCTCAGGTTCTCAGTGGCTTGCCTGAGGTGCCGGTCCAGGCATGTGGGCAGATCCCTACCATATGGTTGCAATCTTTCCTGAGCTGGAACCAGCTCTGTGATGTCAGCCGGGCCTGCTGTCTGCTGAAATTGGGTCACAGGAGTGCAGAACAAACTGCACTCCTGTGATCCATGGGAGAAATACAGCCGAATGCGCTTTGTCTGTACTTCTCCTTTAATTAAACAAGCTATCATTAAAAGCTGATTGGTTAACATGCACAGCTGCACCAGATTTTGCACTTTCAAGTTTTAGTTAATCAACCTCATTATATACTATATAACATGTATGAAAAGAAACAGTGAGCAACGGCTGCAGGGGACAGGAGGGAGAACAGACAAATGCTGGGCTACGGGAGCCTATGAGTGTGTGTCAGAGATCTTGTAATTCTCCTCTGCAGCTGCCTTTCAGTAACATAGGGGATCATGTGACCAGACCAGAATGGGCTAAAAACAGGCATGTATGCACATTTTTTTGTCCAGAGGTTAGGCAGCATAGGTAGGAGGAGGGGGAGGGAACATTTTTATACATGGTTATTATTAGGCAGGAATTCCACTGTAATAACTATCCGTGTGTGTTACTTAATATGTGTTATATACTATATAATGCCTTGTTCATACTGGCCCGTGTGTTTACATACGTTATGCTGTGGTTTGAGTTAAGGTGGGGGATTGAACATTATTAAGAGTAGTTAGTGTTAAAGTAGCACTATGGACAAAAATGTTATTTTCATTTTGGATAGAGTAAGGGAGGGTCAGATTTTTTTTCGTAATCTCTGTCCCATTACGGAGATTTTTCCTTCACTTCCTGTCCCATAGCCAAAGAGGAAGTGAGAGGAAATGCATGCAAGTTAAAGGAATTTCTTGGGGACACCCAGGTCACCACAACTAGTGACCACATGGGAAGATTTCCCCTCTATTACTTGTCTGGGGACAACCCAAAATTTGAGATTTTCTTTTACTTTCACTTTAAATGATAATGGCAAACAGGACAAATTGAGTGGGTGAAGCTCCTTAATAGGGGCACAGACAGAAATAAAAACCTGACAGGTGTTCTAATCCCTCTCCACTCTACCAAAAACGTTAAAAAAAGTTTTTCCTTTAGTTATACTTTAAGAATTCCACTTTAAGGTGTTTTTGGGTGAGGAGGAAGGAGCAACTCTTGATGTAGGGTTCATAAAAAGCAAACATGTAAATATGTTCATCGAGCAGATGCATTTCAGAGGAATGGACTCCCCTTCTTGAGCGCTGTTAGTGCATACATATATGTGGGGTGGTTCCCAGAGGGATTTCCAAATTACAAACTCCAGATTGACAGAGTGCACCTGGTGATAATGCTGGTAATGCAAATTCATTCTGGGGTTCAAAATTTAGAAATCGCACTGGGAACCACCCCCCAAGTCTCACTGAAATGGCCACATGGTCATTCCAGATAGGTATGCCCAAGCACACAAGTGGGTCCACCACCACCATGCACCATTCGGCTCAACACAATAGAAGTTATTCCTTCCTTACTGGCATGGATCTACCTACAATAGTGACCAATCCAGTCAGTCCTTTGAGGTCTCCGGTCCAAACCAGATACTTTAAGGTGTATGTATAGCCAAAATGTTTCTTTTCAGTTTTGGATTAAGGAGGTTACAACAAATGTAAGTTTATTTTTTGCTGACAGTGTCCTGTTGTAGAGGTTTCCCTTTATATACTGTCCTTGAGAACCAACAAGAAGTGAGAGGAAATACTGTACCTTCAAGAAATACAAATAAGGACCCTCACGTTGCCAACATCCAAATTGAATATAGAAAAAATAAATCCTCTCTTGGACAGTTGTCACAAGAGCAAGTGTCCTCATTTGAAGGCTTGCCATCAGAACAAGAGGTGAGGGTAACTATAATGCCGCGTACACACGGTCGGACTTTGCAGCTACAAAAGTCGGACAGTCTGTCCGACATACTTCCGGCGTACCTTCGGCGGACTTGGGGCAGACTTTCTTACGAACGGACTTGCCCACACACGACCACACAAAAGTACGCCAGTTTAGTACGCTGTGACGTACACCAAGTCCGACGAGACTATAAAACGGAAGTTCAATAGCCCGTACGACACCCTTTGGGCTCCTTCTGCTAATCTCGTGTTTATCTCGTGTTAGTAGAAGTTTGGTGAGAGACGATTCGCGCTTGTGAGACTCGTATTTTTCAGTTCGTTTTAACTGGTGTTCAGTCTGTGCTTGTGAGGTTTGTATCTGCTTTTCAGTGCGTTTGGTCAGTTGGCATTGAGAAATCTTTGTTTTATTGGCCGCTCGTTCCTGATTTTCAGGTCGTTCTTCACAGGCCTTGCTGTTCTTCAGTGCGTTCTGTTTAGTGCGTTCTGACCAGCCGACCGTTTTGAAGCCATGTTACCTGTACGTACTCGTCGTAGAGCTCGTGCATTGTATGTGCTTGGTGCTGTAGTTTATTCTTCAGCCCAAGACCAGTCCATGAACAGGGCGAGGAGGAGTTCATGGACCAAGAATTGGTTGCTTCAGCGTGACCAGTTCTGTCACATGCCTTTGCTCCGTGAGATCCGTGAGAATAATCCTGAGGATTTCAGGAACTTTCTCCGGATGACGGACCCCGTTTTTGATCGTTTGGTGGCTTTGCTGACCCCCTATATCAGCAGGCAGGATACCTGCATGAGGCAAGCCATCACTCCGGAGCAGAGGCTGGTCGCTACCTTGCGGTATTTGGCCACAGGGAGAAGCCTGCAGGACCTTAAGTTCTCGACAGGCATCTCCCCCCAGGCTCTGGGGATCATTATCCCAGAGACCTGTTCTGCCATCATACAGGTCCTGCAGAAGGACTATATTAAGGTAAGCTATTTTTAGTTTATTAGCATCACATGTTCTTTTATGTAATCTTTGATAAAGTAATGTATTTCTTGCTTCAAACACTACTTCCCATCATTGCAATATAGTGTGAATGTCCCCTTTTTATCCTCACACATGCTGGGATTTTTTCCTGTTATTTTTTGTCATGCATGTATAGTTTCCTTCAATAACCTTCCCAGCATGAAGTGATGGGAACATATCCACCTAGTCTACTCATTTTGAATGTATTTTGTTGGAGTGTATTTAGTGTGCTTAGAATTAGCAATTAGCTAGATTTCACAACCCCCCCCCCCCACCTGAACTCACTCCAAATAGTGTGCTGCTAATTAGCAATTAGCTAGATTTCACAACCCCCCCCCCACCTGAACTCACTCCAAATAGTGTGCTGCTAATTAGCAATTAGCTAGATTTCACAACCCCCCCCCCCCACCTGAACTCACTCCAAATAGTGTGCTGCTAATTAGCAATTAGCTAGATTTCACAACCCCCCCCCCCCCACCTGAACTCACTCCAAATAGTGTGCTGCTAATTAGCAATTAGCTAGATTTCACAACCCCCCCACCCCCACCCTCGTTAAAATTTGCTTGAATGTTCTGTGGTGTTGATTTGTCTAAAGCAAATCTATGTTGCACTTTGCAAAATGCATGTGCACTCTACAAGTGCATTTGTTCCAGTGCTTTAGTAAATGAGCAGAAGCTCTGCTGATTTCCATCATCAAATCATATGCAAGCCTCAAAGTGTTTTCATTAATTGCCCTTGCATGTGATTGTGTACTGTTTGCAACATGAATGCCTTTTGACATTACCTCATTTACTGTAAGCTGGTTTGCAACTGCACCTGCAGAGTGCGACAACTGCAGTCTTGTAGCCTTTGTTATCCCTAAATTCCTGCGTGTTGTTAAAGTAATTTTTTTTGGGGATTTCACAACCCCCTAAAATGTAATCAATGTTCTATCAGAGGGGGTGAGCAATCTGATAAGTGTGCCTTTTTCCATATTAGTTATTCCAGAAGAATTAAATTATTGAATGTTATACTGATGCTGGGGAATAATGTTTTTAATTGTCTAATTTTCTTGCAATGTTAGCTTCCAAATTAATTGATTTTTGTTTTCTTGTTTGATTCCCCAGTTTCCTTCAACGCCACAGGAATGGCAGACTGTGGCATCCCATTTTGCAAGCCGTTGGGACTTTCCCAATTGTGGAGGGGCTATAGATGGGAAACATGTCCACATTGTGCCACCACCCCATTCGGGGTCATATTATTTTAATTATAAGGGGTTCCACAGTATTGTTTTAATGGCGGTGGTGTCGGCACACTATGATTTTTTATATGTGGACGTGGGGAAGAATGGCCGGATGTCGGATGGAGGAGTATTTGCCCAGACGGAGTTCTGCCAGCGTCTCCAGAGTGGTGGCCTGGGATTGCCACCTGATGAGGATAACGTGGAAGGACTCCCCTTTGTCTTCATTGCCGATGAAGCCTTCGCTCTGAGCAAGCACCTCATGAGGCCATTCCCCCAAAGAACCCTCACCCCGGAGAGGAGGGTTTTTAATTACCGGCTGGCCAGAGCTAGAAGAGTGGTTGAGAATGCGTTTGGAATTCTGGCCAGCCGGTTCCGCCTGTTTCAAACAGCCATTAATTTGGCGGAATACAAACTTAATTTTATAATTTTATCATGCTGCATTCTGCACAACTTTTTAAATAAGCATTCTGCCAATTATATAGGCACAGTTGGGCCTGAGGCCGGACAAATAGAAGCCAACCTTACAGGCCTGGATACTGTCCGTACTGGCTTGGCCCCCCAAAGTTCCCGTCAGGTTAGACAGCAATATGTTGATTATTTTATGGGTAGGGGGGCCATTGCAATGGGCCAGGATATATAATTTTTTTTACAATAAAAAAAATATTGCTGAAATCTGGCATTATATTTATTGCTTGCCTTTCTTTTGGGCTGTCTCCTAGGTTATGGTCGAGCAGTTGTAGTGCCAACTGTATTAGAATTTTAAAAATGTATAAATAAGCTCCATTGCCACTGTAAACAACTTTTTGACAATTATAACCAAACTGATACTGAGCCTTGAAATAACAAACCACACATTTGTTAAAATCCTATAAAAGGAGATGTTTTTATTAATGGTTGGTATGCATTCAGTTCTGCATTTAGTATAAAATGTTCCGAGACAAAAATATAATGGTATCTTAATGATGTAGCAAAATATAATTATATTGAAATATTTCTACCTAATCCACAAAAAAATATTTTGGGCTTTTGGATTTTCAAAAACAGGCTTTGTTTTTGGAAAATCAAGTTTTGTTTTTTTTTAAAAGCAAGTTTTTTATTTTTTTTTTTTTGTTTTTTAAAATCAATTTTTTTTTTTTTTTGGGTTTTTTAACATTAATTTTCTTAATTTTTTTGGTGTTTTCAAATCAATTTTTTTTACTTTTTTTGGTTTTTTAACATTAATTATTTATTCGATTTTTTGGTGTTTTAAAATCAATTTTTTAATTTTTTTTGGTTTTTTAACATTAATTTTCTTAATTTTTTTGGTGTTTTAAAATCAATTTTTTTTACTTTTTTTGGTTTTTTAACATTAATTATTTATTCGATTTTTTGGTGTTTTAAAATCAATTTTTTAATTTTTTTTGGTTTTTTAACATTAATTTTTTGAATTTTTTTTGGGTTTTTTAAAATCAATTTTTTTTTTTTTTTTGTGTTTTTTAAAATCACTTTTTTTTTTTTTTTTTGTGTTTTTTAAAATCACTTTTTTTTTTTTTTTTGGGTTATTTAAAATCACTTTTTTTTTTTTTTTTTGGGTTTTTTAAAATCACTTTTTTTTTTTTTTTTTGGGTTATTTAAAATCACTTTTTTTTTTTTTTTTTGGGTTTTTTAAAATCACTTTTTTTTTTTTTTTTGGTTGTTTTTTAGAAAATCTATTTTTTTTTTTTTTGTGGATTTTTGACAGCCCTCCTTTTTGACATTAGGTTAAACAGCCATTTATGTTATGCCAAAAAAACAAAGAGAAGGCCCAGAATGGGGTCAGCAAAACAGGAAATGAAGGACATGATTGATGTTTTGGGGTTTAAAAAAGGGCATTTAGATTCGACCCAAAACATCAATCATGTCCTTCATTTCCTGCTGCATACGATCCAGCCTATTACGCATTTGATCCATGTCTTGATTCCAGCCCATTATTTGACCAATTAGACGTTGGGCACTTTCCGAGGTGAAATGGTCACTTCTTGTTGTTCCTAAAGTGGAATGAAACCAAAAAATGTCTTTACAAATATGCACACATACATAGTTTACCTTACCAGAAATAAAGCTGTTGTCTCAGACACTGACCTGGTGGGGTGGCCATGTAGCCTAATTCCTCCACATCCTCGGGGGTGTCACTGTTGCTTGAATGAAGCAGATCCCCTAAAATAGAGTAGACAAATTCAATTAAACAAAAGGCAGCCATGCATAGATTAACGTAAGCTGGTGTGTCAGACACTCACCTGGTGGGGTGCCCATGTCGCCCACCTCTCCTTCCTCCACATCGTCAATGGGACTTGGACTGATTGCCCAATCCTGTTTTGCTTGGGGTGGACTGTGTTCTTTTGGTTGGCTGAGTGATTTTTCCCCTATGTGAAACAAAAAATGAGTAATCTAATTAGCACACAGATATTTTAGGACATAATAATTTTCCAACATTTGTAGTGAAGTGGTTTGTGTAGAGTTCCTATTTTAGTTCAATATTTAAAATTATAAAGACATACCGGATAGATAGATATCAATATCTCAAAATATAGTTAATAATCTTTTGATCTCTCTCTATATCTGTAACAAAATCTCTAAATATCTAACTAAATGTAAATCCAAAAAATTAAGAGAATTTCAAATAGATATATAATATATATATATATATATATATATATATATATATATATATATATATATATATATATATATATAGATATATATATATATATATATTTATATTTTTATATATTTATATTTATATTTTTATATATTTATTTTTATATATTTATATTTTTATATATTTATATTTTTATATATTTATATTTATATTTTTATATATTTATATTTTTATATATTTATATTTATATTTTTATATATTTATATTTTTATATATTTATATTTATATTTTTATATATTTATATTTATATTTTTATATATTTATATTTATATATTTAGATATAGATATAGATATATATATATATATATATAGATATAGATATATATATATATAGATTATATATATCTATATCTATATCTATATCTATATATATATATATATATATATATATTAGATATAGATATATATATATATATATATATATATATATATAGATAGATATATATATATATATAGATATATATATATATATATATATATATAGATATAGATAGATAGATAGATAGATAGATAGATAGATAGATAGATAGATAGATAGATAGATAGATAGATAGATAGATAGATAGATAGATAGATAGATAGATAGATAGATATAGATATGGATATGTAACGAGGTTTCTTCAAAGATCGTTTAGAACGATGAACAAAAATCGTATAGAAAGGAAAAGCACATGGAGCAGTATACAAGGTAATAAACACAAGAGAAAAACACGACAAGTACTTACTTTTTTTAAGAACTTTCCGGATACGTCGGTATTGATCCGGCTCCCTGATTTTCAGGTCAGACCATCTTTTGCGCAATTGATCCTTGGAGCGCTGGACCCCAAATGATGCCTGCAAAGTGTCCACGACCTTTGCCATGATTTTGGCCTTGCGCAAATTTGGCCGTGCGTACGGCCCATAATTGCCATCATAGTCGTCTTTGCGAAGAATGGCCACCATCTCCACCATCTCTTTGAAACTCATATTAGAGGCCTTAAATCTAGGCCTCACAGATTTGGTTGACGTTCCAGACGTTCCAGCCTGCGGGCTGTCTCCACTACCTGAGGTCGTCAACATTTCAGGTGTCTCCGCCATTCTTTAACTCCACTACGCGCCGTAACAAAAAAGGGGCGGAGAACATGAGTTCATTTCGAACGTCAGGGGCGGGCGACGCAGGCGGAGTTTCACACATGCGTAGTGTATAAAGGAGGGCCTTTCGCGCGTGTCGTACGTACGTTCTGTGCGTCAAATTAGGGGGCGGAGAACATGAGTTCATTTCGAACGTCAGGGGCGGGCGACGCAGGCGGAGTTTCACACATGCGTAGTGTATAAAGGAGGGCCTTTCGCGCGTGTCGTACGTACGTTCTGTGCGTCAAATTAGGGGGCGGAGAACATGAGTTCATTTCGAACGTCAGGGGCGGGCGACGCAGGCGGAGTTTCACACATGCGTAGTGTATAAAGGAGGGCCTTTCGCGCGTGTCGTACGTACGTTCTGTGCGTAGGTGATAGTGGACCAGGACGTTCCAAAACGAAGGTAATTTGAGATATATATTTTTTGGGGGGGGGGTTTATGGTCATGACTTTGTAGCAAGCGGCCTATATGGCTTGATAGATTGATGAGGCCTACATAGGGAGAAGATGATGAGGGGTTAGCAGAAACATATAATAAGTTTTTTTGGTCTTGTGACTTTCTCTTTTCCAGATATAATGAATCCCCTATTGAAGGATCCAGAGTTCCTTACTTCTTTTATTTCAAAGTATCGAGAGATGAGGAATTTGTGGGAGGTGAAACACCCTCAGTATTATAACAAGCATGTGAGGAAGTCAACGCTGGAGAGACTTCTGTCCTTTGTCCAGGAGACCATCCCTGGAGCAACAATGGAGACAGTGTACAAGAAAATTGGGGTCTTGAGGAACATGTATAAAAGGGAGCATAGGAAGATCCAGGAATCAAGGAGATCAGGAGCATCAGCAGATGATGTTTATGTACCCAGGCTGTGGTACTACAAACAACTCCGTTTTCTTGATGACCAGAATGAAGCCAGGGCATCACTTTCAACCCTTCCCTCCACCCTTCCCTCCACCCTTCCCTCCACCCCAGCAGAGGCTGATGAGGAGCAAGCTGGGTCTTCCATCCTGGATGAACCGGATATGACCATCTGGAGTCAGGTAAATTATTTTAACAAAGATTTACTGTACTAATATTAATGATGTTAACTGGATGTTATAATTGTCTCAAATAATTTAGCACTCCAAATTGTGTATACATATCAAATGATAGTAGTGACTAAATATGTTTGGCACCTGCTTGAAATAATTAGGGTGTCTGATTAGACTCTTTTATTAAAGAGATGTATTCACATTGAATTTGCTAGTCATGAGAAGCAAACTGTGTGTCATTGATGAACCCAAAAAAAGAAACTAAAACTATTGTCCTTTTTTTATACACAGGATGAGTCCATCCAGGAGGAATGTGGGGAAAGTGGCAGGCAGGAGGAGACCGGGCCCATGGACAGCCTGGAGGAGGCCGGATTCACCATCATCCTGGAGGAGGCTGGGCCCAGTGTCAGGCAGGAGGTGGCTGCTCCCAGTGAGGTGGCTGGGCCAAGTGAGGTGGCTGGGCCAAGTGAGGTGGCTGGGCCAAGTGAGGTGGCTGGGCCAAGTGAGGTGGCTGGGCCCAGTAGGAGCCTCACCCAATCCCAAGTGCCTCCCCTCCACCTTCCCAAAAAAAGGGCCAGGAAGGGGATGGTCACACAGGACGCGTCCCTGCGCCTCATGCAACAGGCCACCCGTTTTTTAACAAGCCCCCCCGAAGCGGAAGAAGCCTATGGCTGCTACTTAGCCAGCAGGCTTCTTCAGATGGATTGGGAGCAGCGCCTCATTTGTGAGCGCCTATTTGGGGAAACAATCCATAAGGGGCTGCAGGGCACGCTAACCAAAAACACCCAACTACATGAGGCAGCCCCCCCCCCTCCTCCTCCTCCTCCTCCTCCTCCTCCTCCTCCTCCTGCCACAACTGAAACACCAGAGCCACAGCCTCAAAAGAAGGCTACAGGGAAGGCTACAGGGAAGGCTGCAGGGAAGGCTGCAGGGAAGGCTGCAGGGCAGCGTGGAGGAAAGGCTGCAGGGAAGAGAAGAAAGTGATGACCTGGGTTCAGTCTGGTCTGACAGAAGACGCAGGCTGTTGTAGTACCACAGTCTGGGGACATCTAGATCATCTGCTGGTGCTGTTGATCTCTGGGATTCTTGGACCAGATTGTGCTCCCTCTTATATGGACTCCTCAAGATCCCAATTTTCTTGTACACCGACTTTTTCCAGCGTTGACTTCCTCTTTATTTTATTTTGACCATGAATAAATGGATCTTTTTTGAGTTTAGCAAAAGACTTTTATGTGTTTTCTTTTAAATCATTGATTTTACACACAATGTTAAATTAACAAGGGACAACAATCTCATTGAGTTTTAAAAAAACACACCAAAAATACATTACTAATGTTAAGAATGTTCAAGTGGTAAGTCTTGAAAAAAAAATATATACATAAACAAAAACGGTGCTTTGGGTTAACTTTATCTAAAAATTAAAAAATAATCACTAGAAAAAAAATAAAAAAGAATAATGGGTTCTTTGTGGTAACTTTACAAACCTAAAAAAAAAAAAAAATAAAAGGGAAAAAGTATTATTAGTATGGAAACATTGTTTATAAAAAGCATACTATATCATTCATGAGATCAAAGAGAAAAAGAATTCAGAAATCAGTTTGGGAGAACTCTGATTATGAACAGCAAAACACCTTCGTTCTTTAGAGCATTCGTAAAGAAGAAATAAAATGCGCTGCATTCAACGATCACAGATTTTGCAGCGTGATGAATGTGCTACCTACAATACGAACACTAGTTTTACTAGACCGAGTGCTTCCGTTTAGTTTTTGCTTATGAGCATGCGTCGTTTTTTTGTCCGTAGGACTAGCATACAGACGAGCGGACTTCGGGGTCCGTCGTAGTTACGACGTAAAGATTTGAAGCATGTTTCAAATCTAAAGTACGTCGGATTTGAGGCTAAAAAAGTACGTTGAAAGTCCGAAGCAGCCCACACACGATCGGATTACCAGCCAGCTTTAGTCCGTCAGCGTCCGTTGGACTTTTGTAGACGAAAAGTCCGACCGTGTGTACGCGGCATAAGATTTAGATTTTTCTGGCACTCTTCATCACTCTTGGTAACAATGGTCATCAGGACAAATAAAGTTAAATCTACAAAGCAGGGACACCAACAGCAATAAAAACTTGACAAGGGAAACTAAAATGCTTTGACTATACATACACTTTAATGTCAAATACTTCTTCATAATAGTTGGTACAGAACTCATAAAGACCTTTGTATACACAAGTATTCAGCAGATTATGCATGAAGGGAAAGGGATAAAGAACAGACATGTGCAAATCCAAGGTTAAAAGGGCTTCAGTATTTAAATGGCTTGTGTGATAAAGAGGAGACAGGGTGGCTTCTTGAATAGGAGATCAACATGTTCCAATTGTTTATGTAAGCCCTTTTTCATGTGTCAACATTCATGTTCGTGTATTTTTTTTTTAAGCTGCATTTTTATTTATGTGAAAGATAGAGTAATCAGAAAATCCAGAATGCACACGTAAGGAAACACTCAAGAGGGTTGACATAGCAATGTTCATGGAATGAAAACAGTACAGAGCTTACTTACAACAGTCAATGATGTATACAAGCATCAGGGTCAGATAACTAAACACGAATCATGGGCATGACCACCTAAAAATATTCAGCGTTCCAAACTCTGAGTAGTATGTATAATACCTACGACAAGGATGTGTGCATTCTGTACTTGGCAACATTTAAAAACTGGGGATTTAAATACCTCCAATGGTATAATAAAAGAAACCAGTGAGCGATAAAACAGTAATGCCCCGTACACACGGTCGGACATTGATTGGACATTCCGACAACAAAATCCATGGATTTTTTCTGACGGATGTTGGCTCAAACTTGTCTTGCATACACACGGTCACACAAAGTTGTCGGAAAATCCAATTGTTCTGAACGCGGTGGCGTAAAACACGTACGTTGGGACTATAAATGGGGCAGTAGCCAATAGCTTTCGTCTCTTAATTTATTCTGAGCATGCGTGGCGCTTTGTGCGTCGGATTTACACACGATCGGAATTTCCGACAGCGGATTTTGTTGCCGGAAAATTTTATAGCAAGCTCTCAAACTTTGTGTGTCGGAAATTCCTATGGAAAATGTTTGATGGAGCTCACACACGGTCGGAATTTCCGACAACAAGGTCCTATCACACATTTTCCATCGGAAAATCCTATCGTGTGTACAGGGCATAAGGAGGAAAAAGAGAAAGGAAAAAAAATAAAAGAAGGGAACGAGTGGAGGGGTTCTCATGACAAGGATAGCCACCTGACAGCCGCCTTCACCAAACCAGACAGTCGATCCCAATCTCCTTACCTAGAGTTCCAGGTGACAAATGTATCCTATGGTTCTCATGTCTTCTTAAAAGCAGGTATAGAGTTGTTGGGGCTGGCTGTAAGATATTCCAAGGTTCGGACATCATTTATCAAAGTAAAAAAGATCTATTTTATAAGATGGGGAGACATGCTTAGTGCTCCAACAGTGATCCCCCACCTCCAGCACACACTTATTGGTCTTTTCCCAGTGAGACCCCAACATACAGATTTGTCTTCACTTTGTGAAATCCCACCAACTACATACAGACTGATCTTTCCCACATGACATCCCACCCTAAGCTCACAAATTGGTCTATACCCAGTAGAATCTCCCTCAGACCCCCTCCCCCCCAAACATGCAGACTGACCTATTTACACTGACATTCCACCTCCAACACACACATTGGTCTTTACCCATTTTCTTTTACAGCACAGCCAATCTCCAGAGGTTCCTCACTGTGCAGTACCCACAATTCACTTCACAAATTGCATGTTGAACAGTGCCGAGGTCTTCCCCATATACATTGCTCACTCATTATTCACCCAGAATACAAAAGCCAAAGGTTCAGCAGTAGACATGTGCAGTTCGTTTCATTAGGAACTAAAATTCGGACAAAATTTGCGTGATTCGGAGATTCAGATGTATCTGAATCTCCAAATCACAATAGTAACAAATTTCAACTAATCTGAAATAAATTATACCGAAAACAACTAATTCATTAATTTCATTTGGATGACATGATGGAATGGTTTGGGCCTTTTGTTAATGTTTGAAGCATCTGAAATAACGTAATGACATAAAGAATGATCCAAATTAATTTGGATCCATTCGTTTTAATTCTAGTGAGCATAGCATGAATATTTTAAAGTGGAGTTCCACCCCAAAAAAAAAATTAGTAATGTGCTTAAAAAAAAAAACATTTGGAGAAATTTTTTTTTCTTACTTACCTCTAAATGCCTGTTGCTAGGAGGTCCCTCGTAGTCTGCCTCCTTCGGTGCCTGGGCTCCTGACGTCACTTCCCTAGGCACAGGAAGCGAGATCGCCTCTCCCCCCTCCCTCTTGTCAATCTTCTGGGACACGTGACCTGTCCCAGATGATTGCTGGCCCGTGACGGCGCGGCTCGCGCATGCGCAGTGGGTGCCCAGCTGTGAAGCCACAGCCGGGCTCCCACAGTTAAAATGCCGGTGCCGCAGAGTGGAGGGGGGGACGAGCTGGACCCTGGGACAGGTAAGTGTCTGATTAAAAGTAGGCAGCTGCAGCATTTGTATTTTAAATGGAAACACAGGTTTAATAAGATTCTTTTTGTATTGTAGTTGAACTTGAGAAACCATTCATTTAATTTATACGTGTGCAGCCCCGCAAACAAAGTCAGCTGGGAATGGGGAAATTAATTCAAATTAATAACTAAAAAAATGAATAAGTATTAACTTGAATTAATGTGTTTTATTTGGATAAGAGCAGTGTGGTAGTCTAGGACTCTTGGAAAATGAGCTGATTCTTTTTGCATTTACATTCTTCATTATTATAGAAAATCTATTACCTTTGAAATGGAAAAATATTGCAATAAATACAGTAAGGTATAAAAGTGAAATAAGATGATTCTACATCCCAGATAGCAAGGATAACTTGCCATAAATTTGTGGCAGTGTTGAACTGTAAGTCTTGAAAACTTTCTGCACACTTTTTTTTTTTTTATTTCTTTTCATTTTTACAAAAGCTTGGCTCAAGCGATGACTTTCAATAGATCGCAGCGAGGTAGCTGCTCTGCTACGCACGAAACCATGACCCAGAATCTACGAATGATTTAGCACTGGGTTCTCAACGAACATGCGATGCGCTCCGGGAGAGAGGCGGCCCGCTTCCGTCCGCGCTCCGGTCCCAAGGCGAGCAGCACTAGTCGCCGGCCCCCGCCCCGGCAAAGGGGTGGTGGAGGCCGGCTATCCCAGGCCAACCTGGGCTCCGCGGCACTGCGGTATCGTCACCTTTAGGGGGGATTCTGACTTAGAGGAACTTTCTGCACACTTGAAGCACAAGTCCTAGTTGACACTTTTCCAATTTGTAGCAAATTTGTGTGGCAAGTCTCTAGCAAGAGCAAAGTTGCATTATTGAGTCTACAGCAAGAGATCTGCAAGTCTACAGCATGGAAATTCAGCCACAGTGACCCCTGTGGCGGGATGACTGATGCACAAAATAACTGAACCAGAACTTGCAGTAGACTTGCAGAATGTTTGCAAAGAAAGTTGATCTGAAATCATGCAATGTGGACTTGCTGCAATTGTGAAACAAACTTGTGAAGCCTGGCAAGTCTAGCACCAGCTTAGCAAGTCATTTTCAAACTTGCAGCACAATTGCTTGCTATCTGTGATATTGTGTTTGGATTTGGAGGTGTTTTCATCAGAATCTCAGAATCATAACATAACGAATGAATCCAAAATGAATTATGTTCCAGATGTTACTTGCACTCAATATTGTCCAATCAGCTCATTCCATTTCTCTTTGTGGGTTTTATTGGCTAGTAGGGATGACTCAAAGTGCATAAGTAATCTGAAATAACAAATTAACACGTTAAAACAAATATAGCAAATCTTCCGAAATAACAAAAGAATAACAGAACTTTCGAAAATACGGTTCGAAACAACGAATATAAACTCTCCTGAAATAAAGAAAACATTTCGAAAACGAATCATTCTAACATAACAAATGTTGAAACAAAATTATTTACTTAACGAATGAAACCGAAGTGAAATGAAACACATTTTTCCATCGTGCACATCTCTATTCAGCAGCATCTTCCCTCTCTGCAAATGGAATACTCATTATTTTTCAGTAGAGGAATTTTAATTTCTTTCGATTTACCTCACCCTAACCTTTCAGTGTGCATCCACTGACTATCCAAAGACAAAGGGGTAACTTCTTTTATTTTTGGAATTTGTGATGGATTGATACATGTAAGTCTCAATCCATCTATCCATGGATTGAGACATGAAGTTTGAGATAAATCTTATATACAGTATTAGGTCTAATATTAGGCTGTATCTGTGCTGTAAATGAGCGGTTGGCTATATAGACATAAAAGAAAGATGTACCTGAATCAACCACTAAATTTGAAAATAAGCCCCCTATTTTTAGGATTCATAATGGAATGAGACATGTAATATTTTCTTTTCCAAGAAGGTATTTCTGTGCTTTGCACTGGTTCCGTGGGGGCTTTTTGGTTTCCTTTGTTCCCTCCTGCCATAATCTGTCAGGTTATACTTTTTTTGTTGGTCCACAAGCCCTACTCCATAGAACCATTGATTCCATGCATTGCACTGATAATGGCCAACAAACCTGAAGCAGATGTATGAAGCTTGGTATAAATAGCTCTATATTAATAAGAGCAGCAGTTCTGGATGTACAGTTGGCCAAAGAGGCACAGAAGATAATTCACTTATTTTTGGCCTTTTAATAGAATGAGACATGTAAATACCTCCTGTATTAGGGCTTATGTACAATGGTGTTGTCTTTTTGTGTCGTGACGCACATCAAACACAGGTCAGCAAACTACCATTGACTTCATGATAGTTCGATGTGCATTGCACCATGTTTCTTTGGACTCAGCATGTCCTATTGAGGTACATTGGAGTAGCAGGGAAATGAGGTCAGATGCTGCCTTTTTAGTCAAAGGCTTCATATGTTTTCCATTTAAAAGCATGTATACATTGAAACAGATCCATTTGAGAGGAAGACCCACCAGTTTGACCCCCTAAGAAGGCTCTGCTGTGTTTTCCACCAGTTCATTGGAGAGCTTTTTGGTTCATTTTGGCCCTTACTACTATCACCTACTGGGTTATAATTTTTGTTTGTCCCCAAGTAGAAACCATTGTTTCTTCGCAATTAGTTGATGGTGGCCAAAAATGTTTTGCATGACTCCGCCCACTATCCTAAAATGAGGAGAAAAAAAAATCTGGTTATTTTTGGAATTTTCTGCAAATTCTGTCTTTGAGGTTTTTCTCTGTTGGTTGCACTAAGTACTTGACAGTTCTGCTGTCACTAGTAGCTGTATCACTGTATCCAAATCTATCACATAATCACATCAGTCACTATTCAGAACTGTCATGTCAGATAGACTAAAGTCACTTAATACAATATGAAATATACTAAACGTCTCACCTGATAAAATCCCACAACTGTCACCATAACTAATGTCACTGTATATAATCTGTCACCGGCCAGTGTAAGTATTCCTGTTTGGCCACAGGAGGTCAGGCACCAATTACTCCACCAATTACTCCAGGGACACCTAAGAGTTCTTATAAGACTTGTTTAGGCACTTGGTTAGATTTGTTTTTATCCATTTATGGCTCTTCTATACTTTTCATGAATTGCTAGGACTTCCTAGACTTTCTGAGACCTCCATTGGATGGTCCATTGATTATCTTCTGATTTCACATTTCATATGTATCAGATATTTACCGTGCTTGTTCACTTCTGTGCTGCATACACAAAAAAGAAGTTAAAGCCTTTTAAACACTTTCAATAGCTGATTTAATCACTTACTAAGTATGCAGCTTTTAATTCTTACCTAAGTTCCAGTTTAATAAAAAATTGGAAAGAGTGGGGCAGCCGGATTTTCTTGGTACCGTCAAAGGACATTACAAGGTTTGTTAAAATCAATCAATTTTATTTGCAAACAAGTTACAATATATAAAAACAGTCCAACAGGACAAAGGAGTACAAACAAATCCCTCTTGACGGTTCCTTCACTGCCACCAAGGGAGCCACCAGAGGGTTTTTTTTGGTTGGTATAGGCTTTCAGACTCCCAACATGTTTTGCGGTTGCCTGCTTCTTCAGGAGTATATATATTTGAGCAGGGACTATCGTTTTCTCTCCCTACACTTTGTGCATCATTGGAAACAGACAACCCTCTCCTTCCTTATCCATGCTAATAGACTGGTTGGAGACAGCACTGTCCATTGTTAATTCTTACCTATGAAGACTAGAGGTTCAAGAAAGCAGCACAGGGAGCAGGAGCCTGAAAGTTGTGAAACAATAAGGCAGGTGCATAACCACAGGGGTCGCAGGGGTCGCAATTGTGACCCATCCCCATGCTTCATTGGGTCCAAACATCTCCCCTGTACACCTGGATAGGAGTGGGGGCAGGGCCAACATATAGAGGAACTGATCCCCTCCATTTTCCACCCACAGCTGCTGAAAGTCTGCAACGGCTGCAGGAGGAACATGGAGGGGATGGGTTCCTCTATATGCTGCCCCTCCTGTCCAGCTTCCTCTTATTTCTGCTGCCCCTGGGTCTCTGTGTTCTCCCCTGACCCCCCCCCTCATCCCCTCACCTCTATTGCCCCAGCTGCTGCAGGGGATGTGTCAGGATGGAGAGCAGGAAAGAGGCTGGTAAATGTCATTTACTGGGCCCTTCCTTTTCTGGATGGACACAGTGAGTGATTAGTACTGTCCATTTATAACAAAAACATAGTAAATGTGTTTACTATGCTTAAGTTTTTGAATGAACAGGAAGCTCTGTAAAGAGCTACAATGGGGAGGGAAATTATTCAGACCCCCTTAAATTTTTCACTCTTTGTTATATTGCAGCCATTTGCTAAAATCATTTAAGTTCTTTTTTTTCCTCATTAATGTACACACAGCACCCCCTATTGACAGAAAAACACAGAATTGTTGACATTTTTGCAGATTTAAAAAAAAGAAAAACTGAAATATCACATGGTCCTAAGTATTCAGACCCTTTGCTCAGTATTTATTAGAAGCACCATTTTGATCTAATACAGCCATGAGTCTTTTTGGGAAAGATGCAACAAGTTTTTCACACCTGGATTTGGGGATCCTCTGCCATTCCTCCTTGCAGATCCTCTCCAGTTCTGTCAGGTTGGATGTTAAACGTTGGTGGACAGCCATTTTTAGGTCTCTCTAGAGATGCTCAATTGGGTTTAAGTCAGGGCTCTGGCTGGGCCATTCAAGAACAGTCACAGAGTTGTTGTGAAGCCACTCCTTTGTTATTTTAGCTGTGTGCTTAGGGTCATTGTCTTGTTGGAATGTAAATCTTCGGCCCAGTCTGAGGTCCTGAGCACTCTGGAGAAGGTTTTCGTCCAGGATATCCCTGTACTTGACCGCATTCATCTTTCCCTCGATTGAAACCAGTCGTCCTGGCCCTACAGCTGAAAAACTCCCCCACAGCATGATGCTGCCACCACCATGCTTCACTGTTGGGATTGTATTGGACAGGTGATGAGCAGTGCCTGGTTTTCTCCACACATAGCGCTTAGAATTAAGGCCAAAAAGTTCTATCTTGGTCTCATCAGACCAGAGAATCTTATTTCTCACCATCTTGGAGACCTTCAGGTGTTTTTTAGCAAACTCCATGCGGGCTTTAATGTGTCTTGCACTAAGGAGAGGCTTCTGTCGGGCCACTCTGCCATATAGCCCCGACTGGTGGAGGGCTGCAGTGATGGTTGACTTTCTACAACTTTCTCCCATCTCCCGACTGCATCTCTGGAGCTCAGCCACAGTGATCTTTGGGTTCTTCTTTACCTCTCTCACCAAGGCTCTTCTCCCCAGATAGCTCAGTTTTGCCGGACGGCCAGCTCTAGGAAGGGTTCTGGTCATCCCAAATGTCTTCCATTTAAGGATTATGGAGGCCACTGTGCTCTTAGGAACCTTAAGTGCAGCAGAATTTTTTGTAACCTTGGCCAGATCTGTGCCTTGCCACAATTCTGTCTCTGAGCTCTTTAGGCAGTTACTTTGACCTCATGATTCTCATTTGCTTTGACATGCACTGTGAGCTGTAAGGTCTTATATAGACAGGTGTGTGGCTTTCCTAATCAAGTCTAATCAGTATAATCAAACACAGCTGGACTCAAATGAAGGTGTAGAACCATCTCAAAGATGATCAGAAGAAATGGACAGCACCTGAGTTAAATATATGAGTGTCACAGCAAAGGGTCTGAATACTTAGGACCATGTGATATTTCAGTTTTTCTTTTTTAATAAATCTGCAAAAATGTCAACAATTCTGTGTTTTTCTGTCAATATGGGGTGCTGTGTGTACATTAATGAGGAAAAAAAAATAACTTAAATGATTTTAGCAAATGGCTGCAATATAACAAAGAGTGAAAAATTTAAGGGGGTCTGAATACTTTCTGTCCCCACTGTATATCTGTCTATTCATTTAGTGCAGCTGAGGCTGCAGAGGTGGAGATTAATCTCCTTGCACTGTCTCAATGGTGAAACATCCGGGGGTTCTGCTTAGACCCCTGATAATTCAACAAAGCCCACTAACAGGGCTCCTAAAAAAAAGTTTAATAAAATGAAAAAATAAATAAATAAAAATAAAAAAACAAGTGAAACCAGGGTTGCAGCGGGTGCCAGCAGGGTGCCACCACGTGCCACCAGGATCATAGGGAGGGGCCTCAGGCTCGGGGGGAAGGGCCCCGGCCGGGGGTCAGTGCTGCCCTTCATAGTTTCTTGCATCAGGGCCCTGAAGGTTCTAGTTACACCTCTGCAATGAGAGTTTTATACTACTTTAAATGTCTTACAAGAAACATTTCACCTGCAAAAAATTAAAACATTATTGAACAGGCACATTCGCTAGTTGTCCTGATTACCAAGCCTGTATGCTACTAATGTTTTATACAGACATTGTCTATGCATTTTTATCAGTCAGACAGATTGGGGGCATTAGTACATTCCCATCTTTTGGCAATGTTAAAGGAGTTGTAAAGGCAGAAGGTTTTTTATCTTAATGCATTCTATGCATCAAGATAAAAAAACCTTTTCTGTGTAGCAACCCCCCAGCACACTCTAATTACTTGCCTGAGCCCCATCTCTCTCCAGCGATGTCCATGAGTGTCTAATCCGTCCGGGACACTCCTCCTGAGTGGCTGAGACACAGCAGAGGCGCCATTGGCTCCCGCGGCTGTCAATCAAAGTCATCAATCCAATCTGGGAAGAGAGGGGGCAGGGCCGGGTGGGGGCTCTGGGTCTGAATGGATATATGCAGCTCTGACTCGGCGTGGGTGCCCCCATAGAGAGCTGCTGGCTGTGGGGGCACTCGATAGGAGGGAGGGGCCAGGAGCAGCAAAGAGGGACCCGAGAAGAGGAGTACCCGAGCTGCACAGAGCCAGTAAGCATAACATGTTTGTTGTTTATTTATTTTTTTTAACAAGACTTTACAATTACATTAACTCTGGAGGCAAAGAGCATGTACATAAGTAGGGGAGGGGGCCATTGCAATGTTCAAAGTAAGGAGAACAAATCTGGTGGCATCTGTAAGGAAGAAGCTTATGAGAAGGCTTTTGAGAAGTTTTAAAAAATTGAGTTCCAAAAGTTTATGTTCTTGGAAGACCAAAAGCTGCCTGTTTTTATTTTTTTTTAAAAAACAACCGCTTATTCACAGTGAGCATATAATTGGGTTATTTTTGCCACATTTAACTAAAATTCATTTTTTTTGGAAACTTGTGTACGTTTTTTACGCAAGCCTACTGTTCCATATTTTGATCATTGTATATTGAGTTTTGCAAATTATCCCTCAATCGGCTATCTATCTGTCAACTATAAAAAGTCAAACTAGACCAGAAAGTACATGGACAATTATAGAGGGAAAGAGAATCATCTATGGGGCTTTGGGATTATATGGGAATGTTTTAAAGTAAGTTTTAGCTGGTATAAATAAAATAATGTTTTATATCTTCTGAAACCTGTGGTAGTATTTAAGCAATATACATTGTGACTATTGTATATGAATACATGATGGGAGGTGTACAAGGTGTATCAAATTCTATTCATCAATAGTTTATCTGTAACATACACCCTCGCATTCTTGGCAAGTATTATTTTATTTTTCCTAGAAGTGGTAGTTAAACAAAACCTTATATTATAAGATCTGTTGGAAATCTAGATAGCTGCCTAAAAACTATATAAAAGACAAAATAACCGGAAAGTAAACAGACAAATATATAGAAGGAAGGGGAATGATCTGTGGGGAGTTGGGATTATATTAGAATTTGCTAAGTATGTTTTAATTGGTGTAAACAAGAGAATGTTTTATATCTTCTGGAAACCTGGCTGGAAGTAACCAAGCAATATACAATGTGACTATTGTTGTATATGAATAAATGCTGGGAGGTGGCAAGAGTACAAGGTGTATCCAATGGTATTCATCAACAGTTTAACTGTAACATACACCCTCGCACTCACTGCAGGAATTGTTTTCTTCTTCCTAGAAGCAGTGAGAACAAAAGTCTTTATTTAGAAATTTATTGGTAGTAGTGGCAAAATAATTTTCACTAGCTCAGGAAAAATCACTGACAAAATGGAAAATGCCAATATTTCACTTGTCACTCCAGAAAAGATCAGGCCCCTCACTCCACAATCACTTCTCAGGTGTTGACTTGGCATGTCTCCACCAAAGCAATCAATTGTACCACTAACAGGGATGCCACACACAGGGTATTCTTCCTTTAATAAAATACCCAGCAGGAACAAGTTCTATTCTGACATGTTTTGTGTTAGGCACAGCACTATCTCAAAGAAAGTACTGTGTCTAGGGTGAAATATGTCACAAAAGGATTTGTTCCTGTTGTCTTTTTTAATAAAGGAAGACTTTTTTTTGCATATCGGTGTTTGGCATTCCTGTTCCTGGTACAATACAATAAGAAAAAAAATGGGAAGACCACAAGGAGATTTATTTCCTTAATTAAAAATATTATTGTGTAACAGGATTTAATAACCTTAAAGGAGAGAAAGAGAGATGATTTAATTCCCTTAAAGAGAGAGAAGAAGAAGTAAGGAGGAAGAGGGATAGAGAATTGATTATATTAATTAATAAGGTAAATGGTTAACAGAAAAAAGTTAGGGCTATGGCTGCATATGATTTATTGAAAATAACATGCAATTATGGGTTCACACGATTGTGAATTTGCAATAGCAGGAGATTTTGACTGGCTCTCTATGGAGCCAGTTCACATATCTCTGCAGCAGGTCCGGTGCGTTTTGCACAAAAATGCTTTGCGTCTTTTGGTCCATTTCAGGTCCGAATTCAGCCTAAAATTCGGGCTGAAATCGGACCTGAAACTGTGAACCATGACGCACCGGACTCCTGCTGTGAGCCGCATGCGGTTCATATGTGAACCCAGCCTTAAGGAGGACATGGTTCCAAGTGATTTGAAAATCCAGGTCTTCCCAAGTACTGGAGATATAATATCAGAATTTAAATCAAAATGGGAAAATAATTTGGAATAATGTGTGAGATTAATCTTGATACAATTAAAGGAATTAGATGATCGCAAAATTATAATATTGCAATAAGATCTGGGGAAAAAAGGCCTGTGGGCTATTGCCCTTTGATGTAAAATTATTACTTGAGCTAACATAAATTGAGATAAAAAAAAAAATCAAAAACGAAAGATCTAATGGAAACAAAGAATAACACACAGCGACAAAGTGCACTAGAAGAATGAACGTGCATACAGCTGGAATAATCAAAATCAATGCATACATTTATTGAGGTTAGCATTTATAATGTAACATTCATGTGCTAAAGGTTAATAATGCGTATGGTATCTGCATCCAAAGAATTCTATATATAAAAAATTGTGGTTTAAGCAGACTAATAAGCAATTTATTTTCTGGGAAGCCAAACACAGTCAGGCAATTAACATTTTCGAAAGCAGTCCAGCAATGGCAGCACTCATACTTTTCTAATATTGGTGGCTTTAAGCATTTTTATGGGTTAGGGTTGCATTGCCTTTAAATAAGGTCTAACATGGATTAAAGTATACCTGGAAATTGTGGCTCTCTGGTTGACTCAACAGTATATAGTTATTTAGTAGTGAGCTTTCATTGCTGCTGCAACTCCTTGTTAGGTACCCCACGTTTTTGTGAAACTTAGCCCATTTTCAAATGGACACAGAAAGAGAAATTATACTTGTTTTGTATCAATGGGATTGTTTGGTGATTATGTAGATGCGTGTGGTAAAAAAACATTTTCAAATTTTTTTTTTATATATACAGTATACATACAGCACTACTCCCGCAGGAGCCGCTAGTAACTGGTTCTCCTACTCCTGCACAGCCATGCAACACACATTCTCTACTTACATCCAAACACAAGAAGTCAGTCCCTTGGCCTTGTTTTTATGTTTATTAGGGGTAACAATATGGATGGGGTGAAGGGATATATGGGATGCCCAACTTGACTCAAAGGACTAAAACCAGGGACAACAGACTCTGGCAGTCTCTTAAGATAAAAATGCAAAAGCCCTTAAGGACTAGGAAATTTTAGTCCCTTAAAAAGCAGCGCAAAGTGTTGTTAGTTGCGCACATGAGTATCCCCAACTCTACTACTGACTGCATGAACTACCAGCCCACCTGGCTGCTTCTTCACCAGCTCACTCAGCTGCTACCAAAGATCTCCCAGGGCAAGGGAAAGGACAGATTTAAGAACAACGCTGTCTTCCAGAAAGGCTTGCTACATGTGGCAGTCTTTCTCCTTGTAAGTCCCGACTGTGCTGATGTACTCAAACTGTCCTCCTTGCTCCCTGCTGCTTTTTAGATAAGATCCCTTTTAAACTTCACTGCTGTTAGGATCCTCCCGAGACAGAGTCTTTCCCACCCCGCCCCCCGGCAGGGCCACTGACAGTCTCCTCAGCACCTCATCTTCCACCGACTCCCCTGCTGGCATGACTCATCCATATTTAAGGGCTGGCTCAGCCACCATGCCAGGTCCACTGCCTAAAGTATTGGCCAAGTTCCCCTAAGTATGCAGATCAACCCTCCTGGCATCCACTTACTAACTTATAGAAGTTTCTCATAACTTACAGAATCAGGGGGAGGCACCAGAGACCTTCCTGTATGAGTTATCCAGCCTGACCTTCAATAAACTTATGACCCAGATTCAAGACTCATTTTACCATGAGCCAGTAAATTTGCCTGCACTATTCTAGTAGCATGGTGGTGCTACATACAGTAATTACAAGTATGGATAATCTACTGTATTTCTTCACGAATATAATAAAAATAACAACAATAACTTAAAATTGTTTGCTTTTTATTTATCTCATTCACAGAATGTTTGCCAGACTCTTTGGTGTTCAGTAAAAAATTCATGCCGCTCCAAGCTTGATGCCACAGCAGATGGGACCAGATGTGGAGATAATAAGGTGAATTTTATATCATATTATTTAAAGATAAAAAAGTGAGTGTGTGAGTGTGACCCCCCCGACAACCCCCCTCCCCCCAGGCATATGAACTGTGAATTGACTTGCACGATCTTGCTTTTAAAAGGTTTATATTTGCTCCGTGCTTAGCTTTAGTTTTTTGTCTGAGTCTTAGGGCTCTATTTAGAATGGAGAGCTCTCCATTACATTGCGTTTTGTTATGCATTCTTATGAATGGGATGGGCTGTGTCTTTAAGTCCTGACTCTCAAGCTGAAGAGATAAACTCAAAGTAGAAGGAAAGAAGAAGTATAGGAAGGTCAGCCAACAAAACATAAGAAACTACTATTATGCGTCTTTAACCACTTCAATACCAGGCACTTAGGCACCTTCCCGCCCAGCCCAATTTTCACCTTTCAGCGCTGTTGCAATTTGAATGACAATTGCGCGGTCATGCTACACTGTACCCAAACAATTTTTTTATCATTTTGTTCCCACAAATAGAGCTTTCTTTTGGTGGTATTTGATCACCTCTGCGGTTTTTATTTTTTGCGCAACAAATAGAAAAAGACCGAAAATTTCGAAAAAAAACAAGTTTTTCTTTGTTTCTGTTAAATTTTTTTGTAAATAAGTACGCTTTCTCCTTCAATAATGGGCACTGATATAGCTGCACTGATGGGCACTGATACGGCGGCACTGATGGGCACCGATCAGGTGGCACCAATGAGGTGGCACTGATGAGGTGGCACTGATAGGCGGCACTGATAGGCGGCACTGATGGGCACTGATAGGCGGCACTGATGGGCACTGATAGGTGGCACTGGTATGCGGCACTGATGGGCACTCATAGGTGGCACAGATGGGCACACATAGGCGGCACTGATGGGCACTTGTAGGTGGCATTGATTGGCATATATGGGTGGCACTGATGGGTATTTGTGTGGCACTGATGTGTGACACTGATGGGCACTGATAGGTGCGCACTGATGGGCACAGATGGGCACAGATGGGCACTGACAGGTGGCACCAATGTGCAATGACTGGTGGCACAGATGGGCAATGACAGGTGGCACTGATATACATTGCTGGGCATTGCTGTGCATTGCTGGGCATATCATGGGCATACTAGTGCCAATCAGTGCCCATTTGTGGGCACCGATTGGCACAGATTGGGCACATGTGGATGGCCATGGGGTACATACCTGGCCATCCACGTTGCCCCTTCCCTGGTGGTCCTAGTGGCATCCCTGGTAGTCCAGTGGGGTGATCTGCGGGGGGGCTGCGCTGATAAACAATCAACGCAGACCCCCCCTGCCAGGAGAGCCGCCGATCGGCTCTCCTCTACTTGCGTCTGTCAGACGCGAGTGAGGAAGAGCCGATCAACGGCTCTTCCTATTGACAGCGTGATCAGCCGTGATTGGACACGGCTGATCACGTGGTAAAGAGCCTCCGCCGGAGGCTTTTTACCAAGATCAGTGTAGCGGTGTGTCAGACTGACACACCGCTCCACCGATCGCCGCGATGCGCGCCCCCGGGGGCGCGCTGCGGCATGTTATCCTGCTGGACGTCATATGACGCCCAGTCAGGATAACACAACCACTTCCCGGACGTCAATCCGCTATAGGGCGGGCGGGAAGTGGTTAATGGACCAGATAAAGCATTAGTTCCCCTCTTCGGAGGATAAATTATGGGTCAATATCGAACGAGAAGTAACTTTGGGACACGATATGTATGCGTTATTGCTGGCTTCCTATTCTCTGAAAAAAAGCCACTTTAATGGCATGGAAACATATCCTGACCAAAACTAAAAGTTGGACTGATAAATCTTTATTATATCTCCCTGTGAGAATAGTAGATTATTGTAAAATCCGCGTTAAGACAAGAGATTGGATTATACATGGTTACAATATGTATAAGAATTTACCCTCAAATTATAAAACAATGGTTTTGGGTAAAATTGAAAAATGCTCCTGCTTAAAAAACTTTAATCCAAATGATAAGATAGAAATTTTTTCAACTGTCTGAGAATTTCTATCTCTTAGTAAACTGTATATTTAATGGTTTATAAGCATTAAAAACACTCACATTGAAAACTTAGATAGTCCGGCATGGGGAGCTCAGTATAGGCATACAGGATTGCGTCCTCCTCTGTCCACAGTCTTATTCCTCTATTGCTGACGGCTGGTCTGTGTGGCAGAAGCTTCCGGTATCAGTATCTATACCGGAAGCTTCTGCCACACGGACCAGCCGTCAGCAATAGAGGAATAAGACTGTGGACAGAGGAGGACGCAATCCTGTATGCCTATACTGAGCTCCCCATGCCGGACTATCTAAGTTTTCAATGTGAGTGTTTTTAATGCTTATACACCATTAAATATACAGTTTACTAAGAGGCGCCTTTCTTGTTGTTTTTCCTTTGCATACTTGGAGCGGCTTCACCTCCCATCAAAAGGCAGCCCTACCTATAGACTGTTTGCATCTCACAAAGAGCGCATTGCTTAAAAGGACATTTTTATAGCAACATTTGTATATAACACGAACCATGTAACCTGCGCTATTTGTTTGTTTATTTGAGAATTTCTATCTAACCATAGGAATCAAAAAAGGAAAGGGATTTCACTATTCTATGATCTCCTCTCTGAATATCATTTAGAATACAAAAGCCCTCATATGATAAAATGGGAAAAGGATTTATTGCAGACCTATACAGGAGAACAATGGAGGAAAGCGGTATTCATTTCTAAAATGGCCTCCTCTTGCATAGAGCATTGGGACAATTCCCAAAAAATACTGAACAGATGGTATCTTACACCTTATAAGCTATCTAAAATGTATCCTTCTTCTTCACCCTTATGCTGGAGATGTAATGAACACATAGGAAATCTACACCACACCCTCTGGAGTTGTAAGAATTTACAAAGTTTTTGGAAAACTATATCCAAATTTATAGCAGATCTTACTGGTAATCTTATTGAACTTACTCCAGCAATGGCCCTTCTAGGATTAAAATTAGATTCCTATCCGAGTATGTTTAGAACAATAGTAACCCACATACTAATTGCTGCTAGAATCTCAATCTCCACTCTATGGAAATCCTGTGAAGCTCCAAACTTAACCACTGTTATTATTAGATTAAATATACAAGCACAATATATATTGATATTGGCCTATAAAAATGATCATATGACTACATTCAATAAGAAATGGCAAGCCTGGATTGCTCACCCTAGAGCCTATCATTATTTACAAACCTGTAATCTTTAATTAATTCATTTTGGATATTATAACATAACATTCGAATTTATCCTGAAGTTCAAGAATAAGTTACCTCTAAATTATTCACTATAAATGTTTAATAATTGATCTCTGCTTAGAGCTTGAACCCGTGTGGGGTAAGCGATGATTAATATCTTGCAATTAATATTATATTGTTGACTATTACCAATATACCTTAGATATCATTCGATTCACGAAAGTATCTTGTTTTGTTTTATTTTGCTGTTTCTTTTAACCAAATGATTTGTTTAGCACCAATGTTATTGAATGACTGATGCTATATATTTACAAGAATTTGTATTCTATTACTTGGAAAATGAAATAAAAGATTAATGATTAAAAAAAAGGAAGGTCAGCCAACATGCACGGAACAGAAGATTGTCCTGTTGGGGATCTTAGTTAATGTATGTTACTGAATTATAAGGTAGCTAAATAAGCAGCCAAGATCCATAATATCCTATGTGACTTACGATATGGCCAAAGTTATCTTGGACTCTAATGGGCTTCCAAAACAAATCACTTGACATAATTTTTTAGTCAAATTGGCTCTGACCATTATCATATAATGAGGAGTAAGCCTCTTATTTATTTATTTTTTATTTATTTATTTTTTTTGGGGGGGGGGGTTAATATGGTAACAGAGACGTATATACCTTCTGTTTTATTACTCTACTGGCCAATTCTATCATAACCTGTAGAGTTATACCTTCTCATTGCTCCTTAAGCCCTACTCCATAGAAGCTATTGTTTCCATGTACTACACTGATAGAGGCCAGCAAGTCTGTAACAGCTGTATGAAGGTTGATATAAATGATTCCATATTAGGCTGTTTATTCTATGCATCTGTGGTTCTGAATTTACAGTTGTCCAAGAGACAGAAATGATTGGTCTACATTCTTACTGTCTGAAAATGAGGAACAACCTCTTTATTTTTGGTATTTGTAGTGGAAGTAAGACAAGTAGTTACCTTTTTAATTAAGGAAGGCTCTACTGTGCTCATTGAGTGGAGGGCTTTATGGCTCATTTCGGCCTACCTCACCATAACCTGTTGGGTTATACCTTCTCTCTCTCTATAAACTGAGCAAAATTATAAACGCAACACTTTTGTGTTTGCCCCTATTTATCATGAGCTGAACTCATAGATCAACGACTTTTTCTATGCACACAAAAGGCCTATTTCTCTCAAATATTATTCACAAATCTGTCTAAATCTCCTTCTTTGCCAAGATAATCCACCCACCTCACAGGTGTGGCATATCAAGATGCTGGTTAGACAGCATGATTATTGCACAGGTGTGCCTTAGGCTGGCCACAATAAAAAGCCACTCTAAAATGTGCAGTTGTATCACACGGCACAATGCCACAGACGTCACAAGTTTTGAGGGAGCGTGCAATTGGCATGCTGACTGCAGGAATGTCCACCAGAGCTGTTGCCCTTGAATTGAATGTTCATTTCTCTACCATAAGCCGTCTCCAAAGGCGTTTCAGAGAATTTGGCAGTGCATCCAACCGGCCTCACAACCGCAAACCACGTATAACCACACCAGCCCAGGACCTCCACATCCAGCATCTTCACCTCCAAGATCATCTGAGACCAGCCAGCTGCTGCAACAATCGGTTTGCATAACCAAAGAATTTCTGCACAAACTGCCAGAAACTGTCTCAGGGAAGTTCATCTGCATGCTCATCGGGGTCTCAACCTGACTGCAGTTCGTCGTCGTAACCAACTTGAGTTGGCAAATGCTCACATTTGATCTTGTCTGGCACTTTGGAGAGGTGTTCTCTTCACAGATGAATCACGGTTTTCACTGTACAGGGCAAATGGTAGGGCAGATGGCAGACAGCGTTTATGGTGTCGTGTGGGAGAGCAGTTTGCTGATGATCTCACGGTTGTGGATCGAGTGGCCCATGGTGGCCATGGGGTTATAGTATGGGCAGGTGTATGCTAAGGCCAACGAACACAGGTGCATTTTATTGATGGCATTTTGAATGCACAGAGATACCGTGACGAGATCCTGAGGCCCATTGTTGTGCCATTTATCCACGACCATCACCTCATGTTGCAGCATGATAATACAAATCCCAGTTCTTGCATGGCCAGCCTACTTACCGGACATGTCACCCATTGAGCATGTTTGGGATGCTCTGGATCGGCGTATAAGACAGCGTGTTACAGTTCCTGCCAATATCCAGCAACTTCGCACAGCCATTGAAGAGGAATGGACCAACATTCCACAGGCCCCAATCAACAATCTGATCAACTCTATGCAAAGGAGATGTGAGGCAAATGGTGGTCACACCAGATACTGACTGATTTTCGGATCCCCCGGACCCCCCAATACAGTAAAACTGCACATTTTAGAGTGGCCTTTTATTGTGGCCAGCCTATGGCACACCTGTGCAATAATCATGCTGTCTATTCAGCATCTGGATATGCCACACCTGTGAGGTGGATGGATTATCTCGGCAAAGGAGAAATGCTCACTTACACCGATTTAAACAGATTTGTGAACAATATTTGAGAGAAATAGGCCTTTTGTGCACATAGAAAAAGTCGTAGATCTTTGAGTTCAGCTCATGATAAATAGGGGCAAACACAAAAGTGTTGCTTTTTTAATTTTGCTCAGTGTATGTTTATTATATTCTGTAGCTAATGAACAATGGTTATTGTTTCAGTGGTGCATCAGTGGTGCATGTGTTAACGTTGGCAAACAACCAGACACTGTACATGGAGCTTGGGGTTCCTGGACAACATGGACACACTGTACAAGAACATGTGGTGCTGGAGTGCAGAGCGCAGAAAGGAAATGCAACAATCCTGAGTAAGTCAGAGCATATTTTTATTGCATGAGCAGGCTTGTGTATGTTTGTGAAGAAAGATTTCCAATCCATCTGTGCCAATTTCCAGAAGCAAAATATTCCCTTTTAGCACATTTCATAACATTAACATCTCTTACTATCACTGTGTGGTCTCCTGAGGTGCTAACTTGTGATGCAAGGGCATCAAGAGTTAGCAGGGAGGCATGGGAGTTGAATGAAGAAAGATGAGCTTCAACTAGGATCACTGAAGGGCTGAAACATACAGCTGAACTCCAGCCAAGCTGCTAAATACATCTCTGAAAGGGACATACTAAAAGGAATGACAGAATGGAATGCCCATAGACTTTAACAGGGAGATGGAATGCCCATAGAGAATAATGGAACAAAGTGGAATGCCCATAGAGAATAATTGAAAAAAAAAAAATTCAATTTGTGACAGACTCTTTAGACATATCATTTTTTTTTTAAACCTACTTTTAAATATTAGTGGCCACATTTAATATTGAGATTAGGTGGGATTATTGTTGTTTTTTATGGCATGACAGAAGGGAATGCCCATAGAGTATAATGGGAAGTAAAATCTAAACTCATAGCAGGCAAATCTGAGAGACATAGCAATTTCACCTTTCCCACAGCTGTTCCTCAAGTAGAATAGCAGATTGTAAGATTGAGATTATTTGGGATTACAGCTGTTTTCTATGGAATGACATATAAATATTAGAAAGGAATGCCCATAAAGTATTATGGGAAGCAAGATGTGATCTGGAGTCAGAACCATTGCTCATATCAGATCAATCTTTAGCAGACATACTCTCTATGTCCAGTGTTGATTTCCAAATTTGACATTATTCGGGATTATTATTGTTTTCTATGGAATGACCAACATATGATGACAGAATGGAATGCCTATAGAGTATAATGGTAAGTAAAATCTATTCTCATTTGCAGGCAAATTTGAGAGACATAGCAATTTGTCCTTTCCCACAGCTGTTCCTCGGGTAGAGTAGCAGATTGTAAAATTGAGATTATTTGGGATTACAGCTGTTTTCTAAGGAATGACAGATAAATAATAGAAAGGAATGCCCATAGAGCAGTGGTTCTCAACTCCTGTCCTCAGTGCCCACTAACAGACCAGTTTTGCAGGATAGCTGAAATACATCACAGGTGATATCATTTGCTGCTCAGTGATTGAAATATTCTAGTCTGCATCTCCCCAAGGTAATGCTTAAAATCTGGCCTGTTAGTGGGTCCTGGGGACAGGAGTTGAGAACCACTGCCATAGAGTATAATGGGAAGCAAGATGTGACCTTGAGTCAGAACCATTGGACATATCAGATCAATCTTTAGTAGACATACTCTTTATGTTTAGTGGTGATGTTCAAAATTGAGAAGACGCGGGATTATTATTGTTTTCCATGGAATGACAAAGGTGAATGACAGAACGGAATGCCCATAGAGTATAATGGGAAGAAACATATAAACGGGTTTGCAGGCAAATCTGAGAGACATAGCAACTTCACCTTTCCCACAGGTGTTCCTCAAGTAGAGTAGCAGATTCTAAAATTGAGATTATTGGGGAATACAATTGTTTTCTATGGAATGACAGATAAATGATAGAAAGGAATGCACATAGACTATAATGGGAAGTAAGATGTGACTCGGAGTCACAACCATTCAACATATCAAATAAATCTTTAGCAGATATACTCTCCAAATTTAGTGGCAATATTTAAAATCAAGACAAATTGGGTTATAATTGTTTTCTAAGGAATGAAAGAAGGAAATGCCCATAAAGTATAATATATATCAACTCTTTTGCAGGCAAACCTGAAAGATATAGCTATTTAAAAGGGACATGTATTCCATCTGAGACAACAGCCTCATTTAAAGGCTTTGCCTTTATTTAAGACAGTTTTTTTATACACGTGCTGCTTGATGAAGAGCATGTTATGGTCGAAACTGTGCAGTCGCTGATCTCAGATTACCTGCAATGTATATGAATATTTCAATTAAAGAGAATATTGCAAAGATTGGGATTGCATCTTCAATTTTTTTGATGTGTGTTTTTTGCAAAATTGAGGAGGTCCCTATTGGATGCAATCTTAAAAAAAGTATTCTGGCTACACTGCATAAGTGTCACACCTTGATTTAACCCTTTAACAACCTCACTATTGCCAAATGATGGCTACAGCATGGCTCAATAACTCAGGGAGGGCCTACTATGATGTCCTCCCAGAATCGCAGGCACACACACAGGAGTATCCATGACCGGACCCGGCGCATCACGGATCACGGCTGACAGCAGCCGTTTACCACGTGATTGCTCCGACAAATGACAGAGCAATCACTTGTAAACAAACCGGCGTCATGTCCGGTTTCTCTCTCCCCTCGCTGTACTGATCGGCAGAGTGTGAACGGAGAGGGGAGAGATCGGGTGCAGCAGCACTGTGAGCTGGATCTGTAGTTCCCACAGTGCTGCTCTGTGCCCATTGCAGCATTCATCCACCCATCCATGCTCAGGCATCCCATCCATCCCCATCCATACTCAGCCATACCCAGCAATACCCAACCATACTCAGCCTTACTAAGCCATCCCATCCATACTCAGCGATACACAGCCCTAACCAGCCATACCCATTCATGCCCAGTCATCCCATCCATGCTCAGGCATCCACATTCATGGTTCAACCATGCTCAGTCATCCCCATCCACGGCTCATCCATCCCCATTCATGCTCATCCATGCCACATCAGTTCTTATCCATGCCACTACAGTGCCCCCCAAAAGTGTAATAGGTAGTCAAATTAGATTTGAAATGTATGCCCCTAGAACACCTGACAGTGCTCCCTGCATGTTGGGCCTCTGTATGTGGCCAGGCTGTAAAAAGGCTCCCACATGTGGTACCGCCATACTCAGGAGGAGTAGGAGAATCTGTGGTGTTATTTTTGCTATGTACATGCTATGTGTTAGAAATATTGTATAAATGGACAACTTTGTTAAAAAAAATTTAAAAAAAGCGTTTTTATGTTCTTTCCAAATTTTCAAATAAAAAAATGACATGTTCAAAAGACTTATTATGCCTCCTAGAACATACTTTGGGGTGTTTTCTTGAAAGATTCATTACGATAGGTGCTGGAGGAAATACAGAAGATGATGGGTCAAATATTTCATATACCATACAGGCTGCCAAGTCTCTTTTATCATGATTGGTTATTTTGTAACTTACATTGCCATTATAAAGTCGATCAAAGACCGTTCAAAGACCGTTGATCACTCAATTTTCAATGAGCAGAGAGCTGTTACCTGTCAGTCACCAACTATCTGCTTTGCCCCCTTACTGGAGAACTGGGCTGAGGAGGGGCAGGATCAGCTGGCTCAGGCTCTCAGTGGCATGCTGAGAGGTTAGGCCAGCTTCTGGTCAGGCATCCCATCTGGACCAGCTGAGTGACATCAGCTGACAGCAGATTTTAGCCCGCTGTCCACTGAAAACAGGTCACAGAAGTGCAGAATTAAGTGCGCTCCTGTGACCCACAGGAAAAGTAGGTCAAAAGAGCTTTGGCCCTACTTTTCCTTTAAAATATTTTTTTCATCTGTGTATATATCTTCTTTCATTGAGTTTTTAGGAGCTTTAAGGCTAGGTTTACACGTGCAGCTAAATTGCTGTGCCTTTAAATCACTTTTCAGAGGTTGGTGAGAAAGCAATGCTGCAACACTGTGTATTGCATGAAGTTGTGAGGAGGCTATATGCACCCCCCCAAATTAGTTTAAGTTCAGTGGCTCTACTGCTGGTCCAACTGGCCAAAAAACAGTAGATGTTGCCAAGGGTGCGAAGCAAAGCATTGCCACTGTGGTATGTGAGCACTTGGTCAAAGCAATTGGTCAAAGCAGTCACATGGCGGCGCTGACCAACCTGAACAGCTCTTATCTGTCCTGGAAACCCTACAGAAAGAAGGGGGAGTAAGGATTTAAAATCTCCAAACCGCTATATCGGCTGCATGGGCAGCGACAGCTCATCACCCACATTTGTAAGTACAGTTACAGGGGAAGGAGGGGGGGTGTAGTGTGTTAGTTCAGCTTTTCATTTATCCTGAAAAGGTGAACTAACCCTTTAAACTTTCATTGCAAATATACAGTTTATATAGCAAGCCTTTGAACCTCTTCAAAATTTCATTTTTTACTGATACAATTGGAATAAATAGATATCTGATTTGCTGCTATGGATCACTATACTTCTGTCACTGCTCAATGCTTCTCCTTATTGAAATAACTCAGTAGAATGTGTATGGAGGATTGCCTATTAGTAGTTGAACACAGTCTTGGTGGTGCGCTACAGAGAATTCCTACAAGTAACCTTTTCAAATATTTCATTATAAGACACTACAATACTACATTTCAAGGATCACAAGCCATGAAATCAGTAACACTCACTGCCTTAGGCTATTCTTAATAAAGCATTGTATCCGGGACTTGATATGAAAGCGTTGCTCGATAAAGCACTCTAGTATACAATACGAGTGCACCATTTACTTTCCATTTGTACAAATAAAACGTTGAAAGATCCATTACGATAGGTGCTGGAGGAAATACAGAAGATGATGGGTCAAATATTTCATATACCATACAGGCTGCCAAGTCTCTTTTATCATGATTGGTTATTTTGTAACTTACATTGCCATTATAAAGTCGATTCGGCACTACAGGATCTTCACTCAAAAGTAAAAAGGACCACTCAGCCTCTCCTAAAGCCTGCCTTGAAAACACATTTGCAGTGTTATTTCAGGCAGAGGGTACTTTTGTTAATAGACGCCTGCCCCAACTTACCTAATTCTTGCCTAGACGAGAGAGTTTAACAAGACTCGCGGCCACTCATTAAAATTAGAAGAAAAGAGGTTTAACCTTAAACTACGTGGAGGGTTCTTTACTGTAAGAGCGGCAAGGATGTGGAATTCCCTTCCACAGGCGGTGGTCAGTGGCGTCTCCAGCTTTCATATTTAGGGGGGGCACATGGGGGGACAGGGACAAAAGTAGGGGGGCAACTATAAAATGCAATATTATATATATATTATATATATATATCCTGGGGCCCTTTACTACGATCCCACAACGGGCCCTTTCACATGTTCTGCAGTGATCTCCCTTCCTACCGTATTGGGGCCCCCCCAGGGTGGCAGAAACCAAGAGATATATGTCACCAGCACACCAAGAAAATATAAGGGTCCAAAGCAGTGGGAGAACTATCAGGGTTGCAGAGGTTGTCTTGCCACCGGGCCCTGGTGTTCTGCCACTGTGGGGTTCCCCAGCCTCCTCTTGCTGTCCTGCCCCTGCTATTGACAGCGCTGGTCTGGCATCTCTTGGAATTTACAGGCTGGTTCTCCTGTCCTAAGGACGGGAGAAATCAGTCTGTTTTTTCAGTAACTGAGAGTCCTGGTGGAGTCCTTCCTGCAACTCGCTCTTCTCCCTGCCAATGAGGATGCAGGGGAAGGAGCAGATCGGGTGGCCGTGGTTGTGTGAGCGCTCGCATTATGCAGTGTCAGCGATCAGAGGGAGGGGGGAGAATCACCCGCAGGAGCTGACTGGGGACGCTCTCCCTCTTAGACATTGCCTTTTTGTAAAAAAAAAATATATATATTATATATATATATTTTTTTTTAATGGGGGGGCACATGGTGGGGCACAGCATAATGTTGGGGGGGGTCAGAGCCCCCTCTGCCCCCCCCCCCCCTAGGGACGCCATTGGCGGTGGTCTCAGTGGGGAGCATTGATAGCTTCAAGAAACTATTAGATAAGCACCTGAATGACCGCAACATACAGGGATATATAATGTAATACTGACACATAATCACACACATAGGTTGGACTTGAATCTTCTGCGCAAAAGTTTTATCCCTTTTGTGGGATCACCAGTACGGTATTTGTATATTGAAATCATATCCCCTCTCAAGCGTCTCTTCTCCAGAAAGAATAAGTTCAGTACTCGCAACCTTTCCTCATAACTAAGATCCTCCAGACCCTTTATTAGCTTTGTTGCCCTTCTTTGTACTCGCTCCATTTCCAGTACATCCTTCCTGAGAACTGGTGCCCAGAACTGGACAGCATACTCCAGGTGCGGCCGGACCAGAGTCTTGTAGAGCGGGAGAATTATCGTTTTATCTCTGGAGTTGATCCCCTTTTCAATGCATGCCAATATTCTGTTTGCTTTGTTAGCAGCAGCCATTGCTGAGCCTATCATCTACTAGGACCCCCAGGTCCTTTTCCATCCTAGATTCCCCCAGAGGTTATCCCCCCAGTGTATAGATTGCATTCATATTTTTGCCACCCAAATGCATTATTTTACATTTTTCTACATTGAACCTCATTTGCCATGTAGTTGCCGACCCCATTAATTTGTTCAGATCTTTTTGCAAGGTTTCCACATCCTGCGGAGAAGTTATTGCCCTGCTTAGCTTAGTATCGTCTGCAAGTACAGAGATTGAACTGTTTACCCCATCCTCCAGGTCGTTTATGAACAAATTAAATAGGATAGGTCCCAGCACAGAACCCTGGGGAACCCCACTACCCACCCCTGACCATTCTGAGTTTTCCCCATTTATCACCACCCTCTGAACTCGCCCTTGTAGCCAGTTTTCAATCCATGTACTCACCCTATGGTCCACGCCAACGGACGTGTATGTATGTTCATGTATGTGTAAAGGCGTTTGTCCCAATACCTTTGACAATATAGTGTATGTACATTCGTTCTGCATCAATAGGGGAAAAAACATATTATGTTAGGCTTTTTTCTGTGCTGTTTAAATGTTTTTCATTGATTTTAAAAGGAAAATACTGCATTTGGCCACTAGATGTTGCTTAGTATCACAGAAGATTTCTATGACACTTAGGGCCATCTATTGGCCAAATGGTGTATTTTCCATTTTAAATCAATTAAAAACATTAAACCAGTACAGTAAATAGCCTTACAATTGTTCTTGCTCCATTTGCACAAATGTACATGAGCTTTCATTGGTTGAATTGCTAGTGTTAGTGCAAGTTCTCAGGTGCTTCTGGGATGCTTTGAGATGCTTTTTGAGCAACTTGAGTTGCATTTGAGGAAAAAACAACTCAAAGGTAAACAAAAGTCCATGCACATGAGCCCTAACTGTCTGTTCTAGGCAATATATACCAGTAACTTATGTTTACAACTGCAGAAATAGTACACAAATGTTTCTTGTCTTTTATGTGGTACTGTACACTAAAGATTAAACTCTGCAGTGCTTTATATGTAGAATCATATGTCCAATGCTAAATTCTTTTAGGACTCGTTAACAGGTTTTATGGCATGAATGGGCTGCCACGGCACCACAACAGATGCAAAAGTGTGAGTCTCTTTTCAAAATGCATTGCTGTGCATCATGTGTTGCACTCTACTGTACAGTGCATTGGGGTGCCACTCACAATGAATGGCACCACATCAAGAGCAAATAAATTGCCATGTTGTGTAGCAACATGCATTAACGCGTGCATTTTTGCATGTGTTGTCACAATGCAGAGTGTAAATGGGCCTTCAATTACTTGCATGTGAGGCAGTATAAAATAATTCAGAAGACAGAAGGTGGAGATGCCGCACTCCAGAACCTAACCATATAGAGTGGTAAGGATACATCTTCAGCCTGGGCAAAACATGTTAGAGGAGCATAGCTAGGAGGAGTTCAGGCTGAAGCTGTATTTTGTACCTCTCTATATAGTAGCTGGGTTCCAGAGTGAAGTTTCTACCTTCAGCTGGCCTGAATGAGCTTGGTTGAACTTCGGCAAGCGATCTGTGCTTTGGACTGCAGGGGGAAGGTTTGCAGTGCTTTGAGCGGCATTCCAAGTTTTTGTATGGGTCACAGTATAAAATCATTGTCCATAATATTTAATCAATAATGTTCTTCGCCTGAGAAACTAATGCAGCCACCACATCTAGGGACTGGTAAACTGCAATATATTACATTTTTTATACCTGTATGTATATGTATATATACAGTGCATTCCTAAAGTATTCAGGCCCCCTTCACTTTTTTCAATTGTGTTATGCACAATAACAGAAATTAGAAAACAGAATTTTACAAATGTCTGTGAATTAAAAACAAACAAAAAAAAAACAAATATCACATGTACTTAGGTATTCAGATACTACTTTTTTCAAGCACCATTGGCAGCGATTAGAGCTTTGAGGTTTTTTTGGGTATGAAGCAACAAGCTTTACACATCTGGATTGGGGGAATATCTGTCATTTTTCTTTGCAAATCCTCTCAAGCTCAGTCAGGTTGAATGGGGACTGTCGATGGACAGCCATTTTCAGGTCTCTTCAGAGATGGTAAATAAGGTTCAAATCAAGGCTCCGGCTGGGCCACTTTAGGACATTCACAGAGTTGTCCCTAAGCCACTCCTGTGTTGCCTAGACTGTGTGCTTAGGATCATTGTCATGTTGGAAGGTGAAACTGAAGTCCTGAGTGCTGTGGAACAGGTTTTCATTGAGGATATCTCTGTACTTTGCTCCATTCAGCTTTCCCTCAACCCTGACCAGTCTCCCTGTTCTTGCTGATGAAAAACATCCCCACGGCATGATGCTGCCACCACCATACTTCACTGTGGGGATAGTATTGGGCAGGTGGTTTCCTCCAGACATGATGTTTAAAATTGAGGCTAAACTGTTAAATCTTGGTTTCATCAGACCAAAGGATCTTGTTCCTCACTGTTTGAGAGCCCTTCAGGTGCTTTTTTAGAAACTCCAAGTGGGCTTCCGTGTGTTTTGCACTTAGGAGAGGCTTCCGTCTAGCCGCTCTGCCATAAAGCCCTGATTGGTAGAGGGTTAAAGTGATGGTTGTCCTTCTGGAATTTTATCCCATCTCCATGCAGGATCTCTGAAGCTCAGTCAGAGTGACAATCGGTTCTTGGTCACCTCTCTTGCTAAGGCCCTTCTCCCCCAATAGCTCAGTTTGGCCGGGCAAGCAGCTCTTTGAAGAGTCCTTGTTATGCTAAACTTCTTCCATTTGAGAATTTTGCAGGCCACTGTGCTCTTGGGATCCTTCAGTGCAGCAGAAATGTTTTTGTAGTCTTCCCACATCTGTGCCTAGCAATAATCCTGTCTCTGAGCTCTGCAGGCAGTTCCTTTGACCTTGTGACTTTTGCTCTGATACAGTATGCATTGTCAGCTGTGAGGCATTTTATAGAGAGGTGTGTGCCTTTCCAAGTCATGTCCAATCAATGTAGTTTACCATAGGTGAACTCCAATCAAAGTGTAGAAACATCTCAGCAACGATCAAGAGAAATGAGAGGTACCTGAGCTAAATTTCAAGTTTTGTTGCAAAGGGTCTGAATACCTATGCCAATGTGATATTTCAGTTTTTCCTTTTTCATATATTTGGGACATAAGTTTCTAAAATTCTCTTTTCAATTTGTCATTATGGGGTACTGAGTGTAGAATAATGAGAAAAAAATGAATTTAAACAACTGTAGTATCAGGCTGCAACATAACAAAATTGGAAAAAAGTGAAGGGGGTCTAAATACTTTATGAATGCAGTATATATACAGTGTGTATATACCGTATATATATACAGTATATATACATATCTTGGAGATATCCTTTAATGCTGCAGATAAGCCTAATGTTAATCAGTATTCCCAAAGCTCTAATTTCCCTCGCTATATTCCATTAAATGATTTAATTACTATTTATAAAAAGCTCTAATCAGTCAACTCTATTTTTAGAGGAATTGATTCCTTTCCTCCATGTCATTGTCTTCATCAGTGTAGATCTTCCCTGGAGGGCTGTCAAACTCTGGACTGATGCAGCCTGCGTGGCTGTGAGACTGCTAGCGACCACTCTGTCTCTGATCAACCCCATTAACAATAAATGGCTGGTCAGTGGTAAGAGGAACTTGGATTCAACAATTCAACAGCGGGAGGGAAAGCACATTATTTCTATTATTTCTAGTATTATTATTATATTTCATAGACCACATTCAAGGTAACAATGACTAAATAGTTGTTTACAGTAAACGGTTTCTTTAAAGTAACAGTTACTAAAAGCAAATCAATTATATGAATGGGCACTCCAGGCAACAATGAAAACCAATCAGTGAACTGCCAATGCAATCCAGGGAACAGTGCAATATATCATCTCTGGATCTCACCAGGAGATGAAAAATTAGTAACTTGTTGACAACAAACTTTAATATCAAAGTGGATCTGATCTGAAAGGGGGAGATTTAGTATGTTTTAGGGAGTGTTTAGAAATGTCAAATGTGCCTAAGAAGTACGTTAAAAATGTCACATTTGTCTTTAATTTCTTCTGGAAAAATAGCAGTGCATTTCCTGAAATGTTCTGTAGCCTAACAGTGGTATATTGGCAATGTGAGATTTAAGGTGCTTCTGCCTCTGACTGCTAGTCTTACCAGATTTGGAGTCAGGGCAGACCTTAGAAATCATGGACCCTGGACCCTACCTGACAAGGCCCACTGGGGCAGTGAGCAGTGTACAGGGGCAATAAACAGTGTACAGTTAGGAACAGTGAGCACTGTATGGGGGGGGGGCAGTATTGTACAATATGTGGGGGGGCAGAGAACAGCGTGCAGGGACAATAAACAGTGTACAGTTAGGAACAGTGAGCAGTGTATGGGAGGGGGGGCAGTGTGCAATATGTGGGGGGTGGGGGGGTAAGGGGCAGAGAACAGTGTACATGGGCAATAAATAGTGTACAGTTAGGAACAGTGAGCAGTGTATGGGGGACAGTATTGTGCATTATGTGGGGGGCAGAGAACAGTGTACAGGGACAATAAACAGTGCACAGTTAGAAACAGTAAGCAGTGTAAGAATCCCAGCCCAGAGCATGGCAGCCAATCACAGAAGGGTGGTGGTGAGACTCAATGGTGTGGGTGAATCAAGCGCAGATGGGGCAAGGAGAGGTAAAACCATTGGAAGCCAAAGTCTTATGATGCATTCTGACTATGCCACAGGCCCAGCCTGCTGGACCATCCTGTTGACCCGATGGGGCCTGGGTCCAGTACATGAGGGCTGCCTATACCCCCACATCAACAGCCCTGTTTGGAGTTGTAAAGATCTCCCTGTTTCTGCTTTATTCATTCTATGGATCTGTAATTTTTCTTGAGCTTCTTGTTGAACATTACCACTCTACTCATAAGATCACCAGTCAGTGAGGCAACTCTGACATGAGGAAGTAAAGCCCTGCTCCCCTACCAAAATGATCACCTCCACAGTGGAGAACAAGACATGGTAAGTCAGCAATGATGAAAATCCAGCTACAGGGAGTGTACAGGCAATACTGGTGACTAGCCCTTTGCCAACTGCTTGAATTTTTTGTCACAGCTTCCACAGTACAGGTCCTCTTTAATGGAAATGTGTAAAGTCGTGTCTATGCATGCAATTTTACGTTTTTTGAATCCAACTAAGTTCATTTCAAATGCTGGTTCACATTTTGCAGCTTTAGGAGGGGGTAAGAATTGCAGAACACTGGTTCAACCACTGCTTTCCAACCATGACTTCCTATTGTTTACTTTGTTTGAACAGTGGACAGACTAGAATGCAGTGTAATGCCTTATTGTGAGATAAGAGTTATTTATAATTATGCCATCATGGATGCCTTCAAGGTGCTTACTCAACACTAATCCAATTTTATACAGTACTTTGTAGGAAAATTTATGAAGCTTCCTGCACGACTTCCAGACTTCGTTTTCTGTAGCATTATTCTGTGCTCAGTCACTCCATTATACAGTTGTGCAAGTAGCATGTAATTATTGATGCTATTTTTGTTTTCTTCAGGCCAAAATTTGGAGGGAAATATTGTACTGGAGAACGAAAACGCTACCGCATGTGTAAAGCAAACCCGTGCCCTAAAAACCAGCCTTCCTTCCGCCATATGCAGTGTACAGAATTCAACACCGTTCCTTACAAAAATGAACTGCACACATGGCATCCCATCTACAACTTAGGTGGGTATGTAGGCAAAATATGGATGAAAGAACCTTGTGCAGACAAATATTTAAATGGGCCAGGTCTGTAAAAATGACCTGTTAAGTCAAGAAATGTATTTAAGCATCTGATGCTGGAAGGACTGAAAATATGCAAAGAAGCTACATTTCTAAGCAAAACACTGAAAATAATGTGTTGTCTGATGACATCCCTATTAAAGTGGATTTAAACTCTCCCTAATGCCCTTCTGTAAAATGCTATCAGTTTCTCCAGTTTTACCCCAGATGCTAAAGCTGGCCATACACTAGTAGATTTTCAAGCAAACATTTGTATGAACATTCATATGAAAATTCATACGAAAATGTTCAGTACATTTAATGACTTGAGGAATGTCATCCAAAAGTACTTCAAATTTTTGTTTTCTTTTAACATTTGAACATTTTGGAATGACTGTATTACCCAAATTAAAATCACAAACACTTTTAGAGATGTGTTTGTTCAAGGAAACATTTTCCATTCTGCTCCTTCTAATTTCTTTTGTCACTGCAGTTAAAACTGAATATAAGTTTGACCAAACTAACCATTAGAAAATCAAACAAATGTTCTTAAAACAAAAAAACTTGTAGTTAAATTCTAGTGTATGGTATTTAACACCTGAGTGCCTCTGTATCGGCAGGATAGGTGACTTGTACTGAACACGAACCAATAGTGTGCCCAATTATATTGACCGAGTTCCCTACCAACACCCATCAAGTCATCCCTTGTGCCATAGTAAAAGCAAGATCTCTATTAGGTTAAGAATGGGAAATACAAAGACGGGTGGGACTTTAAATATGCCTCTGAGAACACAGCACACAAAATATATATAATACAAAATTATTTTATTGCATTTACATATCATTTAAAAAGTGCCTATCGGCATCAAAACTTGGAGATTTATACCATACAATACAGAGCATCATGGTGCATTTCGTAGGAACATATAAGTTGGTATATGTATTCAATGATAGGTTGGTCAACGCATTTTGCGGGAGCCCCTGCTTCCTCAGGACCACACGAACATATGCAATGTATAGCTCTTGACTACCATGATGATATATAGCTGTTACAGTATACGTACCATCAAAGAAAAACAAGGCTTTAAAGAAGCAAGAAAAAAGTCTCCAAATGGGGGTCCTGCCTACCGGCCCATGGGAACAATCCACCACATACAGTGCCTTGAAATATTCATACCCCTTGACATTTTCCACATTTTGTCATGTTACAACAAAGGACTTAAATGTATTTTATGTGATAGACCAACACAAAGTGGCACATAATTTTGAAGTGGATGGAAAATGATAAATGGTTTTCAATTTTATTTACAAATGAATATCTTAAAAGTATGGCATGCATGTGTATTCAACCCCCTTTACTCTGATACCCCTAACTAAAATATAGTGAAACCAATTGCCTTCAGAAGTCACCTAATTAATAAATAAAGTCCACCTGTGTGTAATTTGATGTCAGCACAAATACAGCTGTTCTGTGAAGCCCTTAGAGGTTTGTTAGAGAACCTTAGTGAAAAAACGGCATCATGAAGACCAAGGAACACACCAAGTGTATTCAGAAATTATTCCTTGGCTATTTACCAAGTGGTCACTAGATGGCTTTACTGAGGCACTCCCAGATGTGACACTTTGGAACTTGGGATTTCTCAAGCTTTACAAGTGACGTCTGGCCAGCGTCTCAATGTCCTGATGAAGCAAAAGTACGGGTTTGAGAAATTAATTGACCTGTGCTGAGATCAGGACGCCGAGCTGCATGCTGTGCCCCGCCGAGCTGACGTTATACTATACACGACTCCTACATTCTGAAAACATCTTGACACTGCCGATGCTCTTTAGACTGAATCCATCTCTGGGAAGATTGCGACCTGTATTTGCTTCACTGGATGATAGAGGTTTAAGGTGGCTGTAAGAGGATAACTCTGCTGATTACTTTCCATACTCAGAAGCGACTGAGTCTAATGTGACCTGCCCCCAGCACCCCCACCTGTCTATCTAGGATATCGGGAAGGGGTATGTACGGCAATTATCCATTGAATCCGAGAGACTCTTTGAACTGTGTATTTTGATGCTGGTTTACCTAGCGCAACACTAACTGACAGACAAATCCTACTCCAGCTGTTCTGTCCTGTACCCGACCAAAAACGGGTCATATACAGCCATACAGATATACACCTGGAGTCTGGATTTTTGAATGTTGACTGGTCATCTGGAGTTGGCGCCCTTCTGTCTCAACATCCTACCTCTGAGAGCGCTATGCATCCTTGAGGCTACTTTTCCAAGAAATTGTCACCTGTGGAGTCCAATTACGAGATTGGTGACAGAGAGCTGTTAGCGATCATTTTAGCCCTGAAAGAATGGAGACATCTCCTCGAAGGTACCACTGTGCCGGTTATCATTCTTACTGACCATAAGAATTTCACATTCTTGACTAAGGCTAAACGCCTCTCTCCCAGAAGGGAGCAATGGGCTCTTTTCTTGTATGGTTTTAATTACATTGTCTCATTCTTATCCGGTACTAAGAATTTAAGGGCTGATGCTTTGCATGACAATTTTTCTTCACTTCCAAGATGGAGTGGGTTCCAGTTCCTGTAATTCCTCCTGATCGTATTCTGGCTACGGTTCGCACCAGTCTCACTTCTCCTTTGGGTGACAAAATTCTTGCTGCTCAGGTCCATGCTCCTCCTGAGAAATCTTGTGACTGCTGCTTTGTCCCAGAGAGTCTCCGTACTGTTGTGCTCCAGGCTTACCATTCTCCAAAGGCTGCTGGCTACCCTGGGAAGAATCAACTCTTTTGGGCCATTTCCCAACAATTCTGGTGGCCTAGTCTACGTGCTGATGTAGCTGCCTGTTCTGTGTGTGCTCAGAGTAGGAATCCACAACACCTTCCAGTGGGCCTCCTACAACCCTTACCCAATGGAGAGAGGCCCTGGACCCACCTGTCTATGGACTTCATTGTGGAGTTACCCAACTCCCAGGGCAACACAGTTATCCTTATGGTGGTTGACCAGTTCTCAAAAATGTCCCATTGTATTCCACTTAAGAAGTTGCCTACTTCTAAGGAACTGACTTCTATTTTTGCTCAGGAGATCTTTTGCTTACATGGGCTACCAAAGGTGATTGTCTTGGACAGGGGTAGTCAGTTTGTGGCCCGGTTCTGGCGAGCCTTTTGTGCACAGTTGGGAATTCAGCTTGCTTTCTCCTCTGCGTATCACCCGCAGTCTAATGGGGCCACAGAACAAACCAATCAGTCCTTGGAGCAATTTCTACGTTGCTATATTTCTGACCATCAAAACAACTGGTCAGACCTATTACCGTGGGCCGAGTTTGCTCACAATAGTGCCTTGACTTCTGCTTACCGATTGTCCCCGTTTATGGCAAACTATGGTTTCCAACCTTCCATGTTGCCTGACTCATTTGTTCTGCAGAGTATTCCTGAGTTAGAGGAGCATCTCCGTGGTCTTCGTTCCACTTGGGCACAAGTCTAGGAGGCTTTGCGACATACTAATGATAGGTACAGAGTTCATGCTGACCGCAGACGCCTACCTGCGCCTTCCTACCAGTTTGAGGACAGGGTCTGGCTGTCATCTCGCAACCTCCAACTTCGTGTTCCCTCTATGAAGTTCGCACCTCGGTTTATTGGGCCATTCTGTATTCTTCACAGGATTCACCCAGTGGCTTACGCATTAGACCTTCCTTCTAAAATGTGTATTTCAAATGTATTTCATGTCTCCTCATTAAAACCTTTGGTCTACAACTGTTTTACCACCTTGGTGCCTCGTCCTCACCCTGTATAGGCTGAGAACCATGAGGAGTATGAAGTACAGTCCATTGTTGACTCCCGTAGGTTCATGCCCCTGTCCTCCTCCGTGATTTGCATAGACATTTCCCCTCAAGCCTGGTGGTCCTCCTGAGGGGGAGGGTTCATTAAGGAGGGGGTACTGTCAGGGCTGGGCCCAGCACTTCCTTCTCAAAGCTGACCACTCAGCTGTCAGCTAATTGCCAGCTTCTATCTCTCCACAGTGCTTCACCTGTTGATGATATCCTGCTTGTCAGTCCTGCCTACTTAAGCCGTCCAGTCCAGACGATCTCTGCCTTCACCTTGGTCACATCTCTAGAAACGCTCTCCTGTGTTCCTGTTAAAGACTTGCTTGGCTGACATTCCTTCTGGTTCCAGATCCTGCTTGCTGTTCTACTATACTTATCTCTGGCTCCCTGACGTTTTGGCTTGTCTGACTATCCGTTCCGGTTCCTGAACTCTGGCTATGTTTTGACTACGTTTTCTCCGTTTACCTTTTTTATTATTATGAAACAAGTGTGATTTAACTGTACTTCTGTCTCAGTCTGATTCATGGTTTCTGACACTATCGTGCTCCTGGCCCTGCCTTCAGATGTCCATAGATGAGTGGTGGGCAGGGGCTGTACTAATATACGAGGGGTCTTCAAAAAGTTTTCACACTTTTTTTATATTTAAAGTGGATGTAAACCCAATTCATGAAATTTGAGCTGGGCACATATATCTGCAGTGTTTTGTTATCTCTCTTCAAAGCACTGTGTCCAGTAGCTTTGTCCTGCTCCATTCTTCTGTTATCAGCCTGATAACTTTTGACAAGCTCTCTGAGATGGGAGCCTGGAGTGTGTGTCAGGGGAGGTTGCTATACACAGATTGTCACAAAGCTAAACTAGTCACAGGCACACTCTGCATATGTGGGGAGGGGTGTGTGCCTTTCCTCCAATCAGCTGTCTCACAGTGTCTCACAGTGTCTAGCAAGTATCCACACCTACAGGGGAACCAGGAAGAGAAAATTCTAAGAAAATGAGGGTTATTTACTTACTTAGGCAAATCCACTTTGCACTACAAGTGCAAACTATAAGTGCAAAGTGCACTTGAAATTGCACTGAAAGTGCACTTGGAAGTGCAGTAGCTGTAGATCCGAGGGGGACATTCAAGGAAAATTAAAAACAGCATTTTAGCTTGAAGTTTCGAGAGAAATCCTGGACAGCCACATTCAAAATGATTTTCGCCTTTATTGAATAAAAATCAACAAAAATACATGCCACAGCAGAATGTGCAGGAAATCTGACGCTTTTCACACTACAAACAGTGCTTAATCATAGCTTGATTAAGCACTGTTTGTAGTGTGAAACAAGTAAGCTTTCCTGCACATTCTGCTGTGGCATGTATTTTTGTTGATTTTTATTCAATAAAGGCGAAAATCATTTTGAGTGCGGCTGTCCAGGATTTCTCTCGAAACTTCATTGCTATAAGCATTGCCGGCACCTGTGGCTTCCAGCCTGGAGGAGAGGTCTGTTCCTAATTGACCTTCCTAGAGCGGTGATATTTCTCTGTCAGCATTTTAGGTGGCATGTGATTGGATAATAAAATCAGCAGAGCTTCCCCTCAATTCAGATCTACCCCTCATATTACACTTCCAAGTGCACTTTCAAATACACTTTGCACTTGTAGTGCAAAGTGGATTTGCCTTTCATAAATAACCCCCAACGTGCACTTTCTAAACAGTATATAAAGCTGAAGACAGCAGATATACATGCAAAACTTATGTCGGGAGATTTGTTTCATCCCTGTGTATCATCTGAGGCTGTTCACTTCACTGGGTATATGTGAGGGTTTACATCCACTTTAATAGAGTTAAAAAAAATGCAGAAACTTTTTGAAGAACCCTCATATACTAACCGTATATTACAGTGAAATGCTCTCTTTAATGAGTTTTTCCTTTTTCTTTTTTTCTTGCAGCACATCCCTGTGAACTCCATTGCCGCACTGTAGAAACAAATTTAGTAGACAAACTTCTTGACGCAGTAATAGACGGAACTCCATGTTATGAGGGGAACAGCCAAAAAGACGTCTGCATTAATGGCATGTGTAAGGTATTTGGTATGTTTCATTTACTTTTCAGTAATTCTCTTTAGTGTGTTGGTTTTTTTTTTCCTTCATAGATACTGCAGTGTTTGGAAACATTTTATTTCTTTCTATGAATGTTTACATTATTTATGGATGTGGTTGCTTTCAGGGATATAATTAGCAAAGCAATGCATTGAAGCATGAGGAGATGCATGGTGGAGGGTTGTTTGTCTATTAAACAAATTAAAATATATAATTGTTAATGCCTGTAGCATAATCTCAAAATCAGGTTATACCTAGAAAATCTGTCACCTGGGACTGATAATTTTTTTAACACCCCTGTCCTGCTTTAGAACCCCCCCCCCCCCCCCCCCATCCAAAAAGAAAATCCTTAAAGAAATAAAGTAGTGTTGTGCCAAATACTTAATGGGGTTGATTTACTAAAGCCAAATAAACTGTGCACTTTGCAAAGCGCAATTGCACTCTGTAAGTGCAGTTGCTCCAGAAATTAGTAAATGAGGTAAAGCTCCACTTTGCAAAGAATACCCAATCATGTGCCAGGAAAATAAAAAAAACTGCATTTTTGCTTGTACATGATTGGATGATTGAAGTCAGCAGGGCTTCTACTCATTTACTAAACTTTGGCACAACTGCACTTTGCAAAGTGCACAGTCTATGTGCCTTTAGTAAATCAACCCCAATGTGTCCATGCCTAATTGGGCAACATTAAATGAATTCTGAGATACTCACTGTATACACAGCACACAAATATCACAGTCATTGTATCCAACATGCTAATTAAAAAAATGAAATCCTTGCATTACATATGCTTTTCTACACTTAGCCTACTCTAAAGAAGAATTTCAGGTGTATGTAATGTAATTAGAGGGATGTGCTCAGGAGTAGGAAATGCAGCGGTGGCCGGTCCATTATTGGCGAAGGGGCGCTGCCCCCCCTCCCCCCTAGTTTGCATGCAGGGCGCTGGAATCTTTGAGTTAATTTATTTTTTTCAAGCACATGATTAGACCCTGAGACTCTAATTGGCTTGAAAAAGGTTGTGTCACTAGCAAATCAATATTCACTATTGGTTTCCAGCTTCTCCTCCCGGGCAATCAGGACAGGAGGCGGATCTAAAGAAAACCGGGTTAGCTGGCAGGAGAAGCCCGGGAAGCCGCGCCCTTGTGACCCTGGAGGGGTAAGCGTGGACCTGGAGGGAAGGGGAGGGGTTTGTTTGCCGCCCCCCCAAAAAATTTTAGTATCAGCCGCCACTGATAAAATGTAGGACATAGGGGTTGATTTACTAAAGGCAAATAGACTGTGCACTTTGCAAAGTGCAGTTGCACTCGGCAAGAGCAATTGCTCCAGGGCTTAGTAAATGAGGTAAAGCTTCACTTTGTAAAGCGTATGTAAGCACATGCAAGGACAATAAAAAAAACAGCATTTTAGCTTGCACATGATTGGATGATGGAAGTCAGCAGAGTTTCTGCCCATTTACTAAGCCCTGGAGAAATTGCATTTTGCAAAGTGCACTGTCTTTTTGTCTTTAGTAAATCAACCTCATAGTGTCTATAGTGCAGGGCTCGGGCGTGCGTAATGCAGAGTTGCAGGGATCAAGAGTGAGTAATGCAGAGAGTGCAGGGCTCAGGAGTGTGTAACGCACAGGATGCAGAGCTCAGGAGTGGTAGCACACAGAGTGTATGGCTCAAGAGTGCATAACACAACAAATGCAGAGCACAGAGATATGTAATACAGAGAATGCATGACAAATACATTATATAGTTACATAGTTAGTCAGGTTGAAAAAAAAGCACAAGTCCTAGTTTAACCAGTGGAAAAAATAAATAGAAAACCTCCATATACACAATTATTTGCCGACACCTTGTTTGGTTGGTCAGAGTCGGATGTAGAAAATGATGTACACACTGTGCAAAGAACGAATGATTTTGCCCGAATACAGAATTGTTTGTCCGTTTTTTGTTTTTTTTTTATAGTGTGTACCCCACTTAATGCAGAGGATGCTATTAGAAACACTTTAATTCCAGACTCTACAGTATATCCTTTATAAATTTGTAAATTTGTTAAAAAGCAAGGGTACCAAAACTGAGTCTCTGGGTACACCGCTAATAACCTTAGACCATTCAGAGTATGAAACATTTATCACTAATCTCTCTATTCGTTCTTTTAGCCAGTTTTCTATTCATTTACAAACTGAATTTTCTAAGCCTGTAGACTTTACCTTTCACATTAGCTGTGTGGGGGGAACTGTGTCAAACGCTCTTGTAAAATACAAGTTTACCACGTCCACAGCCAACCCTCTGTCCAAGGTTTTACCTACCTCCTCAGAAAAAGAAATCAGGTTTGTTTGGCAACGTTTGTCTTTCATGAATCCATGCTGTCTGTTGCTTAAAATATTTTTTTTTCTAGCAAAAACTCTATGTGGTCTTTCATTAAGCTCTCATATCTTACAGACCATACAAATTAAACTAACCGGTCTGTAGTTACTTCACAAAGACTTTGATCCTTTGTTTTAAATATAATCCACATTGTCCCTACGCCAATTCATTAGTACTATGCCAGTCATTAAAGAGTCTTTAAAAATTAAAAACTATGGCTTTGAAATAACAGAGCTCAAGTCCATAAGGACACAGGGGTGTAAGCCATCTAGCCCAAGTGCTTAATTCACCTTTATTTTGCCTAAATGTTTCTGGACCATGTCATTTTTTAGCCATTGTACATCATTTGGGGCTATGTCAATACTAACCTCATTATGGACTTAAGCTCCACCATTTTCCTTTGTATACACAGCGATGAAGAAGGCATTTAATAAATTAACCTTCTTTGTCCCCCCCAATCGTAAACAATAAATTATCTTGTAAAGGGCCTACATGCTCAGGCCTAAACTTTTTACTATTAATATACTTGAAATGTTGTTGTTTTTTGTCAGCTCTTTTTTGCAATTTGTTCGCTTTGAATATTTTCGGCCTTGATTTCCTTTTTGCATTCTCTGTTCTATTCTTTGTAACTTTTAGGTGAGGGGTAGCGATTCGTCATTTTAATATTTTTAAAATGCTCTTTTATTAACATTTATAGCTTCTCTTTGGACTTGAGACACACAGGTTTTATTTTTAACCTCTTAAACCCATTGCCCATGGGAATATATTTTGCAGCGTATTTTTATACAGACAATTAGAAGAATTCCCATTTCTGTTCTGTGTCCTTCAATAGCAATATTTCCTCCTAGTCTACATCTTGGAAAGAAGCCCTCAGCCTTGGATTTTTTTTTATCTTTTCAGTATGTGCTTGTTGTTTACAGCTAACATTAAAGCGGAGTTCCACCCAAAAGTGGAAGCTCCACCTATCTGCCCCCCCCTCCAGTGACACATTTGGCACCTTTTCCGTGGGGAGGGGGAGCGGGTACTTGTTTTTGACTGCGACGAGGTCACTTGGAAATTCGGCCCTCCTTATACTTCCCCCGTCACTGGGCCATTCAGAAAGCGAGGTGCACTTCATGCATGTGCAGTAGTGAACCGGCTCTGAAGCTGCAAGGCTTCACTGCTGGTTTCCCTTACAGGCAATGGTGGCGGCAGCACCAGAGAGCCAATGGAAACATCAGCTGGGGTGCTGACATTGCTGGATTCCAGGACAGGTGAGTGTCCTAATATTAAAAGTAAGCAGCTACGATATATGCAGCTGCTGACTTTATTTTTTTGCTGGGGAGTGGAACTCCGCTTAAAATGAAATTGCCACAGTAACCACAGTGACTGTGGCTTTTTGTGGGGATTGCAGGCTTGCCTCTTGCCTACTGACTATGGGCCCTGGCTTTTGAGGGAGCTCTATTCTTTGGGAGGTGTGTGCCTGGGGGACCTCTGGAGTAGTTTTACTTTGGATTCAAGTCCATGTCTCCCTGAAAAACACAGACTCTGAGAACTTGAGAACCCGGATACAGATTTGGGGTCTCTGTGGTTTGTTGGGGTATAGACAGCCCAAACAAGCCTTGACTGCTTCAACACCCCCCCCCCCCCAGACACTATTATAATTATTAGCAAGTTATTGAATCATGCTCTGGAAGCTTGTATGCAGAGAATACTTTACTTTCATGGAGGAATATCAAGGCAGGTCTTACAGCATGGAGACAGGAACATAAACACAAACAAGTGTACAGAGCATAGATATACAATACATCCTGTTATATCAGAGAATACATGCACTATAAGCTATAATACAGGCATACCCCACATTTAAGTATACAATGGGGTTTATTTACTAAAGCTGGAAAGTGCAAAATCAAGCTCACTTCTGCATAGAAACCAATGAGTTTACAGGTTTTATTACAAAAGCTTAATTGGACAAGCTGGGGTTAGAAGATCATTGGTTTCTATGCAGATGTGAGCCTGATTTTTTGATTTTCCAGCTTTAGTAAATAAACCCCATTGTGTACTTAAAAGTGGGGTATGCCTGTACTACAGAGCCATCTGCTGGCATAGACAGCTATAATGCATATACACAGTCACAGTATGTAAGCAGATTGCTGTTGCTTTTCCAACACCCCTTCTCAACAGCATGTGCTTTGTCAAATTATATTTAGCTTCTCCTGGAAATAACTATGATGTTCCTTTAACAAAGGCTTGGTGAGTGCATCAGTAGTCATCTCCTCTGACGGGCATTGTTGAATGTCAATAACACCTTGCTCTTGATTGTCCCTCAGTAGGTGATACTTGACGTCGATATGTTTGGTCCTAGGATTGACCCTTTATAGATCCTTGGTTGTCTTCAAGAATGAGAATTGGTTTTGATATGTCTATCCCAATCTCCACAAAAATTTGACGAATCCATATTGCATCTTGACATGCGTATGCTGCTGCAATGTACTCTGCTTCAGTTGAAGATAGACAGTTACTTGCTTTTGACTAGACCAACTTATGGTTCCTTCCCCATAGTGGAAGATGAATCCACTTGTGGATTTCCGGTCTGTGCAGTCTCTGGCCCAATCAGCATCCACATACCCAACCAGTTTTGGATCTGATGTTGCTGGTAACCGTAACTTTGTCTGAATGGTTCCCTTGAGGTATTGTATCACTATTTTTATTGCTTTCCAGTCACACTGACAGGGGCTGAAACTTTCTTGCAAAGTATGCCCACTGCTGTGGCTATTTGTAGTCTTGTCACAGTGGCAACGTATAGCAGCTTACCGATTGCTCTGCAATACGTGTCATTGTGGGCTAGCAAGTTTTCTGTTTCATTGCTCTTTAGATTGCTCTTTAGACTGGTTCCATAGGAGTTTTCACTTCCTTTGCATCCCGCATATGGAATTGTTCTAAGATTTTAGAGATTTGTTGAGATTGGTTGAGAAGATAACTTCCATCTTCTTCTCTCTCTATTTGGAATCCCAGATAGTAGCTAATGTTCGGTAGCTCTTTTATTTCAAAAATTTCTTTCAGCTTGTGAACTATCTGATTATAATTTCCTTCTTGTTCAAAACAGGTTATAATGTCATCAACATAGATAAGGATGTATATCCATCTGTCTTCTTGATTCTTGGAGTAGAGACAGGGGTCTGCTTTACTCCTTGAGAATCCCTCTCTAAGTACTTTGTTCGCTTTCTTATTTCACATCCTTGCAGATTGCTTAAGACTGTAGATGCTATTCTGAAGTTTACACACAAGGTTGTCTCCTTGCTTAAACCCTGGTGGTTGCTCCATGTAGAGATCTTCCTTAATGTCTCCATATAGGAAAGCAGTTTTAATGTCTAGGTGTTTGACTTGCATGCCCTTCCCGCCTGCAACGCTAAGAAGCGCTCTGATAGTAGAGTGTTTTACGATGGGAGCGAATGTTTCATTGTAATCCTCACCGAATTTCTGGGAGTAACCCTTGGCAACTAGTCTGGCTTTGTATTTGTGGATATTCCCTTCCGCGTCTGACTTTTCTTTGAAGGTAATAAGCTCTGTGGAGTTTGAGATTACCAGGTCCAACAGAGCATAATTTCTAGTTGGGGCCCCTATGAACTGTACCATAAAATTGTCTTGTAACAGGTTTATACATTTCTGCCCTTCTGGTGTTCCAGCAGTGCCATTATTCCAATCAAAATCAAGGTAGTTAAAATCCATCATTATTATCACTATGCAGCCCTTTCTATCTGAGCGAGGAGCTGAGTCTCCACCTCCATATTATCACTGGGTGACCTATAAAAAACTCCAATAATTACCTTTGATGTGTGCACATCCATGTGCAGCTCCACCCATAATGCTTTAGCACCATCATACTCTAAATAGCCCAATCCTGTGAAGAATGAAGCCAGGACTCAGGAATACCAATTAAATTGTAGCTCTATTCATTTCATGTGATATCTGTTCCCATTTACACTGCATATCTAAAAAATGTTTTAAAAAAATATTTCTTACCTTTTAGATCAGTGGTTCTCAACCCTTTAGTGCCGTGACCCCTTGATAAAATTTCCCAAGTTGTGGGGACCCCTAACAGTAAAATAATTTTTGTAGCATGGGTTGTCAGCACCCAAGGCAAGACAAATAATTTGCGCCCCTAACCCACGGACATTTAGCGCTCCCGAGTCCCTTCCACTCGTACAGTATTAAAGCCCCTTATGGTACATTTTAGGATGTACCAATCTTTCTCTTTGTTCTCTTTTCTTTCCTGTTTTTCTCTCTCTATCCTAATTTCTTGTTTTTTTCCCCCATCCCTCTCTCTAGCCATCTTTTGTGTACTTTCTCTCCCTTTTTCTTTGTTCCTCCCCCTCTTATCCTCTCCCTTCCATGTATTCTCTATTTTTATTCCTTCTCTTACTCCTTAGTGGGGGGGGGGGGGGGGATGGGATGAGTAGCAGTGATGGAGGGGAGTTGGGATGAGTGGCAGTGCTGGGGGGAGTTCTGATCAGCCAACTTACGTGCTCTTGATCAAGATCATCTGCTGATCTGAGAGCTGTAGTAGGGACTTTTAATGACAACTATAATCACAGGTAGTGTTACTCATTGTGTCTCCGGCTTTGTTGTGTCTCGTAGCAGTGACACCTATGCCGAAATCAGGAGATAGGGTCTCCTCCAGCCCCTCCCACTTCACATTCCTCATCGGTCATCTGACCTCTAGTATCTGCCCCCCAGCCATGCCGAATGAATGGGCAGCTGCGAAGAGGCTGAGTGGGTGGCTGCGGGCTCCAAGAACAGCCCAGCTGGGCGGCCATAGGACTGACTTAGTTCCCCCTCTTTAACCTTAGTGCCGACTGTACGCACATATGTGGTCTCCGCTTTAAGAGGTTATACTGGGGTGATACCTGTGGAGACCTGAGCCACGGAAGCAACGTCACGACTTTTTAAAAAATTCCCGATTTACAAAAAATTACACTATTCATAACTTTTGGCGATCTGAATACTTAAGTGTAAAGGAGGGATTTGGGGTCTTTTAGACCCCCGATCCCTCCATAGAGAGTACCATTCACCACCTATTACATGTCACAAGGGATATTTACATTCCTTGTGACAGCAACAAAAGTGATCAGAAATTTTTTTTAAGCGACAATGTAAATAAATAAATAAGACAATTTTTTTTTCAAGCGCGCCCGTCCCCATGAGCTTGCGCAGCAAAGAAACGGAATGAGTAAGTCATATGTAAACGGTGTTCAAATCACACATGTGAGTTATCGCCGCGATCGCTAGAGTGAGAGCAATTATTCTAGCAAAATAGCTCCTCTGTAATTTTAACCTGGTAACCCCTACATTTTTTAAAATCATAGCCTATGAAGATTTTTAGGTACCGTATTTTGTCGCAATTCCATGAGTGCAATTTCAAAGCATGACATGTTAGGTACCTATTTACTCAGCGTAACATCATCTTTCACATTATACCAAAAAAATTGGGCTAACTTTAATGTTTAGTTTTTTTAAAATTTATGAAAGTGTCTTTTCCCCCCCAAAAAAAGTCAATTTGAAAGACCGCTGCACAGATAACGTGTGACATAAACTTTTGCAACAATCACCATTTTATTCTCTAGGGTCTCTGCTAAAAAATATATATAATGTTTGGGGGTTCTAAGTCATTTTCTAGCAAAAAATACAGATTTTAACAGAAATAGACTAGGGCATGAAAGGGTTAAAATACAAAGGAAAAGCCCAGCTTCTAAATCTTTAACTCTTCCTTAGAACAGGCAGTATTCAATCTAGTTTACAACTGATACTGAGATATACCAGCACAGTGCAGAGAACTAAGTAGGATTTAGTAAGCTGTTTTTTTTTTTACTTTTAAGTTATGCAGTGTGATGGGGAACATAAATAATATAAAGTAAGTGGTATACCAATTTGGTTGCAAAACTGGATATATGCTTTAAGCTATTTACACACTTCTGAATTATTCTGTTGAACACACAGGGCACTTCCAAGCATGCAATCAATACTTTTCCAAATGAGTTTCAACGATGCATGCTATATTATTTACTTGCAGAATCATTTTTATAGAATGAAAATTCAATATAAAGCAATTTTTATATACAGATATAAAAATTCCCCAATTATCGGTTCTTTGTCGAAAGCTTTATTGACTGTATTTTTAAATTGAACTGGTGCAAGTACCTAAATTTGACTCCATATCAGCACCTGTGATACCCTGCACAGCAGCACTCAGAATTGTAGAGGGAGGAGCCACCTTAAGAGCAAATCAGGAGATATTGTCCCTTCAGTCTGCCAATCATTTATTGACCATTGACAGGACGTGGGTGGGAAGGCGACATCGCTTTTATAATTTCATTGGAGAAATGTAAGGTTGCTAAGCTGGCTCTGCTGTCTGGGTGGGCTGTGTAAACCTTTGGACTGAATAAAATTACATTTTATTTGGCAAGCTACTTTTGTTTGGCAGGCCCCTTCTTCCACTGTTCCTAATTCATCTGCTGATAGTACAGAACCTTGGAGTCACTCTGCACATGCTCAGATTGGTATGTATTGCTAGAGAGGTTTTTTTTGGGAGGGTGCATGTAATCAGCACAGGGCCAACCGGAACTGTTCAGACAGAGGGTTAGGAATCCTGCAGCCTCATAGGACAGTCAGAGGAGAATGAAAACTCCTCCTACAAGCTTTAACCACACACTGATATAAGTCACAAGACTGCTATATACTGCTGATGAGAAAAGGTATTTAGCAGTTTTTATTTACTAAAATAATTGCCATTTCCATGTTCTGTGTACTGTGGGAGACCAGATATAGTGAATGCAAGGTCCTAGTCGCATCAAAAAAAAAATTTAAAAAATAGTAAATTAAATTTATATATAGAGCCCTTTAGGTTTAATGTAAATAAGCCCACATATGTTCTCTCTGTAATTGTGTCCATTGTTTCCTTTGTTCTTGGATAGGCAGAGATTGTATTTGTGCTGTAATTATTTCTTGGAAGATAAGCTAATGGACCAACAGTAAGCTTCTTATAGTAACATTACATTATGGAAAGCTATTGCACTGCTAAATAGATTTGCCAGCTAAAATGGAGCTGAACTGTAAATGTGTTGCTTTCAAGCTGTGCTTACAAAAAAAAAAGGAAAAAAAAAGTTTTTTTTCCAACAGTAATTGCACCTAAATTCTAAGCAGAATCTCAAATAAAGCTGAACTGTAAACAGTCTGTTTTCAAGCTGTTTGCTTTATTTACATAGATCACTTTTTTTCATATATATATATATATATATATATATATATATATATATATATAATGTGTTTCTTAATTGTCAGTTAAAAATGTACAGTACACAGAATCTTAAGTCGCGTACACACGATGGGATTTTCCGACGGGAAATGTGTGATGACAGGCTGTTGGCGGAAAATCCGACCGTTTGTACGCTCCATCGGACAATTGTTGTCGGATTTTCCACGGACAAATGTTGGATGGCAGGTTTTAAAATTTTCCGCGGTCAAATGTGTGTTGTCGGATTTTCCGAGCGTGTGTACACAAATCCGTCGGACAAAAGTCCAAAGTACAAACACGCATGCTCGGAAGCAAGGCCAGAAGCGCTTGGTCTTGTAAACTAGCGTTTGTAATGGAGAATTAACATTCGTGACGTGGCAAATTATGAAATCTCCAAATGCAGCGCACAATTCTCTTCTTCTATAATGGGATAATAATGAAGCTGCTTTGCTGGTGATACTAATGGAGTTATTGCAAACAAATTTTCAAAGGCTTTTTTTTTCTAGTGATATCAAGAATAATATTATTATGGGTTTTTTTGTTTTTTTGGGGGGGCAAGTTACCACAACACCATTATCCCGTAGTTTTTGCGATCAAAGATACAACTATGTTGGTGTCTCTTGTTAATTTTACATTGTATTTTTTTAAATGTAACTGCCTACTCCCAAACTGTCATTTGAAGTAAAACACATAGCCAAGTATTATTCTCCACATTTCTTTTTATTGTGCATTAAAAAAAGAAAACAAATAAAATTAGACATGCTATCTGCCAATAGAACTTAACCAAAAAGTGCATTCTATGCATCCAAATATATAGAAAATATAACAAATCAAAACATTATTATTCAACCAAAAAATAAAATAAAAGCCTCATGCATGTGTCCTGCTTCTTAATATAGGAGGTCAGCAATGCCAAGAGTTGGTGAAAGCAGGGGTACGTCATCCGGAGATAATTCCAAAAATCATCTGGATTATTCTCCTGGAGCTCCCGCAGCAAAGGCATATGACATAATTGGTCACGATTAATAAAGCAACCAATTTTTGGTCCAAGAAATCCTCCTCCTGTTCCTGGACTGGACTTGGGTCAAAGCAATAACTGCAAGGCCAATAATAAATAACACGTTATCTCCCCTGATTACGCAACAAAAAGTCAGAGGTTTTGTCTGTGGAAAATCCGATTGTGTGTATGAGGCTTAAAGCGGAGCGCCACCGAAAATTTTTTTTTAAAAGTCAGCAGCTACAAATACTGCAGCTGCTGACTTTTAAAACACGGACACTTACCTGTCCAGGGCGCCCGCGATGTCGGCACCCGAGGCCGAAGCGTCTCTCCGTCCTCGGGTGCTGCCGCCTCCATCTTCGGTAAGGGAATCAGGAAGTGAAGCCGTGCGGCTTCACTTCCCGGTTCCCTACTGCGTATGCGCGAGACGCGCAGCGCAATACGGATGGTCCTTGCTGCCTCTGGGACCCGTGTGTTTCCCAGCAGGCAGCGGGGAGGGAGCAGTAAGTGGCGTAAATACCCGCAGATTCTGCGGGTATCTATGCCGGAAGTGGGTACAGATACCTGTAATATACAGGTATCTGTACCCCCCTCCCCCCTGAAAGGTGCCAACTGTGTCACCGGAGGGGGGGAGGAATCTGATGAGTGGAAGTTCCACTTTTGGGTGGAACTCCACTTTAAGTCTTACTCATGGGTTATATGGGGCTACCTTCAAGTAATTGGACACTGACAAAAAAAGCTGCAGGGACATCACCCATTATAACTAACACATCTCTCCCACAGCAAGCCTCAATTTGTTGCTAGTGTCCTTAGGTGATGAACATCTTCTCTTTACTGAAAGAAGTTTACCTCTCATGGTCCTTTTTTCAAAACTCTTCTATCAAATTTCCTAGTTATTCCATAGCCACTGCAGATTCCTCTCTAAAGCTTTTCAGATCTTTTGACTCCTCGGCTGAGCCTTGGAGGACTGTTCCCAGACCCCACCAGGAAGACTATGTGGAGCCAACCTGTAAAGATGCTTTGGGATCTCAATCCTGCACTGGCATTTACCTTGGTACATTGCATTATGTTAGCTTCAAGGTGCTACACAGGTCTAGGGTCGAGGTTCATTTGCAGTGCAGTCTTGTCTCTGAAGACACCTACGGGTATATGCACATCTCAGAGGGTGAAGTCAAGATGGGGCTTGTCCCTAACATCCTGCCAGCCGATGCTAGGTAGAGGAGGCTAGTCATCATTCGAGCTTAGAGTCTAAAGGATAAGGTTCCTCCTTTTGTTGTTAAGATTCAGAATACTTTATAAATCCGCCGCACACCGCTTTACTGCTACAGTGTGGGCTGGCTGCAGGAAATCGTGTGTATAAGTGATTCTTCTTTTCCAGGTAGGGGGCGCACTTACGTGCCCCTCGCACCTCGGATGTGCTGTAATTAGTTATAGCACAAGCCAATCGGGCACCGGCTGATCGTCAAGGAGGAAGACAGGACAAAGTTCTGTGTATGTAAACAATACAGAGGTCTGTCCTGTCAGCAAGGATGTGCTGGTTTTCGTTTCCCTTCAAAGCAGGGAATTAAAAACCAGCACATCCCTTAGTGAAAGCAGCACACAGTTAACACATAAACACTGGTTAGGCACACATTTAACCTTTCCATCACCTAGATGTTTAACCCCTTCCCAGCCAGTGTCATTAATATAGTGACAGTGCATTTTTTAGCACTGATCACTGTATTAGTCATTAATGTCACTGGTTTGCACAAAGTGTCAAAAGTGTCAGATTACTAGTATAAAAAAATATATAAAAATTGCATCATATATACTATAGTTTGTAGACTCTGTAAGGTTTGCGCAAACCAATCAATATACGCTTATTGGGATTTATTTTACCAAAAATATGTAGCAGAATACATATTGGCCTAAATTTATCAAGAAATTCGATTTTTTACATTTTTTATTAGATATGTTTTATAGCAGAAATGAAAAAATGTTGTTTTTTTTTTTTAATTCTCAGTCTTTTTTTGTTTATAGCGCAAAACATAAAAAACCCAGTGGTGATCAAGTACCACCAAAAGAAAGCTATATTTGTAGTAAAAAAAATGATATCATATTGTTTGGGTACAGCGTTGCAAGGCCACACAAATGTCAGTTAAAGTAACACAGTGCCTTATAGCATAAAATGGCCTAGTCATGAAGGGGGTAAATCTTCTGGATTAAAGTTATGCCGCGTACACACGACCGGTTTTGCTGTCGGAATAAACTCCGAAGGTTTCTCCGACGGAACTCCGACGGAATTCCATTCAAGCGGTCTTGCCTACACACGGTCAAACCAAAAGTCCGACCAAAATTCAACCGTCCAGAACGCGGTGACATACAACACGACGGTACTAGAAAAAGGAAGTTCAATAGCCAGTAGCCAATAGCTTCCATCTCCTACTTGCTTCCTACTTACTTCGGAGCAAGCGTCGTGTTTGGTCCGTCAGAACAGCATACAGACGAGCGGTTTTCCTGATAGGAATTGGTTTCCAACTGAAATATTTTTAACATGTTCTATTTCTAGGTCCGTCAGAATTTAAAAAAAAAAAAAAGTCAGTTGAAGCACACACACTATCGGAATAGACGATGAAAAGCTTCCGTCTGACTCTTTCTGTCGGACATTCCGCTCGTGTGTACGCGGCTTTACACACAAAATGAAGACAAAAAAAAAAAATCACAAATAAAATATATAAAGTCACAATAACAAACAAAATATAAAGTAACCAATAAAAGCAATTAATATATACAATACCAAGGATTTAAATAAATTTACATTTTATATTATATATACATTATTATATACTGTACAGTGAATGGACCTTGAAATCCCATTAAAATACTGCACAGAATAAACAACAATTAAGTAAGTAGCAGAAAATGTCAAACTACAAAAATGCAAATATGGCAACTTCCAATTTAAATATTACACATAAATGAACCTAGTATTGACCTAATATAAATAAATATAACATAAAGATCTCGATCATGAATCCAGATTAATACCCCCACATCCAGCACTTACAGAGAGGAATTGTATAATTTAATGGCCACAGACAAAAATGATTCCCATGGCACTTCGTGGTGCATCGTGGTTTTAACAATCTATAACTGAAGGTACTCCTGCCCAAGATTGAACATACCTTGGACAGCATCATTCCTCTCCAATACTGTTGTTAAAAACTTCAACTCCAATTCAACAACCTCACTGGCTCTGTGGATTAGTTTATTGACTTTGCTGGTGTAAGCCACCCACAACATACCGAAGAGCAATGGCCACCATAGACTCAAGTATCTTCAACATCGTCTGGCAGATGTTAAAAGATCTTAGCCTCCTCAAAAAATAGAGATGGCTCTAGCCCTTCCTGTAGAGCACTTCAGTGTTCTTATTCCAATCCAATTTATTATCTATATACACCCCCAAATACTTATAATTCTCTACTACGGAAAATGCGGGCTGGTGAGCGTGGGCTGCCTTGAAGCGGGGGGGGGGTGAGCAGATGAGGTTGCATGGGAGCTCTTCTCCCAGCGATCGCTCAGAAGAAGAGAGAAGAGAGAGGCAGCCGGATCATCAGAGTGCTGAACATCGCTGTAGCAGCTTTCATTTCAATTACTGTGTGTTGCCACCGCTCGCTGTCACATACAGCCCTGCCTCCTGGCCAAGTCCCTGGACCAGGAGGCGGGGCTGTATGTGATGGCGAGCGGCGGGAACACACAGCAATTGAAATAAAAAGCTGTTACAGCGATGTTCTGTGCTCTGATGATCCAGCCAGCAATCCTCTTCCTCTCTTCCCATACACAGGTAGGCTGCATTGATGGACACAGGCTGCATTGTTGGGCACAGGCTGCATTGTTGGGCACAGCCTGCATTGATGGACACAGGCTGCATTAATGGGCACAGGCTGCGTTGATAGACACAAGCTGCATTGTTGGGCACAGGCTGCATTGATGGACACAGGCTGCATTGTTGGGCACAGGCTGCATTAATGGACAAAGGCTGCATTGTTGGGCACAGGCTGCATTGTTGGGCACAGGCTGCATTGATGGACACAGGTTGGCTGCATTGATGGACACAGGTAGGCTGCATTGATTTACAAAGGTAGGCTGCAATGATGGGCACAGGTAGGTTACATTGTTGGATACAGGTAGGCTGCATTGATGAGCACAGGTAAGCTGCATTGTTGGGCACAGGTGAAGCATCATTCATGGACACAGGTAGGCTGCATTGTTGGGCACAGGTGAGGCTGCACTGATGGGCACTGATAAAGTTGTTGTTAATGTTTATTTTTATAACCTAATTCTGCATAAAAGATTTAAGTGTCATTTAATGAGATAATTTATGAGGGCGTGTTTAGGGGTGGAATTATGGGCAGGGCAGGCTGGTCTGTAATCCTTGGAGCTGCAAGGACACAGTCTCTTTGGCACAGGAATAAGGCAAGACTATTTCCACAACACAGGGACCCTTTGGTAATGCAAACTCAGATTAAAAACCCATTGAAGTACACTCTCCAACTGGTCTGCACAAGCCCTAAGCATCATGGGGCTAGGGGGAATTTCTGCCCTTAAGTCCCCTCAGTTGTCTACTTACCTGGTCAGATGTAATATACACCACTGTGCTTTCCCTTGGAGGAGGAGTTGAGTTGTTCTTATGAAAAGGATAGCTGGTAAGGGCATCCAGTATGGGGAAAGTAGGACCCACACAACATTAGAGAGTACTTGCCTTAACATTGCTCATTTACAGCTCTGTGTTGAGTCTGAGGGAGATCAGGCAAGGGCCACTGAATCAAACCTGTTAAAAAATAAGTTCAGTTCCTTTGCCCTTTCCACACATTCCCCTGTTCCCCCAGCAACTGGCCTGAAACCTGTAATGGTTTTCATGCCACTCCAGACCTCTATTCTCTAATCTTCATCTTCAGGTCCTTCTGCATAGTTTTTTAACTTGTCCCTATTAGCAACTCTAAAAACTATCTTCTTAGAAATAAGAAAATCCTTCTTTTTCCCTGATTTACCCATGGTTAATTATTTTAATAACAATGAATAGTTCTTGTTGGAACAGCAAAATCCACACAGAAATTAAAATAATGTGCTATGCACTCAGTATGTCCACCAGTGTCCCTTCCATGTGGCTCACACAGTGCATTTCAATCGGTCACCACAAAACAGGCCCTCAATTCAGAGGACTCCTCATACCATCCTTTCACCAATCTGGTGGTCACAGGTTGTCACTTACTCAGGGGTACATAGCAAGGATTGAGGGAAGAAGAGCTGTATGTATTCTTCACGTTAGCATATAGCAAATACAGAATTTTATCCTCTCCTATTGGGCAGCTCACAAACTGTGTGATGTTGGTCAGTGTTTTCTCTATGGCGACATGGGTAAAATCACCTGAGATAATGATGAAGGCACTGGGAAGTTTTGCAATACCACTATGGGTGTCTTCGCATGCCAACGTTGGGTTTGCAGAAGGTGGAATATACACTGCCACAACAATAACATGTGGAATGTCCCTAGGTATATAATATAGCTGGAGCTCCACTACCAGCAGCTTAATGTCTGGGCAAGAGACACTTTCCTTAACAGTTATGTGGCCAGGTTTGCACCATCTGGTGTTAACAAAAATACCCATACCCCCACCCTTTTCTTCTTACCACTCATTTTGCCAGCCCTGTCCACTCAAACAGTCTGGAAGCCACTTACAATAACATTGTGGCCAGGGATATCTCTGTACAGTGACGTTATCCAAGAAGCACATAATGCTACACTCATGAAACTCCCATTAACTACAAAATAGCGCAATTAGCTCCTCCACCTTATTTGCCAAGGATCTCACATTCCCCATGATGATAGAGAGAAAATATGGCTTAAATCTCCTTCTCTCCATTTGTACCTCTGTCCCCCGCTGTAGTGGAGGGAAGCATTGCTGACAGTAGGTACTCCCCTTCTGTGCCCTTAATACTAGTAGGATAAAGCCGGGTACACACTAATAGGGCGTACACACGGTCGGACTTTGTTCGGACATTCCGACAACAAAATCCTAGGATTTTTTCCGACAGATGTTGGCTCAAACTTGTTTTGTCTACACACGGTCGCACAAAGTTGTCGGAAAATCCGAACGTTCTAAACGCGGTGACGTAAAACACGTACGTCGGGACTATAAACGGGGCAGTGGCCAATAGCTTTCATCTCTTTATTTATTCTGAGCATGCGTGGCATTTTGTCCGTCGGATTTGTGTACACACGATCGGAATTTCCGACAATGGATTTTGTTGTCGGAAAATTTTATCTCCTGCTCTCCAACTTTGTGTGTCAGAAAATCCGATGGAAAATGTCCGATGGAGCCCACACACGGTCGGAATTTCCGACAACACGCTCCGATCGGACATTTTTCATCGGAAAATCCGACCGTGTGTACGGGGCATTACAGTTTTTTGGTTTTTTTTGTGCAACCCAGCCTGCAACCCGCCAGAACACTCAGATCAGCGCTCTCTGCCATTGGCTGAGAGCACTAGTCTGGAGTCGGTCGGCTGCTGGTTTTCCAGCATAAACAGGATACAACAATGGGTCCTAATGAATTATCAACTGTATTAAATGCCCATAGACCACTCACCAAATCAGATATTGTCACCGTAACCAAACACATGTATAGGAAACAAAAACCCTGGTAATAGATCACCTGGGAAGCAAGGGGTTACTTTAGTGACAAAAGGTTATAATAGGGTTTACTGAAAAAGTACAAAATGTATTAAATTTATAACAAAAAAATATTCAATACTAATAACAAAATAATTTGCTGCGTCACAGGATCACTCAGATCCACAAAGGCACCACAAGTAAAAACACATAATGAACTGGTCGTCCAGACGCCAAATATCAGTACACAGATGGGATGTCCTGTGATAATTATGTCCTGTTAATTACACAATTGGTATAAAACCATTTTGTTGCAAAATTACATCCAATGTGTGTAGAGCCCCTGGGGACTAGAGCACAGGGGTAGCCCTATATTGAGCTTAGTGCCTACTAAGGCACAGATGGAATTGATGGTGTTTCATCATTGGAAGTCAGTTTCTCTGTATAATCAGACTTTAAGGAAGGACTTTAGAGGAAGAATCTCCCTCTAGCTCAATGGGGCCGATAGTCTGTGTTAATATCACTATTGTAAATTGGAAATGAAGAGGACCTTTCAGCAATCAACATCCAGTTTGGAATAGTCAGTCTGCTGACTGTAACATAATAGTGTAGAATGGTTATTCAGTAGTACAGTAGTCTAACAGTTTCACAAACCAGCTGGATGCAGTGCATGAAATGGGAAACCGATGGGTATATACAACCCCTGGCAAAAATTACGGAATCACCAGTCCCTGAGGATGTTCCTTCAGTTGTTTATTGTTGTAGAAAAAAAGCAGATCACAGTCATGGCCAAAAACTAAAGGCATTTCAAATGGCAACTTTCTGGCTTTAAGAAACACTAAAAGAAATCAAGAAAAATAATTGTGGTGGCCAGCAACAGTTAGATTTATAGAACAAGCACAGGGAATAAATTATGGAATCACTCAATTCTGAGGAAAAAAATTATGGAATCATGAAAAACAAACAAACAAAATAACACTCCAACACATCACTAGTACTTTGTTGCACCACCTCTGGCTTTTATAACTGCTTGCCGTCTCTGAGGCATTGACTTAAAGTGGGGTTCCACCCAAAAAAACAAAAATACATAAAAAATCCTAAAAAAACCCCCAAAAAAACATTTGGATATTTTTTTTTTTAACTTACCTCTAAATGCCTGTTGCTAGGGGGTCCCTCGTAGTCTGCCCCTTCCAGTACCTGGGCTGGTGACATCACTTCCCCCTCGGCACAGGAAGGGCTCCGCTCTGCTCCCTCCCTCCTGACAATCATCTGGGACCCATTACAGGTCCCAGGTGACTGAGCGGCCAATCACGGCGCACGGCGCCGCTCCCGCATGCGCAGTGGGTGCCAGGCTGTGAAGCCACAGCCCGGCGCCCACAGTTGCAATGCCGGCGCCGCTGAACGGAGAGGGAGACGAGCGGGGCTTCGATCCCCCGCATCGCTGGACCCAGGAACAGGTAAGTGTCCAATTAAAAGTCAGCAGCTGCAGTATTTGTAGCTGCTGACTTTTAATTTTTTTTTTTTTTTAATGGCCCCCCTGGGTGGAACTCCTCTTTAATGAGTGATAAACAGTACTCTTCATGAATCTGGCTCCAGCCTTCTCTGATTGCTGTTGCCAGATCATCTTTGCAGGTTGGAGCCTTGTCATGGCCCATTTACTTTAACTTCCACCACAGATTTTCAATTGGATTGAGATCCGGACTGTTTGCAGGCCATGACATTGACCTTATGTGTCTTTCTTCCAGGAATTTTTTCACAGTTTTTGCTCTATGGCAAGATGCATTATCATCTTGATAAATGATTTCATCATCCCCAAACAAAAGTGTCCAAAATTTCAATGTAAACCTGTGCATTTATTGAAGATTTAATGACAGCCATCTACCCAGTGCCTTGACCTGACATGCAGCCCCATGTCATAATTGACTGTGGAAATTTGCATGTTTTCTTCAGACAGTCGTCTGCATAAATCTCATTGGAACGGCACCAAACAAAAGTTCCAGCATCATCACCTTGCCCATTGCAGATTCATCACTGAATATGACTTTCATCCAATCATCCACAGTCCACGATTGCCTTTCCTTAGCCCATTGTAACCTTGTTTTTTTGTGTTTAGGTGCTAGAGGTGGCTTTCTTTTAGCTTTTCTGTATGTAAATCCCATTTCCTTTAGGCAGTTTCTTACAGTTCGGTCACAGATGTTGTCTCCAGTTTCCTCCCATTTGTTCTCATTTGTTTTGTTGTACATTTTCTGTTTTCAAGGCATATTGCTTTAAGTTTTCTGTCTTGACACTTTGATGTCTTCCTTGGTCTATCAATATGCTTGCCTTTAACCACCTTCATATGTTGTTTGTATTTGGTCCATGTTTTAGACACAGCCGACTGTGAACAACCAACATCTTGTGCAACACTGCGTGATCATTTACCCTCTTTAAGGAGTTTGATAATCCTCTCCTTTTTTTCAATTGACATATCTGGTTTTGGAGCCATGCTTCATGTCAGTCCACTTGTTGCAACAGCTCTCCAAGGTGTGATCACTCCTTTTTACCTACATACTAACAAGCAGATTTAATCTGATGATGGTGTTAGTGTTTGTAATGAAAATTTACAGGGTGATTCCATAATTTTTTCCTCAGAATTGAGTGATTCCATAATGTATTCCCTGTGCTTGTTCTATAAATCTAACTGTTACTGGCCACCACAATTATTTTTCTTGATTTCTTTTAGTGTTTCTTAAAGCCAGAAAGTTGCTATTTGAAATGCCTTTAATTTTTGGCCATGTCTGTGATCTGCTTTTTTTTTTGTATACAGGAGCGACTTTATCGCTATCAGCCAGTTATCTATGGTGAGCCAGTACGACAGCAGTATTATATCAGCTGCTAGTTATAAGGAGTATTGTTCCAAGACACCAGCATACTGTATATACATAGTGTTCATATTGGTAATCCTCTGAGCATTGCTAGTATGGCTGTCTTGAAAGACAAATTGAACACAGGTTTCCTGAAGCTAAACAGGGGGGTGACAAGCGATACTTTACCACAACATCGGATCACACATGAGCTCCGGAAATCACACTGTTCCCAGGATTGGCAGCCGCTGGTTGGGGTTTCTATTCTCAAATAGTTGTTGAGTTCTTAAGTCCTCAGCACGCGCTGCTTTGTGGCAATCCCAGCCATACTTCGGCTCCCGGTCCCGGTAAACCAGGGCATTCCACAGGTGGCGTCACGTGACGCTAATGACATCAACGCGTTTCACTGGGGGTGTAACGTAGCTTCGTCTGGACGGGGAGGAGCCGGCAACCACCTGTCCCTTATAGCAGTGGTTTCTACATAGTGGTACCGCCCCTCTTGTAAACTTCAAAGGGACAACAACACTGTTTTTTGTTTATTGTCATTGTATGTTCTGTAATGATTTTCAAAGATCACCTTTTTTTCACAAGATAGTGTTTGAGTGATGGCTCGGTTATAGCCTCACAGACTCCTCGTATTGGTGTCACGTTCATATTAGTAAATTGGGGGAATAATACCATCCAGGACAGACAAACAAGAATGTAAACTCACAGACTGGGCAAGTAACAGGACATACCTAACAAGTGTAAAGTGGTTTTCCTGCATGCATGTCCGACAGAAGCCGGCTGAGTGGCTGGCTTCTTTTGGACAGACCGACATGCACACGGGCTGAATGTCAGACATTTTTTTTTAATTGCCCGTTGTCTCCTGACATTCGGCTCATGTGCACCCGGCTTAATCCTTGCTGTTGTCAAATTAGGTACTGAGAAGCTTGTTAGGTATATAATGGCTGACTTTGCGAGCTGGTGGGGAGACCATGCTGCTGTTGCTGTGTGTAGGGTTAAGGTGATAGGGACTGCTGCTGTTGGGTAAAATTGGGCTGCACAGGCTGGCTGAAAGGAGGCTGAAACAAAAAAGTCTGTTGATGGTAAGACTGAGGAGCTGATTGTTGCTGAGAATACTGGAACTGAGGTGGTATTTGCTGCTGAGAGTGAAGGCTCTGCTGGTTGTACTATGGAGACAGGCTTGTAGGCAGGCGGAGTTTAATGCTGCAACCTCTGGCCGGCTGCTTTTCATATGGCTCCATTCATTCCTATGGGACAGGACAGCCTCTAGCTTATTGCAAGAGAGGTGCAAAGAGAATGGATTAAAGCATATTTAAAAAGCCTAAAGCTCCATCTGCTGGGTCATAAGAGAACATAGAATATTAATTTGTAATATTTGCCTGTGTACAAAAATAGGTGTTTTTTTTTTCCTGTCCAATATAAATCATGAAATTAATTATGTACAAAACCACTTCCCATTCTCTTTAATTGGGTTAAATCTAATTGTGTCTCTTGCTAAGAACCTGCATAGGAGTTTTGTACATATACTTATAGATATGTGGATGAATGGAGTGTTATGGAAAATTCATGACTGGTAACAGAATGACAGTTACTATGTGCAGGGTGGCCTGCCCGCAAGTGACACATCAAATGAATTGTGTCGCAGTTATAACATTTGTTCCAGCGTTTCCTGGCATTCCCTGTGGTACTGCATGCCATCCATGAAAAAATTAGGAGACCATAGAGGAGACGGATTGGAACTTAGATGAGAGATAGAACACAGGGAATACTAAAAAATGATTAGGTAAATGAAAAGTGACAGTTGGGTTAGTAATGCCTCACTTATGTACTCAGGATGAATGTCCCGTAATTGGGTTAGTGGCAGAGGAATTAGATTCGGGGATGGAGGGCCAGTTTCATTAGTGTATTTAGACTAACCAGCTGCTACTTCCTCTAATAGATCATGCGTCATCATTTGTAACTTTTGTAAATGGTAGCTGGCAGTCCAATCTTCTTGTTTGGCTTGTTATGAAGAGAGGAGAAATCCAGATACTAAATGGAAAATGTATTTAATACCCATTCACACATGTGTTAACACATTAGGGTGCAATGGTTAATGCCGCGTACACACGAGCGGACTTTTCGACGGACTAGGTTCGACAGTCTTTCCGATGGACTTTGTAGCGTAGGTCCGCCGGACATTCAAACGAACGGACTTGTCTACACACGATCACACCAAAGTCCGACGGATTCGTACGTGATGATGTACGACCAGACTAAAATAAGGAAGTTCATAGCCAGTAGCCAATAGCTGCCCTAGCGTCGGTTTTAGCCCGTCGGACTAGCATACAGACAAGCGGATTTTTCGTCCGGACTCGAATTCGTCGGAAAGATTTGAAACATGTTTTATTTCTAGGTCCGTCTGACTTTTGGGGAAAAAAAGTCTGCTGGAGCCCACACACGATCGAATTGCCTGACGGAGTCTGGTCCTCCGGACCAAGTCTGCCGGAAAGTCCGCTTGTGTGTACGCGGCATAAGGCAACCCAGTCTTTTTGAATGGGCTGGCAGCTCAACTTAAAGGCTTAGTTCACATTTGCCAAAAAAACTGCTTATGCAGGTAAGGAATGCCTCCTCCTCCTTCCCCCTCGCTGCCTTCTGGGACCTGTGTGTGTCCCAGATAACGAGGTGGCCATTCAGAAAGCGCCGCGCGACTCGCACATGTGCAGTAGGAAACCGGCTATGAAGCCTGAAGGCTCCACTGCCAGTTTTTTCCTAGTTGCAATGGTGGATGACTCGGCCTTGGGGTGGCCGACTTTGCAGGCTCCCTGGACAGGCAAGTGTCATTATTAAAAGTCAGCAGCTACAGTATTTGTAGATGCCGACTTTTAAAAAAATCTTTTTTGAGGCTGGAACTCCGCTTTAAATACTTACCTGGCTCCTTTTTCGGTCCATCTGCAGCAGCACTGCTCTCTCTTTTTGGATTAACAGGACACGGAGGCAGCAGAGGGAGCCATTGGCCCCTGCTGCTGTCAATCAAATTTTTGTGCGGAGGAAGCGGGAAGTGGTTCTGGACACACACAGCCTGGCTCAGAAACATGCATGCATGAGTGCCCCAATAACACACAGCTTGCTATGGGGGAACTCAGAGAAGAGGAAGAGCAGACAGCACCAGGGGGACCCCAGAAGAGGAGGGTCAGGGCCACTCTGTGCAATACCTTTGTACAGATCAGATAAGTATAACATGTTTATTATTTACATTTTTTTTTTAAATGAGCCTTTACAATTGCTTTAAATTATGCCATTTACGTACCTCTTGAGGCCTGATGACAAATAACTCTGAGCTCAGCACTGCTGCTTCACTGGGGGTTTGAGAGCTCACTCCTGTGATGGTGGGGGTGAGCAGTATTGGCTGAGAGTGTCTTAGCAACGTCTTAGCAACAGAGCCAGATAGAATGATGGTATCTTTCGGAATTTTTTTTCCAGACTTTGGGAGCAGCATAAATGTCCTACACCTATAGAAAGAGCACTATCCAACTTTAGTCAAAGCTGAACAGTTTGTTTTTATCTACGGGTGCCCTGTATACCTGCAAAGGCGAACTAATGATTTAAAGCAGAAATTTCAGTCAGTCGCGATAGGATTTTCCGATGGAAAATGTGTGATAGGACCTTGTTGTCGGAAATTCCGACCGTGTGTGGGCTCCATCACACATTTTCCATAGGAATTTCTGACACACAAAGTTTGAGAGCTTGCTATAAAATTTTCCGACAACAAAATCATCCGTTGTCGGAAATTCCGATCGTGTGTACACAAATCCGACGCACAAAGTGCCACGCATGCTCAGAATAAATAAAGAGATAAAAGCTATTGGCTACTGCCCCATTTACAGTCCTGACATACGTGTTTTATGTCACCGCGTTCAGAACGATCAGATTTTCTGACAACTTTGTGTGACCGTGTGTATGCAAGACAAGTTTGAGCCAACATCCGTCGGAAAAAATCCATGGATTTTGTTGTCGGAATGTCCGATCAATGTCCGACCGTGTGTACAGGGCATTACAGTTGTTGTATACATGCTGTCGTTCTCATATGTATTGCTCTTGTATTTCAAAATAAAATCTTTGAAATAAAAAATCCCAATAAAATACATTTACGTTTTTGGTTGTAACATGACAAAATGTGGAATATTTCAAGGGGTTTGAAAACTTTTTCAAAGCACTGTATACTATAAAAAAAGCACTGTATACTGTAAAAAAAAAAGGTTACCCCCCCCCCCCTTCTGCATTACTGTGCATGATGTCATCATCTTTATAGGAAGAATCTTAGGGAATGCAGAGCAGGTGAAATTTTATAAGTAGACTTTCCAGTCCATTGCCTGCAAGATTTTGCATTCCCCAGGATCTCGTTGATTGGAGTGTGACGTCATCCTCGCCAAGGTGCCGTCAATGAAAGACAGATGTAATGTAAGTACAAATCTAACTTTTTTCTTAGCAGTTTGCTTTGACACCCACTACCACCAGTTGAATTTTACAGGGGCAAGGGTCATGCACTTTAATGCATTAAAAAAAAGCACATGACCCCTTTTTTTTAAAACGCATCACACCAAAATGCATGGCATGCTTGTTGTGGTATACTGCAATGGAATTGTGTTGCCCACTGTTGTAGTTCTTTGGGATGCCATTAAGAATAAATGGCAGCACAGCACATGACTCCTTGGTTTATGTTATTGTGGGTTGCGTCTTATCACGTTACCAGGATTGATTGGGCCCCCAATGCAAATATACATTATTTAAAATCTATAATGATATGGAGTATTGTTGCTGTTGAATGGAAAATATACTGTATGTAGAATCATCTCATACAAGCTTAAACATGTTATTTCAATATTTTTAAATCTGCAGTTTTCATCATTTTTTTGTCAGATAACTTTTTATTGAAAGTTTTTCAATTATTGACAGAAAGTACAAAAAGCATGATTATAATGTGACAAGATTCAGAGCGTAAGGCTTCAAACAATCATTCTGATGATACAGTCTCAATAAAAGCAGTTCACTATAGCAAGAGATAGTAGAGAAAGAAAGTGAAGGGTAGACAAGGGAGGGGTGTTGATAGGGGAGGAAAGAAAAAAAGGGGGGGGGGGGATTAGAAGGAAAAGAAAGAAGAAGACTTGACGACTGGAAACATCATCAACTGAACCACCATGCATTTCATAGATTCAGACTTAACCCTTAAATATTATAGATAGGGTAAAGTCATGATGGGGTCTAAGGGACCCAATGTTGTCATCAAACTATAAACCAACATCAGTGGCGGCTGGTGGATTTTTCTTTTGAGGGGGCGGCACTGACAGCAGCATCCCCCCAGGGAAGACTGCGGTGTGACACACACCAGCCCCATCCCCCTGCGGACCGCGGTGTGACACTGACATCAACCCCCCACCCGGAAGACTGCATCCTGACACACACCAGCTACATCCCCCCCCCCCCGTGCGGGCTGCGGTGTGACACTGACATCAAACCCTCCCCGGAAACGTGACACACTAGCCACACCTCAACCCTCCCCCGCGGACATTAACCCCCACCCCGGAGGATGGCGTTGCAGCACCTACCTGATCTAGGGCTGGCGTGCTGCAGTGTCCTCTCCTCCTCTCCCGTGATGGGATGCGGGCAGTGGCTCTGGTGTTTGCTACTGCCGCAGCCGTGTGTCTTCTTCCCTGCCTGACGCTTTGGCCAATTGGGAGACAGGTCTCACTGACCTGCCTCCTGATTGGCTGGGAAGAACGTTAGTGTGAAAATAGCAAAAATTAATTCGCTACTGTCACACAACAGGGTGGGATCGGGACGTAGTGCTCTGCGCCCCGTGCCCACCCTATTTTGAAGCCCGTTAGAGCCTCTGGCTCTAATCACTTGCTTCAAAATACACACCACCCGCCTATCCCGTCATAGTAGTTCATGTGTCTGGCGTCCTGAAAGGGGCCGGGCACATGGATAGGCAGGGCGGCGGAGGTGTTAGAAGGGGGGGCCGCGCTCGTGCACCCACAATGTAAGGGCCACCACTGACCAACATCAGTGAGGAATATTATGTGAGTAATATACTTAAAGTGGTAGTAGTTCCCCATGATTAGCTCCAAGGGGCGAAGCGAATTGTGTTGGGGGCATGACCTGGTTGGAGCTGGGATGAGCTCCCTCCTAGACCAGCAATCACAGCGGTGGATGTTAAGAATTTGCACCCCTTTTGACAGCCTGAGAGGCTTACATATTGGGTCTTTTGGCTTAAAGTGGTAGTACACCGCACCAAAAAAGAAATCGGGCCCCCAGGCGGTTTATGCCATAATGTGCTAGTGTGCATTGAGTACTAGTGCATTATGACAGATTTACCTGAAAATGAATCCCTCCAGTGCTGCGCTTTCACGGGTCCCAGAGCTTCCATCCTCACCTGGTCTTCCTTCCGGGACCGCGGGCTTCGGTTGTATGAATGGCCAAGCCGCGATGACGTCACTCCTGCACATGTACACGGGAGTCAAGGCCACAGCACAGAGTTCTGAATGTCCGGCACAGTCCATTCAGAGCCCAGTGGTGTATACATAGAACCTATAACCACCACCTACTAAGTCCATTAATATTTATTCTGACTCTGATTGTTGTGAAGCGACTATCCCTTGTGAGACCTCTATGCCTGGTCTGTGTAAGATATAATCACTGAGGACAATCCTCATCAGATAGCTTGAACTCACCAAATACAAGAAGATGCTTTTATTCTGAACATCAGGTTACAGCAGATGACAGGATACAAACAGATGAATAGGTTGTAGTATTTATGTGGTCAAAAGATGATATTGTCTGTAGCTTACAATGCAGAATACATGTGCAATGCTACATGTGGCTTGTAGCTGTATCCATGACACAGGAAGTACAAAACAGGAAGAAGGGTGGAGAATTACATATAAAGGAAGTGTGTCATAACATCAGGGAAAAAGAAGAAAAGAAACAAGTGCATTACTACAAAAGGTCAGATGGCAGCATGTGAATTAAATATAAAAGTCCGTAGAAGATGGTTAAGGAACAATCTATATAAATTCTATGCCCCGTGCAGCACAATATTCCTTATCAAAAATGCCATATGCCGGAATCATCTGTTTAGAAGTACAAAAAACATATATAGCCCCCAAAACAGTAAAAAAAAAAAATAATAAGTTACAATCCTGGACTTAAATTGCCCCATGAAAGGCTCTCCTCTCCGTGCTCCTCCACGTACTTTTTTGGCCACATGTACAGCTTGTGGAATAGTTGCGCAAATCTAGAATGAAATTGCCTCATTTATATTCATGGACAGTATTGTTTTGGCTTCCCACAGGGAGGAGGAACTGGAGGTCATGTTCCTCTCCTGAGCCAGGAGAGGCAAAATTGCTCCACTTCTGTGTGCTCCGGCGTTTCGATACTGAGCACCACATGGAAGCAAGGAATCATGTTGTCACTTCTGGGATAAGACTGCCACCCACCGGAGGAAGGAGGTAAAAACCTCCCAGGCAGGCAAAATCTCCATACCCCCACCCAAACACAGACCCAAGCGATACCCTGCCTGTGGCTGAGGGGGAGGAGTCTGCCTGTACAGGGAGGTCAGTGTGCAGAAACAGAAGGTTCCCCTATACCACCAGGCAGGGGAGTTGCTAGATCTGCAAAAGATCTGGGGCTAGAGCCCAGAGCAGTGGTCACCAACCTTTTTGCATGCCCGCGGGGGGGGGGACCAGTGGTAAGCAATTTTTCACGGGCGATGGCTGGTGTTGGCGCTTCAATCATCATGGCATAATAGTTGATATGGTGTCAGGGTGATTGAAATGCATTATTTCTATTGTTACATTCTAATATATAATGAAGTGGTTCAACTCACCATACTGCAGAATCAGTGGAAGCCCTGGGCGTGTCACTTGCCACATGTCCTGCCACCAGATGCAGCGTCTTACTTGCCACCGTCACCTGCCACTAGATGTGGATTGTCACTTGCCATGTCGCCTGCCACCAGAGATGGGTTGCCACTTGCCAACTGATGTAGATTGACAGTGAGAGATTATGTCATCTCTCTGCTGCTCACTGCACCTCGCTCCCAAATTGAAGAGGCCCGGCTGTGAAGAGCTTGCTTCTTTCCTCTCCTCCGCCTCTCTCATGCAGCCAGCCAGCCTGCCGCAGCAGCCGCAGCCCGCTGGTTAGGCAGGGACCCTACGGCAAGAGACTCGGGGCTATGAGCACCAGATTCGGGGCTATAGCCCCAATAGCCACCCCCTAGCAACGCCCCTGCCACCAGGGTCAAGGGGCCCTCCGTGTTGGGCATGTGGTGTTAACCACCTCCAGGGTTAGGCAAATAAAAAGAGACAGACCCTCACTGAAAAGCAATAGTTTACAATTGAGGCCAAAACCATACAATAATGAAAATAAAAACATAAAAAACTACCCAAACCATTCCAACATTACCATTTCAACAGTATAATAATATTTTATCCTACATTGCTATAGACAGCCAGGCACACAGTCTCGGTCACTCCTTGAGTGATATAGGGGTATTCTTTTTCTTGCTTTATTGAACAAAAACTTGAACTCGGATGGGTGCAGCACTGATCAGTGTATTCTGAATACAATACTGCAGTGAGAAGGATTCCCCCATCCACATTGAATGTGTGGCTGGAGAATGAGATCTTTTTTTTTTTTCATTCAACACTCTGGTTGAATGAAGAAAAATGATCAATGTGGCTGCCTAATGCTGCGTACACACAATCAGAAATTCTGTCAGAAAAAACTTGGATGGTTTTTCCAACGAAATTCCGCTCAAACTTGGCTTGCATACACACGGTCACACAAAAGTTTTCTGAACCTTCGACCGTCAAGAACGTGGTGACGTACAACACTACGACGAGCCGAGAAAATTAAGTTCAATGCTTCCAAAGATGCGTTGAATTGTTTCCGAGCATGCGTAGGAATTTTGTGCGTCGGAATTTGTACAGACGCTCGGAATTTCCGATCGGAACTTTTTCCGACCGAAAATTAGAGAACCTGCTCTCAATCTTTTGCTAGCGGGAATTCCACCAGCAAAAGTCCAAAGGAGTATACACACAGTCGGAATTTCCGACCAAAAGCTCTCATCGGAGTTTTGCTGGGGGAATTTCCGATCGTGTGTACGGGGCATTAATCTTTCGCTGGCTGAAATTCTGATAGCAAAAATCCGATGGAGCATACACACGGTCGGGTTTTTTGACCAAAAGCTCACATCTGACTTTTGCTGGGGGAATTTCTGATCATGTGTACGTGGCATAAGTGCTAACTGGATATACAGTGCATCCGGAAAGTATTCACAGCACTTCACTTTTTCCACATTTTGTTATGTTACATCCTTATTCCAAAATGGATTAAATTCATTATTTTCCTCAAAATTCTTCAAACAATACCCCATAATGACAACTTGAAATCTTTGCAAATTTATTAAAAATAAAAATGAAAAAAATCACATGTACATAAGTATTCACTGCCTTTGCTCAATACTTTGTTGGAGCACCTTTGGCACCAATTATAGCCCCAAGTCTATTTGAGTATGATGCTACAAGCTTGGCACACCTATGTTTGGGCAGTTTCTCCCATTCTTCTTTGCAGGATCTTTCAAGCTCCATCAGATTGGATGGGGAGCTTCGGTGCACAGCCATTTCAGGATCTCTCCAGAGATGTTCTGTCGGGTTCAAGTCTGGGCTCTGGCTGGGCCACTTAAGGACATTCACAGAGTTGTCCCATAGCCACTCCTTTGTTATCTTGGCTGTGTGCTTAGGGTCGTTCTCCTGTTGGAAGATGAACCTTCGCCCCAATCTGAGATCCAGAGCGCTCTGGAGCAGGTTTTCTTTAAGGATATCTCTGTACATTGCTGCCTTCATCTTTCCCTCAATCCTGGCAAGTCTCCCAGTTCCTGCCTCTGAAAAACATCCTCACAGCATGATGCTGCCACCACCGTGCTTCACTGTAAGGATGGTATTGGCCAGGTAATGAGCGGTGCCTGGTCTCCTCCAGACATGATGCTTGCCATTCAGGCCAAAGAGTTCAATATTTGTTTCATTAGACCAGGGAATTTTGTTTCTCATGGTTTGAGAGTCCCTCAGGTGCCTTTTGGCAAACTCCAAGCGAGCTGTCATGTGCCTTTTACTAAGGAGTGGTTTCCGTCTAGCCACTCTACCATACAGGTCTGATTGGTAGTGCTGCAAAGATGGTTGTTTTTCTGGAAGATTCTCCTCTCTTCACAGAGAAACGCTGTCAAAGTGGCCATTGGGTTCTTATTTACCTCCCTGTCAAAGGCCCTTCTCTCCCGATCGCTTAGATTGGCTGGGTGGCACACTCAAGTAGGAGTTCTGGTGGTTCCAAACTTCTTCCATTTACGGATGATGGAGGCCACTGCATTTATTGGGACCTTCAATGCTGAAAAAAAAATTCTGTACCATTCCCCAAATCTGTGCCTTGATACAATCCTGTCTTGGTGGTCTACAGACAATTCCTTGGACTTTATGGCTTGATTTGTGCTCTGACATGAACTGTTAACTGTGGGACCTTATATAGACAGGTGTGTGCCTATGCAAATCATGTCCAAGTTGTAGAAATATCTCAGTGATGATCAGTGGAAACAAGATGGACTTGAGCTCAATTTTGAGTGTCATGGCAAAGGCTGTGAATACTTATGTACATGTGATTTTTTTTTTTTTTTTAATCAATGCAAAGATTTCAAACAATATTCTTTCACGTTGTCATTATGAGGTACTGTTTTTGTAGAATTTTGAGGAAAATAATGAATTCTATGAGGAAGTGAGTTGCCATCTAGAAAATAATCGTCATTTGCAGCCCTAGATTGAAACCTGGCTACAAGGGCGAGTTCAGAGGGTGGCGATAAATGGGGAGTACTCGGAATGGTCAGGGGTGAGTAGTGGGGTCCCACAGGGATTCTGTGCTGGGACCAATCCTATTTAATTTATTCATAAACGACCTGAAGGATGGGATAAAGAGTTAAATCTCTGTATTTGAGGATACTAAGCTTAGCAGGCTAATAACTTCTCCGCAGGATGTGGAAACCTTGAAAGAAGATCTGAACAAATTAATGGGGTGGGCAACTACACGGCAAATGAGGGTTAATGTAGAAAAATGTAAAATAATGCATTTGGGTGGCAAAAATATGAATGCAATCTATAAACTAGGGGGAGAACCTCTGGGGGAAGCTAAGATGTAAAAGGACCTGGGGGTCCTAGTAGATGATAGACTCAGTAATGGCATGCAACGCCAAGCTGCTGCTATTAAAGCAAACAGAATATTGGCATGCAATAAAAAAGGGATTAAAAAAGAGATAAAACGATAATTCTCCCGCTCTACAAGACTTTGGTCCGGCCGCAACTAGAGTATGCTGTCCAGTTTTGGGCACCAGTCCTCAGGAAGGATGTACTGGAAATGGAGCGAGTACAAAGAAGGGCAACAAAGCTAATAAAGGGTCTGGAGGACCTTGAGTGGCCACGTGTCTTGTTAAACTCCCTTCTGCGAAAAAGTTTTATTCTTATTGTGGGGTCACTAGTACGGTATTTGTAAATTTAAGTCATATCCCCTCTCAAGCGTCTCTTCTCCAAAGAAAATAAGTTCAGTGCTCGCAACCTTTCCTCATAACTAATATCTTCCAGACCATTTTATTAGCTTAGTTGCCCTTCTTTGTACTCGCTCCATTTCCAGTACATCTTTCCTGAGGACTGGTGCCCAGAACTGGACAGCATAATTCAGGTGCGGCCGGACCAGAGTCTTGTAGAGCGGGAGATTTATTGTTTTATCTCTGGAATTAATCCCCTTTTTAATTCATGACAATATTCTGTTTGCTTTGTTAGCAGCAGCTTGGCATTGCATGCCATTGCTGAGCCTATCATCTACTAGGACCCCCAGGTCCTTTTCCATCCTAGATTCCCCCAGAGGTTCTCCCCCCAGTGTTTAGATTGCATTCACGTTTGCTTGAATTCTATTCCAGGATTTGCTTGTCTTTAGCTGAGAGAACTTGCAATAATTTAAAGACTTTACATAAAGTTTTAGAAACTTTACCTAAGGTCTTCATGTTATATAGTTTGAATACCATGTCATAGATATAACATTTTTATACTAGATATTATATTATATTAGATATATATTTTTTACCCTTCTATTGGTTGAACTAGATGGACTTGTGTCTTTTTTCAACCAGACTAACTATGTAACTATGTAATATATTATTTATCATTGTAAATGAACATATTCCACACTTTTTTTTTCACATTTTTCCAGAAAAACAAAAACAGTTTATAACCAATGTTTTTTTTCCAGGCCTTTCTATCTCTAGTGCACTGGCACTGCTCAGTGTTCAGTCACCTAAGGCTGGTATCTGGTGGCTCATTCAGCGGCATCATTCATACAGTCACAATGTTGCTGCCAGCTGCTATTTTACACATCCCATTTCTCAGGCACAGCTGCATACCGGGAATTGAAGTGTTTACCGGATGGGTAGACAAAGAGAGAACAGGGGTAGGAGAAGCAGGAGCAGTTTAATTCCTCTCTCCTTTACCATCCATGCTGGGGAGGGAGAGTGGAGTGGGTTGGTTGGGCCCTGTGAGAGTGTCACAAACACTTGGCTCAGCTGTAGCCACCCATTCCTAAATTTACAGACTGCTTCTCTTGCCCCACAGACATTTACAAACTGGGGAAATCCGGTTGTTTTTTACAAACTGTCCATGAGTTTAGAAATAGTTGGCAACACTGCATGCTTTGGCTCAGGCTGAAATAATATAATAATATAATATATACAGAATTATATTGCATTATGTACTGTACATGCTACATATTGCAGCAGCACAGAACATGCCATGGCTGACCATTGTTTAGTACTGTGTCCACGTTCCTGCTCAGGTCACCCTCTATGGCCGTGGAATTGTAATGTCAGGATTAACAAGGCATATAAGTCAGGCAATTTCAAGGCCTGCTGATTTCATCTATTAATCCCATTAAATGGCAATCTTCATGCCACTCAGTGCCTTGTTCTCATATTTCTATAAAATGACTTTTCGTGTCTGCCAGGCTGTAGATCTAAAGAGGTCACCAACCAATATAATGAAGACACAAAGGTTTTGTTTAAAAATGTCATCAACATGTTGATGGAAAGGGAAAGGAGGAACCAGGAAAGGTAAAACAGAAGCAGCTTAAAGGGGTTGTAAAGCTACGTGTTTTTTCACCTTAAGGCCCCTTTCACACGGTCGGACCATTCAGTTTTGACGGCGGACCTGAACGGGCGCTCCTATGGAGCGACGGATGTCAGCGGAGACATGTCCGCTGACATCCGACCCGGTCTGATCCACTAAAAGCAGACGGATGGCCCTACGTTCAGATCCATCGCTGGTGGATCGGGTGAGATCTGATGAAAACGGACATGCTGTCCGTTTTCGTCGGATCTCTCCATAGGCAGCAGCGGCGCTCGACAAGTCCCTCCCCGCTCAGTGAGCAGAGAGGGACCTGTCATCCGCCGGCTCAGCGGAGATCAACGGAGAGATCTCCCGCTGAGCCGGCGGACAGAGGCGGACTCCGTGGAAGCGGAGTCTGCCTCGTGTGAAAGGGGCCTAATGCATCTTATGCTTTAAGGTGAAAAAACACTTTGTTGTCACCGCCCCCTCCCCCCCAGCCCCCGTTTTTACTTACCTGAGCCCCGAATCTCCTTGGGCGAGATCCCGCGTTGCTTTCACCGAGCTCTAGTCGGCTCTTCATTGGATGATTGATAGCAGCGCAGCCATTGGCTCCCGCGCGCCCGCAAGGGTAACCCCCTCGGGAGAGAGCTTCCCAGAGGGGGTTAGCTCTTGCGGGGAGGAGCTGCGAGAGCCGCCGTGGGACCCCAGAAGAGGACGTTCGGGGCCACTCTGTGCAAAACGAACTGAACAGTGGAGGTAAGTATGACATGTTATTTAAAAAAAAAAAAAAACAATACAACCCCTTTAAGCTTCAGCTTTAGGTACACATGATATACTTCCAAATGATGTGATATTCGGCAAACATTCATTGTAAGTAACTCATGCACCATGTACTTTTAGTAAGCGTTTGGTGAATTTCACATTCACTGATTTAGAAATGTACCCTATTGGGTTTACAAGTGTCCATCCATATATAATACAGGTAGCTTAAAGAGGAAGTAAACCCTGATGGGTTTTACTTCCTCTTTTGCTCCCTGCAAACCCTGCAAATTAAAAGCTTTGCATACTAGCCCATTATGTGACACTTACCTGCAAATGAAGCCCGCACTGTCCCCTGTGCAAGCCGCGTCCATCTTCGCCCTCTTCCTTCCAGGGCCGTGGACTCCGGCTCTGTGACAGGCCGGAGCCGCGTGACGTCACTCCCACGCATGTGCGCGGGAGCCATCAGTCATGGCACACGTTGGGGAAGAAACATCACGGAGGTCCGTTTCTTCACAGTGCATGCGCCGATGACAACATTGGTGCAATACAAGTGAATTATATCCTAAACGGCGCACGTTTAGGAGATATTTCCACTACCTGTAGGTAAGCCTTATTCTAGGCTTACCTATAGGTAGAATTCACACAAAACGGTTTACAACCACTTTAAGGTGACACTAAACAATATTCCTACATTCCAGAAATAATCCATACATATCCACTACTTAATGGCTCTGTAATCTTTTATTTCATGAAATTGTTTCTTACTGTGTTTTTCTGCCTCCTTGTAACATGTGAGCCCCTGAACCTCTCCATCCCCCCACCCCCACTTCTATTTGCTTGGAACGAGCGGTGCACGTTAGTTGAAGTCATGTGCTCTGCTCTATGTACACTACAAATCCCATAGTCCATCTCAGGAGATAATGGATACAGTGGGACCATGGAGAACAAATGTAGCCTCCCTCTTAACCACTTGCTGCCTGCCCTATAGCACTTTTAGACCCCTTTCACACTGAGGCGCTTTTCATATGTTTTAGCGCTAAAAATAGTGCCTGTAAAGTGCCTGAAAAGCGCCTCTCATGCACACCCAGTGTGAAAGCCAGAGTGCTTTCACACCGTGGTGGTGCGCTTGCGGGACGGGAAAAAAAGTATCTTTTTTGGGGCGGTTTGGGGACAGTGTACACACCGCTTTCAAAACGCCCTGCCCATTAACGCCCTGCGCCTGCAAATCGATTTGGAAGCACTGCAACACCTTTCTTCAACCGCTAGCGGGGGTTAAAATCGCCCAGCTAGTGGCCGAAAAGAGCAGCTAAAACTACGGTAAACCGACTCCTGCCCCAATGTGAAAGTACCCTTACTGCTACAGGGAGATAACTGTGCTCAGGATCACGTATATATATGTCATTCTGCACTTCCACCTGTAGGGGGCGCGCATGCCATCGGCGGGCTGCTTCTACTGTGATCATTCACAACAGACGCTGATCCTTGGATGTCCTCTGGCACCCGATGATCTTTAATAAAACACAGAGAATCGAGATATGCCTATGTAAGCAAGGCTTATCTCAATTCTGACAAGGGGAAGGGACGATTCCAGTGTCTCTGCAAAGCAGAAGCTAGAATCAATCTCTTCCCCTAGTGAAAGCAGCACACTGTGTGCACAAAAACACTGGCTAGGCACACAGTTAACCCTTTGATTGCCCTATATGTTTAACCCCTTCCCAGTCAGTGTCATTAGTACAGTGACAGTGCATATATTTAGCACTGATCACTGTATTAGTACCACTGGTTCCCGCATATACACACAATCACACACACATACAGAAACAAACATTTGGCATTTCATGTATATTTTAAACTGAATGGGTTGTTTTATAAGGTAAGGGTTCACATATACTTTGACTCCTGTAATACTGACCCCACTCCAATTAACCCCCGCCCTCCAGTGCCACCAGCTTTGATAATCTGGCATCTGCACCGATGTCCTAAAGGGCCGTGTCTGGTCTTCGGGTCCCAGCAGAGCCCTGTGGCTCATCTGTGCATGATCGGCCCTCCTGAGTTCTGAGAGTTCCATACCTGCTCCATCTTCACGTATGCTTGGCCCCCCTGAGATCTGAGAGTTCCATACCTGCTCCATCTTGGCGCATACATAGGAAAGCCCCTATGAGTACACAGCTTTCTGGGTCCTGGCAAAGCCCTGCAGCCCAACTGTGGAATCCGGTCACATGCGTTCACCTGTCAGTGAAGCCGCCTCCAGGACTGTGACATGTGGACATCACAGGAGCAGCAGGGGGTAAACAACATTTTTTCCAAGGCAAAAAAGAAGGAAGTGTTGCACTGCAGCACAAAAATATTGGATACCTTTAAAGAATATATCCAAATGTGGGAGCGGGGATAGGGTGCAGGTGAAAATAAGTTGTTTATAGGACGAAGGTCCGCTTTAAGCAATTCCAAATTGTTATATTGTAAAACATGTGGCACAGTTGCAATTTATACAATGTGCAGCCTTTCATTCTGGCACCTTAAAGTGGATGTAATCCCAATTCATGAAATCTGACCTGGGCACATACAGTAGCTCACAAAAGTTAGTACACCCCTCACATTTTTGTAAATATTTTATTATACCTTTTCATATAACAACACTGAAGAAATGACACTTTACTACAATGTAAAGTAGTGAGTGTACAGCTTGTATAACAGTGTAAATTTGCTGTCCCCTCAAAATAACTCAACACACAGCCATTAATGTCTAAACTGCTGGCAACAAAAGTGAGTACACCCCTAAGTGAAAATGTACAAATTGGGCTCAAAGTGTCAATATTTTGTGTGGCCACCATTATTTTCCAGCACTGCCTTAACCCTCTTGGACATGGACTTCACCAGAGCTTCACAGGTTGCCACTGGAGTCCTCATCACAGAGCTGGTGGATGTTAGAGACCTTGCGCTCCTCCACCTTACGTTTGAGGATGCCCCACAGATGCTCAATAGGGTTTAGGTCTGGAGACATGCTTGGCCAGTCCATCACCTTTACCCTCAGCTTTTTTAGCAAAGCAGTGGTCGTCTCGCCCCGTACACATGAGCGGAAATTCCACCAGCAAAAGTCCGATGAGAGCTTTTCGTCCGAAAATGCAACCATGTGTATGCTCCATCGGACTTTTGCTGGCGGAATTCCAGCTAGCCAAAGATTGAGAGCATGTTCTCAATTTTTCAGTCGGAAAAAGTTCCGATCTGAAATTCGGATCGTCTGTACCAATTCCGCCGTGCAAAATTCCTACGCATGCTCGGAAACAATTCGACGCATGCTCGGAAGCATTGAACTTCATTTTCTCGGCTTGTCGTAGTGTTGTACGTCACCGCGTTCTTGACGGTCGAAAGTTCAGCGAACTTTTGTGTGACCGTGTGTATGCAAGCAAAGCTTGAGCGGAATTCCGTCGGAAAAACCATCCAAGATTTTTCCGATGGAGATTCCGCTCTTGTGTACGCGGCATTAGAGGTGTGTTTGGGGTCGTTATCATGTTGAAATACTGCCCTGTGGCCCAGTCACCGAAGGGAGGGGATCATGCTCTGCCTCTGTATGTCATAGTACATGTTGGCTTTCATGGTTCTCTCAATGAATTGTAGCTCCCCAGTGCCGGCAGCACTCATGCAGCCCCAGACCATGACACTCCCACCACCATGCTTGACTGTAGGCAAGACACACTTGTCTTTGTACTCCTCACCTGGTTGCCGCCACACACGCTTGACACCATATGAACCAAATAAGTTTATCTTGGTCTCATCAGACCACAGGACATGGTTCCAGCAACCCATGTCCTTAGTCTGCTTGTCTTCACCAAACTGTTTGCGGGCTTTCTTGTGCATCATCTTTAGAAGAGGCTTCCTTCTGGGACGACAGCCATGCAGACCAATTTGATGCAGTGTGCGGCGTATGGTCTGAGCGCTGACAGGATGACCCCCCACCCCTTCAACCTCTGCAACAATGCTGGCAGCACTCATACATCTATTTCCCAAAGACAAACTCTGGATATGATGCTGAGCACGTGCACTCAACTTCTTTGGTCGACCATGGTGAGGCCTGTTCTGAGTGAAACCTGCCCTGTTAAACCTCTATATGGTCTTGGCCACCATGCTGCTGCTCAGTTTCAGGGTCTTGGTAATCTTCTTATAGCCTAGGCCATCTTTATATAGGGCAACAATTCTTTTTTTCTGATCCCCAGAGGGTTCTTTGCCATGTTGAACTTCCAGTGACAGGTATGAGAGAGTGAGAGCAATGACACCAAATTTAACACACCTGCTCCACATTCACACCTGAAACCTTGTAACACTAACGAGTCACATGACATCGGGGAGGGAAAATGTCTAATTGGGCCCAATTTGGACATTTTCACTTAGGGATGTACCCACTTTTGTTGCCAGCAGTTTAGACATTAATGGCTGTGTTGAGTTATTTTGAGGGGACAACAAATTTACACTGGTTTACAAGCTGTACACTCACTACTTTACATTGTAGCAAAGTGTAATTTCTTCAGTGTTGTCACAGGAAAAGATATAATAAAATATTTACAAAAATGTGAGGGGTGTACTCACTTTTGTGAGATACTGTATATCTGTAGTATTTACTTATCTCTCTCCAAAGCCCTAAGTCCCGTGCCTTTCTGCTGTTTCATTCTTCTGTTATCAGCATGATAACTTCTAACAAGTTCTCTGACATAGGAGATAAAAGCAGCTGAAAATTTGTGTCAGGGTGGGTGCTATAAATAGACTAGCAGAGAGCTTGTCTTATCACAGCACAGCTCTGAAAGTATCTTCGTTTTTCTGCCAATGTGGAGGGGGGTGTGTGCCTTTCCTCCAATCAGCTGTCACATAGTGTATGCCAGGAATCCACTGATGAATGAGGAAGTAAAAATTCTAACACGATGTAAGAATTCTAAAGAATATACAGTGCCTTGAAAAAGTATTCACACCCCTTGAATTTTTCCACATTTTGTCATGTTATAACCAAAAATTTATTTTATTGGGATTTTATGTGATAGACCAACACAAAGTAGCACATAATTGTGAAGTGGAAGGAAAATGATCAACAGGTTTCAATTTTTTTTACAAATAAATATATGAAAAGTGTGGCATGCATTTGTATTCAGCCCCCTTCACTCTGATACCCCTAACTAAAATCTAGGACCAATTGCCTTCAGAAGTCACCTAATTAGTAAATAGAGTCCACCTGTGTGTAATTTATTCTCAGTATAAATACAGCTGTTATGTGAAGCCCTCAGAGAACTTAAGTGAACAAACAGCATCATGAAGGCCAAGGAACACACCAGACACGTCAGGAATAAAGTTGTGGAGAAGTTTAAAGCAGGGTTAGGATATAAAAAAAATATACCAAGCTTTAAACATCTCACGGAGCACTATTCAATCCATCATCCGAAATTTGAAAGAGTATGGCACAACTGCAAACCTGCCAAGACATGGCCGTCCACCTGAACTGACAGGTCGGGCAAGGAGAACATTAATCAGAGAAGCAGCCAAGAGGCCCATGGTAACTCTGGAGGAGGTGCAGAGATCCACAGCTCAGGTGGGAGGATCTGTCCACAGGACAACTATTAGTCGTGCACTCCACAAATCTGGCCTTTATGCAAGAATGGCAAGAAGAAAGCCAAAAATTTAGACCAAAATTGAACATTTTGGCTTAAAAACAAAACGTGTGTGGCGGAAAACTAACACTGCACATCACCCTGAACACACCATCCCCACCGTGAAACATGTTGGTGGGAGCATCATGCTGTGGAGATGGGGGGAGCAGGGACAGAGAAGCTGATCAGAGTTGATGGGAAGATGGTTGGAGCCAAATACAGGGCAGTCTTAGAAGAAAACCTGTTAGAGTCTGCAAAAGACTTGAGACTGTGGCGGAGGTTCACCTTCCAGCAGGACAACAACCCCAAATGTACAGCCAGAGCTACAATGGAATGGTTTAGATCAAAGCTTATTCATGTGTTAAAATGGCAAAGTCAAAGTCCAGACCTAAATCCAATTGAGAATCTGTGGCAAGACTTTAAAACTGCTGTTCACGAATGCTCTCCATCCAATCTGACAGAGCTTGAGCTATTTTGCAAAGAAGAATGGGCAAAAATGTCACTAGATGTGCAAAGCTGGTAGAGACATCCCCAAAAAGACTGTAATTGCAGTGAAAGATGATTCTACAAAGTATTGACTCAGGGGGGCTGAATACAAATGCATGCTGCACTTTTCACATATGTATTTGTAAAAAATGTTGAAAACCATTTATTATTTTCCTCCCACTTCACAATTATGTACCACTTTGTGGTGGTCTATCACATAAAATGCTCGTAGACGTCTACTTTGTTTTGTCTAGTGACGGGGCTGCTTTAAACTGTAAATCTGTAGAACACTCAAGTCAATTGATTAATATAATCACACAGCTGATAGAAACACCGCTAGTTTTTAGATGGGCATATTTGTGTGGTTCTGCTGGTCCTTGTGGTTTGTACTGCCTTGAGTATTTGGCTCACATTCAGCTTTTTGTTAAGCGATATGACTTGTGCCAGGAGTTCATAGTTAAAATGCAAAGCTGAACGGTACTTTAATCCACTTGACATTTTTAATCTAATATAATTGTGTTTTAGCATCATTGCAGCTGACAGCCTGTAACATTATTTTTCCTTTAGAGGATTGGCTGTGACTACGAAATAAATTCAAATGCCACTGAGGATCGATGTGGGATCTGCCTGGGAGACGGCTCAAGCTGCCAGACAATCACAAAAACATTTGATCAAAGTGATGGATTTGGTAATTATTCTTTCCTTTTTTACATTTGTTACACAGCCAGAGTTTGTGATCTTTCCATAAAGGCGTGAAGATATGAACATTAAGCAGTAGGAACATTTTCATTTTGTTAATTTCAAGAAACAATAAAAGAATTTTGTAAACCCAACATTTCATATTCCTAATATGTGCCTGCTGTACCATGTACTTGTATGAAAAAGTCTCCTATTCTTTCTGTATTTAATCCTTGGTGTAAAATAGCTGGTGATCTTTCCAGTTCCTTTTGCTTTCCTAATAAAATCTGACCACACTAGGCATGAGAGCGTAGCATGGCAAGTTCTCTAGCTGAGCTGAGAACTCAGCCCGCTCTCCTCCAATGATCAGACTTCTGCTGATACGCCCAACCTGTACCCCATGGGAAGACCAGTGTGCTGCTGTTTCTCTTCCCCAGCTCTCTAAACTCCTTATGCAGCTGAGAACAGAGGGTATGTGATCACCTATAAGAAAGGTAAAACAAGGTATTTATATTTTTTACATGCATACACAAATGTTTTGAATTTATTTATATTTTATACTTTAAATCTGCATATAAATTAGTAGCATAGAAGGATTCTTATATCCTACTGCCACCTCTGTTTCATTGTTGTCTGCGTGCTGACAATCTTGTATTTATATGGTAAAAAAAATACCCAAAAGCAATTGTCCCCTATCAGCCATCTTTAGAAAAAACTTCTTAATATAGAAGAATCATCTAAATTCATCTCTACCTATTATGCAATGTTGGATTCCACCAAGACTCTTGAAGAAGTCATAACAAAGATGGCAAGCAGTGATCCTCCAGCTTACAATGGATGAGTGGTTGGAATTTGAAGACACCTATATGTCTTCCCTCCAGTCATCCTAAGATACAGTTATACAAAGGGAAAACTTCCATCAAATATAGTTTTTCCACGTCCCCCTCCACACTCTAGGTCTTAAACCTCCCCCTCTTTGCTTTAAGATATGTGGCAAATTTCTTACATACTTTCTCGTGTTTTGTACATACTGTATACTGTATGTGCATTGTGGTCAGAAATGGCAGATTTCTTGGATGTCCTTCCAAATAATTGCAATCCTAAGATTTGCCTCCTGGGTGTCTAAGAGGATCTTCAAATGACTCTCATGCCAAACACCTCCTATTATTTTGTTTAATGCTAAAAGAAAGAAAACTATTCTCTAATAATGAAGGAGACCAACCTCCCCTAATCTGGGAGAATGGAAGAAATGAATAGATCAGATATTGCTCCAATATAAAATGACCTAAGAACAAAAGGGTCGTTCACAACTATTTGAGCATTAACCACTTCAGCCCCGGAAGGTTTTACCCACTTCCCGACCAATACGGTACTGCATTGCTTTAACTGACAATTGTGCGGACGCACGACGCTGTACCCAAACACAATTGATGTCCTTTTTTTCCAACAAATAGAGCTTTCTTTTGGTGGTATTTGTTCACCTCTGCGTTTTTTATTTTATGCGCTATAAACAAAAAAAGAGCAGAAATTTTGAATAAAAAAACAATGGGGGTTATTTTTTACGAAAGGCGAATCCACTTTGCACCACAAGTGCACTGCAAGTGCACTTGAAAGTGCACTGAAAGTGCACTTGGAAGGGCAGTGGCTGTAAATCTGAGCGGTAGATCTAAAATGAGGGGAAGCTCTGCTGATTTTACCATCCAATCATGTGCAAGCTAAAATGCTGTTTTTTATTTTCCTTGCATGCCCCCCTTGGATCTACAGCGACTGCACTTCCAAGTGCACTTTCAGTGGATTTGCCTTTCGTAAATAACCCCCAATATTCCTTAATTTCTGCTGTAAAACATTCCCAATAAAAAAACTGTAAAAAATCGAATTTGTTTATCAGTTTAGGCCAATATGTATTCTGCTACATACTGTTGGTAAAAAAAAATCCCAATAAGCGTTTATGGATTGGTTTGCGCAAAAGTTATCGCGTCTACAAACTATGGGTTCGATTTATGGCATTTTTATTTACTTTTTTTTTTACTATTAATGGCAGAGATCGTCGATTTTTAGCGGGACTGCGACATAATGGCTAACAAATCTGCCCCTAAGTGACACTTTTTGGGGACCAGTGACACCAATACAGTGGTCAGTGCTAACAAATGCACTGACCCCTGTATAAATGACACTGGCAGGGAAGGGGTTAACACTAGGCGGTGATCAAGGGATTAAGTGTGTCCTAGGGAGGTGCTTTCTAACTGTGGGGGGAGGAGTGTTGCAATGGAGGAAAACAGAGATGGTGTTTCAGCTTAGCTGAAACAGAAGATCTCTCTTTTCCTCATTGACAGATCAGCAGTGTGCCTTGTTTACAAGCTGCTCCGTGTCTCCTGTGAACGATCAAACTAATTGGCTCCCGCTGTGTCCAATCACAGCGGGAGCAGAACTTCGGCAGTGCACGTGCGCCCCCTACACAGGGGGCATGTACAGGTACATTATTTTGTGCAGCCGGGCCGTCCTGCAGCAGTATAGTACGGTGGGCGGTCCAGAAGCGGTTAAAGTATAACTATTAACAAATCTGTTTTTTTTTAAATTTTGGACAGAGTGGGGATGGATTAGAAAACCTATTGGATTTGTATTGCTGTCTGTGTCCCCCTCACCAATTTGTGCTGTTTATCATTATCTTTGAACGTGAAACCAAAAGAAAATCCCAAATCCAAATCCCAAAAATGTTTCCAGAAAAGTAATACAGGGGAAATCTTCCAATGGGGAAACTAGTTCTAGTGACCTGGGGGCCCCAAGGGATTTCCTTAATTTGCAGGGATGTCCTCTCACTTCCTGTTTGGCTATGGGACAGGAAGTTAAGTTAAATTCCCCTATAGGGTGCAGATGGCCAAAAAAATGTTGACTGGTGTTATATGGAGTAGTAGTCCTGGGCAGTTGGTGCACCCCCAGAGAGCGGTTCCATGATCCCCTGGGCTCATAGAAAGTGGGTTGAATAATATCATTTAGCCTAGAAGATCATCCACAGCAGCGGGAGGGAATGATGGGCCTTGGGAGGAAGCATTGGTATTACAACGAAAGCTATATATTTTTTTTACTACTGCTTACTACTTATTTTCCTACTGCTTTGATATATTTTTTTTATTTATAAGTGTCGTTGGGCTTTAAATTTGCAAACCTTTCCCTTTAAAACATACAGTATAATGTTTCCCTTTAACACATACAGGCTATGTCGATATTGGCATTATTCCAAAAGGAGCAAGAACAATCAAAGTAGAAGAAGTTGATTCTGCTGGAAATTTCCTTGCGATAAGGAGTGAAGACCCTGAGAAATATTATTTGAATGGGGAGTTCATAATACAGTGGATGGGCGATTATAAATTGGCTGGGACTACTTTTCATTATGAGCGGAATGGTGATCTGGAGAACCTCACTGCTGCAGGGCCCACAAATGAGTCAATCTGGATCCAGGTAATGAGGAAACACCTACTATTAAAACATATTATTAGCATCTGCTGAGACTTATTCAAGGATTCTCAATGTAAATTTGATTCCACTTACACAGATTTGTCATTTTAGATCACCTTTTAGTATCAGAGGATTATTAATATGCACATGGAGGGTACTTGGATAAACTAAGCTCATTGATATTCTGAGAGCTAACAGCCTATCGTAAGATGTTCTAGCTGAAGACAATCTTGACTCGTTGATTGTTTTTTTACATGTATTTCAAGGATTTAGCTAAGAATGAAGATATGCTATGGTAGCTGGACAAGGTCATCATACAGAGCATGTCTAATGTAACGTGGGCTAAGCATGAGATTTTCATTATCAGCGCCTGCGCTGTAGAGGGGGGTCCTTATCCGCCGAGCGGAACTTTCTCGGCAGAACAGCGGCTCATAACAAGATAGAAAGGGCTCTGTAGACAGTAAAAACAAAGAAGAGAGTAGCGCCATCTAAGTGCAGCGTGATAAAAACATTTTAATATAGGATAGACAATTTTAAACTCACAAGACTGAAGAGATTACAGCACATGTGAAATGGTATAGGAAGTTCATCCACTCCCGGGGGAAGGCGGTCGGCTTGCAGGGGGAGAGGCAGCTGATGTTCCCGGCTGCACTGGTGGCTCCCAACACTTCCTAGTTCTCAGATTCGGCTGAGGGGCAGCTGGACACGTCACTTCCGGATGGTGAGAGAGTGGGTAGGAGCGTGTGTTCAGAGCATGCGTGCTCCTTCATCAGGCAACTCTGACTGTCCTTGGACAGTTTTTGGTTATTTTAAAAGAAGAAATATGTGAGGTGGTAGAGTTTTAAATTCTATCTTGTATTGCTTTGAAACCACCAATTAAGTCTGGGATGTCTGTGACCCAGTGGGATGCAAACTGTAAAAGACGTCCCCCCCACTCTTAGCAGAAAGGGCACCCGTTCATTGTGAAGAGAGCCTTAAAGTGGACTTGGTGGCCTTTTTTGACCAAGTCATTTGCGGATGGAAAGGTCTGAACTAAGTTTTTGAAGTTGAAGCCTGGGTAGAGATGCTCTGCATTTAGAGGAGCTAGAATGTCCTGAGGAGGGAGGCTTTGTCACTATTTTTTGGGGGAGCAAAACTTCCACCTGTGACCTCTTTATTGAATTGATCAAGTGCCTCACAAAACAGACATTGACTTTTAAATGGCATAAGTGTGGGGTGTTTTTTGCAGGATGCTTCTGCTGCCCAATCCTTTAGCCAGAGAATTTTGTGCATATGAATGGAGAGGTCATGTTGGTTATTCATTGTCCTAGTCCAGTTAGCTGCAGTTTGACACACAGAGATAGCAGCAAGGGCTAGTTGCAGGGCTGGGCCTGCATGGTAAAGAGGGCTTCTAAGGTCGAACAGACAAATATTTAAATCTTCTTTTAGAGACGGAACATCTTCAATAGATACAATTAGATACTTGTTTGGGACAGATGGCAGGATCAACCACAGGAATATCCCACTTGTTTGCAAACTCTATTTCCACTGGATAAAGTTTAAACAAAGACTTTTGGGAATGTGACCCAATTGTGATAGGCTGCATATTCTATATGTTCTTGAACATGGAATGTCTTGGAAGTCTTTGTAGGTGTTTTTGTATGCCCAGGAGGGTGTAGTGAGAGGGAGAAGGGTCAATCTGCACTATGACAATGCTTTTGCAGATGGAGGCAATGAGCTTTTCCGCCAGGATATTGTGTGAAGCTTCCTCTTCAATATATTTACAATGTGGGGGGGGGGGGGGAATCTTCTGCAGCTTCCTCCAACACTGCTTTAATTTCCTCTTCATTTCTCTCTGACTAGTATCCTCTAGAACAGTGATGGCGAACCTTGGCACCCCAGATGTTTTTTAACTACATTTCTTATGATGCTCAACTACACTGCAGAGTGCATGGACATCATGGGAAATGTAGTTCCAAAACATCTGGGGTGCCAAGGTTCGCCATCACTGCTCTAGAACCAGCATATCAAGATCTGATTCTGGTTGAAAAACAAATGGAAGTAGGAGAAGGGGCAGGGCACATCTGAGCTCTGAACAAAAATGACAGTATTAAGGTCATAATCTGTCTGAGGAATTGTGATATAGATGTAAAGAATTCTGCTTTTGTCAAGCAGGTCAATTGTTACATGCTTGAAATAAAGCTAGAATTGGATGCTAAGACCAATGCTAAAACTGGGTCCTGCTCCAGTGTATGGGATGTATCATCACTCTGAGGTTGAGCGCTGTGCAGAAGAAATGTTTTTTTTAAATAGTTAACTTAGGCTTGGTCTTTGCTATTGCTACCGGCAAGGGTATTCCTCTGTTGGGTACTCACTTTTATAGCACCCTGTGGCTAACTCAACACATTGCACCAAGTGCCAAGGTAAGCACCTCACGCAGGATCCAGTGCCCTAAGCAACATTGCAGGCCATCACCACAGCATGGGGTCTGGGTTTGGCTCACATGTGCACCAAGGTTGCGCTGATCCAGATGCCTAGGCATTAGAAGACAATGAGGGTTGATTGAAGAATCAGAAGATAATATAAATAATAAACTAGTGAAGCTGGTTTCCTCAGGAAGAACAAGAAGTCCATCACCTAGAAACACAAGCAAAAAACTGTGGACTCACAGTGGGGTAGGCTTATAGGGGAGGCTTCCCGGGGGGCGTGTCCTCAAAATCTTGCCAGTGTCCAATCACCTGAAGGTACGAGCCTATAAACCATAGTGTATGAATAACTTGCCTATGCCCTGTTCCTATAATTAAGATAAAGCCAACAATCCATTTTTTCCTGCAAGCGTCCTTTATCTTGTAAATAATGCAGACCCACATCCTCCTTAATGAGGGTCCAGTATGAATTTTAGGGCCTACCCATTGCATTATTATCAAACTTAGTTAGGCTTGCTAGGAAATGTGAATTAACTGCATTTTAAACAGCCTTTTTTTCCTTTTACAAATATTACTTTTGCTGTACTACTTTGTTTACATAGTAGAGATGAGCCACTTCACAGGCAGGTTTAGGGGGACTGTCCAGGCAGGGTTTATTAAATTCACTGCTCCCTGAAAAACTGTATTTTTTTAGAAAACATTCTTTGTATTTCTACATGTCCCCTGGGGCAGTGCCTATCCCCACACACTTTTTTTGCCAATCTCTTGGCTATCAGCCTTAAAAGTGGAGAAAATTAATTTGACAGATTTTGCTCACATTGATTTCAATGGGGTTTGGATTCAGCATCCAAACTTTAGATATGCTCTGCCAAACCTCTGTAGTGTGTTCTACTCATCACTAGTCATAAGCAATAAGCATTGTTTTCAGTCATCATACCACATATAGCTTTCCTAATGCGGTTTTGGGCCCCTCTGACAATCCGCTATATATTTTTGACCCAGATTCTGTTATGGAAGAGCCACAGTGCTTATTTGGCTACAGAATTAATTTTGTGAGTTCAGTTTTCCTATATGCTATCTTAAATCTATTTCTTCAGCTTCTATTTCAGGAGAACAATCCAGGAGTTAGATATGAATATGTTATACCAAAAGACAGCTCAGAAAATGAGGTGGAGACTGTATATACTTGGAAGTATGGAATGTGGTCAGACTGCAGCACATCATGTGGAGCAGGTAATTGCATGTCTAATGGGGAGCCATTAGAACATTAAGTCGTAGTAAAGGTTCTCAGGTACTCAATTATTCTATAACACAGTGCGTTATATTGATAACAGCATGCTCTAGGGATCCAAATATATATAATGGATGCCGGAGGGAATAGAGTTGGCAGGGCCAGTCAGCCCCCTTATTAGGAATTCACTCAGTATATGGCCAGCCTAATGTGGTATTAAACCCAAAAACAAAAATATATTAAAAATGATACATTACATCTTGCCACTCTTTATGTTTAGTGGCAGCATTACTTTCCTTTTTTAGGCTCTTTTTACCACCTGGTGATTCTGCCAGTAACACACCTCCTGTCTTAAGGTGTCTTCCCTCTGGATGGACACCTTTCTCAATCTGAGGAAGGCGTAGTGTTAGATGCACTAGCAGATGTAGATGGGCTTGACTAACAAGTTAAAGCTGAACAGTTTTTTTTTCTTCCTTTTGGTATAATTTGGGATAAAGTTTTTACATACGTTTCTAAAAGCTGCCCATTGTAAGCACCCCTTTCCAGATTAAATGGTTTGCTCCAACCCTCTACTTGCTGCTTTATCTGAACAGCCTGGTCTTTTAAAGAAAATTGAAAAATGAAACTAACAATGATAGAGACAGAGTATCAACCAAAAATCCAGAAAAAAAGACATGATACAAATGTTATAAACTGAGTTGCAATTCAGTGAGTAAAATAAGTATTTGATACCCTACCAACCAACAATAATTCTGGCTCCCACAGACTGGCTACAGTATTTTCTCATGTGGTACACAGATTAGTCCTGTCGATTTAGGAAGGTGCTCCTAATGACAACTCGTTAGGTGTATAAAAGACACCTGTTCACAAAACCTAATTTTTCCATTCAAACCTCACCATCATGGGCACCAAAGAGCTGTCAAAGGACTTTAGGGACAAGATTGTAGACCTGCATAAGGCTGGAATACAAAACCAACGGAAAGAAGCTTGGTGAGCAGGAAACAGCTGTCTAAGCGATTATTCTCAAATGGAAGAAATACAAAATAACCATCAATCGCCCTCGGTCTGGAGCTCCATGCAAGATTTGGCCTCATGGGGTAAGGATGATCATGAGAAAAGTGAGGGATCTGCCCAGAACTACCCGGGAGGAACTTGTGAATGATCTCAAGGCAATTGGAACCACAGTCACCAAACAAACCATTGGTAAAACAAAACGCCACCATGGATTGAAATCCTGCAGGTCATCGATCAAAATCAAATTCCAAAATTTGAAAAACTTTGGCATCCTTGGATAAAACAACAGTTCCTGTCAAACTTCAATGACACTGTCCTGTTGCCATGGTAACAGAATAAATGACTTAGAGAGACACCCATTCTAAGGCTTCCAAGAGAACTAAAAAGAATAATAAACTGACGAGCGGGACAACCTTGTGGACTATACCTCTACCTTTCTACCCTTTTTCTTCTTTCTCTTTCCTTTTCTCCACCTTACGATTAAAGCTCATTATCAGAATTTATTTGACCTATATACACTCTACCTGTAAACAATATGTATAGTAGGTATAAATCATTTAAATACCTACAAAAGTGACTAAGGAAATGATATATATCTTTAATTTAGGTTTACGTGAACCCAATGTTTAATATTTGAAATTTCATGATATTTACCTATATAAACCCTACTGTAAAACAATGAGCTTACTTTATAGATCCTTGTAAACTTACTTTATGTATCTTTATAATATTGTATACTCAATAAACTTCTTTTGACAAGGAAATCCTCCTGCAGGTCCCCCTCCCCAAGAAGGTACATGTACAGGCCTGTCTGAAGTTTGCCAATTAAAATCTCAATGATTCAGAGAAGTATTGGGAGAAAGTGCTGTGGTCAGATGAGACCAAAATTGAGCTCTTTGGCATTAACCAGACTCGCTTTGTTTGGAGGAAGACAAATGCTGACCATGACCCTAAGAACACCATCCCTACAGTCAAGCACAGAGGTGGAAACGTTATGCTTTGGGGCTGTTTCTCTTCTAAAGGTACAGGCTGTCTTTGCTGCATTGAGGGGCCAATGGACGGGGCCATGTATTGTAAAATCTTGGGTGAGAACCTTCTTCCATAACACGGAAGATGGGTCATGGATGGGTCTTCCAGCATGACAATGACCCAAAACATACCGCCAAGGCAACAAAGGAGTAGATCTTGAAGAAGCACATTAAGGTCATGGAGTGGCCTAGCCAGTCTCCAGACCTTAATCCTATAGAAAATGTATGGAGGGAGCTGAAGCGACAGCCAAGAAACCTTAAGGATTTAGAGAAAATCTGTAAAGAAGAGTGGACCAAAATCCCTCCTGAGATGTGTGCAAAACTGATAACCAACCAAGAAACATCTTACCTCAGTGCTTGCCAACAAGGGTTTCTCCACCAAATACTAATGCCACGTACACACGGTCGGACTTTTCGGCTACAAAAGTCCGACGGACTTTCGACGGACTTTTGGCGGACTTGCGGTAGACTTTCTAACGAACGGACTTGCCTACATACGATCACACAAAAGTCAGACGGATTCGTACGTGATGACGTACACCGGACAAAAATAAGGAAGTTGATAGCCAGTAGCCAATAGCTGCTCTAGCGTGGGTTTTTGCTCGTCGGACTAGCACACAGACGAGCGGATTTCTGGGTCCGGCGTAGTTACGACGTAAAGATTTGAAGCATGTTTCAAATCTAAAGTCCGTCAGATTTGCGGCTGGAAAAGTCCGCTGAAAGTCTGCTGAAAGTCCGGGGAAGCCCACACACGATCGGATTGTCAGCCGTATTTTGTCCGTCGGACTTTTGTAGATGAAAAGTCCGACCGTGTGTACGTGACATAAGTCATGTTTTGCTTGGGGATCAAATACTTATTCTCCTCACTGAACTGCAACTCAATTTATAATATTTGTATCATGTGTTTTTTCTGGATTTGTGGTTGATATTCTGTCTCTGTCATTTAAAATATGCCTATGATAAAAATGATAGAAGCTTCATTTCTTTGTAAGTGGGCAAACTTACAAAATCTGCAGGGGATCAAATGATTATTTTCGCCACTGTATTGGCCAGATTACCTGGTGAAAGTGAAGGGAAAAAAACATTAAAAAATCAATGCTCAGCTTCATCAAACCGCCCCTGGGGCGTTTTTGGTTTTTTTAAAGCTGTTTTTTTAGAGTTGTTACTTTCCTGTGAGATACTGCTAGTAGATCTGACACAACTCCAGATGGCAGAATATGACTGCCAGGGGCCGAACAGCCAGGCGCTCATTTATCACAGCCCGGACACACCGAATCACAGTATTCATCCTTCTCTGTCAATGAAGCTGAGCAATCTAATACGGAGAAAGAACCACTGGAAAGATTTCCCGATGATATAAATCCTATTACTAAGGAGAAAGGTGGGCCCAGAGGACCAGAACCTACTCGTTATGGAGACTGGGAAAGAAAGGGTCGATGCATTGACTTTTAATAACTCAAACCGTTTAAAAAACATGTGGCCATCTATAGCTATAGTCCAGCGTGGACCAATGTAACTATGCATATACCATACCTAACCAATGAACTTGGAAGCTGGAAATCATTGGAGTAAATAAATCACTGAATCCGATGAATGGGCTGAAAATCCCAAAGGAACGCAGCGGTTTAGTATGCTGGCAGCTCTGTGTTTTCGGCTGCAGTGATGCAGTGAGCCAGCCATGTGATGTGTATTTTTTAGTTTGTCAATTTTATTTGAGGTACAGAAAGTAACAATTTATTCATGTTACTGTACAGCAGCTGTACAGTGACATGTGATCCCTTCCTGTATGCTGCCATAACATGCAACATGTTTGCATTTTATCTCCGTTTACCACACTGCACTTTCTGGCTGTGTTGCAGTGTGAACAGGACACAAAGAAAACAATTGCTTTCTGTGTGCCCTGTGTAAATCTAATGTGGTGAAACGCTGGTCACCTATGTGAACAGGGCCTAAATGCTCTTTTGGGTGTAGACCCCTGTTGTCGGATTCAGAAACCTCTAGTGTATGGTAAACTGTAGCAGGTTTCATTAACTTGCTGTAAATTTCAAACTGCCATGGGTGACTGTTCGGTGCACTACTGCTATTTTGGGGTTTGATACTGCAGAAGGAAATTAATTGCAGTAAATATCACAAAGTTTAGTAATAAATATGTAAACTAAAAAAAAAAAAAAAAAATCAATGCTGTTCTTTGTAATAAATAAAGGATCTTTAACCACTTGCCGACCAGCTTACGCCTATATACGGGTGCGCAAAAAAATGTATTGGTATGTTATCTCCTCAAATAGCTGCTGGAGGCGGGGGACCCAATGCGCATGACCCTCTTCTGTCAGGGGAGAGGAGACAGATCGTTTGTTCCTAGTAAGTAGGAAGTAGGAACAGCGAAATGTCTCCTCCCCCAGTCAGTCACATCCCTACACAGTAAGAAACACTAACTAGGGAACACATTTAACCCCTTGATCGCCCCTAGTGTTAACCCCTTCCCTACCAGTGACATTTAAACAGTAATCAGTGCATTTTTATAGCACTGATCGCTGTATAATTGTCAGTGGTCCCAAAAATGTATCAAAAGTGTCCGCCACAATGTCGCAGTACTGCAAAAAATCGCAGATCACCGCCATTACTAGTAAAAAAAAAAAAAAAATGGCATAAAAATGCCATAAATCTTTCCCATAGTTTGTAGATGCTATAACTTTTGCGCAAACCAATCAATATACGCTTATTACAATTTTTTTACTAAAAATATGTAGAAGAATTTATATTGGCCTAAACTGATGAAGAAACTTCTTTTTTAAAAACATTTTTGGGGATATTTATTGTTTTTTTTTATTTTGTGTATATATATATATATATATATATATATATATATATATATATATATATATACACAGTGCCCAATTTTCTAAATTTTGTCATATTACAACCAAAAACGTAAATGTTTTTTTATTGGGATTTTATGTGATAGACCAACACAAAGTGGCACATAATTGTGAAGTGGAAGAAAAATAATAAATGGTGTTCAACATTTTTTACAAATAAATATGTGAAAAGTGTGGCGTGCGTTTAGCCCCCCTGAGTCAATACTTTGTAGAATCACATTTCGCTGCAATTACAACTGCAAGTCTTTTTGGGGATGTCTCTACCAGCTTTGCACATCTAGAGAGTGACATTTTTGCCCATTCTTCATTCTTCATTGTAAAATAGCTCAAGCTCTGTCAGATTGGATGGAGAGTGTCTGTGAACAGCAATTTTCAAGTCTTGCCATAGATTCTCAATTGGATTTAGGTCTGGACTTTGACTGGGTCATTCTAACACATGAATATGCTTTGATCTAAACCATTCCATTGTAGCTCTGGCTGTATGTTTAGGGTTTTTGTCCTGCTAGAAGGTGAAACCCTGCCCCAGTCTCAAGTCTTTTGCAGACTCTACCAGGTTCTACGATTGCCCTGTATTTGGTTCCATCCATCTTCTCATCAACTCTGACCAGCTTCCCTGTCCCTGCTGATGAAAAGCATCCCCACAACATGATTCTGCCACCACCATGTTTCACTGAGGGGATGGTGTGTTCAGGGTGATATGCAGTGTTAGTTTTACCCCACAAATAGCGCTTTACTTTTAGGCCAAAAAGTTCAATTTTGGTCTCATCTGACCAGAGCACCTTCTTCCACATGTTTGCTGTGTCCCCCACATGGTTTCTCGCAAACTGCAAATGGGACTTCTTATGGCTTTCTTTCAACAACTTGTGGAGTGCACGACTAATGCCGCGTACACACGATCAGAATTTCGGCCTGCAAAAGACCAATGAGATGTTTTCATCGGAAAATATGACCGTGTGTATGCTCCATCAGTCTTTTGCTGGCAGAATTCCAGCCAGCAAAAGATTGAGAGCATGCTCTCAATTTTTCGGTAAGGAAAAGTTCCTATCTGAAAATGTGATCGTCTGTGGCAATTCTGACGTGCAAAATCCCTACGCATGCTCGGAAACAATTCGACGCATGCTCGGAAGCATTGAACTTCATTTTCTCGGCTCGTCGTAGTGTTGTACGTCACCGCGTTCTTGGTGGACGTAATTTCAGTGAACTTTTGCGTGACCGTGTGTATGCAAGGCAAACTTGAGCGGAAACCCGTCGGAAAAGCCGTCATATCTTTTTCCGACGAGAAATCCGCTTTTGTGTTATAGTTGTCCTGTGGACAGATTCTCCCTCTTGAGCTGTGGATCTCTGCAGCTCCTCCAGAGTTACCATGGGTCTCTTGGCTGCTTCTCTGATTAATGCTCTCCTTGCCCGGCCTGTCAGTTTAGGTGGACAGTCATGTCTTGGTAGGTTTGAAGTTGTGCCATACTCTTTCCATTTTCGGATGATGGATTGATCAGTGTTCCGTGAGATGTTCAAAGCTTGAGATATGTTTTATAACCTAACCCTGATTTAAAAGTCTCCACAACTTTATCCCTGACCTGTCTGGTGTGTTCCTTGGCCTTCATTAGGCTTTTTGCTCACTAAGGTTCTCCAACTAACCGCTGAGGGCTTCACAGAACAGCTGTATTTACAAATTACACATAGGTGGACACTAATCAGGTGACTTCTGAAGGCAATTGGTTCCACTAGATTTTAGTTAGGGGTATCAGAGTGAAGGGGCTGAATACAAATGCACGCCACACTTTTCAGATATTTATTTGTGTTGGTCTATCAAATAAAACCCCAATAAAATACATTTACATTTTTGGTGGTAACATGACAAAATGTGGAAAATCTCAAGGGGTATGAATACTTTTTCAAGGCACTGTGTGTGTGTGTGTCTGTGTGTGTGTGTATATATATAAATAGCATCTCACAAAAGCAAGTACACCCCTCACATTTTTGTAAATATTTTATAATATCTTTTCGTGTGACAACACTGAAGAAATGACACTTTGCTACAATGTAAAGTAGTGAGTGTACAGCTTGTATAACAGTGTAAATTTGCTGTCCCCTCAAAATAAACCAACAAACAGCCATTAATGTTTAAACCACTGGCAACAAAAGTGAGTGCACCCCTAAGTAAAAATGTCCAAATTGGGCCCAAAGTGTCAATATTTTGTGTGGCCACCATTATTTTCCAGCACTGCCTTAACCTTGTTGGGCATGGAGTTCACCAGAGCCTCACAGGTTGGCACTGGAGTCCTTTTCCACTCCTCCATGATGACATCACTGAGCTGGTGGATGTCGGAGACCTTGCGCTCCTCCATCTTCCGTTTGAGGATTCCCCACATATGCTCAATAGGGTTTAGGTCTGGAGACATGCTTGACTAGTCCATTACCTTTACCCTCAGCTTCTTTATCAAGGTAGTGGACATCTTGGAGGTGTGTTTGGGGTTGTTATCATGTTGGAATACTACCCTCTGGCCCAGTCTCCGAAGGGAGGGGATCTTGCTCTGCTTCAGTATGTCACAGCACATGTTGGCATTCATGGTTCCCTCAATGAACTGTAACTCCCCAGTGCCGACAGCACTCATGCAGCCCCAGACCATGCCACTCCCACCACCATGCTTGACTGTAGGCAAGACACACTTGTCTTTGTACTCCTCACCTGGACACCATCTGAACCTAATAAGTTCATCTTGGTCTCATCAGACCACAGGACATGGTTCCATTAATTCATGTCCTTAGTCTGCTTGTCTTCAGCAAACTGCTTGCAGGCTTTCTTGTGCACCATCTTTGGAGGAGGCTTCCTTCTGGAATGATAGCCATGCAGACCAATTTGATGCAGTGTGTGGCGTATGGTCTGAGCACTGACAGTCTGACCCCCCACCCCTTCAACCTCTGTAGCAATGCTGGCAGCACTCATATGTCTATTTACAAAAGACAACCTCTGGATATGACGCTGAGCATGTGCACTCAACTTCTTTGGTTGACCATGGCGAGGCCTGTTCTGAGTGGAACCTATCCTGTTAAACCGCTGTATGGTCTTGGCCACCGTGCTGCAGCTCAGTTTCAGGGTCTTGGCAATCTTATTATAGCCTAGGCCATCTTTATATAGGGCAACAATTCTTTTTTTTCAGATCCTCAGAGAGTTCTTTGCCATGAGGTGCCATGTGGAACTTCCAGTGACCGGTATGAGAGCGAGAGATAGTGAAAGCGATTACACCAAAAATGAATACCCAGCATCTTTTCTGACTTTTTTTGCCCCTTAGTCATACAACTCTGCGTCAAATTGCTCTTCTGCGGTTCTCATTTTAATGCAATAAGTGTCACTGTAGCATTAAGGGTTCTACAAACAAAACATAACAAACATAATAAACCTGGACTGTAGGAACAGTGTGTACAATTAGCATAATAAACAGCTCAACAAGTACAATTTTTATAGAAGCTGCTATTTATCCTTGGAGTTGGCACTGTGTTCTTTTGCAAAGTGTCCCAATGAAGGCTGTTTTTGTGATTTGATTATATATCTAGATGTTCTCTGTGGCATTTTTTTGCTTTGAGCACTTTAGATTTCTCAGTTTCTTTGCTGCAGTTAACATACAGAATTTCTCTAATTTATGCGCTACTTCCATCTTTCTCAGGGCTTTGTAAAATTTTAAAATATAATTTAATCTGCACTATTAACGGCGTAAAAGCTAAACCTGCTGAGGTAAATAAAATCTGCAGGGAGACTTGTAAGATTATTGAAAATTGCTTTGTACACTACAAGGCTCAGGTTTTTTCTTTTTTTTCTTTAACCACTTGCCGACCGCCTACCGCATATATACTGCGGCAGAGCGGCACGGGCAGGCAAAATCACGTACCCGTACGTGATCTGCCTCCCGCGGGCGGGGGGTCCGATCGACCCCCCCCCGGTGCCATCGGCGGTCGGCATCTGACTGGGAGCGTCGGGAGGCGAGGGGGAGACCATCCGATCGTGGCCCCCCCCTCGCGATCGCTCCCAGCCAATGGGAATCCTCCTCTGCCTGTGTGTCGTTTCACACAGGCAGAGGATGTGATGTCATCTCTCCTCGGTCTGGCAGTTTCCGTTCCAGCGCCGAGGGGAGATGACATGTAAGTGCACACAACACTCACACACACAGTAGAACATGCCAGGCATACCTTACACCCCCGATCCCCCCCCGATCGCCCCCCGATCCCCCCCCAATCACCCCCCCCCCCCCTGTCACAAACTGACATTAGCAGTATTTTTTTTTTTTTTTTTTTTCTGATTACTGCTGTGTCAGTTTGTGACAGTTAGTGTTAGGGCAGTGAGTATTACCCCCCTTTAGGTCTAGGATACCCCCCTAACCCCCCCTAATAAAGTTTTAACCCCTTGATCACCCCCTGTCACCAGTGTCGCTAAGCGATCATTTTTCTGATCGCTGTATTAGTGTCGCTGGTGACGCTAGTTAGGGACGTAAATATTTAGGTTCGCCGTCAGTGTTTTATAGCGACAGGGACCCCCATATACTATCTAATAAATGTTTTAACCCCTTGATTGCCCCCTAGTTAACCCTTTCACCACTGATCACCGTATAACCGTTTCGGGTGACGCTGGTTAGTTCGTTTATTTTTTATAGTGTCAGGGCACCCGCCGTTTATTACCGAATAAAGGTTTAGCCCCCCGATCGCCCGGCGGTGATATGCGTCGCCCCAGGCAGCGTTAGATTAGTGCCAGTACCGCGAACACCCACGCACGCAGCATACACCTCCCTTAGTGGTATAGTATCTGATCGGATCAATATCTGATCCGATCAAATCTATACTAGCGTCCCCAGCAGTTTAGGGTTCCCGAAAACGCAGTGTTAGCGGGATCAGCCCAGATACCCGCTAACAGCTGCGTTTTGCCCCTCCGCCCAGCCCAGCCCAGCCCACCCAAGTGCAGTATCGATCGATCACTGTCACTTACAAAACACTAAACGCATAACTGCAGCGTTCGCAGAGTCAGGCCTGATCCCTGCGATCGCTAACAGTTTTTTTGGTAGCGTTTTGGTGAACTGGCAAGCACCAGCCCCAGGCAGCGTCAGGTTAGCGCCAGTACCGCTAACACCCACGCACGCACCGTACACCTCCCTTAGTGGTATAGTATCTGAACGCATCAATATCTGATCCGATCAGATCTATACTAGCGTCCCCAGCAGTTTAGGGTTCCCAAAAACGCAGTGTTAGCGGGATCAGCCCAGATACCCGCTAGCACCTGCGTTTTGCCCCTCCGCCCGGCCCAGCCCACCCAAGTGCAGTATCGATCGATCACTGTCACTTACAAAACACTAAACGCATAACTGCAGCGTTCGCAGAGTCAGGCCTGATCCCTGCGATCGCTAACAGTTTTTTTGGTAGCGTTTTGGTGAACTGGCAAGCACCAGCCCCAGGCAGCGTCAGATTAGCGCCAGTACCGCTAACACCCACGCACGCACCGTACACCTCCCTTAGTGGTATAGTATCTGATCGCATCAATATCTGATCCGATCAGATCTATACTAGCGTCACCAGCAGTTTAGGGTTCCCAAAAACGCAGTGTTAGCGGGATCAGCCCAGATACCTGCTAGCACCTGCGTTTTGCCCCTCCGCCCGGCCCGGCCCAGCCCACCCAAGTGCAGTATCGATCGATCACTGTCACTTACAAAACTCTAAACGCATAACTGCAGCGTTCGCAGAGTCAGGCCTGATCCCTGTGATCGCTAACAGTTTTTTTTGTAGCGTTTTGGTGAACTGGCAAGCACCAGCGGCCTAGTACACCCCGGTCGTAGCCAAACCAGCACTGCAGTAACACTTGGTGACGTGGCGAGTCCCATAAGTGCAGTTCAAGCTGGTGAGGTGGCAAGCACAAGTAGTGTCCCGCTGCCACCAAAAAGACAAACACAGGCCCGTCGTGCCCATAATGCCCTTCCTGCTGCATTCGCCAATCCTAATTGGGAACCCACCGCTTCTGCAGCACCCGTACTTCCCCCATTCACATCCCCAACCAAATGCAGTCGGCTGCATGAGAGGCATTTTTATGTCCTCCCGAGTACCCCTACCCAACGAACCCCCCCAAAAAAGATGTCGTGTCTGCAGCTAGCGCGGATATAGGCGTGACACCCGCTATTATTGTCCCTCCTGTCCTGATAATCCTGGTCTTTGCATTGGTGAATGTTTTGAACACTACCATGCACTAGTTGAGTTTTAGCGTAGGGTACAGCATTGCACAGACTAGGCACACTTTCACAGGGTCTCCCGAGATGCCATCGCATTTTGAGAGACCCGAACCTGGAACCGGTTACAGTTATAAAAGTTAGTTACAAAAAAAAGTGTAAAAAAAAAAAAAAAACACAAACAAAAATATAAAATAAAAATAGTTGTCGTTTTATTGTTCTCTCTCTCTCTATTCTCTCTCTATTGTTCTGCTCTTTTTTACTGTATTCTATTCTGCAATGTTTTATTGTTGTTATGTTTTATCACGTTTGCTTTTCAGGTATGTAATTATTTATACTTTACCGTTTACTGTGCTTTATTGTTAACCATTTTTTTGTCTTCAGGTATGCCATTCACGACTTTGAGTGGTTATACCAGAATGATGCCTGCAGGTTTAGGTATCATCTTGGTATCATTCTTTTCAGCCAGCGGTCGGCTTTCATGTAAAAGCAATCCTAGTGGCTAATTAGCCTCTAGACTGCTTTTACAAGCAGTGGGAGGGAATGCCCCCCCCCCCAACATCTTCCGTGTTTTTCTCTGGCTCTCCTGTCTCAACAGGGAACCTGAAAATGCAGCCGGTGATTCAGCCAGCTGACCATAGAGCTGATCAGAGACCAGAGTGGCTCCAAACATCTCTATGACCTAAGAAACCGGAAGCTACGAGCATTTTATGACGTAGATTTCGCCGGATGTAAACAGCGCCATTGGGAAATTGGGAAAGCATTTTATCACACCGATCTTGGTGTGATCAGATGCTTTGAGGGCAGAGGAGAAATCTAGGGTCTAATAGACCCCAATTTTTGCAAAAAAGAGTACCTGTCACTACCTATTGCTATCATAGGGGATATTTACATTCCCTGAGATAACAATAAAAATGATTTAAAAAAAAAAAAATGAAAGGAACAGTTTAAAAATAAGATAAAAAAACAATAATAATAAAGAGAAAAAAAAAAAAAAAAAGCACCCCTGTCCCCCCTGCTCTCGCGCTAAGGTGAACGCAAGCGTTGGTCTGGCGTCAAATGTAAACAGCAATTGCACCATGCATGTGAGGTATCGCCGCGAAGGTCAGATCGAGGGCAGTAAGTTTAGCAGTAGACCTCCTCTGTAAATCTAAAGTGGTAACCTGTAAAGGCTTTTAAAGGCTTTTAAAAATGTATTTAGTTTGTCGCCACTGCACGTTTGTGCGCAATTTTAAAGCATGTCATGTTTGGTATCCATGTACTCGGCCTAAGATCATCTTTTTTATTTCATCAAACATTTGGGCAATATAGTGTGTTTTAGTGCATTAAAATGTAAAAAAGTGTGTTTTTTCCCCAAAAAATGCGTTTGAAAAATCGCTGCGCAAATACTGTGTGAAAAAAAAAAATGAAACACCCACCATTTTAATCTGTAGGGCATTTGCTTTAAAAAAAATATATAATGTTTGGGGGTTCAAAGTAATTTTCTTGCAAAAAAAAATTATTTTTTTATGTAAACAATAAGTGTCAGAAAGGGCTATGTCTTCAAATGCTTAGAAGAGTGGGTGATGTGTGACATAAGCTTCTAGATGTTGTGCATAAAATGCCAGGACAGTTCAAAACCCCCCCAAATGACCCCATTTTGGAAAGTAGACACCCCAAGCTATTTGCTGAGAGGCATGTCGAGTCCATGGAATAATTTATATTGTGACACAAGTTGCGGGAAAGAGACAATTTTTTATTTTTTTTATTTTTTTTTGCGCAAAGTTGTCACTAAATGATATATTGCTCAAACATGCCATGGGAATATGTGAAATTACACCCCAAAATACATTCTGTTGCTTCTCCTGAGTACGGGGATACCACATGTGTGGGACTTTTTGGGAGCCTAGCCGCGTACGGGACCCCGAAAACCAAGCACCGCCTTCAGGCTTTCTAAGGCCGTAAATTTTTGATTTCACTCTTCACTGCCTATCACAGTTTCGGAGGCCATGGAATGCCCAGGTGGCACAAAACCCCCCCAAATGACCCCATTTTGGAAAGTAGACACCCCAAGCTATTTGATGAGAGGTATAGTGAGTATTTTGCAGACCTCACTTTTTGTCACAAAGTTTTGAAAATTGAAAAAAGAAAAAAAAAAATTTTTTTTCTCGTCTTTCTTTATTTTCAAAAACAAATGAGAGCTGCAAAATACTCACCATGCCTCTCAGCAAATAGCTTGGGGTGTCTACTTTCCAAAATGGGGTCATTTGGGGGGGGTTTGTGCCACCTGGGCATTCCATGGCCTCCGAAACTGTGATAGGCAGTGAGGAGTAAAATCAAAAATGTACGCCCTTAGAAATCCTGAAGGCGGTGCTTGGTTTTCGGGGTCCCGTACGCGGCTAGGCTCCTAAAAAGTCCCACACATGTGGTATCCCCGTACTCAGGAGAAGCAGCTAAATGTATTTTGGGGTGCAATTCCACATATGCCCATGGCCTGTGTGAGCAATATATCATTTAGTGTCAACTTTGTGCAAAAAAAAAAAAAAAAAAAAAAAATTTGTCACTTTCCCGCAACTTGTGTCAAAATATAAAACATTCCATGGACTCAACATGCCTCAAAGCAAATAGCTTGGGGTGTCTACTTTCCAAAATGGGGTCATTTGGGGGGTTTTTATGTCATCTGGGCATTTTATGGCCTTCAAAACTGTGATAGGTAGTGAGGAGTAAAATCAAAAATGTACGCCCTTAGAAATCCTGAAGGCGTTGCTTGGTTTTCGGGGCCCCGTACGCGGCTAGGCTCCCAAAAAGTCCCACACATGTGGTATCCCCGTACTCAGGAGAAGCAGCTAAATGTATTTTGGGGTGCAATTCCACATATGCCCATGGCCTGTGTGAGCAATATATCATTTAGTGCCAACTTTTTGTAATTTTATTTTTTTTTTTTTTTTTGTCATTATTCAATCACTTGGGACAAAAAAAATAAATATTCAATGGGCTCAACATGCCTCTCAGCAAATTCCTTGGGGTGTCTACTTTCCAAAATGGGGTCATTTGTGGGGGTTTTGTACTGCCCTGCCATTTTAGCACCTCAAGAAACGACATAGGCAGTCATAAATTAAAGGCTGTGTAAATTCCAGAAAATGTACCCTAGTTTGTAGACGCTATAACTTTTGCGCAAACCAATAAATATACACTTATTGACATTTTTTTTACCAAAGACATGTGGCCGAATACATTTTGGTCTAAATGTATGACTAAAATTGAGTTTATTGGATTTTTTTTAGAACAAAAAGTAGAAAATATCATTTTTTTTCAAAATTTTCGGTCTTTTTCCGTGTATAGCGCAAAAAATAAAAATGGCAGAGGTGATCAAATACCATCAAAAGAAAGCTCTATTTGTGGGAAGAAAAGGACGCAAATTTCGTTTGGGTACAGCATTGCATGACCGCGCAATTAGCAGTTAAAGCGACGCAGTGCCGAATTGTAAAAAGTGCTCTGGTCAGGAAGGGGGTAAAACCTTCCGGGGCTGAAGTGGTTAAATCATTAGGACTGGGTTTTATGCAGCTAGCAAAATTTATAAATCAAATATACATAATTAATATGCACTTAAACAAAAAAAAAAAGTGAAACCAAACTTAGCCAGAAAACTAAGACAGACAAATTAAAAATGTGCTATTATTGTGAAAATTAAATCACCTAATAGAAAAGGATAAATCAATTATACATAATTAATATGCACATATGCAACATGATAATGGTGATCATCAGTTGTAGATAAGTAAGTTCCACAATACCAATGATGAGAGTGGCATATATTGTGAGTCTGTTGATCGTAAGTGAATTATAATAACATGCGTGATGAATATTAAATAAAGTCCCAATAAACTTGCAAAAGAAAGAAAGGGGATGGCCAGTGAATAATAAAATCGACACTGTGATGAGAAGAGGATTCCCTTGTCCAATGAAGCAAAGAGGAGTCTGGCGTCATCACGCTTTCTTCTTCGGAGGAGTTGGATTGACAGTGGATAGCGTGTGAAGGAAGCCTCGGGAGACGCCGTTGTTCAGTTTTACCGATATGCCTGCTTGTGATTGTTTTCATTTAACCGCCGCCTTGTAAGTGCAAGTCTTTTTTGAGTTCAATAAATTCATTTACATACTGCACTATGGGAGCCCTCTCTGTTTTATATTTTGAGTGATATCGCTAACCCCAGACGGAGCAGTTCTCGGTCCTCTTTATCCTTTTTGGAGATACAGATGCTATAGCCCTGAAGTATCCTTAAGGTTTTTGGGAGACCTAATTCCCTGGGCCTGATGAGACCAACATATTGGTCTTTGTAGCTGGTAAGGAGACAACTTGGGTGTTTTGCTTCATTGGACAAGGGACTCCTCTTCTCATCACAGTGTCGATTTTATTATTCACTGACCATCCCCTTTCTTTCTTTTGCAAGTTTATTGGGACTATTTAATATTCATCATGCATGTTATTATAATTCACTTACGATCAACAGACTCACAATATATGCCACTCTCATCATTAAGATTTAGCGCTGTACTAATTTATTTATTATGTTTACGGTTGTGTATTGTAAACTCTTGGTGCGGGCCACTTGTATTTTGTTGATTTTTTGGTTTACGCCATTATTTTTTAAGTACCGTATATACTTGAGTATAAGTCGTTCCGAGTATAAGTCGAGGCCCTAATTTACTACAAAAAAAATGGGAAAAACTTATTGACCCGAGTATAAGACGAGGGTGAGAAATGCACAGCTACTGTAAGTGGAAAAGAGGGTCAACAATGCCCATTTGCAGCATCACTGTGCCCATTTGCATGCCTCACTGTGCCCATTTGCAGCCAAAGGTCCCCTGAACTTCAAACTCGGTAGTTAAGGGTTCCTAGATGCCCCCTAGCTGCAGCCAAAATTTGGGGTCTCTGAACCCAAAGGGTCCTGAAATGACATTGCTGCAGATGGACACAGTTGACCGAATTTGGGGCCCCGTATCTCGGGGACACTTAGTGCTAGGAACCCCAAATTTGGTGTGCAAACCAAGTGGAACTAGCCCCATAAAATTTCCAAAGCTGGGGTTTCTAGCACCAAGTGGCCCCGAGATACAGGGCCCCAAAAATCAGTTCAGAAAATGTCAAGCACTTTTCTGCAGCAGAGAATTACATTTTCCGAACCGGGTTTGGGGCCCCGTATCTCAGGGCCACTTGGTGATAGGAACCCCAGCTTTAGATATGTTATGGGACCAGTTCCACTGGGTTTGCACACCAAATTTGGGGTTCCTAGCACCAAGTGGCCCTGAGATATGTGGCCCCAAAATCGGTTCAGAAAATGTCAAGCACTTTTCTTCAGCAGAGAATGACATTTTCCGAACCGATTTTGGGGCCCCATATCTCGGGGCCCCTCAGTGCTAGGAACTTTATCTTTGGATATGTTGTGGGACCAGTTCCACTGGATTATCAGACCAAATTTGGGGTTCCTAGAACCAAGTGGCCCTGAGATACGGGGCCCCAAATTTGGTTCGGAAAATTAAATTTTTTGCTGCAGAAAAGTGATTGACTCAAGTATAAGTCGAGGGGGGCACTTTCAGCACAAAAAAATGTGCTGAAAAATTCGACTTATACTCGAGTATATACGGTAGTTCATTTAATTTTAGCGCAGTATTTGGCCTTTTGGCCTTTTTGATCCTTTTATGCAGCTAGCCTCAGTATTTTTCTCTCTCTCTCTCTCTCTCTCTCTCTCTCTCTCTCTCTCTCTCTCTCTCTCTCGTTTCAAATCAGTTGACTCTTTGTCAGAGCCTTGGGAGGCTCTACCCAGACCCTGAATTGAAGATGTGGGGCCAGCCTGTGATGTTGCTTACATGCACTGGATTCTGCTGTGGATGCTCCCCTTAGCTCATAGTGCAGTGCGTGTAGTTAGACACAAGGTACTGTTGGGAATTTTTGGCAACAGTGGGGTATGCCACACAAACACTAATGCTTGGATCAAAAAACATAAACTCCAAGTCAGTGGTCTGTATCCTCTGTATTTACAGAAGTTTGCCCCTAGCCAATGCTTGATTTGCTAATATTTTTCTCCCATATGTAGTCTTCGACAATATGAATTAGAATTTTTATCATAATTTTACATGTTTTTTATTATTTTTGATTTTGATTCGATTTTACTACATTTCTTATGTGTGTATGTTTTTCATGTATGTAATTTTATTAATATTGATCATAGTTGATTTCGTAGATTAATAATTTGTCCCTCTGTGATGAATTTTGTTTCCTTCTACCTATATTTTTGGTAAATTTATTGACTATTTCCAAGGATATCCTCTAGCGGTTGCCTGTCACATATTGGCATTTTTATGTGATGGTAGTGACTTGATTTTTTTTCTGCAGCTTATATATAAGGGGAATCGGGTATCCCCTGTTTGGTCCATTTTTTTTTACCTTGGAGCCAACTAATTGAGCCTTTTTTCTAACTATTTGGTTTGACTAGGCACGGAGATACGGTATTCCAAACTGAGGCTTGGTCTTCTGTTGGTTGTTATCATGTTGGAATACTGCCCTGCGTCCCAGTCTCCGAAGGGAGGGGATCCTGCTCTGCTTCAGTATGTCACAGTACATGTTGGCATTCATGGTTCCCTCAATGAACTGTAGCTCCCTAGTGTCGGCAGCACTCATGCAGCCCCAGACCATGACAAACCCACCACCATGCTTGACTGTAGGCAAGACACACTTGTCTTTGTACTCTTTACGTGGTTGCCGCCACACACGCAAGACACCACCGGAACCAAATAAGATTATCTTGGTCTCATCAGATCACAGGACATGGTTCCAGTAATTCATGTCCTTAGTCTGCTTGTCTTCAGCAAACTGTTTGCAGCCTTTCTTGTGCATCATCTTTGAAAGAGGCTTCCTACTGGGATGACAGCCATGCAGACCAATTTGATGCAGTGTGCGGCTTATGGTCTGAGCACTGACAGACTGACCCTCCACCCCTTCAACCTCTGCAGCAATGCTGGCAGTACTCATATGTCTATTTCCCAAAGACAACCTCTGGATCTGATGCTGAGCAAGTGCACTCAACCTCTTTGGTCAACCATGGCGAGGCCTGTTCTGAGTGGAACCTGTCCTGTTAAACTGCTGTATGGTCTTGGCCACTGTGCTGCAGCTCAATTTCAGGGTCTTGGCAATCTTCTTATAGCCTAGGCCATCTTTATGTAGAGCAACAATTCTTTTTTTCAGATCCTCAGAGAGTTCTTTGCCATGAGGTGCCATGTTTAACTTCCAGTGAACAGTATGAGAGAGTGAGAGTGATAAAATCAAATTTAACATACCTGCTCCCCATTCACACCTGAGACCTTGTAACACTAATGAGTCACGTGACACCGTGAGAGAAAATGGCTAATTGGGCCCAATTTGGACATTTTCACTTAGGGGTATACTCACTTTTGTTGCCAGCGGTTTAGACATTAATGGCTGTGTGTTGAGTTATTTTGAGGGGACAGCAAATTTACACTGTTATAAATCTGTACACTCACTACATTGTAGCAAAGTGTCATTTCTTCAGTGTTGCCACATGAAAAGATATAATAAAATATTTACAAAAAATTGAGGAGTGTACTCACTTTTATGAGATACTGTACAGTTGATCCAGAGGAAGCCAAAAAACCCCAGCAAAACATGATCCAATTTGCTACAGCAGGGGGAAAAAAAATTTCTTCCTGATCCCCAGAGAGGCAATCGGATATTTCCTGGACTTTACTTATAAATGTTAGTACCCAGTTATGTTATATACACCTAGGAAAGAATCCAGGCCTTTTTTTAAATTCTGGAGGGAGTCTATTCCACATTTTCACTGCTCTTACTGTGAAGAAACCTTTCCGTATTTGAAGATAAAATCTCTTTTGCGCTAGATGTAAAGAGTGCCCCCTTGTCCTCTGTGATGACCTTAAAGTGAATAACTCAACACCAAGTTCACTATATGGACCCTTTATGTATTTGTACATGTTGATCATATCCCCCCCTTACTCTCCTCTTCTCAAGAGAGAATAAATTAAATTCCTGTAATCTTTTCTCATAGCTGAGCTCCTCCATGCCTCTTATCAGTTTGGTCGCCCTTCTCTGGTCAGGCTGACCAAACTGGTGTCCTGAAGACCTCAGTCTATCTAGTTCTTTGTGAAGGAACTTGGCTCTTGTTGCTCTAAAGAAGAAGTGTTTACCCTTTTAAGTGCTTCTACTACAATGCCAAGTTCACAGTTTGTTTGTGCAAGGACTTCTGCCTCAGCTTTACAGAAAGGACTTCACTGTCCCCAACCTGTACATAGTTCTCTTTTTGGAGTATCCCACTCTATTACCTCAATCCTATCCCAGTTACTCCAAAAATAAAATCAACAAAAAGAACACCCCTAGACTTGTTATTGAGAAGAGTGACTGTGAACGTGTGCCTGGCTCTGAGGCAATCTACTGGGAAAAGAACCTAGGCAACTTCCAGCGACTCGGGTGGTAGCGATACATATACTTAAATATAATTTTTTTCCCACCTTAATCCTCTTCCATCAGACTAAACAAGCACCTAAAACAAGGGTGCAATTTGCTTTTATTTTTATGTTGGCCTTTAAGGCAGAGAGATCTCGCTGCAAAAGGATCCAAATTGTACAAGAATCAGAGGCTAACTCAGCCCACCAGTCTCTGCCTATAGCTACAATACCACTCATAGGTGGACTGGCCTTTTCACTAATAAAAAGGATGCAAATTACAGACTCCTGATAACAACAGTTACATGACATAACATGGTAGAAGAAGAGAACTCTGTCCATACAAAATTACAGATTAATGCTAGCCATACATTGATAGATTTTCTTGTTCAGCCCTCAGGCAGAATATGAGAAATCTAGTAGATTCCTTCATCCATGCTAAACGGAGTAGATGAATCTTCCCTGCTGTCTATTATATTCAGACAGTCAACACGCCTGCAGCTGTGACTACATCACATTGGATGCAATCATGGGTCAGCCAACGGGGCCACTCGTGGCTTTCAATGTGGCTAATTCAGCAAGAATTCATTTAAATCACAGCCATATATGACCAGCTTTAAGCTGACTAAAGATGGATAGAATTTTGAATGAAAGATTCTTAGGAAAAGTCTTGGGATAATTCATACGAAAATTCTCAGAGCATTCAAATGTTGAAAGACTTTGCTTTTAACATATGATTTTGGAACGAATGGACTTTACTAAACAAAAACCATTTATACTGTTAGAAATTTGTTTGTTCGAGAAAAAAATTCCATCCTACTCCTTTGAGGTTTTTTTAGTTACTGTGGTCAAAAAACAAACGTCAGTTTGATCCTGCTAATGATTAGAAAAATGGATGTACTTTTCTTAGAGCCTTTTTTTCCTAAGAATTTTCATTTGAAATTCTACCCATTTATGACCGGTCTTGGGAGGTGATTAAATGGTAAGAAATGACTAGGATGGAGAGGAAGAGGAAGAGAAAATTTTGAAGGATTTATAAAAGGGCTACTCTGAAGGTAGGCTTCTCCTTCTCAGTCAACAAAACCAATCATACTGGGCTGGAGCGTTCCATTACCAAACACTCTCCTGCATAACCCAAAAATATTCCAAATCCTGAATGAAAACAGTTTTATTCTTGCAACTAATTACATCAGTTCCTTTTATCTTATCTATAACAGGAAGAATATATGCTATGTATTTTACTACATGCCAGATCTTTTATCTGTTGGCAAGAGATCAGTAATGGTGACCCTTGTTGCTGATTATTGCAACCATCAGCTGTTTCATACTTTTCTTGTATGCAATTTTTCTCTGTAGTGTAACGTACTGTGCAGCATTCATCTTCATCAGTTTTCCTGAATAATGATCCCACGCCTCTGGAATACGTTAACCTGTGATTAACCTCCTGCCATGCCACGTAGGCCAAGAGATCGGGTCACCATAGTTACAGATCTGATGCACTCCATTACACCGGCCTTTTGTTTTAATAAAACAATTGCAGAAATAAATGGATAGAGTGTTACAAGTTGTTCCATGGATTGCAAATGTCAGTAGATGGAAAATACAATGTTAAACATATATATTTGTCAGATGAGCTATGGCTGTACTAGAACTGGAATGTCTGCTCATGCCAAAGGCTGATGTAAGTTTTTGTAACAGAATGTGGCTGGTTATATTCAGCAGAAAGGAGGTAGGATGTTACCTATAAAAATCTTTGCAATTTATAAAATAGTGAAAGGATTCAGGAAAATGTTAGGATGCCTATAAGTGCAATTACCTTATTTATCGGCGTATAACACGCGCCGGCGTATAACACGCACCCCAAGTTTAGGAGAGAATTTTAAGGAAAAAAACTTTTAGGAGGGAAGTTTAAGGAAAAGAAACTTACAATAAAATGCCCATCAATGCAGCCTCATCAGTGTTCATCTGCAGCCTTGTTAGTGTCATTGCAGCCTTTTCAGTGTCAGTGCAGCCTTGTCAATGCAGCCTTGTCCCCAGTGCAGCCTTGTCAATGCAGCCTTGTCCCCAGTGCAGCCTTATCAATGCAGCCTTGTCCCCAGTGCAGCCTTGTCTCTGCAGCCTTGTCCCCAGTGCAGCCTTGTCCCCAGTGTCGCTGCCGCCGCCGCCGCCATACACATGGTAGTAGTTTTAAATATGGCGCCGCGGAGTTCGGAGAGACTCGGCGCCGGCGGAAGTGAACGAACGCCGCCGAGATACACATAGCCGAGGGTTCTCGGCTCTTTCCGGCGCCGCTCACAGTCCCGCCCAGTCCCGCCCTATGATGGACATAACACAGGTCCAATGGCGGGACTGGGCATGACAGTGAGCGGCGCCGGAAAGAGCCAAATACACCCGACTATGTGTATCTCGGCTCTGTGATTTCTGCGGCGCTCGTTCAGCACCGCCGAGTCCCTCCGAAGTCCGCGGCGCCATATTTGAAACTACTCGCTATGTAAATGTCGGCGGCGATCGCCGACATTCACATAGCAATAGCGGGGATCGGCGTATAACACGCACCCACGACTTTCCCCTGATTTTAAGGGGGAAAAAAGTGCGTGTTATACGCCGATAAATACGGTATGTGAATAATTTTAAAAAAAATTTAAATGCAATTAGTTTAAAATACCTAAACTTCAAAACAAAAAGGAGGGAAATTATTGTGCTGTGAAAGAAGAAAGGTGTATATATATATATATATATATATATATATACAGAAGCCAGCACGGCCAGAAACAACAGCAAAAATTTAGATAATGTAATAAAATGCAGCGCTTATATATATATATATATATATATATATATATATATATATATATATAAATGACAATATATAATAAAGACAATATATGTTGTGATCAGTAAAACACACAATGAAATATCAAAATTAGGGATAAGCCAAACACCCCCCTGTTCGGTTCGCACTAGAACATGCGAACAGGCAAAAAATTCATTCGAACACGCAAACACCGTTAAAGTCTATGGGACACGAACATGAATAATCAAAAGTGCTAATTTTAAAGGCTTATATGCAAGTTATTGTCATAAAAAGTATTTGGGGTCAAGGGTCCTGCCCCAGGGGACATGCATCAATGCAAAAAGAAGTTTTAAAAACGGACGTTTTTTCAGGAGCAGTGATTTTAATAATGCTTAAAGTGAAACAATAAAAGTGTAATATTCCTTTAAATTTCGTACCTGGGGGGTGTCTATAGTATGCCTGTAAAGGGGCGCATGTTTCCCGTGTTTAGAACAGTCTGACAGCAAAATTACATTTCAAAGGAAAAAAGTCATTTAAACTACTAGCGGCTAATAATGAATTGCCGGTCCGACAATACATATAAAAGTTCATTGATAAAAATGGCATGGGAATTCCCCACAGGGGAACCCCAAACCAAAATTTAAAAAAATATGATGTGGGGGTCCCCCTAAATTCCATACCAGGCCCTTCAGGTCTGGTATGGATATTAAGGGAAACCCCGGCCAAAATTTTTTTTAAAAATGGCGTGGGGTCCCCCTCAAAATCTATACCAGACCTTTCAGGTCTGGTATGGATTTTAAGGGGAACCCCGCGCCAAAATGAAAAAAAAATGGCGTGGGGTCCCCCCAAAAATTCATACCAGACCCTTATCCGAGCATGCAACCTGGCAGGAAAAGAGGGGGGATGAGAGAGCGCCCCCCCATGGACCGTACCAGGCCATGCCCTCAACATTGGGAGGGTGCTTTGGGGTAACCCCCAAAACATTTTGTCCCCATGTTGATGGGGACAATGGCCTCATCCCCACAACCCTTGCCCGGTGGTTGTGGGGGTCTGCGGGCGGGGGGGCTTATCAGAATCTTTAACAAGGGGACCCCCAGATCCCGGCTCTCCCCCCCTGTGTGAAATGGTAAGGGGGTACAAAAGTACCCCTACCATTTCACAAAAAAAGTGTTAAAAATGACAAGAGACAGTTTTTGACAATTCCTTTATTTAATGGCTTCTTCTATCTTCTATCCTCTATCTTCTATCTTCCTTCGGTTTCTGCCTCCATCTTCTTCTTCTTCTGGTTCTTCCTCCGGTTCTTAAATAACGGAGGGAAGAGGAGAAGCGTCACACAGCGGGAGCCTCCCATCATGCTGGATGCGGAGCGGCCCAGAAGATAAAGGGAAGAAGACGCCACGGAGGAAGATGCCGGACGAGAACACCGGAGGAAGAACCAGAAGAAGATGGAGGAAGAAACCAAAGGAAGATAGAAGAAAGAAGATAGAAGAAGCGTTGTCAAAAACTGTCTCTTGTCATTTTTAACACTTTTTTTTGTGAAATGGTAGGAGTACTTTTGTAGTTTAGGGTTAAAAACCCCTGCTTTTATTTATCGTGTATCAATTTCAAATAGGTTTATAAGGCTAATCCTTTATAGCTCTCAATCATTTACTGAGTTTCTAGCGCAGCGTTAACCTTTGGTTTTATATATACTTTTGTACCCCCTTACCATTTCACACAGGGGGGGAGGGCCAGGATCTGGGGGTCTCCTTGGTAAAGGGGGTTTCCAGATTCTGATAAGCCCCCCGCCCGCAGACCCCCACAACCACCGGGCAAAGGTTGTGGGAATGAGGCCCTTGTCCCCATAAGCATGGGGACAAGGTGTTTTAGGGGGCTACCCCAAAGCACCCTCCCAATCTTTTTTTTTAAATTCCTTTATTTTCACACTGAGTAGGTACAACCAGTTACATGTTCATTTATACAATAGTGTTAGAATCAAGCAAATGGAATACAGAAGAAAGTTTAAAACCCGAGATATCAAAAACAGCAAGGTCAGAATATCTGATTACTTAAATTAGCACCATATTCACAGTTTGTGGGGATTATACCCCCACATAACACTTTTGCCCAAAAATAGGACGTTGAGAGTGCTCCGGGGTCTTAGTTTCTTGGTTCGGTACTGATTCCCTAAGGTGGTAGATTGCATCACTCAGTGATAGATGAAGTTTTTTTTCCGGTAAGGATGGTAAAGGTGGGGATCTAAAAAGCTATGAAACCCAGACATGGGACCAAATGAGAAGGTAGTTGATTTTAAGATTTTCTTTGTATCTGGCCGTAGGGAAACCCATGCATGAGAATGCGTTAGACAGAGACTTATATCCCCGGGGATAGGTAAGGAATATGTCAGGATAAAGGGGGGAGGGAGGGTGAGGAAAGGAAGGGGAACAGAGAGAGGAGTAGAAGATGGGGGGGTTAAGATATAAGAGAGCAAGAGTACAGAAAATAGAGAATACGAAATATAAGGAGGATTGACCTCCGCCTGAAGTGTGGAGCATGTTCATTCAGTTAGCTTGGTTGCTGGATTGCTCCATTTCCTGAAGATATGCTTCCGTGTATATAAAGTGCTGCCAGGGTCTCCAGGTTTCCCGAAAGACCTCCTCTCTATTGTATAGGGTAGCCGTGAGATCCTCCATATCCCTTAGTTCATTAACTTTGGTGAACCACAAGGATTTCGCCGGTGGTCTCTCCGATTTCCAACACAGGGGAATGCATGCCTTTGCGGCATTTAAAAGTTGAATGGTGAGAGAGGTCTTGTATTTTTTAATGGGTCGATCTGACAGATGGAGCAGACAGGCTGCAGGGTTCCCCTCCAGGGAAACACCCGTGAGGTGACCGATTGTGCGGGCCACCCCTAGCCAGAAAGGGGCAAGTTTGGGGCATGACCAGAAAATGTGTAACATCGTCCCCTCCTCAGTACCACAATGCCAACAGAGGCTGGGCAGTTGAGGGAAGAAACGATGAAGGATGGCAGGGACCCTGTACCAACGTGTCATGATTTTGTAACCAGTTTCTTGAACCCTGGTCGCAATTGAGGATTTCTGGGCAAAGTAAAGAATTTTTTGTCTCTGTACATCAGTGAATTGGATTCCAAGTTCCCCCTCCCATTTAGTGAGAAACGAGGGTACGTATCCCTCCTCTGTTTGGGTTAGGGATGAGTATATCAGTGACAGGCAGTGTCGTATCGGCTCCCCCCGGTGGCAGATGAGCTCCAATTCAGTTAGTTTGCGGGTAACCCCTGGTTTCCGTAGATAACTGCGTAGAAAATTCCGCAGTTGCAAGCTGCTCCAGAAATCTAGGGGAGGGTCTGCCGCCACCGTCCCAACGTTTAGGGAAAGTTGGCCATTGGGCTCTATAAAGTCGTGTAAATACAACCCGGTGTCTATTGCGAGTCGCTTAAAATGTGGGCTCTGCAATCCAGGTGGGAATTCCGGATTACCCAGAATCGGGACCATGGGGGACGGCTGCGGGGACACAGATGAGTGTCGAAAAGCATCTCTGACCACCGTTAAGGTGCTGCCCAGAGTAGGGTGTTCTGTGATTCCCTTGGGCAATGGTGTTGTGATCCAGGGCCAACTCTTGGCCGAACCCCAGGAGTCTTCCTCCTCCATTGCAACCCAATGTTTCGCCTCAGCATGACAATGCCAGTCCACCAACCTAGTTAGGTGGACCGCTCTGTAGTAAGCCTTAATATCCAGCAAGCCCACCCCCCCCTACTTTTCGCCAGATGGAGAAGTTGCAGTCGGACTCGCGGTTTGCGGTGCGACCAGACAAATGCCCGGAACATGGAGTCAATTCGTTTGAAAAACGCTGGAGGCAGTCGGATGGGGAGTGCCTGAAGCAGGTATAACACCCTTGGCAGCAGAGTCATCTTAAGGGCACTACATCTGCCGAACCACGTCAGCGTCAGTGTAGGAGGTCAGTTTTAAGGCGTAGAAGTAGTGGGTCAAAATTGGCCGAGTACAATTCCGCTGGATCTGATGTGATGTCAACTCCCAAGTATCGTATAAGCTTGGTTGCCCATTTCAGTGGAAAGGACGAACGTAAACGTTGGACAACTCCTGTTTCTACCGTTATGTTAAGAATGGAGGATTTGGTTAAATTTATCTGTAATGAGGAGAGAGTACCGTATTCTTGGAGGGATTGTAACAGATTGGGTAGAGAAGCAAGTGGTTCCGTCAGAAAGAAGATGAGGTCATCCGCAAAGGCGGCTACCTTATGGGATCCCGAGGGTTTCGGGTAGCCTACAATGTCGGAGTTTGCCCTAATTGTGCACAACAGGGGTTCCAGGGACAAAGGGATAAAGATCAGAGGGGAAAGGGGGCATCCCTGTCGTGTACCATTTCGGATATCAAAGAAGTCCGATCTCGTCTCGTTTACCCTTACCAACGCAGTGGGGCGAGTGTACAAGGAAAGTATCCACTGCAACATGGATGAGCGAAGACCTATGTGTTCTAGAGTTGCCCTGATAAAGGACCATTTGACGCGATCAAAGGCCTTCTCCGCGTCGGTAGACAGCAGGAGAAGAGCCCTTTTGGTGGTCTTTGCTGCATGAATCAGATTGATAACTCGGATAGTGTTGTCTCTTGGTTCACGTAGCGGCACAAAGCCTGCCTGGTCTCTGTGTATCAGACTCGGTATGTGGGGGAGCAGCCTGTTGGCTAAGATCTTGGCAAAGAGTTTAAGATCTGAGTTCAGAAGTGCAATAGGACGATAGCTCCCACAGAGTGACGGGTCTTTACCCTCTTTCGGAATGAGGGAGATATAGGGTGTCTATTGGGAAGGCGTTCCCCTCCGTAAGGGTGTTAAGGGCAGAAACCAAAGGTTTCGACAGTGTGTCAAAAAAGGTTTTGTAGTACACTGGGGTTAACCCGTCAGGGCCAGGAGCCTTTTTCGGTTTCGAGGAGGCCAGTGCCACACCCAGTTCTTCTACCGTCAGGGGTTCCTCCAGCTCCTCCCTCACATCCTCTGGTAATGATGGCATGCCTGAGGCAGCCACATATGTTTGGGGGGAATGCCTGCCCTCTAGAGGGGGGTCCATAGGTTGCGTTCTTTCCAAATTATAGAGGCCTGTGTAGAATGAGCGGAACTCCTCTGCTATGTCTGAAGATGTATTTAGCTTCCGTCCTAAGGATGACTGTATGTGAGGGATATATGTTTTCGTGCGAGGGCCCTGCAGGGCTCTGGCCAGGAGTGACCCGGGTTTGTTTGAAAACTCGAACATGGTACGATGTGCCCACGCTAGTTTCTGTTTGGTCTTATGGAATAACAGTGTACATAGTTCCTCACGGGCCTTCTGTAGGTCTCGGAAGGTTGCGCGGGCAAGACTAGCTTTATGTATTCTCTCTAGTTTACGAATTAATGCAAGGAGTTCCTCAGTACGTTTCAGTCTATCTCGCTTGAGGCGGGTTCCTATTTTGATCAGTGCCCCTCTCACAACCGTCTTGTGGGCTTCCCAGACCACAAGGGGGTTGGGAACTGACCCCTCATTGACAGCGAAGTACTCCAGTAATGCGTTCAGTATCTCCGAACGGGTTTCCTCTGATTGAAGCAGTGCTTCATTTAATCGCCAAGATGGGGGGGACCTATTCATCGACCCCAATTGAAGAGTCAGGTGGACCGGTGCATGATCAGAGAAGGATATGACATCTATGGACGTTGATACCACTTTGTCAAGATCCTTATGTGACAGCAGCAGATAGTCTAGCCGTGAGTAGGTGTGGTGCACCTGGGAGAAAAAGGTATAGTCTCTGTCTTGGTTGTGGAGCAGCCGCCACGGGTCGACTAGGTGTAAGGTTTGGAGGTCCGTCTTGAGGCGCCTCAGACGTGAGTAGGACATGTGTGAGGATCCTCGTGAGACGTCTATGGCTGGGTCCATGGCAAAATTAAGGTCTCCGCCAAAAATAAGCATCCCCTCTGAGAACTCCAAGAGCTCAGAGAGGAGCTTGCGCATGAACTGAGGACGATTCACATTAGGGAAGTAGACATTTGCAAATGTGACCCGCACATCAAACACCCTTCCCTTTAGGAGAAGAAAGCGACCCTGCTCGTCTGTCCGCTGTGCCTCGAATACCCATGGAACCGACCCGGCCAAAATGATGCTGACCCCTTTGGACTTGGAGATCGGAGAGACACTGTGGTATGCTATAGGAAAGGCCCTATTAGTCAGCCTAGGTATAGAACCTGCCCGGAAGTGCGTTTCCTGCAAAAAAGCTACGTGGGTTTTGCCCCTACGCAAATCAGTCAGTAGCTGCCAGCGCTTCTCCGGGACATTGAGGCCCCGCATGTTTAGAGAGGTGACCTTAAGGTGACCCATTGTGTCTTCTGGCAGGGAAATGGTTGGCAGTATGCGTGTGGGAAGTTCCCAAATACAGAACCCCCTTCAGGCAGAGGTCAAGAAGAGAAAGAGTAGACTAGAGAGAGGGGGGCGGGAAGTAGTAAGGTGAGAATGGGGGAGGGGTGGGGTGAGGGAAGAAATCAATTCCTGTCGTAGACTAACTATGGGCCCCTGTCGTACACTTAAAGTGTCCAGTCAGGGGACCGCCCTAATGTGGGGGTGGAAAGTGCGTTGAGTTCTACTCGAAAATAAGTAGAATTTAGGCAGTAATCTGAGTGAACATAGAAAGTGGAGATGTGGGGGAATAGCACCTCTGAGAATCATATTGTTTCTAATATGGGAGCTGACATAACAAAACACAACCTTTGCTAATAGATACCTGCCACATTTACTGCCGTACACCCTCCGCCGCGACCAGTTGGTGACTGCGTCTCCGGGAGGCCCACGGGCGCCATATCGAATCCCCTTACCAGTGCAAGCGCGGGATATTGCCGACAGGGTCCACGATGGCGCCTCACGATATGTCCCGGAGCATCAGGACCAAGGGCCTTTCACCTTCGCAACGATGAATACCGAAGCGAGCCCTGAAAGGCAGGATCAGAACCAACATCACAAATGTAAAACAATAAGATGATAATAAAATGAAATATACCATTATAAAAGTCATAACAGAACATAACAGACAGAGCATGCTAACTATAGTTGTCATGTCCCTGGGGGTTGCTACATGCTATAAAACCATAGAACCAACTTGTCATAGAACTACCCCCCCTCCCCCTCCCAACACAAAACTACTTGCATATCCTCCCAGGGGGAGCTAAAAAGCGGAAGGGGTCCCGGGGGCAACCCGGGTGACTAGCAGCGAGTCAGATGAACCAATGAACTATTAGAGGGGGGGGGAGGGGGAAGCTGGGAAACAGACCGGGCCTCCAGGACTCAAATCTAATACTGTGGAGCCCACCTGTCCAGGACAGCTTAAAATTTAGCAAGAACATCTTGAGGTGCCGGGATTAACAGCCCGTCAGCTGTCCCCCCCACTGCATCCGCCCCCCCAGCCGGCCACCAGTGGCGAGTCCGTATGGGAGAGGCGGCGTACAGGCGAGCAGGCCCAGGCCACCAGTAGACTGAATTAACCCAGCACTTCCCCAAGCAGGTCAGTTAGAGTCAGTTGACAACCCGTCGTTCCCGAGAGGGGTACAAAGGCACATCCCTGGGACAAGAATTCTGAACGTGTATTATGTATGGTAGTCAACTCTGATCTGGGATATTGCCTATCAAAACGGTCTCCCAAACCCTCTGTAAGGGAAGATCTAATGTTCTTGGGATGTCCAGGGTGGTGATGTAGCGTGAATGTTCATCTTGTCTTACCAGTCTTTGGGAAGGGATGAAGAGTTAAGCTTCGGAGGACCTCGGGTGAGGTCTAACATTTTCACGGCTAGTGGCACGTGAGCGCGGTCTACGGACACGTTGCGGCCTGGGCAGAGGTGGGCCCAGGGCCTCCACGGACAGCAGGTAGTCAAACCAGTTGGGGACACTGACAGCCGGCTTAGCTAGGAAACTGAACAGATCTGGGAGTTGGTCCAGTGAGCGTAGGTAGAATTCTGCTCCTCTCCTCCGCACGATGAGATGGAAGGGGTGTCCCCAGCGATACGTCGCCTCCGCCGACCGGATCACCTCTAGCAGCGGTCTCAAAAGGCCTCTCATTGCTCTTGTCTGCCTGGAGATGTCCGGGTAGATTCTGATCGACGCCCCATCAAAGTCAATTGAGCCACGTTCCCACGCCAGGCGCATGATCTCCTCTTTAATAGTGAAAAAGTGCACCCTGCACAGGACATCCCGCGGGAGGTCCATGGCTTCATGATCCTGTGATTCAGCAGGGGGTGTCCTGGGTCCTGGGATACGGTGTACCCTATCCAGCTCCAGCTCTGCAGCAGGTGGTTTCCCGAGCACCTGATTAAGAATAGCTGCCACAGTTGCGCGCAGGTCTGGCCCTATGGTGGCTTCCGGGATGCCACGGAGGCGCAGATTGTTGCGCCTGCTCCTGTTCTCGCCGTCATATAACTTAAGTTGTATGTCAACAAGATGGCGGCGAAAGGCACGCTGTTCTTGCTCTATGGCGGTGATTCGGGCATCAGATGTGGATGTAGAGGATTCCAGTACAGTGACCCTCTCTTCTACTGTGTCCACTTGTTGGCGCAAATCATGCAGTTCCCTGGAAAGTGCATTTACTATAGTTGCTGCCATTTCCTGCAGGTCCTGTCTTGTAGGGAGACCGGACACAATGTCTCTGAGAGAGCCCTCTGCAGCGTTGCCTGGCTCCCCTGTGAAGCTGCAGCTGGCTGGAATGTCAGTAATAGGGATCATAGGGGACAGTATGGGAGAGGCTGACTTGTCATCTGCAGCGGCTCGATCTCCTCCAGCATTGAGTCCTGGCTGAGTTCCCTTCTTAGATGAGGCGGCGGCGCTCATCTGAGGCACACGAGGCGGCGCCATCTTGGCCGGAGCGGCGGGGGATGAAGCTGCGTGCTGCCTGAGGAAATAATGTGTAATTTCCGAGCCTTTCTGAACCCCAACGTCCAGCGGGTGTTTGCGGTCCCCTGGCATGAAGTCCGGCTCTCACAGACACGGTTTGCTGATCGTTCTCAGGGCTTCCCCACACAGAGCTCCGAGGTGTGCGTCCTCACTCTGCCATCTCTTGGCCACGCCCCCCCACCCTCCCAATCTTGAGGGCATGTGGCCTGGTACGGTTCAGGAGGGGGGGCTACTCTATCGTCTCCCCTCTTTTCCTGCAGCCTACCAGGTTGCGTGCTCGGATAAGGGTTTGGTATGGATTTTTGAGGGGACCCCACGCCATTTTTAAAAAAAAAATTTGGCTAGGGTTCCCCTTAATATTCAGACCTGAAGGGCCTGGTATGGAATTTAGGGGGACCCCCACGTCATTTTTTTTTTTAAATTTTGGTTCGGGGTTCCCCTGTGGGGAATTCCCATCCCGTGTTTATCAATGAACTTTTATGTGCATTGTCGGACCGGCAATTCATTATTAGCCGTGAGTAGTTTTAAATGACTTTTTTTCCTTTGAAATGTCATTTTGCTGTCAGACTGTTCTAAACATGGGAAACATGCGCCCCTCTACAGGCATACTATAGACACCCCCATGTACGAAATTTAAAGGAATATTACACTTTTATTGTTTCACTTTAAGCATTATTAAAATCACTGCTCCTGAAAAAACGGCTGTTTTTAAAACTTTTCTTTGCATTGATCCATGTCCCCTGGGGCAGGACCCAGGTCCCCAAACACTTTTTATGACAATACCATGCATATAAGCCTTTAAAATTAGCACTTTTGATTTCTCCCATAGACTTTTAAAGGGTGTTCTGCGGGTTTCGAATTTGCCACGAACACCCCAAATTGTTCGCTGTTCGGAGAACTGGCGAACAGCCGACGTTCGAGTCGAACATGAGTTCGACTCGAACTCGAAGCTCATCCCTAATTAAAATAGTCCACCAAGTGAAAAAATAGCATGAACATAAATATAAAATGATATCCACCAAGTGAAAAAAATATGAAAAATTATTGATAAATAATACAATTCAGAAAGTCCTAGTATCAGTGGATAATGTCAGAAAAACGTCTCAAAAACATCAATAAGGTAAGTGACATCAACGTGAAGAGACTCAGTGAGAAGAAGCTTGTAAAAGACACCACCACCAATTGCATGAAGGCTTACCGGAAGTAATGGACTTAAAGGGGCTTATACCTCTTAAGTCAAACAGGCTTATGGCGATAAACACCGCATATGGAAAACCATCAGAACTTTGAATAGTGTTGATTAACATCAAATCCACAGCATACAGGCACACGAGGCTCAAAATGGAAGGAGGGAAAGCCAGAGGTTATTCTTTGCTTGCACGTTGAAACCAAAAATCAAAGAAAGTGTCCACATAGTGTGATATTGTTTAAAAATGACATTTATTTAAAAAAAGTAACAATGAAACACTATGAAGAGGCGCAGTAATGTTAACAGAAGTTGACCCAACGCGTTTCATCTGCTTAGACGTCATCTGGGGTATGCCCATACCCCAGATGACATCTAAGCAGACAAAGCACGTAGAGCGCGTTGCTGCCTGCGACCCAGCAGTGTTGTGATTAAACACAGCAGATTTGGATCAGTGAGTGCCGACACCTGGCGATCATCATGAATTTACACAGGACAGAGCTCTGCCTATGTAAACATAGCAGAGCCCTGTCCTGTCAAATGGGAAGTAATAGATTTTCTTTCTCTGCAAAGCATGGAAAGAAATCCATTACTTCCGCTAGTAAAAGCACCTAACACAGTACACAAAAAAAACACTGGCTAGGCACACATTTAACCCTTTGATTGCTCTAGATGTTTAACGCCTTCCCAGCCAGTGTCATTAGTACAGTGACAGTGGATATTTTTCACTGTATTAGTGTCACTGGCCCCCAAAAAAGTGTCAAGTGTCAGTTAGTGTCTGATTGTCTGCTGCAATATCGCAGTCCCATTATAAGTCGCTGATCGCAGCCATTACTAGTAAAAAATAAATAAATACAAATTCCAATATGTATCTCATAGTTTGTAGACACTATAACTTTTGTGCATACCAATCAATATACGCTTAAGGGGATTTTTTTACCAAAACATCTAGCAGAATATATGTTGGCCTAAATTTAATAATAAATTCGATTTTTTTACATTTTTTTTTTGTTTATAGCGCAAAAAATAAAAAATGCAGTTGTGATACCACTAAAGAAAGCTCTATTCGTGGCAAAAAAAAGAACATACATTTTGTTTGAGTACAGTGTCACACGACCGCGCAATTGTCAGTTAAAGTAACGCAGTGCCGTATCGCAAAAAATGGCCAGGTCATGAAGGGGGTAAAACTGCATTTTCTTCAAGAAAAAACATGAAACTGATAGGGGGGAAAAAATAGGCGGAAGGGGGAGAGGTAGGGGTATTTTTTCAATATCATGTGACCTATTCAAAATACTACCTTTAACTGTCTGGGTAAGCACATAGGATGCTATATAACAGACACTGTATATAAATAGTATTTTAATACTTCATAGCTAATATGAGTTCTGGTATTGCTGTCTGTGTAATATTTACTGCCCTGGTGTCTAATTAAAGGGAAAATCTCCCAGTGCCAGAACAGACAGAATTGCACTTAGGAAAAATACATGGCTGGAGATTCAATTTAATTGCAGATTGGCACAAAAGGTTCCTCCAAAGACATCTTTGTCTTCTCCAAATGAATAACTCAAATAATTATAGATATTCGTATTTCTACTCCACAGGTGTTCAGCGTCAGATTGCCAGATGTGTACTCAAAGGAAGAGACGTGGTTAAAAATTCCTTTTGTGATCCTGACGCACAGCCAATGCCAAGACAGAAAAAGTGCAACCTGCAAGATTGCCCAGCAAGGTGAATTCATATTAAACACAGCAAAAGATGGTGGAGCAAAGCTGTTCCTTCTATGAGGAACCGGGGAATCTTGTCTGATTGGGCAAAGTGACAGAATGTCTTTTTTTTTAATAATGTTTTATATCTATACATAGCTTGTGACCTAAATCAGTGGGCAATGGATCTCCATATTATGATGGCTTTAAAGGCAGACATTTCAACTCAATTTGAAAGCACCTTGAAACACATGAAACTGGAATTCAAATTTTTATACCTGCAGCCTGTGTCCTATTCCCATATGGCCCAGAAGATGGTCTAGGATGGAGACTTGCAATAGCGTCCCTTTAAAGTGGTTGTAAACTCTACCCCACAACTTTGTCCCATGTGAATCCGCATAAAAAACCCTAATGAACACTGCTTGTAGATATCTCCTTACTTGCATAGTATTGTTGTAATCCTTTTTGTTCTTTAGAATGACGTCACTGAGCATGCCCATATCTCCCATGATTTACGGCACACTCTATGTGCTTGTCTATTATCAGGACTTCCTACGGCACAACACTGACATCCCACGAGACTGCATAATCACTCAGAGCTTCCTACTACTCCCCATGTGACCATGTGACATCATATGGAGTGGAAAAAAAGGCATCGGACAGCATTACTGCAGTCTTATCAGCTGATAAGACTGACATAGGCAAACACTAGATAATCGGCACAAGTAAATATTATGAAATAAAACAAGTCAGCTATGAGCGGGGAAGCAGGGTTGCCATAGAAACATTGGATGGAGAAGGAGGCTTGGTTAACAGTACAGGAAGTGCTCAATGTAAGGGCGGAAATACACTCTACTGTGGACTCAGAAAACAATACTTAAGATGGCGCTGCCTTACCCCTGGAAGCAAGTTTTTTAAAGTTTCTTCAAACAATAAGTAATATGCGATTTGGGCTGGATTACAGTGGCTATAGTTTGATAATTACTTATTATAATGGACTAAATGAAAAGAAGCATCAGAGTGGGAGAGTTTACGTCCTCTTTAAAGGGCAGTAATGCTGCAGCAGCCATTGGTGATACAGCATACTGGAGCCAGCACTATCATCCTGTTCTTGATTTCATCACCTAGTGCATCAGTGACTTTACTAACTGCATGCTTGTTCCAGATCAGAGACTTATCAAATAATGAAGCCAGGTTGACAGCCCCAGACCCTGCATATTTATTTTATTTTTTTTTTTAAGCAGCAATAGCTCCTATATTTCTGTCACCGCAGGAACACTTAGTTAATTGGAGCTGAACCCAAAAAAGGAAAGAGCTATGTAATAGGTAACATCTAGAAATGTTAATTCAGCCTGAGCTGTACTGTCAAAGATTTACCCTTTGTCTTAAATTTCTCCTAAAAACAACAGTGTTCTTCCTGTGCTTTGAGCCTCATAGCTGTATATCTGCAGTGTAAGATCATCTAAGGCAGGGGTCTCCAAACTTTCAAAACAAAGGGACAGTTTACTGTCCTTCAGACTTTAGGGGGGCGAGAGTGTGGCCAGTGGCAATATAAACATTTATTGGCATCAGCGGGAGTAAACAGTGCTCCATCTTTGGTATTAGGGGCAGGAATAGTGACTCATTGTTGTCAGTGGCCAGAATTATGCTCCATTTCTGGCATCAGAGGGCAGAAAAGTTTCTCCTATCAGTGGGATGTATAGCGCCAGAAGGGCTGGATAAAGGCAAGCAAAGGGCCACATCTGGCCCCTGGGCCGAAGTTTGGAGACCCCTGATCTAAGGCACTGTGCTTGAGAGGAGTAGCCTCACAAGATTTGGAATGGGTTTTGGTGCTGCTGTTCTTCTTGCTGGAGAGAAAAGTGTACCTAAAGACCTGCAGTGCAGGGATCTGTGTTCCTCTAACACTCCTGCTGCTTCTTAAAGTGTAACTCCACTTTTGTTAAGAAAAAAACATTCCCCTCTGGGTGATCTATGCACATTGCAAGGAGTATAACAAACTTTGTTGCAGATTCCTACCTTTTGTTATTCTGAAGAAATCCATGAGTGTTTGATGCAGGGGATGCCTGAAATCTGACTTGTATCTTAGTGCAGATTTCTGGGAAAATTGGTGAGCCAATCACACAAGTAGGAAATGATGTTTCTGCGGAGTGGTCAGTACACACTCTGTGTACAGAACAACTCCAGGTAGCCATATTGCACTGCATTATCAGAAAATTACAGAGCTGCAGATTGAAAAGGAAAGGTAATTTTTTAATAACATTCAATTACAATATGATTAGTGTCGCAATTATATGCGCTATATTATTATTTCTTTATTTGCTATTTTATTCCCCACGAAAGTGGAGTTACCCTTTAATTATTTTTCCATCAATCATCAGATCACCAGTCATCAGGGGGCACCTCTGACATAAGTAAGCAAAGCTTTGCCTATATCAAGATGACCACCTCCTCAAAGAGTGCAAAACAAGGAATTTCAGAAGAGACAAAGGCACCATACTATTGGCTGTAGAATCCAAAAATGTCCATTACATAATAAACTGAATAACATAACCAATGCATTTTGGGGATTTGCACAATACCCGTTTCATCAGGGCTTAAGGTGCTCTCTGGAAAAAAAACATAAAAGTGGTAGCCACTATCACAACCAGCTGTTGAGGCCTTCATTGAGCAAAGGAGCAAATTTTACTCATAAGTCCTTTTAAAGTTTCAGGAGCCCATCATATTTTCCAGAAAGTACTTTAAAGCTGAACTCTGGACTGGAAAAAAAAATTACCCTTGCAGTGGATCCCCCACACAGCAAAGGTTAAATGCTCAAAGGCTACATGAATAGGGAGAAATACTAACCATGCTCTTGGCTCCAGCAGGCTTCCTCTATCCATGCAACCAGTCCAGTGCTGCAGCCTCTGTAGGGTGCTCTTAGCCACAGTATATAGCCCTGCACTATATGTGGTGATGCCAAAGGAACTGCCAACAGCCAGGGAGAAGAGAACAGGGCTGAAAATAAATAAATACAGACTCTTCCGATAGCCATAGAAATAGCAAGCATTTAACCCTTCTAGTGTGAGGGGACCCCACAGCATGGGTATTTTTTCACAGTTCAGCTTTAAGTCTTGATAAAGGGGGTGTAAACTCTTAACATGCATGTTTTGTTTCACATTTATGATGTAATAAACAATTATTGACTCTACAACCACTACTAGTGTGGGATTCTTGTATCTTCTCAAACTCCTGGATGCTGCTTCGAGAGCTGCTCAAGGCCCCCTTGTGTCCAAGAGCTGCCTAACCAGAGCAATTGCGCTCCACAAAACAGATTTCAATCTGTGTTGTAGAACTAAAATAATAAGAAGGTCATGCAGCTCACATCCATAACCTCCAAACAGTGAAGAACAATACATGGGAAGTCAGTAATGAGAAAAAAGATCAGCTACTGGGAGACCACAGGCAATACTGGTGACCAGTCCTTTGTTCTGTTTGCCAATTTTTTGGCGCAGGTCACACAATACAGGTCCTCTTTAAGGCCTCATATTAACAGTGTAGGTCTATTGTTCAATTTTTTTCTCATTTTCTTTATTGTTAGGTATTTGTTCTTGTAGAACAAAATCAATAGCTAGAGGACAGTTTTGCTTTATTTTAAGATGACTTTGGCCTTTCCAATCTGAGAGTCAAAAGGATGAATAACTCTTCATTACAATAATCCACTTCTGAATGACACGGGCAAATTCTGATGTTTACCAGATAATCGAGCACTGTTATTTTTATTTGTATCACAAGCTCAGTATTTAAATTAGAAATTGTTATGGATCGTGCTTGAATCAAAAGCCATTCGTTCGTTTTCAGGATGGCGCATCTAGCATGAATTCTGTAATATGCAATAGATCTATTGGGCTTGACACTAACCCCATGAAATCTAATCATTGTTATTCATTTATTGGCCTATTGCAAAGTATTTTGCCAACTCAAAGCTTTTTAATGAAACCAGGTTCTTCTCTATATATCGTGATGCTTAAAGCGGTTGTATACCCGCTGAAATTTTTTTTTTTTTACCCCTGTAAAGCAAAAGGCATAATGAGCCTTAATACTAGCCATAATACTAGCTCATTATGAAATACTTACCATAGAACGAGGCGTCGGTATCTTACCTGGTCCACGCCGAGGGAGCTGTCATGTTGCCTCGGCGTGTCTTCCGGGTATCGCGGTTCCAGCGCTGTGAGTGGCTGGAGCCGCGATGTCATCACTCCCGCACGTGTGCGCGGGAGATTTCTTACCCGGCAAGGTCCGGCAGTTGCCGGGCCTTCAGCCGAGAATCCCCTGTGCGCATGCGCCGCTGCAGTCAGCGGCGCATAGCAAGGGAAATATCTCCTAAACCGTAAAGGTTTAGGAGATATTTTTTTTACCTACAGGTAAGCCTTATTATATTTAAGGTAAGGACTTTGATGCCTGGAATCTAATTAAACTACACAAAGCGTCTTACTTCGTTTTAAGCCTATAACTTTGCAGGTAATGAATACACAGAGACACACGCATATGCTTTGTAGTAAAATAAAAACAATGACCTAGATTGATCAAATGTTGTGCTGCTAGTTAAATAGCCAGTCCCTATGTGATCAGTCTCTGCAAATTAGACTTCCAGTTCTGTTATTATTTCTGTATCCACTCTAGTTAGACTGTTTAACAATTTCACAGCCAGAACTGTTTTTGCATCTTTTGCACGCATGCTTAAAAAACTATTTCAGGCCTGAAGATTAGTTAAAACCCTAAAACATTATATATTGTCTGAAAGTAGATCCTGGAGAATTAAATAGTAGTAGTTAAAAATGTTTTTTTGTGACACGATATTTGCGCAATGTTTTATCAAACAGAAAATTTAAAAGTTAATTTTAAAATATATTTTGCACAAAATGCAATATATTACCCAATATTTCAGTAAAATATCAAAAATGAGGTTGCACAGAGGAAATAGATACCCAACATGTCAAACTTTAAACGTGCACGAGCATGAAAGCGACAAGAAAATTTCAGTACCCGTCCAAAGTCGATCATTTTAAAGTCCCTACAGGTCATCATTTTAGAGTTAACCATGAACAGAGACCCTAGAAATTTTACTGCCACTGCAGCAAGCATTGCAATAAGTAACATGTGTATCGCAAGCAACGCTTTCATTCGTAGGCACCCCCCCGACAGGTGCATTTATGTTTCCGTGTGCGTGTGTGCATGTGGGGGTGGAGCAGGCTCAACATTTTTTTGGGGGAGATTTTTAAGTGTTTGGGTGTAAATCTACAGTTCAGTGCGCAGATCATGCTCCATTAGCTTTTATTCCTGACCAAGTGACACTAGAAACTGTAAATGATTATATTTTATACGTCACTTCCGGGTTCATTCTAGCTAAGGGAGATCAGCGAACTGATCTATGGTGTATTCCTCCCCTCTACCTGGTGACAGGTGGGACATCAGAGCCTGGGAATCATGCAGCACCAGGAGGAGCAACACTCCTGGGATTACAGAAAGCTAACAATCAGCTTGTGGAGTGTGTATAAACATCCCCCTGCTGCCACAGTCATATGATGTATAGTATTTATTTATTTATTTATTTCAGATACTTATATAGTGCCGTCAATTTACGCAGCGCTTTACATATACATTGTACATTCACATTAGTCCCTACCCTCAAGGAGCTTACAATCTAAGGTAGTAGTGACAGGACAAAAAGTAAAAAGACCATCTAGCGCTCAGTCATTTCAGTCATGCAGCCCTCCTCAAACTGGGCGATCTTCAGAAAATTGTGAAAACATGTACAAGAGGGTGCAAACGCCTAGTGCATTATCTCCTAAATTGTTTATTGTTACATCATAAAATGGTAATATACTCACAAAATCAGAATAAAATCAAGCTAGACAATAGCAGCAATCCAGAAAGTGAGATGGGCATCCCCACCGACGCCACATAATGGAGAAGCTTACGCGTTTCCAGGTGACAGACCCCCCTCTTCCTCAAAGATAGCATTTTCACAGTTTTCTGAATATAGCGGTGGCAGTAAAAGGGGTTAAAGTAAACATAGAATTGAATTGTGTTTAATTTGCTAAGCACTGTGTATCAAAATCAAGTGATATGTTTTTTTTTAATTTTTATTTTTTTATTAAATGCCAGTTTCTACTTTTTTAAAGTGATTGTAAACTCTCTTGTTTTATTTTTATTTTTTAAATACAAACATGTTATACTTACCTGCTATGCGCAATTGAATTGCACATAGCGAAACTGATCCTCTTCTTCACAGGTCCCCCACCAGAGCTCCTGGTTCCTCCTCTGTGCCCCCATAGAAAGCCGTTTCCTATTGTGGCACACCTCGGGCTCGATCCTGAGCCGTGCTGCCTGCATCCATAGACACAGACAGCACATCTTGGCCCCAAGACCAGCTTCCTTGTGACAGGATTTGACTAAAAGCAGTAGGAGCCAATGGCATTGGTTCTCAGCCAAGCCTGTAAGAGAGGGGAGAAAGGGAAGAGAAGAATTGTAGACAGCGGGGGATCGAGTGAGAGCTCAGGAAAGTATAAGCAAGGGTGAGGAGGCATACTGCTATCTAAACATTTTTTTACCTTAATGGCAGGAATACATTAAGGTAAAAAAAAATAGGCTTTAGAACCACTTTAGTCTTTGAAACAACCACCTATAGTCTTTATTGGGAGAGCATATGTGACAGACTGATCACGTAGGAGAGCAATTGGTAAACTACAACAGAGCATTATCCCCCTATAACAGAAAACACCTAAGCAAAGACCTTCATGGTAGGATCACCTAGTATTTATTTAATGAAAGCAGCAGGTTTAACAATATTATAAATCATTTTTGCTGTCACTTTAACCTGTTAATTTATATATTATATTTTAGTCATTTTCACAATCATCTACTTTAACATTTGTGTTAAAGAGGATCTTCCTTCATTTTTGAAAAAAAATCAAAGTCAGTAGTTACAAATACTGTAGCTACTGACTTTTAATAAAGAGACACTTGCCTAGCTAGGGATCCATCGCTGTCCTCACCCAAACTGGTTCTTCACTGTGGGAAACTGGCTGTGATTCCTTCACAGCCCCCTTTCCACCACGTATGTGTGAGCTGTACTAGGCCCTGTGAATGGTTCCACATGTCCTGAGACCTGTGATGTGTCCCAGAAGGTTGCAGGCAGGGAGGGGTGGGGGAGAACTTCTGCTGAGATTGCCTAAGCGACGACAGCCAAAGTGGGAGTGGGTATTTGACAAAAAAAGGTTCAAAACATTTTTCACCTTTAAAAAAAAAAAATTACAAAAGTGGGAGAGGAGAAGGACCAGCAGAATGTCCCTTTAGGGGTGAAGTTTCACTTTAACCTCCATTGCGGTAATCCCGAGTGTGGCTCGGGGTTAATTTTCAGTACCAAAAGTGGTAACCCCGAGCCACACTCAGGGTTACACCATAGTAACCCTGTACTGTTACTTACCTTGTCTCTGTGATCCCCCGATATCCTCCCACTGTGTCCTCCCACAACTGGTCTCCGGCCGTGTTCTCTGACCAATGCATTCGTCTTCTGGGTTCCCTTCCCTGCGAGCCCTGCAACGCAAGGGGGCAAAGCCGACGGGAAATTAAAAAAAGTTCAAAACATAACATACACACAATACATTGAAATCTGTAGATTACTGTATCAAACCATTTCACCTCAGTTTTGTCCCTAGTGCTTTGTCCAGTGCCTCGTTTGCACGTTTACCATGCTTTCTGCCTGGAAACTTGAGAACGTCCATGGCATTCAAAAAGCGTCCCTTTAGGTCAAAAGCGGTTTTAGACCAGCTAGGAAACAGTGATAGTGAATTAGAATCACTTGCAGAATTGAGCGATAATGATTTGTGGGGAAATTCGTCATCAGACACTGACAGTGACGACAACGACAATTCTGCGACTGAGCTCAGTGATGTGCGAGCTTGGTGCTCTAGTAAGTCTGGTACGGATCAGAAAGCGCTCCCATATTCCCATTTACTGGAGCATCTGGTATGAAAGTAGACGTTGGACACAACAACCCTTTGGCACACTTACAATTATTTCTGACCAATGAGATTGTTGAAAAAATTGTTACTGAGACAAACCGGTACAAAGAGCAACAATTAGCTACTACACTATTACAGTTTCCAAGAAGCAGAAAGTGGGAACCAGTGACCAAAGTTGACATTTGGAAATTTCTGGGCCTAATACTTCAGGGAGTAGTGGGGAAGCCCCTGCAGAAGTGGTATTGGAAAACTAATAAATTACTTGCCACTCCATTCTTTGGCATGGTTATGTCAGAGTACAGATTTTCCCTGATCATATAATATTTACACTTCGAAAACAACAAAGAATTTGATGAACCCACTCATCCTGCACCAAAACTAAAGAAAGTTTGGGAAATATCTCAAATGATTCTAAAGAATTTCCAACTGAGCTATGTGCCAGAAAGAGATATTAGCATAGATTAAAGTTTAATGGCCTACAAGGGAAGGCTCAGCTGAGTAAAATACATTGCATTAAAGAAAGCACGATTTGGCGTATAATCCTACATGCTATGTGAATTGTCATCTGGCTACATTTGGAATTCAGTCATATACACTGGAAAAGGAACAAAATTCAATCAAAAATACAGCAACTATGGAATGGCAACATCTTCCATTCTTTCACTCATTGAGCCATTGCTAAATCAGGGCTATTGCTTAACAATCAACAACTTTTATACGCCTCCTGAACTTTATGAGTTTCTTCTGCAAAACAAAACAGATACCTATGGAACCCTTAGGGCTAACCGGCATGACATGCCGCCAATAATTGGCAATAAGAAGCTGAAGACTGGAGAAATGGTTGCCTGGCAGAAAGGGCAAAATGATGGCACTGTAATAGCGTGACAAGAAAGATGTGTGCCTAATGAGTACAGTCCATAATACCTCCACTGTTATGGTACACATGAAAGGTGGGAAAGAAATCATGAAGCCACAAGTAGTGATAGATTACAATAACACCATGGGAGGTGTCGACAGAGCTGACCAAGCAATGACATTCTACCCAGCAATGAGGAAATAACAAAAGAAGTACTACAAGAAGATCTTCAGGCATCTTCTTGAGCAATGTTTGTGGAATGCCTACATTCTGCTAAAAAAAGAGTGACAAGCCTGTGATTCATTCTGACTTCATTTGGAAAGTTGCTGAACATATCTTTGTGAACCACCAAACACCATCAATGGCTGTGAATAGAGCTGGATGTCATGCTGTTGGTGTTGTCAACCCAGAACGCCTGACTGGTCGTCACTTCATGGACTACATCCCACCAACTCAGAAAAAGTCAGCACCTACATGGATGCGCGCGGTTTGCTGCTTGAAGCGAGATGACAGTGGAAAGAAAATAAGAAAAGAAACCAGGTTCCATTGTCCTGATTGTTACGTCTAACTTTATGCAGTCCCATGTTTCAAAATTTTTCATTCGTGGGATGTTTACTAAACCAATATGCAGTGTCTAGTATTACAGTGACTAGTAACATTGCACCCTTGTTTGGACAAATTTCACTGTTTTTGGTTTGATTACATTGAATAAAATGTATTATTATATCATTATTTTTTATAATTATTTATTATATTATGATTTATGATTTCATGTTTCAAACTTTATCATACCCGGGATGTCTTTTGGACTCTTGTTTGGACAGATTTAAGTGAGTTATTCCTGATTCCGCATACACACGATCGGACTTTACGGCATACTTGGTCCGGCGTACCGGATTTCGTCGGACAATTCGATTGTGTGTGGGCTCCAGCAGACTTTGTTTTCTCAAAAGTTTGACGGACTTAGATTTGAAACATGTTTCAAATCTATCCGACAGACTCGAGTCTGGTCGAAAAGTCCGCTCGTCTGTATGCTAGTCCGACGGACCAAAACCGACCCTAGGGCAGCTATTGGCTACTGGCTATCAACTTCCTTGTTTTAGTCCGGTCGTACGTCATCACGTACAAATCCGTTGGACTTTGGTTGATCGTGTGTAGGCAAGTCTGTTCATTCGTAAAGTCCGTCAAAGTCCGCCGGGCAAAGTATGCCATAAAGTCCGGTCGTGTGTACGCGGCATAAGAATTACAGGCCTACAATATAAAACAACAACTTTTCATTCAAAACAATGTACCGCTTTGACATTCAAAAATTCTGGCATAATCAGACAGCCAGGGAGGTTAAGGTTCACTATATTAGAAACAAGCAAATATAACATTAATTTTGAAGAATGAAGCTAACAACAAAGAAAATCTAATTTGCTAAAATAACCCCTAAATAATAATTTTTGCCTCCATAGAATAAAGCCTTTCATACATAATCAGCCTTGACACATCGTATAAGAAGATGCATAGATGTAAAAAAAAAATTATTTTGATAAATCTTTTGACAGATACTGCATTTCAGAGCTTGGAATGCATAAATCTGTTCAGAGGGAACAAGATGTGTTTATTTAGATATTCAAGTGCAACATGTTCTGCTCATGAAACATGTCTATTTGTAACTTACAATACCAAGAAAGAAATCACATTGCGTCTTTGATCTTATTCAAGGCTGACTTTTGTTTCTGAGTAGGTCTCTCTTTTTTTTATTATAATGTTCCCAGTTGGAAGAAGTTCATGTTTACATTTTATCATACACTAGTGCCAGTGATTTTTGATTACAATATGGTTGCATTAAAGAAACATTATGGCTATAAATATATGAGTTTGTAGCATCCTCTAGCTAATGTAGTGTGCTAGATGTGTATAGTTAGCTCTTAGTAGGTAAATTGGCTTGGCTGAGAGCCAGGCTTGGGTGAATCTGGGTCAGGGTTGAGTCACTCAGGGAGGCTGGATGACTCAGCAAGCAGTATCTCTGGTGCCTCCCCCATTTTCTGGAACTTTGGAGAAGCTATTTCCAGATGTAGTGGGTGGAGGCTAGGAGGAGCTGTTTGGCATATTTATGAGGGCCTCAGCCAATCCCCAGCAAATGGACTGGCAGGGGGTGGACTCACCCCATAAATAGGCATGAGTCATGCCAGCAGGGGCAGTCTGGTGGAAGATGGAGATGGAGTGCTGAGGAGGCTGTCGGAGGCCCTTGCAGGTGCCGCCAAGTCTGGGGGGGGTTTCCTCAGGCCTGGGGCTCGGGTGCTGGAAGGATCCCCCACAACACACAGAGGAACCCTTTCCTGGAGGCATGGGAGCAAGTGAGAGGACAGCAGGAGCAGGTCAGCACGTATGAGAGATCACCTGAGAGTGTTCATTCTGGAAGGTCTGTGGAGAGAGTGGCAATTTGAAGGACTGTGGAGAAGTTAGCCAGAAGGGCTAGTGAAAAGGCCAGCTGCAGCCAGGCAAGTTGGCAGTGTCTGAAGAGGTGGTGCTGGGTCAGTGACCACAGAGAGGAAGTGCTGGGAAAGTGTGAGCTGTGTCACCCTATCCTCAAGTGTAGGGGCTGTGAGTCCTTGCCTGTAATGGGCCTTTGCTACCAAATTGCAACAAGGTGACACAGTGGGAGTCCTGCAAGCAAATGAGGGCTGGAGGAAGCAGAGGAGTGTATATAGACTGTATGTAGAAGAAGCTGTCCCTGAGGTTTGCTTTGGGATTAAGTGGGCATCACATAATTTTCCTATCCAATTTCTAATCCCTCAATAAAACAAAAAATAAAACATAAAGTACCTGACTGTTCTCTGATTTTGAAGTGACTGTGAACATTCAGTGTGCCTGGCTGTGAAAGGTGGGGGATCCCAGTTACTTGTGGCCCTTAAGGGGGTGTGCTACACATTTAAAGTGTCTGAGGAAAGATTACACAGAGCAGAGATTATTTCACTAAATGGTATCTTCCATCATACTTGATTTGATTGTAGCCATATTAGTGCAATTGTGACAGAGAAAGTTGAGTGCTGTCCGTAATATTTTTTTTATTTGCACTAACATACAATTTTTCAGGACAAGCTTTCGGGGTATGTCCCCTTCTTCAAGGTCCAAGCAGTACTGATTCACAAATTTTTAAGCAAAATGTTAAAGAAAAAAAAAAAAGAGAAAAACAAACACATACAAATCAATGGTAATAAAGATAGCAACAGAGTTAGTGAGATAAGACAGAGGGAGAGCTATAGAATGGAGGGGGGGGGGGGGATACTAGTCACAGAGGGGGTCGTAAAACATTAGCATAATGTGTAAGGAAACCAATATCTAAATTCAGCCCATTATTTTTCGTGTCAAAAAGAAGTATCATTCTTAGTTCAAACGTTTTCCTTTCCTGGATAGTTCTGAAGTTCCCTTTAAGAACTAAAACATTGAGGTCTTCTATAGTGTGGTCCGGTTGTGAGAAGTGTCCCACAGGTGTGCATAAACTGTCCTCCTTATGTTCTTTGATGTTATGTCTGTGCAAATTCATCCTCGCTTGCAACTTCTGTCCTGTTTCACCAACATAAGATCCTTTGCTGCACCTTTTGCATTGGATGAGGTAGACAACATTACTGGAGGTACAGTTGTAAGATCCCATGATATTGAAGGTCCCATTTGTGTGTGTAACACTTTTGGATAGATTGATCTGGTTACATAGTTTGCAACATTTTTTATTGCAGGGTTTGCTACCATTATTTGTGACTTCATAATCATGAATAATGAATAATGAAGTTTCCTGCTGATTAGTTTGTGTCTGAGGTTGGGAGGTTGTCTGAAAGCCAATAATGGGGGTTGTTGGAATATTCCTTTCAAAGTTTCATCCTCTGTTATAACGGGTTGTAAATCTTTGATTATCTTTTTGATCCTTTCAAGTGCTGGGTTGTTGACTAGAGGTACTCGGTTATTTGTTTTTTTCTCTGTGTATTGGAGGAGATTTTCTCTTCGGGTTTTCAAGGCTGTGTTTATGCTGTTGTTGATGGTTTTGTCTTTGTAACCTTTCTTATGGAAGGAGTCTGCCAGTGTTCTGAAATGTTTATCTCTGTCGTCTGGGTTTGAACAAATTTGGTGGTATCTGATGGCCTGGCTGTGTATGATGGCCCGTTTAGTGTGTTGGGGGTGAAAACTGGAACTATGAAGTCATCCCTGATGTATACTGTAGTGTCCAGGAAGTTGACATGTGTGTTCGAATAGTCCATTTTTAGTTTGATAGATGGGTGAAAAGTGTTGATCAATGAGAAGAATTGGTTTAGATTTTCTTTACCTTCAGTCCATATCATGAAGATATCATCAATATAGCGATAATATCTGTATGGCTTTTGTTGTATGCTGTTCAGGAATTTGTCTTCCAGGTCAGCCATAAATAAGTTTGCATATTGGGGTGCCATTTTGCTTCCCATAGCAGTACCCATACACTGGAGATAGATGTCATTATTGAAAGTAAAGTAGTTGTGTGCAAGAATGAATTCGATGAGCCGTGTCACATCCTCAGCAGTGTATTTGTGGACTGGTGAGGATGATAAGAATCTGTGACATGCCGCCAACCCATCCTTGTGAGGGATGTTACTGTACAGAGATTCTATATCCATAGTGACTAGAAATGTATTTGGTGGTAATTGTTGTATATTGTTAAGCTTGTTCAGAAAATCAGTGGTGTCTTGCAGGAAACTCGCAGTGTTCATGACTAAAGGTTTTAACATGTTTTCTACAAGGCCTGAGATATGTTCGGTAAGTGTATTCATACCTGTTATAATGGGTCTGCCTGGATTTCCTGGCTTGTGGATCTTGGGCAGCATGTAGAAGTCTCCAATTTCTGGATTATCCGGAATCGCATTGATGAGTTCTGAATGTAGGTGGCTTGGTATTGTCGCAATGAGACCTTTTAATTGCTTAGTAAAATCCTGGGTCGGATCATAATCCAGTTTTTTGTAGTAAGTAATATTTGCCAGCTGCCTCTGGCCCCCTTGTATATATTTGTCTGCATCCATCACAACGACTACTCCTCCTTTATATGCTGGTTTGATGGTTATGGCCTGATTATTGCGCAGATCATGTACAGCTCTTCGCTCCAGTGGTGAAAGGTTGTATAATATTCTCTTTTGCTGGGTGGATATCAGGGATGTGACTCGCAGCCTGAAGCTGTCAATATAGGTATCCAGTTTGGGGTTGCGTCCTTGTGGAGGTGTGAAGTTGCTGTTCCTTTTCTTTTTGTCACCTCCTATTGTCCTAGGATTCCTTTCCTTACTGTGAATATATTATTTGAGCCTTATGCAGCGTACACACGTTTGGACTTTTCAAGCGGACTTGTCCGATGGACACCAACGGACTAAATCCGGCAGACAATCCGATCGTGTGTGGGCTTCCCCGGATCTTCAGCTGACTTTTCTAGTCACAAATCTGACGGACTTTAGATTTGGAATATGCTTCAAATCTTTACATCGTAACTCCTCTGGACCCAGAAATCCGCTCGTCTGTATACTAGCCCGATGGACAAAAACCGACGCTAGGGCAGCTATTGGCTACTGGCTATCAACTTCCTTATTTTAGTCCGGTGTACGTCATCACGTACAAATCCGTCGGAGTTTGGTGTGATCATGTGTGGGTAAGTCCGTCGAAAGTCCGCTGGAAAGTCTGTCGGACCAGTCCGGACGAAAAGTCAGCCCGTGTGTACGCGGCCTTAGTCTGCTAAAGAATTCCTCCATATCTGACCATACCTGTAAATTATCCAATTTGGTGGTTGGGCAGAATGTGATGCCTTTGGAGAGGACTGTTGTTTCTGGTGTAGAAAGTTTGATTTGACAAATTTATGATTCCGAGTTCCTCTGTTATATCCACATTTTCTGTAAAGTCAGTATTTACTCAAGGGTTACCTTGGGATTCTGGATCGGGTTCCAAGTTGCTGATAGCAGGAGTTATAGAAGTTGTGTTTGTTTTGTGTTGTTTAGGTTGTAGACAAAAGGTCTGCTCTTGGTGTAGCTTTTGGAGTTTTTTTTTTGCTTCCTGTTCATGGCAAGTTTTTGCAGTTGTCTTTGTAAGATTTCGATTTCATTCTTAATTTGGTTGATGCTTATAGGGTCCAATGGTGTTGAGGTTTCAAACACCAACTGCTTTTGTTTCCGGATTGTTTCCCTTTTACCATATAGTTTATGAATGAGGTTGTTCCTTAAAGTGAGGTTCCCATTTAAAAAAAAAAAATTAAAAGTCAGCAGCTACAAATACTGCAGCTGCTGACTTTTAATCGGACACTTACCTGTCCCAGGGTCCAGCGATGCGGGGGATCTAAGCCCCGCTCGTCCCCTCGACTACGGCATTTAACTGTAGGTGCCCGGCTGTGGCTTCACAGCCGGGTACCCACTGCGCATGCGCGAGCCACGCCGCGCGCCGTCACTGGCCCGTGATCATCTGGGACCGGTCACGTGTCCCAGATGATTGACAAGAGGGAGGGTGGAGAGGCAATCTCCCTTCCTGCGCTGAGGGAAGTGATGTCACCAGCCCAGGCACCGAAGGAGGCAGACTACAAGGGACCCCCTAGCAACAGCCATTTAGAAGTGAGTAAAAAAATTTTCTCTAAATGTTTTTTTTTAATTTTTTTTAAGCACATTACTAATTTTTTTTTGGGGGGTGGAACTCCACTTAACCCTTTCGCTGGTACGTCTGCAGAGTCCTTCTGCATAAGGAGAGTTCAGTGTATTTGCACAAGGATTTTTAATCCTGAGACCCTGTGGTATGAGATTCCTCTTTTTGCATCTTGAGAGAAAGAAGATGTCGCTGTTGACCTGTGTTTCCTTTGTGATCAGGTTGGTTAACTGCTTCTTTATGCGGCTATATGCAGTATCTTCCATCATACTTGATTTGATTGTAGCCGTATTAGTGCCAGAGAATTGTGACAGAGAAAATTGAGTACTGTCCGTGATACTTTTTTTATTTGCACTAATATAATATCATAATATTATTATCATGGGATCTTACAACTGTACCTCCAGTAATGTTGTGTACCTCATCCAATGCAAAAGGTGCAGCAAAGGATCTTATGTTGGTGAAACAGGACAGAAGTTGCAAGCGAGGATGAATTTACACAGACATACCATCAAAGAACATAAAGAAGACAGTTTATGCACGCCTGTGGGAAATCACTTCTTACAACCGGACCACACTATAGAAGACTTCAATGTTTTGGTTTTTAAAGGGAACTTCAGAACTATCCAGGAAAGGAAAACGTTTGAACTAAGAATGATACTTCTTTTTGACACGAAAAATAATGGCCTGAATTTAGATATTGCTTTCCTTACACATTATGCTAAAGTTTTACGACCCCCTCTGTGACTAGTATCCCCCCCCCTGCATTCTATAGCTCTCCCTCTGTCTTATCTCACTATCTTTATTACCATTGATTTGTATGTGTTTGTTTTTCTCTTTTTTTTACTTTAACATTCTGCTTAAAAATTTGTGAATCAGTATTGCTTGGACCTTGAAGGTGACATACCCCGAAAGCTTGTCCTGAAAAATTGTATGTTAGTGCAAATAAAAAAACTATCACGGACAGTACTAAATGGTATAAAATGGAAACTTGGAAATTTTCTTTTCCTGACGCTTAAGCATGACAGCTTACACATGGAAATAGCTGCATCTCCAACCCAATCACAGAACTGGTTATACTAAAAGGCAAACTTCCATCACAAGGGCTCCTTCATGTTAACAATGTTGAAAAAGGCTAAATTAGACACTGCACAGGCATGTCTGTTCAGCAGAGCGGTAATGGTAAATGAAGCAGTATAAGCTGCTTTTACAATACTAGAAAGATTAAAGGAATTAAATGAGAGCACACTATCTGAGGCTGGGATTATACTGTTGGATACTGGTCACACTATGTATATTATATGGACAGTAAAGGAAGCCTGGAGTCTATTGATCAGTGCTACATTTATCATAAGTGTAATTAAGAATGGCACAAAGCTTTATCTAATAATCTATGATGCATTCAGTCCTTATCAGTAGCCTTATAATGTGAACTATCTCTTATTGAAGTAGTGAGGTTGACAACCTTTATAATAACATGTCTTCATTGTGGATATGCTTTTCTTTCCTGAGTCAATTAGAGGCAATTAACCTACATGGGCCATGATGATAATACATCCCAAGATGACATTGACATGTGAGCTTTGCATCCCAAACCTGTTTCTTGACAGGGAAAGAAATATGTTAGGTTAAATATATTAGGCTTTACTGAAAAACTGAGATGCTCATACTAGAGGCATAATGTGTACGTTAGGGCAAAAAAAAAAAATGCTGTACATCTTCTATGATATATGAACATTTTTCCATGTTTTACCCTTTTATAGACCCTGTGTCCACAGTAAAATACCTGTTGACCTGCCTTGTTCTGGGCTCACAACAGCATTTCCATGGACTGGGTGGTGTCAGCCCTGTCCAGTTTTCTTGTGCTGAACTGCTTAGAGCTTATACACATGGCTGCAAAAATGCAGTGATTTTTTTAATAACATTTTTTTTTTTCTTTTAGGCTTCTGAACGTAGGTGCAACTGAGGACGCTGGGCAGCAATAGCAGCCTGCCTCCTAGCAACTGAGAACGCTGGGCAGCAAAAGCTGCCTTTGTTCAAACAACTTAAGACACTAGATCGCAATAGTAGCCTTCATCCCAGCAGCTGAGAATGCTAGGTAGCAAGAGTTGCCTTCGTACTAGCAGCTGAGTAGGATAGGCGGCAATAGTTGCATTTGTTATAGCAACTGAGGATGCCGGGAGGCAATAGCTGCCTTTGTCCTAGCAACAGAAGGTGCTAGTTGGCAATAGTTGCCTTCATCCTAGCAACTGAGGATGCTAGGTCTCAATAGTTGTCTTTGTTATAGCAACTGAATACACTAGATCGCAATAGTAGCCTTCATCCTAGCAGCTGAGGGCGCAAGGTGGCAATAGTCGTCTTCATATTAGCAACTGAGAATGCTAGATAGCAAGAGTTGCCTTCGTCCTAGTAATGGAGGACACTAGGCATCAAAAGCTGCTTGTGTCTCAGGCTGAGCACGCTAGGCTGCAAATGAGTATGCTAGGCTGCAATAGCAGGTGGAAGGTGGAATTAATCACCTGCCTCCTAGTAACTGAGGATGCTAATGGCCACTTGTATCCTGGCAATGTGCGGATAGTAGGTGCTAATTGCTGTCTGTGTCCTAGCAACTTAAGATACTAGGGGTGATAGCTGCATAAAGACACTAAGCAGCAATGGCCGCCTGTGTCCTATCATCCAATAGGCTGCATCAACCTTGTACGCTAGTATGCATGTAGAGGTTGATGAAAGTTTGTTTTCCTTCAGTCAAAAAGCCTTGTCTTATAGAGTTACATTGGATAAGAGAATATATAGAGTATATGGTGTATATATATATATATATATATATATATATATATAGTTTCCTGATGGTGACTACAGTGAATCTAGCCTGCACTTGGATTGTCGGTTTGATTGCTTATACAGTAGGTTGCTCTGGACATGCATGTGAGAGAGTGACAAAGCACCAGTTGTCACCTTATAACAGGAAGTGCCTTAACAAGTCACTTTGTATTATCTTAACAAAACTTGCATCTTTAAAATTAATAAGTGACCTTGGTACCTCAGATTAAGGTCATTGCACTACTTGCATTAAAAAAAAATGTAAAGTGTATGTAAAGGATAAACTTTTTTTTTGTTTAGTTTTGTGGGGACATTTTAGACCTTGTGTAAAATTTGCATTGCTGTCTATATCTCCTTTAGCCCTACACTATTCTATCCACTCTATTTGTCTTGGTGAACATTGTCACCAAGACAGAGAGAATCCAAAATGTTTAACTTTGTCACCACAGCAAATGGGTAAGGGTAAATCATCCAATGGGGACAACGTTTTTTGGGGACAACTAGGAGGGAAATTCCCTTCATCTTGGAGAGATTTCCTCTCATTTTCTGGTACTTAAACAGGACAGGAAGTGAAGAAAATCCTCCTAGTCAAACACAGACAGCAAAGAAAACCAGATTTAAACTCTACCCTTCCCTATTAAAAAAAAAAAAAAAATGTCTATATAAAAAAGTCTTTACTTAAATTTTTTTTTTCAAACAACTTTTTATTAAAGATTTTGTCATTTCACATACAACCAGACAACCAAACTAAACGGTTAGTATACAAAGAATAGAGGACAACACCTCCCTCTCTTCTGTATAACGGGAGGGGTTGTAGTCCACAGAGAAAGCGGGGAACAATGCTAACTGATAACAGTCCAGAAGCAGAAGGAGCAGGATTTCTGTCTGGATGAAGATGAACAATTATTTTTTTGCACTTGTTGAACAGATATAAGAAAACACTTTATAATGGTATATTTAACAGACCAAAAGGAGCAGATAAGAGAACTGTATTGTTAGAGTTTAAGTACACGTTAAGCTGTTCAATTACCAACTTCATACAAGGAATAAACACATAGGATAAAATGCAATTTAGTTACATATAAAATACAATTTGGGCCCAAAGTTTCTAATACTTACTGTATTAATGCTCCCTTTGACAGGGAAAGTAAGATACTTTCCTGATAAAACTAGCTGCCTCATAAATAGTTCTATCTCATCCTAATAACACCTGTGCACAGGCTCATTATTTGTTTGCTGATTATAATGATTATCATCAGATAATAGACCTGATGTGGTGACTTAGAAAATATAAAATCCGATTGACATGTAAAGGACAGGTTTTTTTTCTCACTAAAAGCAGGTGTCACCTGTAGGAAGCACGCACAGTATGGTTGTATGTTTGAAAAAATGCTTGGAGGACTATTGAAACCACAAGTTGATCAGCACCCCCAGAATATAAAACCAAGTCTTTTATTATAATATGTTTAAAAACAATAGAAGGCAGATGCGAAAAACATGCTCCTCTGGATAACGCATTTCAACCATGCGCGGATTTGTTAGGGTGGTTGAAATGCGTCATCCATGCATCATTTTTACACAGATTATAATTAATTCTGAACTCCAGGTAGCTTTTTTATTGCACTGCTCGAAAATATATAGAACGACTTGTAGTCAAGAAATTAAAATACAAGGCTTTCTGTGAGTGGCAGAAGTGCGGAGTGAGCGCTCCCCAACCCCCAGCTGTCTGGGTGCCTAGGGTAAGCTACTCAGAATAGGACCCAAAAGACAGCAGATATCACTATAATAGCAGTGATTAATGGAAACCTTTAGCCAATGTCTAATAATTGTGCTAATTAAGCTGCTCCCCAAAGTGCTTGTATAATACCTGCTGTGCAATGAATGTGAAGTGATAGGGGGCACTGTGACTGTTAATTAAATAAATTAAATCCTAAGTGTACCAGTGTTGTGAACAGATGCAATAATACATGATATATAACAACATATACATATAGTGAAAGTCTGTAGTTAATAGAAATAGACATGAAATGAAATAAAAAATTAAAATAAAAATAGTTCATATTTCTCAGTGAATGTTCTAACAACGTGCTCTTGTAAAATAACCTGTTCACCAGACATCCATGACCTCTTTAACCAAAAAGAAGGTCAGAATTCGCTTGTGCTGCAATTTTGAAGCCTGGGGTGGAATCTTGGACTATCCAACACTGTGCTCTCCTCTCCCCCACAGTGGGTACATGGGTTGAGAAAAGACGAGGAGGATCCAATAGTGTAATATTGCTTGGTTTATTAAAACATCAAGTAAATAAAAATTGCCTGCTTAGATTAATAAGTGCCTTTATCGCGGCACTGGATGGTAAAGCGTGTGTGGTCAGACAATAGTAGTGCCAACTACTACAGTGATTTTTGGCTTCCCCAGCAGACCCTCAAGTATGAGCTATGCATACTTACATTCATCTAAGCTGGACAAATGTATGCAGTTAATAAGGGTTGTACTTGGAGTTCAGCTTTAAGGATTTTGTTTCATATTCTGCTTGTGCTGATCAACCTGTTGTTCCGAACTTGAGGAACACACATTGTGCAGTCTGGATCTTCCTTCAACAAGAGAATATAGAGGGTGAGCTGGTTTAGGCTTTTACTTTGATGACTATTGTATAAAAATATTGGTTGAAGATAGATTTTAGTCAGAACTGAAAAGTCTTAAGATTAATATTAGTAGCATGGCCAACCATTCATTCATTCTTTATTCCTCCAGGTTTTTTTTTGAATGTTGCTTTTGTTGGTAGTCTGAACTGGAGGAGATGTTAGGGTAAATGATTCCTATATACGTGGTATAATATATCTGTATATTTGTTTTGGGTGACGTTTAACTTACAAGACAACTGTACCTGTTAGTTTCCCCTTCTTGTTCCCCATTCCAATGATACTCAGTGTTCGGCCCTATCCTCCAGGTTTGTTATATGGTCTAGACCAGCCTTTCTCAACCTTTTTACTCTAGAGGAACCCTTAAAATTATTTTCAGGTCTCAGGGAAACCCAGCTAAAATAAATTAATCTGGGGTCATTGGGAAAATGCCCCCATTGATGGTCAGTGGGGAGAATGCTCCCTTTACAGTGGTGGCCAGAATTCCACCCTTACAGTCAGCTAAAAAGATCATATGTTTCATGCCACTGGCTCAGCCAAGAGACATTAGACCCAGAACTATGCAAGCACATCAGATAGGTCTATCAGCCACAGTTCATGGAACCCCCAACAATCTCTGGAGGAATCCTGGTTGAGAATAGCTGGTTGACCTCCTATCTGATGTTAGACTCAGAATTGTGTAGCCACCATCAGATAGGAGGTCCATCAACCACAGCTCAAGGAACCCCTAACAACCTCTGAAGGAACCCTAGTTGAAAATGGCTGGTCTAGACAGTTGGGGGTCCGGCTGTAGAAATGAATGACAATGTGAGCATGGGCAGTAAGAAGAGAAGCCAATGGAGACATTTCTGTAGCAAAGAGTTTCAGTGATGGGCAGGTATGTACAGTGAAGTTGCTGGAACAGGAAGGAAGGTATATACCCTTTACTAGGAAAGCTTTATTCAGGGGTTTGGGGGAAAATTAAAATACAACTTTAAGAAAGGTATGGTTACACTTTCAAATATTAATTAAAACAAAAGAAAAAATAACCGTTTCAAACACTACATTGGACTATATATATATATATATATATATATATATATATACTATCAAATACTGTAATACTGTATATGTGGAAAATTAATTAGAATAGTACTAGAAAAAATACTAGAATTGTGTCCTTATTTAATTCTTTATTGTCCAAAATATAGTTAAAACAAGAGTATCCCTTTAAACCTTGGTCTACCTTGTATCCTACATCTCATTGGTCTATATAGTATCCATGACCTTATTTTAATGCTCAAGCTCACATACAAATACCTTTATCGTTTTCTTTAGCAGCAGAGATGTTCAGCCTTTCCCAGTGAACTGAATGGCACATGTGTAATCACATATGAGTGGCATTCAGTCCAGAAGTCATGTCCATGACCACCTAAGCTCATAAGAAGCGCGTTAAATGAAATTTTGTGTCATTTAGCCTGAAAAAAAAAACAAAGTGTTAGGTAGAAGAAGAAGCAATTTTTCTGTGTTGTGTTGTATTGTATAGAAAATAGTATAATTACTGCGCCAACCTGAAAAGTAAGCAGCCAACACAACAATAATTTTGCATACACACGGTCGGATTTTCCGATGGGATGTGAGCTTGTTGGCTGAAAGTCCGACCGTGTGTATTCTTCTTCGAACATTTGTTGTCGGACTTTCCTCCAACAAATGTTGGCTAGCAGGTTCTCAAATTTTTTCAAAAGTTTTGTTGGCGGACTTTCCGATCGTGTGTACAAAAGTCATGCATGCTCAGAATCAAGTACGAGTCGGAAGCGCTCGGTCTAGTAAAACTAGCACTCGTAATGGAGACATCACGTACGTCTTGTACGTCACAACGTTCAGAATTGTTGGCCAACATTTGTGTGACCGTGTGTATGCAAGACAACAACCTTTGAACAAAAATCCAGGGTTTTGTTGTCAGAAAGTCCGATCGTGTGTACGGGGCATAAGACTAATGTAATGTAAAATAAATGTGTAGCGCTGAAAGTATATTGATCGTGGTCACCTGGAATTAATACTAGACAAGTGGTTACAAAATCTAAAAACACAGTCATGTACCACTAATGTTCAATGATATGATTATGAATAACAAAAAATTGTGAACATATAAATATAAGTGGTAAACAAGTAAGCGATCCGAAATCGCAAACTAACGTATCGTAAGTGTTATGCACAAAAAAGAGAGAAGAAACGATAATAATAAATAAAAAAGTGATCATACACTGACATATCATCAGTATCCTCACTGAATGAAAAGTGTGATTCAATGTTATAACATAGGTGAATAATGTGCAAGTAAGCATATCATGTATACGAACAGATATCCTGTACAAACATACATTGAAGTATTGTGTTAATAATAAAAAAAACAGTGATGTATGTAAATAAATGATGGAGGTGAAAAGAAAAAAAAAAAAAGCAATCCACCACAAGAGAACCAAAACACAGGCAGACCCTCCTACTTAGACAACAGGAAGCGGGAAGTGGCAGTTTCCACAGGGCAGTGGTTATCCTTTAAAGGGAAGAAGTATGGCTGGTGATACGTACCCTTGATTCCTACTGGTCATCAGAGAAGGAGTTGGAGTGCCTCTCCCCTGGAGTTCGGTCCATGCCTACTGTACCTACGTCTATGCTTGTTTGATTCACCGCCGCTGGCGTGTGGATCCACTACTCAGGGTAAGAGTACCGAATCCCCCTATCCCCAGGAGGTGCAGGCACAATCCCGGGTGTTGCTATAACGGCTGGATCGTTCTGATTAATCTGTGATCACCAGACACCTGAATGAAGCATAGCCATCGCATTTGAGACTATTTTGAGTGCCCATCATGGTGTTATAATTTTATGGACTCATTGGGGTTGATTTACTAAAGGCAAATCCACTTTGCACTACAAGTGCACTTGGAAGTGCAGTCGCTTTAGTTCTGAGGGGAAGATCTGAAATGAGGGGAAGCTCTGCTGATTTTATCATCCAATCATGTACAAGCTAAAATGCTGTTTTTTATTTTCCTTGCATGTCCCCCTCAGATCTACAGGGACTGCACTCCCAAGTGCACTTGTAGTGCAAAGTGGATTTGCCTTTGATAAATAAACCCCATTGTGTTTTGGTTCTCTTATGGTGGATTGCTTTTGTTTTTTTTCACCTCCATCATTTATTTATATAATCGCTGTATTTTTATTATTAACACAATACTTCAGTGTATGGTTGTGTTGTATTGAACTGGATCAGATTACTATTGTTCCGTAGTAAGCTGACATCTAGTTAAGGTTTTGGGCCAATGCAACTTGTTTACTTTGTACTTGAACCCCCCCCCCCCCAAATCCTGTTGAGTGCTAGTTAGTTTAGTCCTAGTTAGACCCTCCCTGTTTCTTCCATGTTTCCTTAGTTAGTACTTTGCTGAGACAGGGCTTAAGAAAGTTGTCTTTTTACACATCAAAAATCCTCTGTACGGCAACTAGCTGAAATAAAATTGTGTTAAATTGAACATCTGAACTTCTCTTATTGAAGATTTAAGCTGCTGTCAGCAAGCAAACTGTCCAGGCAGAGTGGGTCTAAAGAGGTATGTCAATGTCTAAAGCGGCATTTGAAACAGAACAGCGATGCGGCATGGAGAGAGTGGGTAATGCTTGGTCACATTTTGTAATACAGGTTATAATTACAAAGATAAAATAATAACCAGAATTCAGCTTTGAGATCATGTACCTTTATTCCTTTTTTTTCTTTTGATGTGCTACTTCATTAGATATAACTTAATAGCAACATTATTCTGTTTTAGATATATATTTTTCTGGCATTAAATTTCTTTTTTAAAGGTTTTCCTCTAACGAGGGTTTTTCTATTATTACTGAATCCTACGACAACAGAATCAATATAATAATTCTGTACAGAGTATCCTGTGTCAAATTGTATTGATTCTCTTTTTTTTTGGCACAGCTTCAGAAGGTTTGAAAGAGAATAAGGAAATTTGCGTTTGTTAGAACTCCCATTGTACTGAACCCCTTTAATAATTTATATACTGCCAATTTAGGGAAGTTTACAGAGAAAAGTTTGTAGGAACTGGCACTGTGCCACTCATCACACACACACGGATGCTGCAAGAATGACTCAATCTGGTTAAAATGATATAGATTATAAATATAGAAGACCGAAAGTCTTCTGATTGATGGATGTACTCTATGCGAATGCGGATATAGAGTTCAACAAATCTGCCCATCTGGCTGCAGTTTTTTTATAGAAGATGGAAAAGTTACGGAAATCTATTAAACACAGCCCTGGCATACTTCTGCTCTTTCATGATTTCCTGCAATTCTGCTTTTACCATTTTGCTCTAAATTATTTCTCAGTTCTTGTCATTATCAATGTTCCTGCCTTTAAAAGCAAATCTTAAGTCCGGGTTCACATATGTGCAGGCGTGGTTCCCAGGATGGGGTCCGATGTGTTCCTCGGTTCTGGTGCGAATCAGACACCGCAAGAAAAAAAGCTCTGCAAAACCCGTGTCTTTGGTGCACCCTGTATGTCAGGAAATTTGAAAGATTAATTATGGCAGCAATATCGATTGCTTAATCGATTGATGTATGGCAGTGCCTCCAATTTGAATATAAATATTTAAGATAAGATTTGTCTCTCTATGCAGATATTCTTTTAAGCACAACAACATTTGTGAAATGATGGATTACAAAGCTAAAACTCTGCCCTTTAATCCTTCTGCGGGGGAATAATAGGTATAGTCGCCTAAAGCACATTATTGTCTGCTAGGTTTAGTTATAGTTGGTTATGGTATTTATGAGAGGAAATAATTATCTGATTCAATATAAGTTCCCCGGTCTCTATATCTGTTTAAGTTGTATAAAGTTATGGATTCAATGTCATATATAAAGTTCAGTGTGTGTTTCCACTATCAATCTGACTATTATCTGTGATTGTTAGTGACTTAATTGTAAAATAAATCTTAATTTTACAATTAAGTCACTAACAATCACAAATAACAGTCAGATTGATAGTGGAAACACACACCAAACTTTATATTTGACAATAAATCCATAACTTTATACTGCTAAAGCGGATATAGATATCAGGAACTTATATTGCATCAGATAATCGATTTCCTCTTGTAGATACCATAACCAACTAAACCTAGCAGACAATAATCTGCATTTGACTATACCCATTATTCCCCTGCAGAAGCATTAAAGTGTTAATGCTTCTGCATCAGGCAGATGAACTATGAAAATAGTTCATCTGCCTGATGTATTCTCCCTGATACCTTACTGCGAGCTTCTGCAGTTGGTGAGTGAGTTCTGGGGGGTTCTTCCTGAGGGATTGTCTTTCCTTTGGCTTGCTTATATCTTCCTTTCTCGGTTCCTGCCTATATTTCTAGCCCAGGATGAGCTTGCCAGTCCCTATGGATGAGGCACTGAAAACTACTGAAAGGTAGGGGACTCCTGTATGGGAAGCTGTATATCTTGTATTGCATATTGCTATAGACCCTTCCTTATTGGCAGAGGGGTTCTTCACATAGAAGCAGCAAGAGGGTGATTTTCCTCAGGTGACCGCCGTAAACTAAGGCTAAGCATTATCATGCCCATCTTTAGCTTCTGCGGGACCATCATCTGGTCATACCCGGGCTTCAGCCACTAGCTGCCACGCGGTTCTTCCCATGGTCTCTAATTCACAGCTTGCCATGCAATACCTTTGCTATTTAAAGAGGGATTGCAGTCTGCATACATAATTTGTAATAAAAACATCTTTACCATTCCGAAGCTTTCCTCCAACCACTTTGCATATTGTTTTATATATACTGTGATTGTGTACTTGCTAAATATGCAGCAGATATCTCCCTCCACTGAGTCTGGCTGCATCCATTTTAACTGTGGGCAGCTGAAGCTGCTGCCTGTTCACTTCCTGAATTTACACAGAGGCGCACCTCCAGCTCTGCAGCCCTGCAGCTCTCATTGGCCCTCTTATGACTCATCCCCCCTCCCTCCCTGGCAAACTCTCACGAGAGTGGTGGAGAGAGCTGTGCATGATGATAAGCCTAGGCCTTTTACCAGAGAAGGAACAGGAAGTGAGCTGTAGAAGGTATTTACTGGCAGAAAAAAAGAAAAAAAAAAGGTTTTACCATCCAAGGTTAAAACAACAAGGGCAGAAGATTTAAGAGATGGAAAGATGAAAAATGACTAAAGTTCTGCTTTAAGCATTGCTGTGAAGTTATGTTTAGAGAGGCCTCTCAGAGTTCCCAGATGGAGAATGTCACGGAACGTCCCACACTCCGCTTGAGTGCTTCCGTCAGTATACCACTTCCTCCCAGTCTGGATATAGATATCAGATATTCCAACCGCTCATAAGCACAAAACAAGACGAGACTTGTTTCACTGCTAACATGGACTGTCTTTATTAGAACCAGAATACAAGACTTTATATACAGTTAGAGGAGGTTCCCCCCTCCTGCTCATATTACTCTAACAATACACCTGTAACCTAATTAACATGAGCTAGTTTACTAAATCATTTACCCAGACTAGGTGACTCAGAGACATGACCTTTGGGTTTAAGACTTTACATCTCCTAGCTCATTGACTTTTCAATACACATTACCATAAACATCAACACAGGGTTAATTAGAACAAACAACAATGTGTGGAATACCTTTAGAACCTGTGGTAAGCCAGACTAGACTCATTTACATTAAACACATTATAGCAGACATCAGACAGGTGAGTGGAGTTGATATTAGCATCTCCTCACAGTATGAGTCCCAACAGTATGACTCAGTCACTATTGCTAATATGGCAAATACAGGGTCCCCAGAGTCTGTGTGTCCCGGGGGACAAGGACCCAAAGCCAAAGTAACAATACCTCAAGGGTACCCCAAATGCCAGGGCCCATAATCTGTAGGCAAGAGGCTGACATTCAGTCCCCTCCAAAAGCCTCTGTCCCGGGTGAGTCTGTCACATTTCTCCCCCATCAAAAGTTGACTAACAAGGTCCCAGACCACCACCTGGTCTGGACATGCATTAGTCAGGCAGAGTGAACTCACAAAGTCTGTCCGCATGATCTCCTTTCTTGGCTGCAAGGAATAGTTGACCTCAGTAGGTGTGGGGCAGAGGTCATTGGTGTTTACCATTTACCACTCAAAATATTGCCACTTTTAGCCCAATTGGGACATTTTCACTTAGGGGTATTCTCACTTTTTTTGCCGGTGGTTTAGACATTAATGGCTGTGTGTTGAGTTATTTTGAGGGGACAGCACATTTACACTGTTATACGAGCTGTACACTCAATACTTTACATTGTAGCAAAGTGTCATTTCTTCAGTGTTGTCACATGAAAAGATAATAAAATATTTACAAAAATGTGAGGGGTGTACTCACTTTTGTGAGATGCTGTATATATCTCATATAGATATGTACATAAATTAATAAGTGTCTTGATACTTTAACCTTTTCCAGTCTTTTCTTTTTGAATGATCATTCTTTATTGAAAGTATTTTTGTACATAGCAACAATCAAGACATATCTCTGGATACATAATGCCAGCGGTCACCTATAGGAGATTTGATCTAGCAAGGAGAGGCATTAAATTACCAACATATGGAATATGGGGTGGGGTGGTGAGGTGAGGGAGAAGATAGAATGAGGATTGGGGGATGAAATAGTGATGAAGGAAAGAGGCATATAAACTGTGTATATACCAACAACATGAATAAACAGTACCGTTAAGCATTGTATTAAGTCACCATCTTGGTCGTAGAGATATGCAACATAATGTAAAGGGAACATAAGAATGGCTTGTCCCATGTAGATGAGTGTCAAATTTGGGTCAGGAGTAAAGGGAGCTTGACCGGTTTTATAAAGGTGTAGTCCTGCTTCTGTCATTTAGGGTCCAGCACGCCCAGTTTTCTTGAAAGGACGCCGTTTTGCCTTGTATCCACGTAAACATTTGCTCAAAGGTAGCATGGGTGTTTAAAAAGTTTATAACTGTAGGAAGAGATGGAGCACTGTCTGATTTCCAGGCACTGGCCAGAGATCTCCTGGCAGCAGTTAGCATGTGGGTGACGAAGGTTTGGAGCTTTCTTGGCCATTTATTCACTCTGATGCCAAAAAGAGCTAATTCTGGCATGATTGGATGAATTACTCCTGTAATAGAGGCGATACAGGTGTGTATTTCTGTCCAGAAAGTTGCAATCTTTGGGCAGTACCACCAGATGTGGCTAATGGATCCTATGCACCCACATTTCCTCCAGCATAATGGGGATTGGGTGCCAGGGTAGCGGTTCGCTAATATTTGTGGTGTGAGGTACCATCTGTGTACGACTTTTTGAGTTGTTTCCCAGTAGGATATACAGCGGGACATTTCATTGGGTTGTTGAAGGGTTTGTCGCCAATGTTGTATTGTGAATGTAGCTCCTAAGTCATGTTCCCATAACTTCATGGCTGGTAGCTTGTCTTGGAGCACCTTAGAGCACAAGGCTGTATATAATAGGGAGAACTCTTTTTTAGAGAGTTTTTCAGAATAGAAAAGCGAGTAGATTAAGGTTAGTAGTGGGTCATCCCCTTTGTTTAAAGTGGAGAGGGAGTGACGAATTTATAAGTATTTATAAAAGTCTTTATGGGAAATGTCAAAGGATTTTGTAATGTCCTGGATAGAGAACATCTGTTAATGATCAAATGGTTGAACCACTTGTTGGAGACCCTGGTTCGTCCAGGAGGTGATGTCCAGGTCCGGGATCATCATGGATAATGAAGAAAGCGGAGTCAATCAGTTTGTGATTTTTGTTAGAAAGCTTTAAAACAGAGAGCCAAGTTCTGAGGGTGGCGTTGGCTGTGTCCAGAAAGGATCTGGAGAATATGGGATAAAACACCACTCGTTGTGATGGTATATGGGCCATATCTGCTGTACTTCCAAGTCCACGCTGAGCACGGAGAAGTAGTGCCATTGGTTCGGCATCCGGATCTTCAGCTTACACACAGGCTTACTTAGCTTGCCTTCTGGTAAGCGTGAAATCTATGTGGTGGTGGATCACAACGAGTGGTGTTTTATCCCATGTTCTCTACATAGCTTTCACTGGGAATATTGAGTGATTTATGTCTTTTGTATTTGGACTTCCTCTGTCTTTATGGATGATTTCTATGGTCACTCACTTACTGACCCTTCTTTGTTTCTATACATCAATTGATTTCTATGTATTCACATATTGGTTTCACTTATTATTATTATAGTGCAGTTTTTTCTCTGTTTTATTGTTGTTTTTGTGTATATCTCACAATTTAAACTGCTGCTGGCAGGGTTTTGGTAGCGCAGTATTTTTCCTTTTCCATAAGTTAATGAATCTTCTGCTGCTATTGGGGGTTTGACGTCCATTAATGAACCACACCTAGTCTGGGTGTACCAGAGTGGCTATTAGGGGTTGGAGTCTGTTAGCTAACAATTTGGCGTAAATTTTGATGTCGCTGTTTAATAGTGAGATAGGCCTAAAGTTTGCTGGGTTTGAGGGTACTTTCCCTGGTTTAGGTATTGCTACGATAAGCGCTTCCAAGGTTTCTTTGGGAAAGAGCCTGTTTGTGCTGCTTGGTTTGCCACTACACTGATGTATGGGGACAAGATATCTGATATCTTACTATACCCATCCGGGCCAGGAGATTTATTGGCAGGTAGAGTGTGGATGGCTTTCAGCACTTCCTCAGTAGTGAAAGGTGTTGCTAGTGAAGTTTGTTGTGAAGGGGACAGAGAGGGAAGCTTAATTGCATCCAAAAAGTCTTTTATGTGGCTCTCTGGAGGAGGTTAGAAGTCTGGTGCTTCTTGAAGGTTATATAAGGAAGAATAACATTTGCTAAAGGCATTGGCTATTTCTAATGGATTAGTGATAGTTCCTTTTTTGGGGTCATTAAGGGAGATTACACTGGGTTTTCTCATAGATTGTTTAAGTTGCCTGGCTAGCAGGGTGCCCGCTTTATTTGCTTGGGTGTAAAAATTTAGTTTGGACTTTTTAAGGGCATGTTCGTGTTGTCTAAGAAGATAGTTTGCAAGATTTTGCCTCAATTTGTCAAGAGTTTGAGCTGTGGTCACATCTAGTGGTGTGTTATGCTGTTGTTCTAGAGTTTGGATCTGAGTCAATAGATCTGAGATCTCTTTGGCTCTCCTCCTTTTCTCAAATGCACCCAGCTTAATCAGAATGCCTCCCATGGTGGCCTTGTGCGCATTCCATAACACATAGTTATTTATGTCCTCTGTCGCATTCAGCTGGAAGAAAGAAACTAGTTCTTGTTTGATCTGTTCCTTGTATCTAGGGTTTGTAAGAAAAGAGGTGTTTAAACGCCAAAGAGACGTATTCTTTTTGAACGGGGATACAAAAATTTCAAGGGAGACAGGTGCATGGTCAGACCAAGTAATAGAGTATATCTCCATCTTAGAAATGTTCTGTAAAGTAAGTTTATCTACAAGGAACAGATCAATCCTTGAGTAAGATGTTGTGGTTTAGAAAAGAATGTATAATCTCTTTCGTTCCCATGTAAACATCTCCAGGCATCAAAAAGATTTGTGTCAGTAATAAAGTAAGAGAGGGTAGATGAGCATTTGCGGGCCTTATTAGTGGAATCCAGAGTGGGATTTGGGGTGTCATTGAAATCCCCGCATAGTATAATATGGCCTTGGGCAAAATGTTTGAGTTTTGAGCGGATTTCTCTAAAAAATTAGCGTTGGCGCTTGTTAGGGGCATATAGATTAATCAGGGTGATTTGGGGGTTGTTTATGGTGGCCTGCAGTAAAATGAGTGCTTTATGGTTATCATTACACCTTTTCATTTATTATCGGTGTTAGCAAAAAAATAGTGCACAAAATCTGTATGTTTGCATGTGGGGGGATTAGTTTGTTTAAAATGGGTTTCTTGGATGCATAAAATATCAGTGTGGAGGTATGTGGCTTCCTTCCATAAAATCGATCGTTTATAGGGCGTATTAAGGCCCTTGGCATTTATGGAGGTGATTTTATCCATATTTCAGAAATAGGATGTCTGGAGGTGTTTAAAGAGGGACTTATACTAGCTGCATATAGGAAAAGAGGGTGACCCAATACATTTCGGTACTTCAACTTAGAGATGAGAATAAACACAAAGGCTAACATTGCAATACAGATATTATAAGCTATGCAGTAACTGTAACAGGTAAGTATAGCTGTCTGCACTGTAGAAAAAGACAGGCAGTAAACAGGAAAAAGGAAAAAAAATAAAAAAACGTTGAGTTTGCTTAGCAGACTCGTCAACCAGAGGGTGTAAGTTAAACACCTAACATCAGGGTTCTCCTGTCACCATGACCTCTTTTAGGTATTGGCAGGTGGGAAAAATGATGAACATCCACCAGAAGAGTCATGAAAAAAAAAATAGCAGATTCAAGTAGGAGGTGTCGTCTCCCAAATTTGAGTGAGATGCTGGGTATTGTGGTACTTCGCGTTGGATGTAGGGATGGTTGCTTTAAGACCCCATTGTGCCAGATATTTTAAGCCGTCATTTGGTGTCATTATGGGGATGATTTTTTCTTGATAAGTCACCAAGAGTTTTGTAGGGTGTCCCCAGCTGTTTTTTATCTGTTGGGCTCTCAATGTTTCTGTTATGGGTCAAGCGAAGATTGCGAAGCAAGGATTTGATTTTTCTCGCTGTAGACATTAGCATGGCTTTAATGTGAAAGAAATGTATTCTTGCGATAACATCGCGCGGTATTGATGCTGGAAGGTAGCTTGGTTTTACAAGTCGATGAGCTCGGTCAATAAGAAGCTCTTGTTTTAAGGCTGATGGTAGAATTTCTTTAAATAGGGATTGCAGGTATCTGATTAACTCGGTTTGTGTCACGGATTCGGGTATGCCCCTGATTATGACATTATTTCTTTGAGGTCTGTCCTCGATATCTGCTATTTTGTCTTAAAGGCTCTGAATTTCGCACGACTGGTCTTCATATGTGTCTACCATATCATTGTGGGCTGTTACGATTTCCCCTACTTTTAACTCCAGGTCATCTGTGTGTTCTGCAATCTGCGATATTTGTGATTGTGTGTGACCGATTGCTCTATGTTACATTGGATGTCCTTAGATAGGGATTGTAACATTTGTTTAAGATCTAAGGCAGATGCAGGTTTGTCAGTGGCTCTGAATTCCTCAAGTAGTGTGTTAGACTCCATAATCAGCGGCATTGCTTGTGCAGGGGACATGTTTAGTTTTTTACTTACATGTGCCTTGGAGAGTGAAGATTGCAGAGGAGAAGAGGCTGGTTGTTTATGGGGATCCTTCTGTGGAGAGTGTGGATCCACAATATCCTCTGTGAGGTCTGTTTGATCTGTGTCGCCCAGTGTGTCGGAGGGAGAGCAGCTGTGCAGCTGGGACACAAACTCAAAAGATAGAATTTTATTATTTGCTCATAAGTCCTTAGTGGCGAACAGATATCAAGAAGGAGGATATAAACTCCTTACACGATGGTACCAAATATCATAGGTACTACATCGTAGGTTTCCTCAGACCTCAGATGTCTGTTGGCGCTGTCGGGAATTGGAGGGTACCCTATTTCACATTTTTTGGGAATGTCCGAAATTTAATTACTTTTGGGATATGGTTGAACATATAGTTAAAGAGCTAACGAGAGAGAGGAGGCCTGTAGCATATTTATTCCATGATACACCCTTATCCAGTAACAGCTATAAAAACTCACTGTTAAAACACCTTTTAACGGCTGCAAAAGCATGTATACCTGCATTTTGGAAGAGTCCAATTGCGCAGACTAAATCTCAATGGATGGCTAAAATTCAGAAAATGGAAGATCTCACAATGTCAATGAAAAGAACAGGGCGCAACATATTGGAGTATTTGGACTCCATATTGATTGTATAAAGACCAGTTTCCTTTAGAATTGGAGGGTTAATATTTAGGAGGGTAGGGTGATACACAGGACCAGAGAGGGATGCCAGGTTGGTTGGGGGGGGGATATACAGTTTGGGGGGGGATATATAGTTTCCAGCTATATACCTTGGTCCCTTTTTAAAGATTGGTGCTACATTGGCTTTTCTCCAATCAGCTGGCACCATACCAGTCAGTAGACTGTTCTTAAAAATTAGGAACAACTGTCTGGCAATTACTTGACTGAGTTTCTTTAAGGACCCTCGGATGCAAGCCATTTGGTCCCGGTGACTTATTTGTATTAAGTTTTTTAAGCCTGTTTCTGATATTATCCTCTGTTAACCATGGAGGTGCTTCCCGTGATGTGTCATGAGGTAAACATTGCAGCCGGTCACATGTGTTGTGCTCATAATTGCCGCTCGTCGCAGCGCGCCAATCGGGGATGAAGCGTGTCCCTCGGACATAGCCATCCCGATCAGGGTAAAGAGCAAATTGGCTCTTTACCACGTGACCAGCTGTGTCCAATCACAGCTGGTCATAAATGTCAACAAACGGCTGTAGTGCCATTTCCAGTTTCCCGTGTGTGAGGAGGAGACCTGGGAAAAAAATGTGGTGAAGTACAGTGATGTGCCCTGATTGCCCCACAAATAGAGAGGAACTGTCACCAGCCCATTAGATGACATGTCACCAGCCCATCTGAGTACCTCTCACAAGCCCCAGAGTACCTGTCACCAGCATCAGAGCACCTATTACCAGCCCCAGAGCACCTATCACCAGCCCCAGAGTACCTGTCACCAGTCCCAGAGTACCTGTCACCAGCCCATCAGAGTAACTGTCACCAGCCCATCAGAGTTCCCGAGTACCTATCACCAGCTCATCCGAGTACCCGTGTAACTGTCACCACCCCATGCCTCATAGAATATACGTTGGGGTGTTTGCTTTTCAAAATGGTGTCATTTTGTGGGTGTTTCCATTGTCCTGGTGCTCCAGGACCTTCAAAAGTGGGATAGGTTGTCTGGAAACTAAATGTGTAGTTTATGCTCCTAGAACGCCTGATGGTGCTCCCTGCATGTTGGGCCTCTCTCTGTGGCTGGACTGTGTAAAAGTCTCACACATGTGGTATTGCCATACTCAGGAGGAGTAGCAGAATGTATTTTGGGTTGTATCTTTTGCTATGTACATACTATGTGTTAGAAAAATCATATAAATTGACAACTTTGTGTAAAAAAAATATGTTTTCATTTTCTTTCCACGTTTTCCCCAAATTCTGGAAAAAAAATGACATGTTCAAAGGGGTCAATATGCCTCAAACAATATGCCTTGAGGTGTTTGCTTTTCAAAATGGGGTTATTTTGTAGGTAATTCCACTGTCCTGGTGCTCCAGGGCCTTCAAAGGTGTGATGGGTCATCAGGAAATTATACGTGTAATTTATGCTCCTAGAACGCCTGATGGTGCTCCCTGCATGTTGGGCCTCTCTATGTGGCTAGGCTGTGTAAAAGGCTCACATATGTTGTATTGCCATACTCAGGAGGAGTAGCAGAATGTATTTTGGGTTGTAATTTTTGCTATGTACATGCTATGTGTTAGAAAAATCATATAAATTGACAACTTTGTGTAAGAAAAAATATGTTTTCATTTTCTTTCCACATTTTCCAAAAACTTGTGAAAAAAATGACATGTTCAAAAGACTCATAATTGCCTCATAGATTATACGTTGGGGTGTTTGCTTTCCAAAATGGGGTAGTTCTGTGGGTAATTCCACTGTCCTGGTGCTCCAGGACCTTCAAAAGTGTGATAGGTAGGAATGAAGTTAGATGTGTCATATGTGTAATTTATGCTCCTAGAACACCTGAAGGTGTTCCCTGCATGTTGGGCCTTTCTATGTGGCCAGGCTGTGAAAAAAAAGTTTCACATATGTGGTATTGCCATACTCAGGAGTATCAGAATGTATTTTGGAGTGTAATTGGAAGTATGCTTATGCTGTGTGTGAGAAATAACTTATGCCAATTTTGTGTAAAAAAAAAAAAAAAAAAATGTGTTTCTTCATTTTCCCAAGAATTGTGGGAAAAAATTACGACTTCAAAAAACTCACCATGCCTCTGACTAAATACCTTGGACTGTCTACTTTCCAAAAATGGGTCATTTGGGGGGTATTTGTACAGTCCTGACTTTTCAGGGCCTCAAGAATTGAGATAGGCCGTCAGTACATCAGGTGTGATCAATTTTTAATGATTTGCACCATAGCTTGTAGACTCTATAACTTTCACAAAGACCAAATACTATACACTAATTTGGGTTATTTTTTACCAAAGATATGTAGCAGTAAAAATTTGGGCCCAAATTTATGAACAAAAATTACTTATTTGCAAAATTTTATAATAGAAATGAAAAAAAAAGTTTTGTTTTTTTTCCAAAATTGTTGCTCTTATTTTACTTAAATAGAAAAAAATAAAAACCCATTGGTGATTAAATACCACCAAAAGAAAGCTATGTTTGTGTGAAAAAAATGATAAAAATGTTGTTTGGGTACAGTGTTGCATGACTGAGTAATTTTCATTCAAAGTGTGAGAGCGCTGAAAGCTGAAAATTGGTCTGGGCAGGAAGGGGGTATAAGTGCCCTGTATTGAAGTGGTTAAAGCACACTCCTAGAAAGTTTCATTTCAAATTGCCATAGACCCTGCAAAGAAACTACATAATTATTTTTGTCACTAATAGAAAGTGGTGTGTTTGTTTGCAGGTGGTGGTATGGTGAGTGGCAGGAATGCTCCACTACGTGTGGTCCAAGTGGTGAAAAGAAGAGAACCGTGCTTTGTATCAGAACATTGGGGTCAGACGAGCAAGCTCTCCCTTCTGAAGACTGCAATCACCTGACCCAACCCAAAAGCTCCATATCTTGTAATAGAAATGTGTCCTGCCCATCTGACTGGTCAGTGAGCAGCTGGAGTCAGGTAAAAAGAAAATCTCCAACATTTTTTCCTCTATTGTTTTTCCAACTAGCATCTGCCGTGCAGGGTTCAGTTCCTTAACTGTTTTCCAACCAGAGCACTATGTGTTCTCTGGTCTTACATGTTCTCAAGGAGTATTCTTGACATAAAGTATAGTATGTTCCCATTTCTGGTGGAAGGTTGTTATATCCAATGACCCCACACCACAATGCACACCTTTGTAGGCACCTGTGCTGTGTTGGAACAAAAAGTCATGTTTGTTTTTTGATGTGTGGCTGTACATTGAGGACCCATAATGGTCACAATTATAGATGTTTCTTTTACAGTTTTAGATGTTTGTCCACCTCATGACCTGAAATACCTACAATGTAGTTTAGCCTTACAACTTTCTGGAATCACATTCCTGCTTGCTGCACAGAGATGATCCAACCAACAGACTGGTGGACGACAGGTGACCCGGGAAGCTGTGTTACCTACCTAATAATGCAGAATTGCAGAAGCACAAACATAATTACAAATCCTTTGCCAGAGATCAAAGTACAAATATGTATTTCAAGCTGTTTACATGGAGTTCAGCTTTGAAGCACGTGTCTAATTGTCTATCCTAAACGTATTTTTAGTCTTGTATGATGTGGGAGAAATAACAAAAAAACTGACTTGGTTCGGGGGGGGGGGGGGGTCTAGCCTTCCCCTATATTACAAGAAAAAATGCAATTTCTGTCTGGTAAAACTGTTATCATAGAGTCAGTAAGTGAGGGGAAATGTCTCCAGTAAAGCCCTGGACAGCAGGGGCTTTAACTTCTCTGCTCTATCCAACACTAAAAGAAAAAGGTTTTAGCTGGACACTTTAAAAAGAACCTGTCACCAAATTAAAAAATGCAGGTAAAAGCACAAAATAATCCAGAATTTAATTTGTGGAATCGCAGTGTATTTTTTACATAAATTATGATTTATTCACCTGCAATGTGACTTTGAATTTGCTCTAAAATTTGAACACTCTATGAAGAATGTACAAGAACTCCCTAGCCCAGCCCTTTCCTTACTTGAAGATCAAAGCCTTCACCTCTTCTGGAACAGTGTTTAATTACTCTCTGTGCTGGCCTAGCTCCTCTGCCAACTCCCCCCACATACACATACACACATCCATACATAACATTTTATGTATATAGCTGCTGAGGTTACAGCTTAGTTGCTTGGGCTGCTGACATTAGATCCGAGATGTGTCTCAGGGCTTTTGGATGTCTGTTTGGATGAAGGCTTTTACAGGTAAAAAAATACATTAAGATGTGTGAAGATTTGTGTTGAAATGAGTGATTTGGTGATGGGGTCTTTTTAAGTATACCATACTGGAATATTATGCATATTGTGCTTAGTAATGCAACACAGTATTAGTTCTGTTTGTTCTGCTATCATCTCTTTCATAAGCCTGCCCAAAAACTTTAACAACTGATTGTTTTACTGAATTCATTTTTTCATTGCATTACTATCAAATAAGTTCAGAATATTATGGTACCCAGTCTAATTGCATTTACTTTACTTTGCAGTGTTCTGTTACCTGTGGAGGAGGAGTGCAAACCCGCAATGTTACATGTCCAAAACACAGCAGCAAACCATGTGACCCATCCAAGAGACCAAACTCCAAAGCTCTCTGTGGACTTCAACAGTGCCCACTGCAAAAAAACTTTCCACTGCCCCCTACAAAAGACAAGAAACCCTTTGTGAAAATAAACCCTAAAACAATTAACATACCAAAGAAACGCATTTTTTTGATGAACACTAAAAAAAATGTTCCCTCAACCACAGAAGCTCTGAAAGATATCACAACACCCGCTTCGCCCACACAGACCCCTTCCATCATTTCCATAGAAGATGACTTCAGAATCAATGAAATTCCAAACTCCACTCATTTCAATGTAGATTACAAATACAGTTTTGTTCTTGTAGCAAACAATAAAAAGAAAGCCAGAGTAAATTCTTTAAATACTCCTGCAATGTCCAAAGAATCCAGTAAAAGTTTAAGAGGAGACAATGAAACTGTAACAGAAAGAGACCTCATCGCTGTCCTTAATGCCACAATGCCACCAACCAATGTCACTAATATCCTGGAAAAAGTGACTCCAGGGTATGGTTTTCTAACAGAACAACCAGAAACAAAGACAGACAGCGAAGAAATGGATGGCTCAAGCTCAGAGCCAGATGTTGATTATGAAAATGAAATAAACAACATAATCGAATCTAGGAGTAAGAGGCACAAGGGCAAGTCCAAGGTCATGAAGGATAACCATGCAACAGTTACCTACAAGCCTGATTCATGGACTGTGCCTTCTGCTACTGTCACCACAGAAATCTCTGGGTCTCTAGGTGCTACACCAGGCCCGACTATGCAAGGAGAAACTTCAAGAACTGATAAACAAACACCGCCACAAAATAGCTCAACCATCTCCAATCACCTGCCAACCTTCACTACATCTAACATATCACAAGATTTATTTGCAGAGCTAAACAGCACATCCAACAGCAGTCTACTTAATTCAGTGGCAGAAAATAATGGCACTGAACCTCTTCTTAACGGGTCAAGTCCCATCTACTGGATTGTAGGAAACTGGAGTGAGGTAAGAATTAAATTCTGCTGAAGTGTAGAAGATGTCATTTCAATTCCAGGGGAAGTAACTCCTGCCTTTGATATGATGGTAGAGGTCGTGGCTTTATGGATAATAAATAAATTATAATGGTATTTCCTAGAAATAGCAGTAACCTGTCAGGGCCCATCATGAAAAGCCCTCAGTGGCTGCAGATGGATATGAACAAATCAAATATTATTAATGGAATTTACTTGCAAATCACTGAGAGATTTTAAACTACTGAGTGGTAAGTACATACAATTTAAGAGAAAAAAGGTAAGAGAATTTCCTAATGGCTGGGCTGCCATGCCAAGTTAAAACTGAAGAATCTTGCTTGGCGTAACCACAATTATAACTAAAAATTTAGGAAAACCCTGGAAATTCCCTTTAAGCTTGTCGAAATATTAAACAAACACATTCCCACTAGGAAATGATGACTGCTTTACAATAAAGTTGAACTATAGGCAAATAATTAAACACACAGATGAAATACATATAAAGTATGGTAGCTCAGTTAATTCTCAGTTGATTTGTATTTCTATACATTCAGTCATGAGATCTACACTGCTTGTTTACATAGTACAGTTCTGTCAGGTTTTTATTGCTGTCTGTGTCCCATATAGGAAGAATCATCCTCTCTATTTGTCCTGTTTTTTTTTTTTTTATCAAAAGGGTGTTTATTGAACAAGTTTAGACAGTTTCCAATGTACAAACAATGCATCTGCATATATTTATAGTTACATTTCGTGGTTTTCCTAGTGCCTTTAACTTTAATCCAGTCATCATGACCTTCAAGTCCACAATATGCTGAAGCACATATACATAATCATTACATCTGGTGTTGAGCAACCCTAGCTTAGGGTCCTCTTGTAGGGCACTGTAAGATTCTGGACATCACCAGTTCCCCAGGACTTAGCCCAGGGGTATCCAGCCATGGTGACCAGATTTTTTCGACTCTACCTAGGCTTCCCCTGTGTTGATAGATATAACTTTCCATGACCAAGGTTTTCCCCATGTGCGTTATCCATGAGGCAACTGTGGGCAGTGAGATCGATTTCCATCCCATCAGGATGAGTTTTCAGGCTTGAAACAGTACCCTAGAAAATGGCATTCTAACCATCTCCTCGGGATTAACCTCCTCCAGAAGTCACAAGATACAGTGAATTGGGTCTAGGGGGGCGGTCGCTTGGAACACTTGATTAAGCGTCCCAAGTACGTTCCAGTAATGGTGAAGCTTTGGGCATCGCCAGAGCAGATGAATGATATCCCCCTGGTGTTTCCCACACCTGCCGCACAGGGGGTCTGGCTGCCTACCCATCTTATGTAGTCTAAGTGGGGTGTAATGTACCTGAAGTACAATGTACAGTATAGTTGGGAGACTTTTGGGGCAACGTTAAGAGAGCAGATAATAATAGATTGCAGGACTCCCTCCCATTGGTCTATTTGTCCTGTTTACCGTTGTCACTAAGAGTGAAGGCAAAGAAAAACTCCCAATTTTCGGTTGTCACCAGAACAGGAATGGAGGGAAAATCTTCCAATAGGGGCACCAGTTCCATTGGTCCTGGTGACAAACAGGGATCCCCTCACTTTCCTGGTTTGGGTTTTGACAGGAAGTGAAGGGAAATCTCCCCAATGGGACACAGATGGCAAAACAAACATTATTAGAGCTATAACCCTCCCTTACTTTATCCAATATAAAGAAAAAAAGTTTTGCCTTTAATTCTACTTTAAGTTGATTAGGACCTTATAACTGTTCAAATGGCATTGTCTATTAAAAGTATGAATCTGTTAGATGCTTGTGGAAAAATGCAAAAAAACTTTTTTTTCAGATAATTTGATAAAGAGGCAAAGCTTTTTGTTGGGCTTCCTGAAATCTTAGAAGAGAGGTCATCAGCTATATAAAGCACTGACTTCCAGTGCTTGTAAATTTTTACATTACAGTCATAATAAGTTTGCTCAAAATTTTGAAGGGAAGTTTGCAAAAAAAGTGGGTCTCTTTGTCTGCCAGTTTTCACATTTAATGTTTCATTCATCTAATGTTTATAATGTGCCTAAGACGATCCAAGACTCTTGCTTTCATTGATGGTTAACATAGTACAACACTTGGCTTCTGCTATGATTTTAAAGGGTAATTGCGAAGCCCTTGTAAGGTTCTGTGTCAACAGGCTATTTGCTTGTGTCAATGGGCAGATGCAGCTTGCATTTAACATGAGCTTGAGGTGCTTTTGAAATCATTTGGAAATTCATTGTTAGTTGCATTTGACCTTTTTCTAAGCTATGTCAACCTACTTCGAGCTGCTTTTTTATTCCCGTTGACTTGAAGAAAAAAACAGTTTTGATGAAGTACAAAGCCTGATTTGTTGGGCTCCAGCCATCACCTCAAATACAATCCAAACCAAGAGAGTTAGGCTTGGGAGCAAGATGAAAGTAGTCGACAGTTTCTTTTTATTTAAAAGATTTTCTTACATGACATGATGATTAAAAACATTGAGAACGAGTTTCAGGCACCCCCACCCTTCCACCACTGTTGAACTCAAGGAAAGGCAGGGACACCCAAAACTGTTGTTCTCAATGTTTCTAAACATGTCATGTAAGGAAATCTTCTAAAAAAAAAAAAGGAACTTTCTACTACTCACATCTCACGTCTAATTCTTACTTTTGGTTTAGATTGTATGTGAGGCAGTGGCTGGAGCCCATCAAATCAGTTGATGGGATCAGTTTAATGTTATACACCGTGCAGCTCTCTGTCCAGACTTTATATATTTAGGGACAGGCTTTTGTACGTGTCAAAACTACTTTTTTCCTCAATCAGCTCGAAGCAGCCTGACACAGCCTGGAAAAAGGTCAGACGCAGCTAACAATGAGTTTCTAAATTATTGCAAAAGCAGCTCAAGATACATACACTATATTTTCAAAAGTATTGGGACACCTGTCTTTACATGAACTTTAATAGCATCCCAGTCTTAGTCCGTAAGGTTCAATATTGAGTTAGCCCACCCTTTGCAGCTTTAACAGCTTAAATTCTTCTGGGAAGGCTGTCCACAAGGTTTAGGAGTGTGTTTATGGGAATATGTGACCATTCTTCTAGAAGCGTATTTGTGAGGTCAGGTACTGATCTTGGACGAGAAGGCCTGGCTCACAGTCTCAGGACTCTTTGCAGGCCAGTCAAGTTCCTCCACCCCAAACTCGCTCATCCATGTCTTTATGGACAAGTGAAAAGAACACACCACTCCAGGTGTAACTGATACGCCCACTGGAACACACACCTGAGTGCTAGCCCCAGCTGGCCTCGGTGGTAAATCGTCACCTCACGTGGGCTCCAAGTAAAGTTTATTGGAATATCAAGTAATAATTAAGCACATTTCTTTTTGGTTGAAACGTGTTGTCCTTGTCCACTGCTGGTGTTTTCTGGTGTCATTTTGGATATATTGATATTCCAATAAACTTTACTTGGAGCCCACGTGAGGTGCAGCTGTTTCATATTTTGACATGCCTTTATGGACCTTGCTTTGTGCACTGGTGTGCAGTCACGATGGAACAGGAAGGGGCCATCCCCAAACGGTTCCCATAAAGTTGGGAGCATGAAATTGTCCTGGCAGTGGCGTAACTAAAACCTTCAGGGCCCCGATGCAAGAAATCATGAAGGACCCCCCTGACCCCTGGACAGCGCTTTTCCTAGGGGGATGTCTGATAAGAGGAGGAGCCGTGAGAGCCGCCGAGGGACCCCAGAAGTCGGTGTTCGGGGCCACTCTGTGCAAAACTAACTGCACAATGAAGGTATAACATGTTTGTTATTTTTAAAAAAACCTTTACAATCACTTTAAGGGGTTAAAACAGGTGGTCAGGAGGCAACATATTGCCTCTTTACCGGCTGTCAAATGCCTCTGAAAAGTGATCTGAGCATGGATCGCTTTTCATAGGAACAGCATTTTGTTGCTGGTACTTTGAACAAGCAAGAAAAAAAAAATCAGTCCTGATTGTACACATATAGGGTGTCAGGATTAAACGTGCATACATAAAATGTGCATACATACATCTAAACAGTGGCGGCTGGTGCTCAAAATTTTTGGGGGGCGCAAACATTTTTTGAAAAAAAATCATCAATTGCAGCCACTGTACCCATCAAACGCTGCCACTGTGCCCATCAAACGCTGCCACTGTGCCCATCAAATGCTGCCACTGTGCCACTTAAAGTGATTGTATACCCGCTGTCTTTTTTTTTTTTTTTTTTTTACACCTGCAAGGGAAAAGGCATAATGAGCTAGTATGCACCGCATACAGATTGGACACTTTTGACACATTTTTGGGAACATTGACATTAATACAGTGATCAGTGCTATCAATATGCACTGATTACTGTGCAAATGTCACTGGTAGTGAAGGGGTTAACACTAGGGGGCTATCAAGGGGTTAACTGTGTTTTCCCTGGGTGTGTTATAACTGTATGGGGATGTGACTGACTAGGAGAGGAGACAGATCGTTGTTCCTACTTAGTAGGAACACACGATCTGTCCCCTCTCCTCTGACAGGACAGGGATTTGTGTGTTTACACACACAAATTCCTGTGCTGGCTCTCGTGCGCGCAACCGCATCGGGTCCCCCGCCGTGCAGCGGGTGCACATTCGCGCCCTCTGGGGGCTCTTTAAGGGAAACCCGTATACGTACGGGATTCCGCCCAGAAGAGCCATTGTGCCGCAGTAAATCTGCGTGAGCCGGTCGGGAACCGGTTAAGAGTTCCCTTCACTGGAGCTAAGGGGCCAAGCCCAAGCCCTGAAAAACAACCCCACACCATAATCCCCCCTCCACCACATGATTTGGACCAGTGCACAAAGCAAGGTCCATAAAGGCATAGCTGCAAAGGGTGGGCCCAATCTATATTGAACCCTACGGACTGGGATGCCATTAAAGTTCATGTGCGAAGGCAGGCGTCACAATACTTTTAACAATATAGTGTATATGTGTGTGCGTGTGTCCTATCTTACCTTGGCTGCAAGTGTTCCATGTGCACAGTTCATCACCCTTCTCCACTCCTTCCTTTCAAAAGCGTGGTAATGGTATTTCTTTTATCTGATGGGTGACCACAAGAAAAAATAATTTCAATACCACAATAAGCTCATTCATGTGCAATGCCTTCATGTAAGTCTGTTCACATTGTTAGCACTTAGTTAAGCAATATAGTTTTGACTGGCTCACAACAGAACTGACTCAGTGTAGTTGATTTACTAAAGGCAGTTGGCTCTTCACTTTGCAAGGGGATTTTCTGCTAGCTTAAGCCTAGTACACAGGGGCCGAATGTTGGGCGGCATTGGCCAGTTCAACAGAAACCGGCATACATTCGGCCCATGTGTACAGCAGCCGGTCAGACCGAAGCCGGCCCTTTGGCCAGCCTCTGTTGAAGGGGCATGATCCAGAAAGGTCTGCCGATCGGCTCCCGATCAACACTCTCAGCCAATGGATGAGAGCACTATTCCGAACATTCTGGCGGGGGGGGGGTGCCCATTTTCAGAATACAATAGCACAGCAGGGGAGATCGCTGTACTAACATTGTATAGTTAATACAGCAGCTCTTCCTGAGCTGTCAGGTTTTTTTTTCAATCGGCCCTGCTGGGTTGAATGAAAAAAACAAAAAACTAGTGTGTACTAGGCTTTAGTGAGTAAGGTGAAGCATTGCTGACTCTCATCATCCAATGATATGCAAGGAAAAATATGTTTTTGTTTTTTTTTTTCTTTGCATGTGCCTGGGTATTCTTTGAAAATTGAATTTTCACCACATTCACTGAGCTAAGGGGAAATTCTCCTGCAAACTGAAAATTCCCTTGCAAAGTGAACATCCTATTTGCCTTTAGTAAATCAACCCCAATAGCTATAAATGCACAATTATAGGAATCTACTGCAAAGATAGATTAAGTTGTTTATATTGGCTTTTCTTAAAATGTTTCATTTTTTTTTGTAATGAGTACGTCGTTGAGATAAAAGGTGTTTTTTTTAAACTTGCCTGGAAGTCTTCTTTAACATTTGAATATGTTAACCATTAAAAAAATAATAATAATAATACACATAAAGTGAGGTTTTTGTAACAAACAAATGAAAATGTGTCCTTTCTTATCCGGATTACAAAGCTTTCAGCTAAACTTTTATTTCATTTCCAATTCCTTTCTCATGTCTTCTTTTTATCTTGCATTATCATTATTTCTCATTTAGTTGCGGTAGACGGGATATTATTTTGTACTGACTGTTTTCCACACATAACTTGCTAACACTTTCTTGGACACAAGCATACATTTGCTGACAACTTAGCATAAGAATATTACTTCTGTTGCTTTTTTTTATTAAAAGATAAATAAAGAAATAAATAATGCATTGTTGCAGGGAATAAATTGAAAAATTCAGCTCCTACAGCAATCCTCATTGTGTACATGAAGCTGCCCCCTACAGAATCACAGCTCTATGATCCAGTGCAAGTCTTCTTCCAGACTGAATGACACCCAGCATTGTGCAACCTACTTTCCGTGACCCCGGCACCTCAAGGGGTTGATTTACTAAAGGCAAATAGACTGTGCACTTTGCAAAGGGCAGTTGCACTCTGCCAATTCAGTTGCTCCAGAACATAATAAATGAGGGGAAGCTCTGGTGACTTTCATCATCCAGTCATGTGCAAGCAAAAATGCTGCTTTTTTTTTATCTTCCTTGCATGTGTTTGGGTGTTCTTTTTGCAAAGTGGAGCTTTACATCATTTACTAAGCTCTGCAGCAGCTGCTCTTGCAGAGTGCAACTGCACTTTGCAAAGTGCAGTCAGTTTGCTTTTAATAAATCAACAGCATTCAAAATCAGCATTTTTAAGCCACCCTGGGCTCACAGGAGAATGCTGCAGGGAGCAGCACCATATTATTACATCGCTTTCTCTGCAGCATTCATGATCTGCCCGCCGCTGAAGGATGAAGAGTAGGGAAAGGATCTGTGACATTGTGCAAACAGGCGAAAGACCTCTGGAAAAAAGGTATGTACCGGATATACTCGAGTATAAACCGACTCGAATATAAGCTGAGGCACCTAATTTTACCACAAAAAACTGGGAAAACGTGTTGACTTGAGTATAAGTCTAGGATGAGAAATGCACAGCTACTGTAAGTGGAAAAGAGGGTCAACAATGCCCATTTGCAGCCTCACTGTGCCCATTTGCAGCCATGCAAATTTGCAGGCCCCCTTTGAATTTCAAACTTGGTAGTTAAGGTATCCTAGATGCCCCCTAGCTGCAACCAAAATTTGTGGTCTCTGGTCCCGAAATGACATTGCTGCAGATGGACACAGTTGACCGACTTTGGGGCCCCTTATCTCGGGGCCACTTGGTGCTAGGAACCCCAAATTTGGTGTGCAAACCCAGTGGAACTAGCACTACAACATATCCAGCTGGGGTTCCTAGCACCAAGTGGCCCGGAGATACGGGGCCCCAAAGTTGGTTTGGAAAATGTCAAGCACTTTTCTGCAGCAGAGAATGACATGTTCCGAAACTGACTTTGGGGCTCTGTATCTCGGGGCCACTTGGTGCTAGGAACCCCAGCTTTGGATATGTTGTAGTGATAGTTCCACTGGGTTTGGGGTTCCTAGCACCAAGTGGCCCCGAGATACGGGGCCTCAAAGTCGGTTCGGAAAATGTCATTCTCTGCTGCAGAAAAGTGCTTGACTCGAGTATAAGCCGAGGGGGGCATTTTCAGCACAAAAAAATGTGCTGTAAAACTTGGCTTATACTCGAGTATATAATGTATCTACATAAAAAAACAAACATTTCACATACATGGACAGTTCAAATGAACCATTTAGTAAAGCTAAATGTTAAACTTATCAGTAGATGCAGAGCTGTAAAGTTTATTATTATTTTAGTATTAAAATGAAAAAAAAAATATTATTTTGATAATTCACTATTCATTTATTATAGCTTCCTTTTTTTTCTAACTTTATACAGTTCGTGTTTTCACTTTAATGGCCAACTCAAGCGTTCTTGTGCCAAACACCTACCCGCTTCCCCTTCCCGAAGCCCCCCACATCAATCACTATTTTTTTTTTCTTCATACATACTTTTTGCAGTCTGGTGACATCATTGGTCCTTCCTTTTCTCCTCCGGTAGTGGTAGGTATTCCCTTCTCCTAGAAAGCACATTGGTCATGTAATGAGCTCTCAGGTAGTGGGTTGGATGATACTGGACATTATTCAACTTGGAAGATGCTTTGGATCACAGAGCGGTGAGTCGGCCGGGGACAGTGCCGGTGGGAAGTTGAGTATTGCAGGGGGATCGACTTTTGTATTTTTGTTTTCCTGGGCCACTGATTATAATTTGGGATTTAACAATGACTGATTTCCTTAGGTGATTGCATCTTTATATCACACAGATAAAGTGAGTTGTTTCAAAGTGCAAAGCTTGTCTTCTTTGCATGATCACAGAAAGATGTTTTGGGACTGTGTAGGGACTCTTCATCAGGAATGTGATGACCTTTTTGAACAAAGTATCTAGGCAAAAAACAAAATGATTGGTTAAACCATGTATGTATGGATGTGAGTTAGGGATCTTAGATTGTAAGCTCTTTGAGGTCAGGGACTAATGTGACTGTACAATATATGTAAAAGCACGGTGTAAATTGATGGTGCTATGTAAGTGGGGGGAGTTCAGTACCACTTTAAAAAAAATAGAACTTTTTTGTAGATTAACATTTTTGTTAGTTAAATTATAAATGTTGAGGTCTATACATAGTTACATAGTTACATAGTAGGCGAGGTTGAAAAAAGACACACGTCCATCAAGTCCAACCTACATGGGACAATTGAAAAAAAAAAAGAAGTATGGGTGGTGTGGTTCCAAAAGAGAGAATGTTGGGAACTATGGGTATGATGGATAATACATTCATGCAATCATGTTTATAAAAATAACACTTTTGTATGTAAAGATCACAGAGTGCAATTTGATGGGGCGAGTTCACACAATTATGCTCAATATCCCATTGTTACATTTTTAGATGCATTGTTTCGGCTCTTTTATTCCTTAGCAAACCTTCAATAACATTCATTTTGAAAGGCCCTACTAATCTTAAATAAAAAAAGGGTTTGCAAGGTCATATTACTGTTAAAGTGCTGTGGGACAGACTCACGCGGACTGACAGAGGTGAGAACAGGAGACAAGAAAGTTCATTCAGCCGGATAGAACGGAGCCGCCGGCTCTCACACAAATGATTGGAGAGGTGGTTTAATAATGTGGAATAATATAGCGGAACCGTCCTATATTTCCTACTTCCTCTGCTGAGTGCGATGAATGATGTAATTGGCAGATAAAACTCTTTGGATTCTCATAACCCAATTTAAACTTCCACGAACCCGTGATTTTTTAAGATGTGTTTCTGTAAAATTATACCGGATTTTTTTTTAAGAAATACACTGACATTATAAGAAGGGCAAGTATGTCATTTTCAGTTATGTGGTATAGAAATAGTTGAATGTAAGGTGATTTTTTTTCAACTCCTTAACTGTTAACTTACCTTATTTATTAAAAATATTATTAGAAATAAAAAGAAAAAAAATCTACCTGCTTTTATATGGCATTTCTATCTATCTATCTATCTATCGATCTATCTATCTATCTATCTATCTATCTATCTATCTATCTATCTATCTATCTATCTATCTATCTATCTATCTATCTATCTATCTATCTATCTATCTATCTATCTACACTATTTTACCAAAAGTATTGGGACGACTGCCTTTATACGCACATGAACTTTAATGGCATCCCAGTCTTAGTGCATAGGGTTCAATATTGAGTTGGCCCACTCTTTGCAGCTATAAACTCTTCAATTCTTCTGGGAAGGCTGTCCACAAGATTTAAGAGTGTGTCTATAGGAATGTTTGACCATTCTTCCAGAAGTGCATTTGTGAGGTCAGGCACTGATGTTGGACAAGAAGGCCTATGGTGTGGGGTTGTTTTTCAGGGGTTGGGCCCCTTAGTTCCAGTGAAGGGAACTCCTAAGGTGTCAGCGTACCAAGACATTTTGGACAATTCATGCTCTCAACTATGTGGGAACAGTTTGGGGATGGCCCCTTCCTGTTCCAACATGACTACACACCAGTGCACAAAGCAAGGTCCATAAAGACATGGATGAGCAAGTTTGGGGTGGAGGAACCTGACTATCTATCAGTGTTTCTGTCTATCAATCTGTCTGTCTATCTGTCTATCTATCTGTCTATCTATCTATCTATCTATCTATCTATCTATCTATCTATCTATCTATCTATCTATCTATCTATCTATCTATCTATCTATCTATCTATCTATCTATCTATCTATCTATCTATCTATCTATCTATCTATCTATCTACCTATCTATCTATCTATCTATCTATCTATCTATCTATCTATCTATCTACCTTTGTATAGTCTTAAAGTGGAACTAAACTCTCAGTTCAAGATTAACTATTTTTATTCCTTATGCTACTAGCCTTAGTAAATTAATAGGAAGGTATATAATATATTTACTTTATATATATTTATATTTGCTTTATTTATTCTATAGTTGTTTCCTGGTTTCTGGCCTAGCCCAAAATGATGTCATACATCCCAGAAGCCTTCATGGTCATGGCTTTTTTTTTCATCTGGAGTAGGGGCTTTGTGAACTAAGCAAACCTTCCCGTCTGCATGTGTGAGTTAAGGGAAGATGGATTCAAGGAAGTAAATGCTACATGAATCATCCGCCCTTAATCAATCTGGTCACTGCTTGAAATACTATGGCGGTGTTTTTCAAAGGGATTTCTCAAGAAAATAAAGCATGGAGACATGGATGGATGAGTTTGCTTTAAATATAAAAAAAGGAATTAATAGCGTTTACAGTTTGTGACACTCAGATACAGTTAGGTTCTGCTTTAATGCCATTCAGTGAAACAGGGTACTTAAAGCTGAACTCCAGAAAAAGTTAAATCCACTCTTATAGAGGTGCTGACCCCACACTGAAAGGGTTACATGGTCATTTAGGTCTAGGGGGACAAAGCAGTTTTACATAACCAATCCTCTGCTCCTGCAGTCTCCTCCAAGCTGACCCCTGCAGCCTATTCTCTTAAATGCTCTGGCAGTCCCAGCAATGCAGCATTGGATGTGAGGATGCCGAGGAAAAGCCTACCATTGGAGTGTAGGGGATTACTGATTGCACCGATTGCAGAGGATTGGGAAAGTTCTCCAGACAAGCATTTAAACTTTTCAGTGCAGGGGCAGTCCTTTTGCACGGGAGGATTTTTATATTCTTTGGAGCTGGGCTTTAAAGCAACCCTGTCAAAAAAACGAATATTACTCAAAAAGCTGTCTATGCAATAGAAAAGAGTAAATAACCTCTGGATGCAGCTTCCCCCCAGCCCCCTTATACCTACTTAAGCCCAATCTTAATCCAGCACTGTGCCTGAACGCAGCGTCTCTCTCTGATCTCTCTCTCAACTGCCCATGGAGGCAGCAGGAGGAGCCATTGCCTGTCAATCAATCACAGCCTGTGGGTGGGGGGGGGGGCTGGGCTGCACTCTGTGCAGCTTGGCATCAAGCTCGTACATGCAACTTGCTATAGGGGGCACTCAGCAGGGGGGAGGAGCCAGAAGTGCCAGCTGGAAACCCCAGAAGAGGAGGATTGGGGCTACACTGTGCAAAACCATTGCACCGAGAAAGTAAGTTATTTAAAAGAATTTCACTTTAAAGAGGATCTCCAGGCTTCAGAAAATATTTAAAGTCAGCAGCTACAAATACTGTAGCTGCTGACTTTTATTATAAAGACACATACCTGTCTACCAATCCAGCAGTGTCTTCACCCCAGCCGATTCTTCCATCGGCTCTCAGGTGCTGCCGCTGCCATTTTTTGTAAGGGAAACTGGCAATGAAGCCTTGCGGCTTCACTGCCGGTTCCTTACTGCGCATGCGCTTTGTGAATGGCTTGGTGGCGGGGGAAGGGGGAGGGGGGCCAAACTTCCAGGTGACTTTGCGACGGTAAGATCAGCTGGAAATGGGAGCGGGTACTTGTCAAATCCAAGTACCCCCCCGAAAGGTGCCAAATGTGGCAGCGGATGGGGGGTAAACAAGCAGAGCTTCCCCTTTTGGGTGGAGCTCCGCTTTAAGTTTTTCAGTTCCCTAAACTATAAAATGTTATTTGCTACAACAACCATTATATTCAGCAATAGCAGCCAATGGCAGCTGAAAATAGGTCACTTTACTAAACAGGATATATAGAAATAGAATCTCGTTTTCAGGCAGCCACTGCAGTTCTGCAGTTGACTGCAGCTCTATGTAAAAGGAGTATATATAGATATATATATCTATATAGATATAGGTATATATATGTAGCGGGCACCTACTTTTATGTAGGTGACCTCTTGTTAGCTTTCTGTTACAGGTAAATTTAGACAGGCTGATGCTATTTGCAACCCAGGGTACTGTTCGTGATCGGAGATCCATCCAAGACCCTCTACTACGGACCAAGGGTAGCCATAACCTTACCGTTAAAACGGTGCAAGCCCATATGACTCACCGCCAACGGCCTGTGAGTCCACCACGTCCGGTAAGGGCATTTTATACTACCTTCTGCCTGTTTGAATATATGAAGAGTCTATTGGGGATACGATTTAATACTACTGTGAGATTTATATCTATGCTCCAGGACATTCTCGTCTGATTGAATGAACTGATCTATACCCCAGAGACCCGCCATTTAATCCCATCCCAATTTGTATTGCAAAATGTATCTTTTGGTTGAAGTTTTGGGATTATCTTACTGTGTACACACAGTCTGGATTGATGTTTACTATGTAGCAGGCTTCTGTGATGAATTTTTTATATCACTGGATTTTTCACATACATAGTGTTATTACATTTATTTCTGCATGACCAACAGGTCTTATTATAGATGTATACATGGGTGTTTGACACTAAAGTTGTTATTACGGATTTTCTATATCACCAAATTTTTGCCTACATGGTGTTATCACATTACTTTATTATTCCTGCATGACCAGCAGGACCGAGTATAGATGTATACTCATGTGTACACAAAGTTTCACATTGATGTTCACATTAATGTTTATTAGTATTATATAGCGCTACACTTTTTTCTTTTCATATTTACTTACACAATTAGTCTAATTGGTGGTGTTGGCTGCTTGAGATATTGTGTTGGCGCAGCAGCCTTTTTCTATTTTACTGTAATTGACAGGTTAATTGGCTCCTGCATAAGCCGGCCATACCATGTGTGTGCATGTGTATATATGCATATGAGATAGGAACCTTAGATTGTAAGCTCCTTGAGGGCAGAGACTAATGTGAATGTACAGTATGTAAAGCATTGCGTAAGTTGTTGGTGCTTTATAAATGACTGTAATAAAAAATAATAATATGTACAGTAAGTTAATGTACTATGTTGAAAGGTTTGAATTTGTTGCTGCATTCTGATGTGACTGATTGATGGATCCTCTGTCCCCCGCAGTGTTCCACAACCTGTGGTCTTGGAGCTTTCTGGAGAAACGTTGAATGCAGCACAGAAACTGAAGAAGACTGTGGACATATTAAAAAGCCTGACCCCGCAAGAAGATGTCACTTGCGCCCATGTGCGAGCTGGAGAACTGGAAACTGGAGCAAGGTAATATTACAGTCTTAAAAGATGGATATTCAATTTTTGGGAATTATAAAAGTTTATACTGTATATGTGCACTTATAAGGGTTTGTATATGTGTGCATGTTGAGTTTTGTTTAACCACTTGACCTCCGGAAGATTTACCCCTCTTCATGACCAGACCATTTTTTGCGATACGGCACTGCGTTACTTTAACTGACAATTACTTGGTCATATGACGCTGTACCCAATTTTTTTCCCCACAAATAGAGCTTTTTTTTGGTGCTATTTGATCACCTCTGAGTTTTTTTTTTTTTTTTTGCACTATTAAAAAAAAAAAGACAGACAATTTAAAAAAAAAAACTATGGTATATTTTTGCTGCTATAGAAAATGTCCAACAAAAAAAATGTAAAAAAATCTAATTTTTTCATAAATTTAGGCTAATAGGTATTCTGCTACATGTTTTTGTTAAAAAAAATCCCAATAAGCGTATATTGATTGGTTTACGTGAACGTTATATACAGGATAATACAGGAGCTACAGTGCGCTTCAGGCTGAGCTGAGAGGAGGGATTGAAGAGGGAGAAAAAATATGTTTTTATCAATTTATGTAAAAACATTTTTTTCTAAATTGGAACTGTATAAAATTATAGTTTCCCTATAAGGTATTGTATATGTATAGAGTTAGATAGAGTTGGTTATACCTAAACCATTTTTTTTTTGCTGTCTGTGTCTCACCAGGGAGATATTCCTTTACTTCATAACCTAGAAATACAGAATTAAGGGGAAATCTAATCCTAGGCAGTTGTTATTTGAACCAGTGTCCCCACTGGAAAATCCCCCCTCACCTTCTGTTCTGGTGAAAACTTTAAGAAATTTCCTATCACATTTTTGCCTTAGCAACAAAAGTCACCAGGAATAATAGAGGGATTGCATATCCATCACAGTGGGGACACGCAGCAAAACTAAACCAACAGGGTCGCTTACCCTTTCCCCCTCTGAAACTAAATAAAAAGATCAGATATACACTATATTACCAAAGGTATTGGGATGCCTGCCTTTACACGCACATGAACTTTAATGGCATCCCAGCCTTAGTCCATAGGGTTCAATATTGTGTTGGCCCACCCTTTGTAGCTATAATAGCTTCAACTCCTCTGAGAAGGCTGTCCACAAGGTTTAGGAGTGTGTCTATGGGAATGTTTGACCATTCTTCCAGAAGAGCATTTGTGAGGTCAGGCACTGATGTGGACAAGGAGGCCTGGCTTGCAGTCTCCGCTCTAATTCATCCCAAAGATGTTCTATCCGGTTGAGGGCAGGCCAGTCAAGTTCCTCCACCCCAAACTCGCTCATTCATGTCTTTATGGACCTTGCTTTGTGCACTGGTGCGCAGTCATGTTGGAACAGGAAAGGACCATCCCCAAACTGTTCCCACACAGTTGGGAGCATGAAATTGTCCAAAATGTCTTGGCATGCTGACACCTTAAGAGTTCCCTTCACTGGAACTAAGAAGCCAAGCCCAACCCCTAAAAAACAACCCCACACCATAATCCCCCCTACACCACATGATTTGGACCAGTGCACAAAGCAAGGTCCATAAAGACATGGATGAGCGAGTTTGGTGTGGAGGAACTTGACTGGCCTGCACAGAGACCTGACCTCAACCCGATAAACACCTTTGGGAAGAATTAGAGTGGAGACTGCGAGCCAGACCCTCTTATCCACATCAGTGCCTGACCTCACAAATGTGCTTCTGGAAGAATGGTCAAAAATTCCAATAGACGCACTCCTAAACCTTGTGGACAGCCTTCCCAGAAGAGTTGTAACTGTTATAGCTGAAAAAAATTGGCCTAAATCAGTATTGAACCCTACAAACTAAGACCGGGTTGCCATTAAAGTTCATGTGCAGATGTCCCAATACTTTTGGTAATATAGTGTTTGTGAACCTGGCCTTAGTGTTGATGGAGGAAACCCATGAAATTATCCAAAATGTCTTGGTATGCTGACGCCTCAAGAGTTCCTTTCACTGGAACTAAGGGGCCAAGCCCAACCCCTGAAAAACAACCTCACACAAAAATCCCCCCTTCACCAAATGATTTGGACCAGTGCCCAAAGCAAGGTCCATAAAGACACGGATCAGTGAGTTTGGGGTGGAGGAACTTGACTGGCCTGCACAGAGTCCTGACCTCAACCCAATAGAACACCTTTGGTATGAATTAGAGCGGAGACTGCAAGCCAGGCCTTCTCGTCCACATCAGTGCCTGACCTCACAAATGCGCTTCTGGAAGAATGGTCAAACATTCCCATAGACACACTCCTAAACCTTGTGGACAGCTTTCCCAGAAGAGTTGAAGCTGTTCTAGATGCAAAGGGTGGACCAACTCAATACTGAACCCAACGGACTAAGACTGGGATGTCATTAAAGTTCATTTGCGTGTAAAGGCAGGCGTCCCAATACTTTTTCTAATATTGTGTACATATTCTGGAGTTGATTTACTAAAGGCAAATAGACTGTGCACTTTGCAAGTGTAGTTGCACTCATTTTCCTCAGAACTTAGTGAATGTGGTGAAGCTTCACTTTGTAAAGAATACTCGATCTGGTGCAAGGAAAATAAAAAAACACACTGCATTTTGCTTGCACATAATTGCATGATGAAAATCAGCAGAGCTTCACCACATTCAATAAGCTCCGGGGAAAAAGAGCGCAACTGCATGTGCAAAGTGCACAGTCCATTTGCCTTTACTAAATCTACCCCTACAGTGTATATTCTATTTCAGCTCTACTAAACTTTTTACCATGGAAGAACACGTTAACACATATTTTTACATCTATAGTTCATGCTACAATAGCGTGATCAGGAAGTGTAGCTATTATGAATAAAAATAGAAATACATTTTTATTACTTTGTTGGTCAGTGGGAAACATACCCCATTACATTGGGGGCAGTGGGAAGAATATCCAACTATGTTGGGGGTCAGAGTGAAGAATATCCCATGACACTAGATGTCAGTGGAAAGAAAATCTTATTACATTGGGAGTCAGTGGAAAGCATACCACATTACATTGAGGTTCAGTGGGAAGAATACTCCAGTATATTGGGATTCAATCATAAGAATACTCTACTCTACAGTGGGAAGAATCGAAATGGTTATTTAGCACCCTCTAGTGTACTATTAGTTTAGTGCAGGCAAATTTCTGACTCATGGTGTGAGTCAAGTGTGAGTCTGAAATCTGGGTCAGGGTTTATTGGAGGTCAGGCTGGATGACTCGTACAGGCAGCTATCTGGTACCTCCCCCTAAGTCTGGAAGTTTGGAGAAACGTCTAGAAGTTAGTGGGCGGAGGCCAGGAGGGCTGATCTGCATACTTGAGGGAACTTAACCAATCCCCAGGCAAAATGTCCTGGCAGGGTGGCCGAATCGGCCTTTAAACATGAATGAGCCATGCTAGCAGGGGAATTGGGTGGAAGATGGAGTGCTCAGTGGCCTAGGAGGGGTCTCCTAGGTCTAGGGGAGACCCCAGCCCCAGGCTGGGCTTGGGCTGGCTCAGGAGGATCCATTTAGCAGAATCTTGCCTAAGAGCAGTGGGAGCAAAGGGGACAGAGTGAGTACATCAGCACCCCCGGGGATTTTCAAGGGGCGAGACTGTCACATGTAGCAAGCTTTCTAAAAGACAGCGTTATGCTTAACCCCTTTATTATCTTGCCTCTTCAGAGCAGCCAGGAGGGCTGGTAGGGCTTGCAAGCACTGTAGCTGAGAGCAGTCCTACACAAGGAGATACACTCCTGCATGCAGTTACCTCATCTTTTTTGTGCTATTTCCAAGAGGGGCTGAGAGCTGTAATGGACTTTTGCTAATAATCTACTAAGGTCTGTGTGAGGAAAGCAAAGAAAGCAGTTCAGGATCTTTTTGTACAGAAGAAGGAAGTTGTCCCCTTTTTGTTGTTGTTTGATACACATTGGGCATCCCATATATCCCTTTACCCCATCCAAGTTGTACCCCTAATAAAGCATAAAAACAAACAAAGCCCAGAGACTGACTTCTTCGATTCAAGCAGAGAATGCTTGTTGCCTGGCTGTGCAGGAGTAGGAGAACCGGTTACTAGCGGCCCCTGTGGGGGTAGTGCTACAGATACTTCCCTAAGAAACCAGCGGAGAGGATCCACTGGTACCATGTAAATAGCTCTGCCAAGTGACGTTGGTGCCAAAACTATGCAGGAACCTTCAGATAGTAGATCAATCTGCCATTGTTCAAGAAACCCCTAGTAACTTTTATAGGAACTCTAGAGCTCCACAGAACAAAGGTTGTCACCTGTACAATAGAACTTTAGAAACAGAAATATCTATGCTCAAATCCAAATAATCACAGTAATCCTCTTTTCACTCTCGGTGTATAGTGCTCCACAAACTGCGGTGGTGGATTCATGACCAGGGAAGTACAATGCATGGATACACGAGAAAATCGACCACTGAGACCATTTCATTGCCAATCCCCAGGATACAACCCTGTGCAGAACATTTCCTGCAACCCTGAGCCTTGCCTGTCGTGGCTTGCCAAACCTTGGAGCGAGGTAGAGTACCATTACTGCCTTATTACAAATAGATCAGTAATAAAAGTACATGTTGACTGCGACAGGTGTCAAATGTACTTTTGGGCACAATAAGGCCTCATGCACACTGCTGCTTTTAAAATCAAGTTTTTGTGAGTTTAGGCGTTTTTTTTTTTTCTTCCCCTTGAACTACCCTAATGTTGTCCTATGCGTCCATGCACACATGGACATTTTTAGCAGTTTAGTAGCAGGGGAGTTTAGAGGATGTTTTCTGAATGCCCTAAAATCGCATTCAGGGGAGGAAATTTTGACCACAAAAAACACTGTTAATGTTGTTAAAAGCGCCTAAAATGCTAGACACGTTTAGGACTTCAGCATTTATTTATTTCAATGGCCAGAATAAATTTAAATTCTGGCCAATGAAATAAATAAACACCCAAACTCGTCTAAACTCACCCAAACTGGTTTGAAAAAATACAGCTTAGGTGAGTTTGTAAGGCATGAGGCCTAAGTCTGTGCCTATAGGTAGCAAAGACCAAGAGGTGGCTGTTCCCTGCAGAGGTAAGAGTAAGCTAATTTACATATTGTAAGCCAGGTTAGGACCAGTAAATCAAGAATGGAGATGTTCTAGGCAATAGATGTGACCCCAGTAGAAGGATTTTACTTTGGTCAACAAAGGATGTGAGCATATAGCTTTCAGTGGTTAACAGTGGCGTCTGGTGGGTTTTTTTTGGGGGGGGGGGGAGCGGCAAACAACCCCACCCCCACCCCCCCACCAATTAGAGCCTCTAGCTCTAATCGGTGCTTCAAAAAAACAGCCCCTCTCCATTGGAATTCACCGATGTCCTGAAAGGGGCCGGATGCATGGATAGGGGGGTGGTGCCCGTGCACCCTTAATGGATGGGCTACTGCAGATAATGATGATGATGATGTAATTTTGAGTGCACCGTGATGACATCATGACCCTGGTTAGAAGCAAAATGCCTCAAGATTTCTCCAGCATTTACTAGGCCACCTAGGGCAGCTTAAGTGCAGTGCAAAATATCCCTCCCAGAGAGTCTAATGAAACAATCTAGGTATTTACGTAGATGTACATCTTTACAGTGTAGACTGTATAGATGCATTGCAATGTATTGCATTTTTAAAAAAAAAAATAGTCCATGTGTAATTTTGATGCATAGATAGAGCTCAGCTGATGACAACCTCCAAAAATTAGCAACTCATGTTCATAAACATACATGAACCGGTTTTTAATCAGGTAGCTGTGAAAACATTTATTTTTGCCTGTAATGGAAAATTTGATAGCTCATTTTATACTGATAATTGTTAGGCCTTTATTGTGGACCTCTACTGTACTCAAATATTTATTAAAATCAATGTTAACATTCTTATTATTATTGAAACATAGGTGTTGAAATATTTCCATTTACTGGAGAAAACCTTCCTCCATGTCCACTCAAGTGCTGGTCACATGACCAAAAGCCTAGGCATTTGGTCACATGTTTTTTGTTGAAGGGGAGGATCAGAACTTAAACTTGCTGATCCTCCTCTTCAGCAGCAATCATGTGAGCATGTACCTTTTGGTTTTAGGCGAGCATCACTGGAGGGTGTCACAAGCAATATTTTCTCCTGGAAAAGAATTGTAGCCCTGTTTGAGTAGAGGTTCACTTTAACAGTTTTTAATGGGGGTATTTTTAAAAACGTACCATCAATTCTCTTTTGATAACCTACAAATTAGAAGATCTGCAAATAAAACCGACCCTGAAAGCTGAACAGCAACAATCCGCAGAACGTAGATACGCAGTTCACCTTTGTGATTCAGCTTGTTAATCTTCGTTCCATATGTCTGTATTAATAATTATCTGGACTCTGGGAAGACGGCAGGTCGATCTATGAAATGTGCTGTGAGCAAAATGAAATGACCGGACACACAAAGAGTAACAACTAGATTAGGTTGCGATTTATTCATTCTACGAAAGCTACTTAGGGCTCTCCTGCTGGGAAATAAAGCTGTAATGGAGCAAAAGTAATTGTGAGTTAAATATGAAGAAATACAACACAGCATGCTACAAAACTGCTTTTGACTTTAGCCAATCAAAATAGCACACACATCTTTGAAACATGTCTCCGACATAATGAAACCATCATAAGAGGATTATTATGGTGATAATGGAATAGAGAGCCTATGTTTACATAACAGCAAATACAGATACTGTCCCTTCCCTATGACTAGTATGTGTACATACTGGGTAAAAGTAATTATTCCTTAAGTGACCTTCTCACCAGCACTATTCCCAAGTCTTATATTTACCTATCCGCTCTAAGGTCTTCTTTGTGCAGACAATTAGGGCATGCATGGAAGAATTCCCTGTTCCTTCTTTTGTTTAGGAGCACCTTTAGGCGTTCTATGGACATACTACACATCTAATTTCCTGACTACCTATTGCATTTTTGAAGGCCCTACAGCACCAGGACAGTTACCCACAGAATGGCTCCATTTTGGAAAGCAAACACCCCAACGTATATTCTATTCTGTCTTTTGAACATGTTATTTTTCTTCCACAAGTTTTTGGAAAATGTGGAAAGAAAATGAAAACATATTTTTTTATACACAAAGTTGTCAATTTATAAGATATTTCCAACATATGGCATCTACATACCATGAATTACACCCCAAAATACATTTTGCTGCTCCTCCTGAGTATGGCAATACCGCATCTAGTGAGTATGAGACTTTTACACAGCCTGGCAACATACAGAGGCCCAAAATCCAAGTAGCACCTTCAGGAGCATAAATTATACATTTAATTTCCTGACTACCTATCACACTTTTGAAGGCTCTGGAGCACCAGGACAATAGAAACGCCCACAAAATTACCCCATTTTGGAAAGCAAACACCCCAATGTATATTCTATGAGGCAATATGAGTCTTTTGAACATGTTTTTTTTCCACAAGTTTTTGGAAGATGTGGAAAAAAAATGTAAACATAATTTTTTTACACAAAGTCACCTCCTGAGTGTGGCGATACCACATGTATGAGGCTTTTAAACAGCCTAGCCACATAAAGAGGCACAACATCCAAGGAGCACCTTCAGGTGTTCTAGGGACATAAATTACACATTTAAATTCCTGACAACCTATCACATTTTTAAAGGCCCTTCATATTTCTAACACATAGCATGTACATACCAAATACATGCCAAAATAAATTCTGCTGAGCAAAGGGTAAACAAAAGATTACCTGTGGTTTTGGTAGTGCAGTGGTCCACAGAGGAGAGCATTGGTCCAAGCAGCAGGCAGGGACGTGGTCAACAGCAGCGAAAGGATCATCTAGGCAGGAGGCAGGAATACTGTGCATAGTCAGTACAGGCAGAGATTTTGATAGCACAGCCAAAGCATTGGTTCGGGTAGCAGGCAGGGACATGTGAGCTGCAGCGAAAGGATCGTCCAGTCAGCAGGCAGGAATACTATCTATAGTCAGAACAGGCAGCAGGCAGAGATAGGGTCAATAAAGCCAAAGTATTGGTCCAGGCAAATGGTCCATAAAAAGTCCTGGGTCAGTGCAGGCAGAAATATGATCAGCACAGCCATAATATTGGTCCAGGCAGCAGGAAGGAACATGGTCCATAAAGCTCTGGGTCATTACAGGCAGCAAACAAAGATATGGTCAGCATAGCCAAAGTATTGGTCCAGGCAACAGGCAGGAACATCAAGCTTAGGGCCTCGGTCAGTAAAGAATGGAGACTGTGGTAGAGGCTTTTTCCACCCAAATCTCTTTAAAGCCTCCGGTCTCCAGACCCTTGTTCCGGGAATTGCAAAACCCAGAGAAAACCAAAAAATGTTTTTCTCTACACAGAACACTATTCTGAAGCCCCTTACATATGTGAGACCCCTGTGTTATCTTGAATCCCACCACTACAGTAACAGGGCGAAAGATCAGTCCAAGTGGCAGGCAAAAAACATGCAGAAACATGGTTGATAATACAGATGGCAGACAGAGGCATAGTTAATAAACCGTCCAGGGCCAGTTCAGGAGAAAGGCAGAAATGTGGTGGGTAAACAATGCAGATGGCAGGCAGAGGCTAAGCCAATAAACAGGCCAGCTTCAGTTCATGTGGAAGGCAGTGGCATGGTTGGTTGAGGCAGCAGGCAAATAATCAGCACAGATATTGAAAACGGGGAAATGGCAGGCTGTTAGAAATATGGGTTAATATTTTAGGGAAGTGTGATAACGTCTGAAGCATTCTCTGATGCATAGGCCTGGTTCGGATGGACATTGGGGACAATGAAAACTGGTGTCTTTCCTAGCTCCTTTTTGGCATCTTCTTCCAGTTTCTGTTGGTAGAATATTGTCGGGGAAATGGCACTCATGAAGTCTGCTGATGAAATCAAAGCGAATGCTTTCTGGGGAGATCTTTGATGGTAGATCAGGGCAGTGACAATTTATTCGATAAATTTGAGGAAGGTGTTGGGTCTTTCCATTGACTTTTGATAGGTGACTTTTGATATGCGTTAAAAATGGTCATATGGAAAAAGTAAATTGCCACTTTTTTATACTAGAAGAGGGACTTTCGTGTTGATAAATAGGGCATTTGATTGTTTAAATCCACCCCCTCCCCCATGAACTGATTGTAATCGTGGATACACCCAGGCTTTTGAAAGGGACCACATCTTCCATTAAGTTCCATCGAGGTGTCATAGTGGATGGTGGACATGACGTACAAATCTCTCCTATCCCTCTACTTCATAGCCAACACCTCATTCCTCAGACTTGCTGATTCCCCCCTTTGTAGCCTTATGGTGATTAGACATTGTGGGAAGCCCTTCCTGTTTGTTCTTGTTGTACCGCAAGCCAAAGTTTTCTCACGGTACAGGTGGCAAAAAAGGGGCAGACTGGTATAATAATTGTCCATGTAGATGTGATATTCCTTTTGGAACAATGGGAATACCATCTCCCAGATACTTTTTCCGCTTGTTCCCATGTGTGTTGGGCACTCAGGGGACTGGAGCTGGGAGTCTCTGCCTTCGTACACATGGAAGGCATGCACATATCCAGTGATGCTTTCACAGAGCTTGTTGAGCTTCAATCTGTACCTGCTCCTCTTACTGGGAATGTGTTGCTTGAATCCCAGCCAGCCAGTGAAGTAGACAAGGGATTAGTCCACACAGATGTTCTGTGCATGCACATATCCAGTGGTGCTTTCGCAGAGCTTGTTGAGCTTCAATCTGTACCTTGTTTAACAGAACTTGGTCCCTTGAGAAGTTAACAATAGTCACTTTTGGAGCTGTCCCTGAGCTGTTGGCATGCAACTGGAGATTAGGGTGGCTTTTAGTAAAGCCTTTTTGGCTAGTGGCCACCACAGATACCCATCATCACTATCTTCTCATAATCAACAGTCATTATGTTATATGTTAATTGAAACTCCTAATTGCTCTGATAGATAATTAGGGGCTGCTGTGGCCCTAGAAACCCATGATGTGTAGTCTGTCGGGGACATTTACTAAAACTGGAGTGCGCAATCTGGTGCAGCATAGAAACCAATCCGTTTCCTTGCTTTATTGCCAAAGCTTTATTGGACAATTCAAATACGTAAAGGCTTCTTCACAGTAAGAGCTGTGAAAATGTGGAATAGACTCCCTCCAGAGCTGGCTCTGTCCAGCTCAGTAGATTGCTTTAAAAAAAGACCTGGATTATTTCCCAAATGTACACACTATAACTGGACAGTGGCGGCTGGTGGTATATTTTTTTGGGGGCAGCAAACAATCCACCCGACACCCCCCCCCCCCGGTCGGTCACCAGCCCCGCACTTTCCCCATCTAGGTCACAGTCAGCGCTTCCTCCAGCAGTGGGCAGTGCCTTCACCCTGCGTCTCCTCCTCCTTGGCTTCCACTGTGTCTGTTCCCTCCTCCGCCTCGGCAGCCAATAGGATCGCTTCTCCTCTCGGCCAATCGGGTGAAGGTCTCAGTACCGGCTTCTTTATTGGCCGGGTAGAGAATCAGGAAGACAATAGCGGATAATAATTTGCTATTGTCACACAACTGGGTGGGTAAGTTGTCACCCATTGGAATCCATGCGTCCGGCACCCTTCATGTAGATTAGGGGCCTGGCGCATGGATTAGGGGGATGGCACCCCTGTGCCCCGTATGGACAGGTCACCACTGTAACTGGATACTAACATTTATAGGTAAAACTTATCTAGGAAATGTCCGATTGCCTCTCGGTGGATCAGGAAGGAATTTTTTCCCCTGCTGGAGCAAATTGGATCATGCTTTGCTGGTTTTTTTTTTTTGCCTTTCTCTGGATCAACTGTGGGTTTAGGATTTATGATTTCTCCAATCACAAGCAAGGGGCGGGGATTGTGTCCTGGAATGAAGGTGCCTGAGACCCGGGACAGACCTGGAAAATATGGGACTGTCCTGGGCAATCCGAGACATGTGGTCACCCTACTATAAGATTGTATATATAATATTGTAAAGAAAATGTTTCCCTTTTATTGGTTGAACTAGATGGACTTGTATTTCTTTTTCAATCAGACTAACTATGCAACAAGCTAAAGTTAGAAGCTGATTGGCTACCATGCACAGCTGCACCAGATTCTGAGTGCACCAATTTTAGTAAATCTCCCCCTGTCTGTTTTTATTGGGGATTTCTTCAAGGGGGTGGCAAGTGATGGATCCCTCAGCTTGTGAATCCAGTTGCAAATTCATAGCAAGGAGAGTTTGGTCCATACGCTCTAGTTGACTTCTGCTCCATATAAGAAATAATTCTGTAAGGTAAGACAGAGCTACAAAAGGAGACCATAAATAAAACAGAATCTCTTATTTCACAGATTTCCCTGAAATTATTATTTATTGTATGTGTTTGATGTGATGGATGGTTCTCCGTCAGAGAACAAATAATTGTGGTAGAATGAAGAGGATAATGACTGTTGTTGTGGCATTAGCTGCAATTATAGCTTTCGTGTTGTTGACAGTTTGTCTCCTCTCTTTTCTATTTCCGGCACTTGACAATATGGATACTGTGTGTGTGTGTGTGTGTGTGTATATATGTGTAAGGTCTTGAAACAGGTCTTCAGAAATTACAGTATTTTGTGTTCATGATTGTTCTCTGTGCCATTTGTGTTACATTTTCTCAGTGTTCAAAGACATGCGGGAGCGGAGTCCGCAAAAGAGACGTCATTTGTCCAAAGGAGAATCGCTGTGATCTCAAAAAGATTCCGGTAATTATAATAAACTGCAGCCAAGAAGAGCCGTGTGTCAGTTGGAGGACAAATAACTGGACAGAGGTACAGTATATAACAAGTTGTAGATGAATAGATGTAGATAGATTGCGTTAGCATTGGTTTCCAATTATGTGTCCTCTGCTCACACTTCCATGCTTTCTACATGCTTATGCCTGGATTCCCTTTGCCTGAGCTTTTTGCCATTTACTAGCAACACAATTTCCTTCTCGTCTGCCCGGTCTTCTCAGTAGTTGTTTTTACCCTGTATGTTGTCTTGTCCTGAAATACCCTCCCAGCTCTAACCCATGCTCTTGCTGTCTGGCACCTGTAGGTGTCTCTGTAATGAACATAAAGGCAGAGGAAATCGTGAAAAGGTATTGGTATGCAAAACAAAGACACTCCAGAAGTTCCGTGTTCATTAAAGCGGAGTTCTGCTTAAAAAAATAAAAATAAAAGTCAGCAGCTACAAATACTGCATCTGCTTGACACTTACCTGTCCCAGGTTCCAGCGATGCGGGGGAACATAGCCCCGCTCATCTCCCTCTCCTCTCTGCGCTGCCGGCTTTGTAAATGTGGGCGCTCGGCTGTGGCTTCACAGCCGGGCACCCACTGCGCAAGCACGAGCCGTGCGCCGTGACTAGCCGGGCAATCATCTGGGACAGGTCACGTATGCCAATTGATTGCCGAGAGGGAGGGGGGAGAGGGGAGCTCCTTTCCTGTGCCGCGGTGTGCCGGGAGCAAGTGGGAGCTGGGACCCTCTAAAAAGAGGGTACCCGCTCCCCCCCCAAAAAAAAAAATGACATGCCAAATGTGGCATGTCAGGTCACCTCCCTTAAAGCGGAAATTCCATTTTTGGTTGGAACTCCGCTTTAACAAAAATTGCTGTTAATGTTTTGCTTTGCAATAAAGCAAGGAAGCTTAGAAACCTTTGTAGTGTATTAATCACTTGACCTCCAGAAGATTTACCCCCCTTCATAACCGGGCCATTTTTTTGCAATACAGCACTGAGTTATTGTAACTGACAATTGCGCGGTCATGCAACATCTGTACTCAAATAAAACTTGTCATTTTTTTCCCCACAAATAGAGCTTTCTTTTGGTGGTATTTGATCACCACTGCGTTTTTTATTTTTTGCGCTATAAACAAAAAGAGACCAACAATTTTGAAAAAAAAAAACCCCAGTATTTTCTTTCTCTTTGCTATAAATCACATCCAATAAAAAAATGTAAAAAATCTAATTTCTTCATAAATTTAGGCCAATATATATTCTGCTACATGTTTTTGGTAAAAAAAATCCCAATAAGAGTATACTGATTGGTTTACGCGAACGTTATAGTGTCTACAAACTATGGGATATATTTATAGAATTTATATTTATTATTTATACTAGTAATGGCGACGATCGGCAACTTATAGCGGGACTGTGATATTGCAGCGGACTATTGGACACTCTTGACACTTTTGACGCTTTGCTAGAACTAGTGACACTAATATAGTGATCAGTGCTAAAAATATGCACTGTCACTGTACCAATGACACTGGCTGGGAAGGGGTTAAACATCTAGGGCGATCAAAGGGTTAACTGTGTGCCTAGCCAGTGTTTTTGTGTACACAGTATGCTGCTTTCTCCAAGGGAAAAGATCGATTCTAGTCACCGCTTTGCAGAGACACAGGATCATCCTGCCCCCCTGTTAGAACTGAGATAAGCATTGTTTCCATAGACATATCTCAGTTCTATGTGTTTTACTAACGATCGCCGGGTGCTGGAGGTCATCAAATCCCAGGGAACCGAAGATCGGCTTCTGCTGTGAATTATCACATGCATGCCCCCGGCAGGCAGAAGTGCAGAATCACGTATATATAGCTGCCACCCGGGAAGCAGTAAAAGTGCTGTAGGCGATCAGAAAGTGGTCAATGTGCTTTTACTAAACAGTAATGCTGTACATACAAACTATTATAGGAAACAATACAAGACTGACATACAACAAGCAAAATGTTACCTACTTCCTAGCGAAGAAGCATGAACTATGGTCTGTATACAACAGGAATATGCTAAAAAGTTACTTACTCTGGTCATAGTACCTTCACGATCTCCATAGGCAGGACCCCAGGCTTACTGTACTAGTGATTGCAGGAAATCAGGCAAAAAACAAATCTTCAGGTTGAGTTACTTCTAGCACAGATTTTCTTGGTGTTACGTCATTATAGAGTCCTCCTTCAGGTTAGGTAGGTGGCCTTTTTATCTAGAATGTTTTACCAACCCCACATTGGTGTTGTACCATAGGTTATATATGTCAAAAAGTCAAGCTATTCTTGACTATTGGTTACCTGAATGCATTGTATAAAAAGAATTTCTATGAAAACAATGGAAGCATCTAATTGCCAACTGACGTTAGCCCAACATCCAACAATAGTGTCTATGTTCTCATTGTTTTAGAGGACAGCTTGAGCCAATGTTTCGAAGGCATTTTTTGAGACGTGTCCACTCAAACACTCAAAGAAAACCTGAACAAACAACAAACAGTCTAATGTTATATGCAGCCAAGTGAATTAGTTGAAGCATCTTCCAAGCCCTAGAACATGTCCAGTTGGATGGGATGAACTACTACTAACTAGTCAATGACCTGGACAACTAAAAATTTTAATGCTGGCCACACGTGGCAATTTTCAGGCAATTTTCACCATCTTCAAAAAGATTTTGACCACTAACGTACAGCCAGTTTCACAGACACCCTTGTTGGAACCAAAACTCTACACTGAGCAAGGTGGCAGATGTGAATGCAGTGTGTAAATAGCCCCTCAGCATCTCCTTTCCTTAGCCTTTCTGATTTAAAAGGCAGTTGTACACTTGGAATAGAATAAGTGCTCTTGGTGTGTTTTCACTGTTATCTGGTTCAGCAGCACCAGATAACCTCAACCATGGTTGTAATCAACAAAAAGTGTGGCTTTGCATTAGAGCTACTTGTGTCAACTGCCTAATCCTCCTCCATTAATTCTTATAAAGAATCCAATAGAGCAGGAGTAAGCAACCTTGGCACTCCACCTGTGGTAAAACTACAAATCCCATTATGTCTCTTCCTCTTATGCTGTGTACACACGATCAGAATTTTGGTTGGAAAAAGGTATGATGGCTTTTCCAATGGGATTCCGCTCAAGCTTGCCTTTCATACACACGGTCACACAAAAGTTCTCTGAACTTTCGACCGTCAAGAACGCAGTGACGTACAACACTAGGATGAGCCGAGAAAATGAGGTTCAATGCTTCTGAGCATGCGTTGAATTGTTTCCGAGCATGCGTGATTTTTTGCGCGTCTGAATTGCATGCAGTCGAACGCATTTTCTGATAGGAACTTTTTCCGACCGAAAAATAGAGAACCTGCTCTCAATCTTTTGCTAGCTGGAATTCTGCCAGCAAAAGTCCGATGGAGCATACACACGGTCGCATTTTCCGACCAAAACCTCTCATCGGAGTTTTGCTGGCGGCATATCCGATCGTGTGTACGGGGCATTAGAGTCATGCCTGAATCTTGCAATAAAAAAAAAGAATCTCGCAAGTAAAAATGCGCCGCACGAAGCGCGCCATGGCGAAAAATGGCCGTGGTTTATGCGAAATAGTGGGCGTGTCTTAAATTAGCTTGGCTCAAAGGGGGTGTGGTTAGAGTCTGAGATGAATGAGGGATGGTGAGGGAAAGGGGGAGAGAGGGATGGAGGGACAGCAGCCCCAGATCCTACACAACAATGGAAATATGTGTATTCTAGAAAGTTTAACAATCAGAAGATAAAGATACTCCAAACACCTGGTGTTAGGACTTCAATCATCCCGGCACCATGGCAGTTATGGTGTCAGGATGATTAAAGTGCATTATTTCTATTATTACATTGTAATATAAAATGAAATCATTCAACTCACCATAATGCCGAATCAGTGGGATCCCTGAGCGTGTCACCTGCCATGTCGCCTGCCACCTGCCGTCCGTCCTTGCATCAGCTACCCCCAGCAGAGTCCGTCCTTGCATCAGGTGCCCCCAGCAGAGTCCGTCCTTGCATCAGGTGCCCCCAGCAGAGCCCCCCTTACATCAGATGTCCCCAGCGGAGCCCCCCCTACATTAGATGTCCCCAGCGGAGCCCCTCCTTACAACAGGTGTCCCCAGTGGAGCCCCCCTTACTTCAGATGTCCCCAGCGGTGCCCCCCTTACATCAGGTGTCCCGAGTGGAGCCCTCCTTACATTAGGTGTCCCCAGTGGAGCCCCCCCTTACATCAGGTGTCCCCAGCGGAGCCCCCCCTTACATCAGATGTCCCCAGCAGAGCCCCCCTTACATCAGATGTCCTTAGTGGTGCCCCCTTACATCAGGTGTCCCCAGCGGAGCCCCCCCTTACATCAGGTGTCCCCAGCAGAGCCCCCCTTACATCAGATGTCCCCAGCGGTGCCCCCCTTACATCAGGTGTCCCCAACGGTGCCCCCCCTTACCTCAGGTGTCCTAGTAGGAGGGGGTATACAAAATAGTGTCTACCTCCGCCGGCCGCATGGTTACAATAGAACCCCCGCCCCTTTCCATAACAGACCGGCAGCGGGGCGAGGTGGAGCGGGGCAGAGGGTGGGTGGTGACACAGAAGCTCCGTCTAGCCCCCCAGCCGTCTTCCTGGTCTTCTTAAAAATGTCTCCGCCGGCTGTGGACCTCTAGTGGCGGCAGGCGTGAAATTCGTGAAAAACCGGATTTCTTGGGTCATTTCCCGGGAAAAAATAAAATCGGGAAAAGAGTCTAAATCCCGGAAAATCGGGGACAGTTGGTAAGTATGCGTATCTGTATGTCATTACGTGCAATAAACACCGGGTGGCGCATGCGTGCCGCCAGAGGCGCGATTGCGTGCTGATTGGACACAGGGGATGTCAGGGGATGCCCGATGCCCACTGACCATCCATGATCATTCCCCAGAGAGGCAGAACGGTGATCTGCCCATGTAAACAAGATAGTTTGCCGTTCTGACAGGGAAGAAGATGGAGATCTTGTGTTCCTGCTAAGCAGGAACACCGATCTCTGTCTTCATCCAGTCAGACCATCCCCGACACAGTTAGCAAGCACCAGCTAGGAACACAAAAGTTAACCCTTTGATCTCCCTTGATGTTAACCCCTTCCCTGCCAGTGTCATTCATTAGTACAGTGGCAGTGCATATTTTTAGCACTAATCAGTGTAATAATGTCACTGGTTCACAAAAAAGTGTCAGTTAGTTGTCCGATGAAGTCCCGCTAAAAATCACTGATCGCCTCCATTACTGGTAAAAAAATATATAAAAATGCCATATTAGTGGGAAAAAGGACATCAATTTTATTTGCGTACAGAGCCACATTTACCGCGCAATTGTCAGTTAAAATAACGCAGTGCTGTATTGCGAAAAATTGCCTGGTCATTAAGGGGGTAAAACCTTCCGGGACTGAAGTGGTTAAAGCCCACTAATGTGGTCAAATATGTATACCAGAGACCTGAGCTGCAGTACTATGTAACTAGCAGTGGTCACCACAGATAGCCAATGGTAATAAATATATATATTTATATATATATATATATATATATATATATATATACACACACATGCATAGTATCTCACAAAAGTGAGTACACCCCTTACATTTTTGTAAATATTTTATTCTATCTTTTGATGTGACAACATTGCAGAAATGACACTTTGCCATAATGCAAATTTGCTGTCCCCTCAAAATAACCCAACACACAGTGGTTGATTTACTAAAGGAAAATAGACTGTGCACTTTGCAAAGTGCAGATGTACTCTTGTAGAGAGATTGCTCCAGGGCTTAGTAAATGAGGAAAAGCTCTGCTGAATTCTATCATCCAATCATATGCAAGCAAAAAGGCTGTTTTTTAAATTTTCCTTGCACGTGTTTGGGTATTCTTTGCAAAGTGAAGTTTTACCTCATTTACTAAGATCTGGAGCAACTGCACTTGCAGAGTGCAATTGCACTTTGCAAAGTACACAGTCTATTTGCCTTTAGTAAATCAACCCCCGTGTCATTAATGTCTAAACCGCTGGCAACAAAAGTGACTACACTCCAAGTGAAAATGTCCAAATTGGTCCCAAAGTGTCAATATTTTGTGTGGTCACCATTATTTTCCAGCACTGCCTTAACCCTCTTGGGCATGGAGTTCACCAGAGCTTCACAGGTTGCCACTGAAGTCCTCTTCCACGGCTCCATGATGACATCACAGAGCTGGTGGATGTTAGAGACCTTGCGATCCTCCACCTTCCATTTGAGGATGCCCCACAGATGCCCAATAGGGTTTAGGTCTGGAAACATGCTTAGCCAGTCCATCACCTTTACCCTCAGTTTCTTTAGCAAGGCAGTGGTCATCTTGAAGGTATGTTTGGGGTTGTTATCATGTTGCAATACTGCCCTGCAGCCCAGTCTCTGAAGGGAGGGGATCATGCTCTGCTTCAGTATGTCACAGTACATGTTGGCATTCATGGTTCCCTCAATGAACTGTAGCTCCCCAGTGCCAGCAGCACTCATGCAGCCCCAGACCATGACACTCCCACCACCATGCTTGACTGTAGGCAAGACACACATGTCTTTGTACTCCTAACCTGGTTGCCGCCACACACGCTTGACACCATCTGAACCAAATAAGTTTATCTTGTTCTCATCAGACCACAGGACATGGTTCCAGTAATCCTTGTCCTTACTCTGCTTGTCTTCAGCAAACTGCAGGTGTATCATCTTCAGAAGAGGCTTCCTTCTGGGACAACAGCAATGCAGACCAATTTATAAATATATATATATATATATATATATATATATTTTATAAATTAACACAGAATGTAAAGTTAATGGACAGAGAAATCAAAATCAATTCAACATTTGGTGTGAGCAACCTTTGCCTTCAAAACAAAACAACAGATCTTCTGTGGATGTAGGCTGCCTCAAATCTTTCTGTTCCTTCATGTAATCCCCGACAGACTCCATGCTGTTGAAATCGGAGCTCTGTGGGGGCCAAACCATTACTTCTAGGACTCCTTGCTCTTCTTTATGCTGAAGATAGTTCTTAATGACTTTGACTGCATGTTTGAGGCCGTTGTCCTGCTGCAGAATAAATTTGGGGGCAATCGCACGCCTTCCTGATGGTATGGCATGATGGGCAAGTATCTGCCTGTGTTTCTCAGTATTGAGGACCCCATTGATCCTGACCAAATCTCCAACTCCATTTGCAGAAATGCAGCCCCAAACGTGCAAGGAGCCTTCACCATGCTTCACTGTTGCCTGCAGATACTCATTATTGTATCACTGTGCAGACCTTCGGCGAACAAATTGCCTCCTGCTACAGCCAAATATTTCACGTTTTGACTCATCAGTCCAGGGCACCTGCTGTTATTTTTATGCATCCCCAGTTCCTATGTTTTTGTGCATAGTTAAGTCACTTAGCCTTGTTTCCACATCAGAGGTATGGCTTTTTGGCTACAATCAATGGTGTCCCCAATGCTGAGAAACAGAAACAGGCAGATACTTATACCTCATACCATACCATCAGGGAGGCATGTGATTGGCCCCAAATGTATTCTGCAGCAGGACAACGATTCTCAAACATACAGAAAATGTAATTAAGAACGTAAAGGAAAAACAAAAAGTCCTGGAAGTGGTGATGGTTTGGACCCCACACAGCCCTGATCTCAACATTATCCAGCCTGTCTGGGATTACATGAAGGGACAGAAGGATTTGAGGCAGCCTACATCCACAGAAGATCTGTGGTTAGTTTCCCAAGATGTTTGTAACAACCTACCTGCTGAGTTCCATTAAAAAACAGTGAACAAGTGTACCTAAAAGAATTGGTTACACCAAATATTAATTTTATTTGGATTCCTCTTCTGTTCATTTACTTTCCATTTTGTTAATTGATAGAATTAATTATTATGCCCCGTACACACGGTCGGATTTTCCAATGGAAAATGTCTGATCGGACCGTGTGTGGGCTCCATCGGACATTTTCCATCGGATTTTCCGACACACAAAGTTGGAGAGCAGGAGATAAAATTTTCCGACAACAAAATCCGTTGTCGGAAATTCCGATCGTGTGTACACAAATCCGACGGACAAAGTGCCACGCATGCTCAGAATAAATAGAGATGAAAGCTATTGGCCACTGCCCCGTTTATAGTCCCGACATACGTGTTTTACGTCACCGCTTTCAGAACGATCGGATTTTCCGACAACTTTGTGTGACCGTGTGTATGCAAGACAAGTTTGAGCCAACATCCGTCGGAAAAAATCCTAGGATTTTGTTGTCGGAATGTCCGAACAAAGTCCAACCGTGTGTACGCCCTATAACACTCCTCAATTCTCTCCCATATCATGCTCAGTCCTCTGCTTGGATAGTTTCTTTTTCTGAAAGTATTTTTAATATACAGCATTTTTCACACCTGCCTAAAACTTTTGCACAATATTGAATATGTATATAATTGTATAACATGTTATTGTTCAAGTCTTACTTGGTTATTTCAGTGTTCAGCACCTTGCGGAGAAGGTGTCCAACAAAGAACCGTCTCGTGCATAGATACTGATAATAGCAGAACCATAAACATGAGCCTGTGCGAGAAGGAGCCAAAACCTGAGGACACAAAGGAATGCCAGATCCAGGAGTGCAGAAAGAGCACAGGTAACATTCAGGATAAATCATACACAACTGCCAAGATTTTTTAATTAATTTAACTCACATACGTATACATCAGCATTCTCCATACTTTAAAGACTGCATACAAATAAAAGTGGTCCACATATTGGAAAGAAAGCAAAGGGAAAGTAGTCATGTGCTGCTGAAGAACCAGGATAAAAGAGATCCTGTCACCAGACCATTTATTTAAAAAAAAAACATTTGCATGTTGTTTGCCCATAAAAGACTCCCAAAACACTTGAGCTTGGTGCTGAGCACCGTCTATTTGAATGTGATGTCAGCAGACTCAGAACAGTCACTTTATTGACACTCTATAGTGTTCACCTTTGCTCCTCCACCGGCTTCTGCATTAATGATTATAGGCTCAATTCACAAAGTTTTAACACAGGGTTAAGGTGCTCTTCTTTAGCCAGGTGACTGTATTTTTCAAAGCTCATTGAACTAAAATAACTGTCCCTTAAAAAAAAAAAAGCATCTTTATGCAGGGAGGTAAAGTGAGGAACATAGATCATTTCCAGACAGGGAGAGGACTATGATATATAATGAAGGAGGCTGTGCTAGGGCATTTTCTTTTCCTGGAGCAGTCAATTTTTAAAACAAATTTAAAGGTACATTCCAAGAGTATATAATATTTATGGAAAAGAAAAACACCACAAGCATTTAAAATACTTGACTTTTCTGTAGTTTTACCTGCAATTTTTTAGGTTAGTGATTGGTTCTTTTTAAAGTGCACCTGCTGCTTTGCCTTGCATAGTTTAGGTTCACAGGAAATAAATGTTGCTGTGACTTTAATATTTTGCGGTTCCATGTAAAACCCCTAGGGCCAGAGCAGACTGACTTTACCCCAGGGTAAATCCATGGTCACAGTGGAGGATTGAAATAGCTTTGGGCGCCAGTCACTTTTTTTGTCTTTTCCAGATGTTTTATTTGCTCCAGACTCACAGGGAAAGAGGGTTAGAGCTTCAGATACCTCTAGCAACATATTTTCCAGACTCTGACCACATTCCTGCTGTAACAATGCATAAAGAGATGCACAGTGGTGGGCAGTTTATCTAATCTAAAGAAGGAGGTGGGCGGTAAATCAGAGCTGATAAAAGTGGTGACCAGTAAATTTGATCTGAAGAAGTACGTTGGCAGTGAATTTAGATTTGAAGAAGGTGGGGGCAGTGAATTTGAGCTGAAAAAGATGAAGGGTAGTGAATCTGAGATGAAGAAGGTGGAAGGCAGTGAATCTGAGTTGAAGAAGGTGCTGGTACTGCTGGGCAGTGAATTTGATGGTGGGCAGTTAATCTGAGCTGAAGAAGGTAGTGGGTAGGAAATCAGAGCTGATAAAAGTGGTAATTAGTAAAACGACCTGAAGAAGTAAGTTGGCGGTGAATTTAGACTTGAAGAAGGTGGGGGCAGTGAATTTGAGCTGAAAAAGATGAAGGGCAGTGAATCTGAGATGAAGAAAGTGGAAGGCAGTGAATCTGACTTGAAGAAGGTGCTGGTACTGCTGGGCAGTGAATTTGATGGTGGGCAGTTAATCTGAGCTGGAGAAGGTGGTGGGTAGTAAATCAGAGCTGCTAAAAGTGGTGGTGACCAGTAAATTTGACCTGAAGAAGTAAGTCGGCAGTGAATTTAGACTGAAGTAAGTGGTTGGCAGTGAATGTGACCTGAGGAGTGTGCTGGGCAATACATTTGATAGCAGGCAGTGAATGTGAGTGAGCCCCTTTAACAAGTTTAAAGGTACATTCCAAGTATATATGTTATTTATGGAAAAGAAAAACACCAGTGAATGTGATTCCCTTGTACACAGGTTCACACATTTAACAGCTGCATTGCGTCCCTTCTAGTGTTTTAGCATGCCCAGGAGGGACAGGTGCAGCTTTTTAGCCCTGTTTCAGACAGCCAGTTAAAGTCTGTGGCAAGGTGCAGCTGCACGGGGCTGAACCCTGTACTGAGTGGTACCAGCTATTAGGGTCCTGTTCATTTGGCGAGGCACTCATCCTTTTGCATTCTAGACTGCCATCTATCAAGTCAAGTCAAGCTTTATTGTCATTCTACTACACGTGAGGACCTACGGTAGAACGAAATATCGTATCTCACAGGGCCACGGTGCAACACACTAATTAAACATAATTATAAATATACAAAGAATAAAACACAGCGAAGCACTTAAAATAAAAAAATTCTAAACCTATACACATCTGCGAACTATGTAACTGTACATATACTGTGTATTTCTAAGAGTCTTTGTAGCAGCAAGTGTTTATAAAAGTGTCTAGTGCATATTCAAGAGTAAAAAGGAGGGGAAGTGAGATGTTCCTGGTCACAATTTATAGGTTGCAGAAGAGGTTTCAAAGAGGGTTGAAGTTGAGGGCTCTCACAGGCTGGGGGGGAAAAACTATTGAGCAGTCTGACAGTCCGGGTTTTGATACTACGATACCTTCTACTTGATGGCAAGAGCTGGAAGAGAGCTGGAAGAGACTGTGGTAGGAATGGGTAGGATTCACGATACTAATAGCTTTGTGTATGGAATGGACAGGGCCCTAAACACCGGGACCACTTTGACAGGCTGCCTGCAGTAGGGCTAATCACCGCACCTGTCCCTTCTTGGCACGCTAAAATGCAGGGAATGACTCACTGCAGCTGGACCACCCTGTGTGCTTGGGGCCTTAGAAGGTGTGCAGTGGTGGGGGTCAGTGAATCTAAACTGGAGATGTGGATCTGTGAATCTAAGTGCAAGTGGGTGATGGGCAGTAAATTTGAGCTTCAAAGGTGGTGGGCAGTGAATCCAAGCTGAATAAGGTGGTGGGCACTGAATTTAAAGTGATTGTAAATGTAATTTTTTAAAATAACAAACATATCATTCTTACCTGCTCTGTGCAATGGTTTTGCACAGATCAGCCCAAATCCTTCTCTTCTGGGGTCTACTGGCACCTCCCCCCTGCCAAGTGCCCCTATAGCAAGCCACTTGCTATGGGGCGCTCGTGTTGGCTCAATCCTGAGCCACACTGTTTGTGTTTATAGACACACACAGCGTGACTCGGCCCCAACCCAATTGCTGTGATTGACAGCAGCAAAAGCCAATGGCTGCTGCCTCCATGTCCAGTGAGGAAAGAGAGCGAGGAGAGAGCAGCTTCTCTTGGACACAGCACTGGATCAAGATCGGGTTCAGGTAAGTATAAGGGAGGCTGCATAAAGAAGGTTTTTTCCCTTAATGCAGAGAATGCATTAAGGGAAAACACCTTCTGCCTTTACAACCACTTTAAGACGAAGAAGGTGTGGATAGTGAATCTAAACGGAAGAAAGTGGTGGGCAGTGAATTTCGTTAAAGAAGGTGGAGGACAGTGAATAGGAGTGGAAGAAGTTGGTGGTTTGTAAATGTAAGCTGCAGAATCTGGTGGGTAATTAATCTGAGGCAAAGAAGGTGGTGGGCAGTGAATTCGAGTTGAAGAAGGTGGTGGGTCGTGAATCTAAGGTGGAGAGAATGGTGGTCAGTAAATTTGAACTGCAGAAGATGGTAGAATCAAGCAAAATTTTTACGTTGCAATGTTTCCAAAATAAAAAAACTGTTAGTAAAAGTTTATATTTAAAATATTTCCACTTACCATTTATATATGTCAAAGTGCAGGCCATGAACAAAGATGAAACTGCCTTTCAGCTCATCTTTAAACTTGAGTTTGAAATGCCTGCCTTAGAGTACGTGCATTACCTACAAACTCCCTCTTTTGATGCATTCCGTGTGGCTGCCTATTATCCTTGTGATGGGGCTCCTGAATCTTTCAAAGAATGACTTCTAGAAAATATTAAAATGTAGCTGCTGGGATTGAAATACTTATTCTACATCTATTGAGAGCCAAGTCAATATAATAACACTAAATTACAGCCCCATTCAATCATGTTGACTTGTGCAATATGCTGAGTTTGCACAGATGACTTTAGCCTTTCGGACTGTCTCATTGCATACAGTCACCGCTGTCTAAATCTCATGAAGGCTTCATTCCCAAGGCTTTATTCCCAAGGCTTATTGTATTTATACAAAAAGGCACAAATATAGCCTGCAGTATGGATTTTTATATGTTGATGCTTGTGGTTATTGATCTGTCACATCTATAGGCATTTGGAACAAATGCTTATACTGTAGCTAGGTTTAAGTATTCTGAAAGTGAGTTGCTTTAATGAGTACAATGGTTTGCTGCTTAGCATTTATATCAGCTTAGTGCTCTCTGCTGTATGAAAACTTAAATCTGAACTACAGGCAGACATAAAAGACTAAATTAACACAGATCTGTATTCATTAATACATTCTTAACTACATTTTTTATGATCTGGAATGCTGATGTCAGGAACATATAATTAGCCATGTGCATATTGAGGCTTTTCTTTACCTATATGAGCTTATATCAGAGATCTTTCCTTATCCTTTCCTTTTTTCCTTCTTCTCCTCCTCAGTCTTTTCATCAGTTTCCTTTCTTTTCTTTTCTTTTCTTTCTTTTTTTTTCTTCCCTACTTCTCTCTTTAATCCTTCCTTCCTTCATTTCTTCCTTTCTTCCTTTTAACCTTCCTTCCCTTTCTCATTCTTCCCTCCCTACCCATGTGCATATTGAGGCTTTTCTTTACCTATATGGGCTTATATAAGAGATCTTTCTCTACCCTTTCCTCTTTCCTTTCTTCCTTCTTTTCCTCCTCTTTCTTATAATTAGTTTCCCTTCTTTTCTTTCCTTTTTCTTCTTCCCTACTTCTCTCTTTAATCCTTCCTTCCTCCACTTCTTTTTCTATTCCTTCTTCCCTTTCTTCCTTTTCCTTGTTCTTCCCCCCCTGCTCATGTACATATCGAGGCTTTTCTTTTACCTATATCAGCTTGTATCAGAGATAATTCTTTATCCTTTCCTTCTCCCTTTCTTCTTTTCCTCCTCCATCTTCTCATCAGTTTCCTTTCTTTTCTTTCCTACCTCTCTCTTTAATTAACTCCTTCCTCTCTTCCTTCTTCCCTTCCTTCCTTTCCTCTTTCTTTCCTCTCTGCCTTTCTTCTTCCTTCCCTCTTCCTTCTCCCCTTCTTTTCTTTCCTGTTTTTTCCTTCTCCCTATTTTCTTTTCCTTCCGTCCATCCTTCCATTCTAAATTGTTTTCCTTTTCCATTTAAAGCAATTTTTTATTGGCAGCATTGCAAGGTCTGGAAAATGTTCTGTTTCCAAGAGACAAATGGAACCGGCTAGTTTTCATTTACTGAATACCTTCAGTGTAGCACAGTCTGAATAACTATGAATAATCTAATCCATTTTCTTATAAAAACATATTCAGGATGTTTTAATGATGAGATTAAATTAGTACAAATGAATACAAAATGTCCTCCAGCCAATTATGCGGGGTCAGCTTTAAGGCTTAATTTTACTAATAAGTAACGACAACGTAGATGAAGTTAATTTGTATTGGATAGGTCTGTCATTACTGTGAAATAAAGTGCATGTAGGTTCTGTATAAAATACTATCCAGCATAGCTTATTGTATGTCCATGGTGGAGTAAATAGAAGAAGATAAAGGGCTGTAACATTGGAAAGTAAGGTCTTTGATGTAATTTCTCTGTATTCTGAAGGGTTGCACTTACAGTAATTGCATCTTTATTATCTGTGTCTCAAGTTGTTTTTATCTGCTTTTTATGTTTTCCTTTATAATGATTCCATTTTATAAAACAAATGTAAAAAGTATATATAAAATAACTGACAATAAAATTTCTCTACAGCTCAACATATGGTTGACATACATAATTGCAAACCATTCTATGCGTGCCAGTGATTCTCTTCAGCTATTACTGTGATTTACTTATCGTTAGCACACAGCATAGTCAGTAAGGATGACCCGAACGCCCCCCGGATCGGTTCGCACCAAAACATCCGAAAAGGCAAAAAATTCGGAAGAACACACGAACAGCGTTAAAGTCTAATGCCCCGTACACATGATCGGACTTTCCGACAACAAAACCGTGGATTTTTGTTCGAAAGATGTTGGCTCCAACTTGTCTTGCATACACATGGTCACACAAATGTTGGCCAACAATTACGAATATAGTGACGTACAAGACGTACGTGATAGCTCCATTACGAATGATAGTTATATCTCCAGCTCGTACTTGATTCGAGTATGCGTGGACTTTTGTCCAACGGACTTGTGTACACACGATCGGAAAGTCCGACAACAAACATTTGTTGGCGGAAAATTTGAGAACCTGCTAGCCAATATTTGTTGGCGGAAAGTCCGACAACAAATGTTCGATGGAGCATACACACGGTCTGACTTTCCGCCAACAAGCTCACATCCAACATTTGCTGTCGTAAAATCCGATCGTGTGTACGGGGCATATGGGACACGAACATGAAAAATCAAAAGTGCTCATTTTAACCACTTGCTTACCGGGCACTTAAACCCCCCTCCTATCCAGACCAAATTTTAGCTTTCAGCGCTAACGCATTTTGAATGACAATTGCGCGGTCATACAACGCTGTACCCAAATGAATTTTTTATCATTTTTTTCCCACAAATAGAGCTTTCTTTTGGTGGTATTTGATCACCTCTGCGGTTTTTACTTTTTGTTAAAAAAATGTAAAAACCAGAATTTTTTTAAAAAAAAAAATTTTTTTTTTTATATTTTGTTATAAAAAATTTTTAACGGGTAATTTTTCTCCTTCATTGATGTACGTTGATGAGGCGGCAGTGATGGGCACTGATAGGTGGCAGTGATGGGCACTGATGGGTGGCAGTGATGGGCACTGATGGGTGGCAGTGATGGGCAGCACTGACAGGTGGCACTGATTGGCACTACAGGTGGGCATTGGTAGGTGGCACTTGTGAGCATTGATAGGTGGCACTTGTTGGCATTGATAGGTGGCACTGTGGGCACTGCTAGGTGGCACTGTGGGCACTGCTAGGTGGCACTGTGGGCACTGCTAGGTGGCACTGTTAGGTGGCACTTTTGGGTGGCACTTATGAGGAATTTTTTGTGCTTCCTCTTTGGGACCGATGTCCCTGGCATCTGAGCCGGTGATCGGCTTTTTTCTCTACTCGCGCTGTCAGCGCGAGTAAAAAAAAAACCGATTACCGATCTTCCTGTTTACATCATGTGATCAGCTGTCATTGGCTGACAGCTGATCACATGGTAAGGGGCCGGGACCGGCCCCTTACTCAGATCGGTGATCAGCCGAGTCTCAGTGACTCGGTGATCACACCGCGCCCGGCGCGCGCCCTGTAGGGCGCGCGCAGGGAGCGTGCACAGGGGAGGCCGTCATATGACGGCCTCCCGGGAATGTAGGTCCGCGCTGTGGCCGTCATTCGGCCATAGCGCGGATGTCTAGTGGTTAAAGGCTTATATGCAAGTTTTTGCCATAAAAAAGTGTTTGGCGACCCGGGTCCTGTCCCAGGGGACATGTATCAATGTTTTTTCGGGAGCAGTAATAATAATGAAATATTCCTTTAAATATTGTGCCTGGGGGTGTCTATAGTATGCCTGTAAAGTGGCGCAGTTTTCCTGTGTTTAGAACAGTACCTCAGCAAAATAACATTTCTAAAGGAAAAAAGTCAGCTGATTGCAGCTGTAATGAATTGTCGGGTCTCGGCAATACAGATAAAACTCATTGAAAAAAACGACATGGGGTCCCCCAGTCCATTCCCAGGCCCTTTGGATATTAAGGGGAACCCCGAATCAGAAATTTTTTTTAAAATTGTGTGGTGGTCCCCCTCAAAATCCATACCAGGCCCTTCAGGTCTGGTATGAAAATTAAGGGGGACCCTGCACCAAAATTTTTTTAAAAAATGGTGTAGGGGTTGCCCCAAAATCCATACCAGACTGTTATCCGAGCATTCAACCTGGCAGGCAGCAGGAAAAGAGGGGGGACGAGAAAGGGCCCCCAATCCTGAACTGTACCAGGCCACATGCCTTCAACATGGGGAGGGTGCTTTGGGGTCTGACCGGTGATGTAAACGGGTGACCCCACCCCCCTCTGACACCACGGGGCTTCCCCGTGGCGTCAGAGGGGGCAGGGTCACCCGTTTACATCACCGGGTGGCCCTGCACTCAGCTATATAAAAGCTGTCACCAAAGGGGAAGCGTCACTTGGCGGGAGCCTCCCATGGAGGCAGAGGTGTTGCATTCTTTTTTTTTTCTTTTTTCGGCTCATCGGCAGCATGATAGAAGATGAATGAACATCGCTGGACATTTTAATTTTTTACCTTTTAATAAAGGACTTGTCCCAAACTGTCTCTTGTCTTTTTTACCATATTTTACACTTTTTATCCCGTTACCAATTTACATTGGGGGGGCCGGGATCTGGGGGTCCCCTTATTAAAGGGGGCTTCCAGATTCCGATAAGCCCCCCACCCGCATACCCCTACAACCAAGGGTTGTGGAGATGAGGCCCTTGTCCCCATCAACATGGGAATAAGGTGCTTTGGGGTCAGACCCCAAAGCACCCTCCCCATGTTTAGGGCATGTGGCCTGGTACGGTTCCCCTCTTTTCCTGCGGCCTGACAAGTTGCATGCTCGGATAAGGGTCTGGTTTGGGGGGCCCTACGCCATTTTTTTTATTTTGGCGCAGGGTTCCTCTTAAATTCCATACCAGTTTCAGGTCTGGTATGGATTTTGGGGGGGACCCTATGTCATTTTATTTTTAAATTTGGTGCAGGGTTTCCCTTAATTTCCATACCAGACCAAAGGGTTTTTATGCAGACTGTTTTCAAGGGCCCTATGGGTTTTTATGCCGACTCTGCTTAAGGGCCCTATGGGTTTTTATGCAGAGTGTGTTCAAGGGCCATATGGGTTTTTATTCAGACACAGTGCACAGGGGCCCTTTGGGTTGTTATTCAGACTGTGCATAAGGACCCCTATCTATTTTTCGCAGACTGTGCTCAAGGGCTCTATACATTTTTATGCAGACTGTGCTCAAGGGCCCTCTGGGTTTTTTATGAAGACTGTGCACAAGGGCCCTATGGGTTTTTAATGCAAAATGTGCATAGGAGGCCCTTTGGGTTTTTATGAAGACTGTGCTCAAGGGCGCTATGGGAATTTATGCAGACTGTGCTTGAAGGCCATATAGGTTTTAGGGACAAGCTTATACTAAATGAGGAATTGGTGCAGGGACCAATATCCAATATCTGTGTGGAATCAGGTAGCCAATTCGACTTTGACACCCTGACTGACTGACTGAGACTAAGACATGCAGAATACTTTTCCATTTCATCTTGACAACATTTAGGCAAGAAGTAAAAACGGTATGACCCCAAAGCCATTTGAGAGTTCATGTCATTTAAAGTTGACTTTCCATTGGCAGCTATCCAATTTATTTATCTTTAACATGTGGTTACTTTTTGCAGAGAATGTAATCTCTTGAAGTACAGATCCCCTTTCGTCTTCAGCGCAGGGCAGTCTGAAACCCGCTACCTGAACCCCCGGACTCTACTTTCCACATGGGTCACTGGGGAAGCTGCAACCCCAGAACCTCATAGTGGTTAGCCTTGCTAGGGCTGCCATGTTACCTGACACAAAAGTCCCAAATCATCTGGGACAGTACCAGTGTGTGTGCAGAAGTGCATAAGCAGAGGCGGCTCTAGACTTTGTGAGGCCTTAGGCAAAACTTAGACATGAGGCCCCACTGTATTATGAACTGTATTAGGAGGGTACAGTATAGGGGAGTGGACAGTACAGGGGGTAGGTAAGTGGGCATAATAAAGATATATTTTCCTCAAGCAGAGCTGCACAGGGAAGCTGCTCTCACAGATCCTACCTATTCTGGTAGGCTGTCACAAAGAGAGAAATAAAGGGGGATGGGTGGAGGGAGAAAGAAAGAGAGATGGAAAGAGAGAAAGAGAGATGGAAAGAGAGATGGAATGAAAGAAAGAAAGATGGAAGGAAAGAAAGAAAGATGGAAGGAAAGAAAGATGGAAAGAAAGATAGAAAGGTAAGAAAGATGAAAGGAAAGAAAGATGGAAGGAGAGAAAGAAAGATGGAAAGGAAAGAAAGAGAAAGATGGAAGGAAAGAAAGATGGAAAGAAAGAGAAAGAAAGATGTAAAGGAAAGAAAAGAAAGAAAGATGGAAAGGAAAGAAAGAGAAAGATGTAAAGGACAGAAAGAAAGATGGAAAGAAAGATGGAAGGAAAGAAAGATGCAAAGGAAAGAAAGAGAAAGAAAGATGGAAGGAAAGAAAGATGGAAGCAAAGAAAGATGGAAGGAAAGAAAGATGGAAAGGAAAGAAAGAAAAGAAAGATGGAAAGAAAGATGGAAGGAAAGAAAGATGGAAAGAAAGATGGACAGGAAAGAAAGATGGAAAGGAAAGAAAGAGAAAGAAAGATGTAAAGGAAAGAAAGAGAAAGATGTAAAGGAAAGAAAGAAAGAAAGATGGAGAGAAAGAAGGAAAGAAAGAGAAAGAAAGATGGACAGGAAAGAAAGATGGACAGGAAAGAAAGAGAAAGAAAGATGGACAGGAAAGAAAGATGGACAGGAAAGAAAGAGAAAGAAAGATGGACAGGAAAGAAAGAAAGATGGACAGGAAAGAAAGAGAAAGAAAGATGGAAGGAAAGAAAGATGGAAGGAAAGAAAGATGGAAAGAAAGATGGAAGGAAAGAAAGATGGAAAGGAAAGAAAGATGGAAGGAAAGAAAGATGGACGGAAAGAAAGATGGACATGAAAGAAAGATGGACATGAAAGAAAGAAAGAAAGAAAGAAAGAAAGAAAGAAAGAAAGAAAGAAAGAAAGAAAGAAAGAAAGAAAGAAAGAAAGAAAGAAAGAAAGATGGGCAGGAAAGAAAGAGAAAGAAAGATGGACAGGAAAGAAAGAGAAAGAAAGATGCAAAGGAAAGAAAGAAAGAGAAAAAAAGATGGATAGGAAAGAAAGAAAGAAAGATGGACAGGAAAGAAAGAGAAAGAAAGATGGAAGGAAAGAAAGATGGAAGGAAAGAAAGATGGAAAGAAAGATAGAAGGAAAGAAAGATGGAAAGGAAAGAAAGATGGAAGGAAAGAAAGATGGAAGGAAAGAAAGATGGACATGAAAGAAAGATGGACATGAAAGAAAGATGGACAGGAAAGAAAGAAAGAAAGAAAGAAAGAAAGAAAGAAAGAAAGAAAGAAAGAAAGAAAGAAAGAAAGAAAGAAAGAAAGAAAGAAAGAAAGAAAGAAAGAAAGAAAGAAAGATGGGCAGGAAAGAAAGAGAAAGAAAGATGGACATGGGCAGGAAAGAAAGAGAAAGAAAGATGGACAGGAAAGAAAGAGAAAGAAAGATGTAAAGGAAAGAAAGAAAGAGAAAAAAAGATGGATAGGAAAGAAAGAAAGAAAGATGGACAGGAAAGAAAGAAAAGAAAGATGGAAGGAAAGAAAGATGGAAGCAAAGAAAGATGGAAGGAAAGAAAGATGGAAAGGAAAGAAAGAAAAGAAAGATGGAAAGAAAGATGGAAGGAAAGAAAGATGGAAAGAAAGATGTAAGGAAAGAAAGATGGAAAGGAAAGAAAGAGAAAGAAAGATGTAAAGGAAAGAAAGAGAAAGATGTAAAGGAAAGAAAGAAAGAAAGATGGAGAGAAAGAAGGAAAGAAAGAGAAAGAAAGATGGACAGGAAAGAAAGAGAAAGAAAGATGGACAGGAAAGAAAGATGGACATGAAAGAAAGATGGACATGAAAGAAAGAAAGAAAGAAAGAAAGAAAGAAAGAAAGAAAGAAAGAAAGAAAGAAAGAAAGAAAGAAAGAAAGAAAGAAAGAAAGAAAGAAAGAAAGAAAGATGGGCAGGAAAGAAAGAGAAAGAAAGATGGACAGGAAAGAAAGAGAAAGAAAGATGTAAAGGAAAGAAAGAAAGAGAAAAAAAGATGGATAGGAAAGAAAGAAAGAAAGAAAGATGGACAGGAAAGAAAGAGAAAGAAAGATGGACAGGAAAGAAAGAAAGATGGACAGGAAAGAAAGAGAAAGAAAGATGGAAGGAAAGAAAGATGGAAGGAAAGAAAGATGGAAAGAAAGATAGAAGGAAAGAAAGATGGAAAGGAAAGAAAGATGGAAGGAAAGAAAGATGGAAGGAAAGAAAGATGGACATGAAAGAAAGATGGACATGAAAGAAAGATGGACAGGAAAGAAAGAAAGAAAGAAAGAAAGAAAGAAAGAAAGAAAGAAAGAAAGAAAGAAAGAAAGAAAGAAAGAAAGAAAGAAAGAAAGAAAGAAAGAAAGAAAGAAAGAAAGATGGACATGGGCAGGAAAGAAAGAGAAAGAAAGATGGACAGGAAAGAAAGAGAAAGAAAGATGTAAAGGAAAGAAAGAAAGAGAAAAAAAGATGGATAGGAAAGAAAGAAAGAAAGATGGACAGGAAAGAAAGAAAAGAAAGATGGAAGGAAAGAAAGATGGAAGGAAAGAAAGACGGAAAGGAAAGAAAGAGAAAGAAAGATGTAAAGGAAAGAAAGAAAGAAAGATGGAGAGAAAGAAGGAAAGAAAGAAAGAAAGATGGAGAGAAAGAAAGAAAGAAAGAAAGAAAGAGAAAGAAAGAAAGAGAAAGAAAGAGAAAGAAAGATGGACAGGAAAGAAAGAGAAAGAAAGATGTAAAGGAAAGAAAGATGGACAGGAAAGAAAGAGAAAGAAAGATGGACAGGAAAGAAAGAAAGAAAGATGGACAGGAAAGAAAGAAAGAAAGATGGACAGGAAAGAAAGAGAAAGAAAGATGGACAGGAAAGAAAGAGAAAGAAAGATGGACAGGAAAGAAAGAAAGAAAGAAAGAAAGAAAGAAAGAAAGAAAGAAAGAAAGAAAGAAAGAAAGAAAGAAAGAAAGAAAGAAAGAAAGAAAGAAAGAAAGAAAGAAAGAGAAAAAAAGATGGATAGGAAAGAAAGAGAAAGAAAGATGGACAGGAAAAAAAGAGAAAGAAAGATGTAAAGGAAAGAAAGATGGACAGGAAAGAAAGAGAAAGAAAGATGGACAGGAAAGAAAGAAAGAAAGATGGACAGGAAAGAAAGAAAGAAAGAAAGATGGACAGGAAAGAAAGAGAAAGAAAGATGGACAGGAAAGAAAGAGAAAGAAAGATGGACAGGAAAGAAAGAGAAAGAAAGATGGACAGGAAAGAAAGAAAGAAAGAAAGAAAGAAAGAAAGAAAGAAAGAAAGAAAGAAAGAAAGAAAGAAAGATGGACAGAAAGAAAGAAAGAAAGAAAGAAAGAAAGAAAGAAAGAAAGAAAGAAAGAAAGAAAGAAAGAAAGAAAGAAAGATGGAAGGAAAGAAAGATGAAAAGGAAAGAAAGAGAAAGAAAGATGGAGAGAAAGAAAGAAAGAAAGAAAGAAAGAAAGAAAGAAAGAAAGAAAGAAAGAAAGAAAGAAAGAAAGAAAGAAAGATGGATAGGAAAGAAAGAAAGAAAGAAAGAAAGAAAGAAAGATGGATAGGAAAGAAAGAAAGAAAGAAAGAAAGAAAGAAAGAAAGAAAGATGGATAGGAAAGAAAGAAAGAAAGAAAGAAAGAAAGAAAGAAAGAAAGAAAGAAAGAAAGAAAGAAAGAAAGAAAGATGGAGAGAAAGATGGACAGGAAAGAAAGAGAAAGAAAGAAAGAGAAAGAAAGATGGACAGGAAAGAAAGAAAGATGGACAGGAAAGAAAGAGAAAGAAAGATGGACAGGAAAGAAAGAAAGAAAGATGGACAGGAAAGAAAGAAAGAAAGATGGACAGGAAAGAAAGAAAGAAAGATGGACAGGAAAGAAAGAAAGAAAGATGGACAGGAAAGAAAGAAAGAAAGAGATGGACAGGAAAGAAAGAGAAAGAAAGAAAGATGGAAAGAAAGGGAAGGAAGGAAGGAAAGAAAGATGGAAAGAAAGGGAAGGAAGGAAGGAAAGAAAGATGGAAAGAAAGGGAAGGAAGGAAAGAAAGAGAAAGAAAGGGGGATGGAGGAAGAAGGAAGGAAAGAGAAAAAGAAAGAATGACAAAAAGAATGGAAATACAGGAAGAAAGAAAGAGAGGGGGATGGAAAAAGAAAGAAAGAAAGATGGACAGGAAGAAAGAAAGAGAAAACATGGAATGAAAGAAACAAGGAAAGAGACAAAAAGAATGGAAAGAAAGAGAGGGGGATGGAGGAAGAAGGGAAGGAAGAGCATCCCCTACATCAGTGTACTCACTGGGAGGCAGGAGGGACTGGATGTATGGATCAGACTCCACTTTTCGTTTTCTCTTTGCTGGGCTTCAGTTTGAATCTTCCCGCCCACACATCCCCTTCTCTGAGGCAGAACAGAGAACACAGCCGAGGAGAGTGGGCGGGGCAGACACAGGAGGAGAGGGCGGGAGGAGGAGGAGCAGAAGCTCTCTCTCCTCTTCTGTTTGGCTGTGCGGGCAGCAGGGGGAGGGGGGAGATCTGTCAGAGCTCTACTAAGCGGCTCTCCCTCCCTGTCTGTGATCCGGAGATGTCTGTGAGCTCCGATCACAGGTCTCACTCGCAGCATGTTATCTCTCCCTGTAGCAGGGCGAGGGGACTCGGGACGGAGATCTCTGCTGCTGAACGAGGCGGCTCTCTAATTAGGTAAACTAGACAGCTGTGCGAGGCCCCTATGACTGCGAGGCCTGAGGCCACCGCCTATTTCGCCTAATTAGAGAGCCGCCTCTGTGCATAAGTTATTACATCAGGAGAATTCCTTCAAAGAAGTAAAACCAATGTCTAGAAGGGATTCTCATTTTTTTTTATAGGAAGGTTAATTCTTTGCTTCTATAATCAAACTTGCAAAGAGTAGCTGTTTCTTTACAATCATACACTTTGTTTATTCTATAGTAGCAGGACTTCCAGTGGAGAGTCCCAATATCCACACAGTCCATATAAGCATCATGGAAAATGTTCTTCTCCAATCTCCACAAGGGAGCAGTTATAAAGCTTCCCCAAAAGGGGAGCACGCAGTCCTGTATTAAACTCACATGATGGTGTGAACCATGCAATTAGACTTCCTCCTTGATTTGCTACCCTGGCTGATTCAACTGAATCAACCCCAACTCCACCTAGCATCCATTTGGGTTGGTACCCGAGTTAAAGAGCCCTACACGTCGCTACATATCTATGAGATCTATAGATCTTTCTATCTTTAGTTGAATAGGGGAAGGTGGAATTATTCTTGCACTATGTCTGGCCCTATAAATTTATAGGATGGGGAGTGGAGAGAATGAAAGAATCATGTTGCCTTCTCTATGTTAGAACATTTAGAACAAAAAACTAGAAGAGAAGGACAAATTGACACTCTACGCTGTTAGCAGTTTAGTTCTAGGTGTAGGGTAAAATGTAAGCACATAATGCGTATTTCTCTCCACAGAAGGAACCACGATGATGAGGATCTCTGTAGAATCTCTCTGACAAGCAGGGCTGCAGTCTGGAAAATTTTATTATACACGGTGACATGGCCTAATATAATGTGTTTTTGCTCGATAACCATTCCCTTGAAACCGATCAATAGGGGCGGGCATAGTTTTGACATACATGGGGAATAATCACAAAGTCACTGATTTGGAACAAGTATAGGAGATCAGACGTAAATGGCTCCACATTTGTTTCCAATCATGAACTCAGTAGGTAGTGAAGGCAAGGCCAAGATAATCCTGTACATTTAAAAACTCCAGAACTGTAATCTTTAAGGCTCCTGTGACAAACTTCGGGCACTTCTGAGATTATTCACAGTTTATGGACATGGCAATTAAAGCAATATTAAACCTAAAACAAAAAATGTAATATATTGCAGCTTACCAATCATTAGAGGTGGTGGTTGCATTTGTTTTCTTTATATAGGGTTTTTTCTCTCTGTTTTTACCCTCAGTGATCTGACCAATAACACACCTCCTGCATTGCACTTGCAACCATGCTGCTACACCCTAAATATAAAGTGCAATATGTAATATTGTCTAAAAGGTTAGGCTAACCTGTAAGTTAAAGAAAAAGCAAATGAACACCTAACTCCAGCTAACAACAGGTTTTGGTTGCCGTCTTATGAATTAAAGTTGACCATTTTAGGCGCCCAGTGTAATATGGTTTCTGCTAACATCTGCAATTGCCACTTTTGACAAACAGCTTGATATATTATAGGAAGAGGATCAATGGGTAATAAAACTGTAAAAAGGGAGGGGGCTCAGGAAAACAAAAACTTCTGTGTTAATGGAAGTGATAGGTGTAATGTACGCAATTTTTTCAATTTTGCCCATAAATCCATTTTTAATGCATATTTTTAAATGCAGATAGTGTACATACAGTATATTAACTTTTTGATTTTGTTTTTAGTTACATATTATTACCCCCCACCCCCAAACTGCCTAAAAAGTCTTAGATAGAGTAAAGGTCCAAGTGATCTAACACAAACCTCTCCCTAGATTGACAATGCTGATGTCCAACGATGGCTCCTCCTAAGACAGGAAGTGTGTTACTGGCCAAGTCAGCATGTGAAGATAAAGGAACTTGCTTTCCAACTCCCAGCTAAAGAAGGAAGAACATGTCAGTTAAGGCTTATTAAGACATCTTGGGGAGGGGAAGAATATTGCCTTCTATGGGGGGCAGAGAGCAGTGTGGAGTTGATGTGAATATCTGAAGGATCTTCCATTTAAAGCAAATAGCAAGCAGGGAATTCAAGCTGCCCTCAAAAAGCCATGTTGGACTTCATAAAACTTCAGGGGTCCATTGATGAGAGTAAGGACACTGCGTGGGTGGTGGTGGAGGAAGTCCACCCTAAAATTAAAAATTTCATTAACATTCTACAAAAAATATATAAAAAAAACATTTGAAAAAAAAAAATTTTTTTACTTACCAGAAATGCCTGTTGTTAGGCAGTCTTCCTGATCTGCCTTTTCCTATTCTGCTGCGCTGTTCCTTCACTTCCTCCTCTTCGGCGAGCTGCCCCGTTGTCTTCTGGGACATGTGTGTGTCCCAGAAAACCACAGGCCATTCACAAAGCGAATGTATGGGGCATGTGTGCGGGGGGTGGCCGCGGGAGCCAGGAATCAGGAAGACGGGTGGGGGGACTTTCTCTCATGTGGGGGGCGGCGTGTGACTTACGCCCCCATAAGCGGCCGATGACTGGCAGAGGTGGAGCCTTATGCTCGCCTACCCTCCTCCACACTGCTGGACTCTTCTCCTTGGCACTGGGGCAGGGTCTGGCAGTGACATCAGGAAGAGAGAAAGAGAGAGAGAGGCACAAGGGAACCCCGCAGGACAGCAGGTAAAGTTATTGAATAAATTATATCAGTGTTATGGGAACAGTGTTGGCATTTGATGGCACAGTGGCTACAATTGATGGGCACAGTGACAGCGTTTGAGGGCACAGTGGCTGCGTTTGATGGGGCACAATGGCTGTGTTTGATGGGGCACAATGGCTGCGTTTGATGGGGCACAATGGCTGTGTTTGATGGGGCACAATGGCTGTGTTTGATGGGGCACAATGGCTGCGTTTGATGGGGCACAATGGCTGCTTATGATGGGCACAGTGACTGCAATTGATGGGCACAGTGACAGCATTTGAGGGCACAGTGACAGCATTTGAGGGCGCAGTGCCTGCAATTGATGGGGCACAGTGGCTGCGTTTGGTGGGCACAGTGGCTGCGTTTGATGGGGCACAATGGCTGCATTTGATGGCACAGTGGCTGCAAATGATGGGCACAGTGGCTGCAATTGATGGGCACAGTGGCTGCATTTGGTGGGCACAGTGGCTGCGTTTCGTGGGCACAGTGGCTGCATTTAGTGGGCACAGTGGCTGCATTTGATGGGGCACAGTGGCTGTGTTTGGTGGGCACAGTAGCTGCAATTGATGGGCACAATGGCTGCAATTGATGGGCACAGTGGCTGCAATTGATGGGCACATTGGCTGCAATTGATGGGCACATTGGCTGCAATTGATGGGCACAGTGGCTGCAATTGATGGGCACAGTGGCTGCGTTTGATAGGGCAAAGTGGCTGCGCTTGGTGGGACTAGTGGCTGCGTTTGGTGGAACAGTGGCTGCATTTGATGTCTTTTTTTCTGAATTTCTTAGTTTGTTTGCACCCCCCAAAAAATTTTGAGCACCAGCCGCCACTGGCATGCGCAAAGTGCTCCATGCATGCTAAAATCAATGCAAATCCTTTAAACAGTCCACATTTAGTTGCAGTCTCCAGGGAGTGGGGAAGGGTACCTGTGAAAAACAGGTACTTGTTCCTCCCTCCCCCCTGAAAGGTGCCAAATGAGCCTAAAGAGGAAGGTGTGTGGTTTACAGATGATAGGGTGGGTCTTAAACAGGAAGGGGTGTGGCCTCGGCAGCAAGGGGTGGGTCGTATTTAAATTAGGGGGTGCATTAGTTTAGTCAGGCCTAGGGCAGCACAAAACCTAAATACACCACTGATATGGACACAAATAGATTTGGGAGGATAATGTATTGTCCATTGTAATTTGACAGGAGTAAGATATTATTAGCACACAATTATTCTCACGTATTGATGGTAACTAATTTTTCATATTTATTGATGACATCACATTATTGATGCAAGTTATTTAGCACATGTAAGATATTTTTGAGGAGGTGAATTTCGAACCTTAATTAAGAGTGATTATTTTTGTTTATTATACACATACAGTGTGCGGGTGACATTTTATGGGGAGTGCTGCAATTTTAATTTATGTTCGTTTTCAATTCTAACACCAGAGCTTCACAGTTAACTCTAAAACTGATGTGCTGTAAAGGCTTTTAAAGCAACTCCCATGGACATTTTTGAGTAGCATTGCTTTTTGTGATATCACAGGAGCACACAATTTTAGGACTTTTCGTGTTTGGTATCTACTGTATTTACTCAACACAACCCCAGCTTTTAAATTTAGCAAAAAAAAAATGGTATTATATTATGTTTGTGTGCACTAATATTTATTTAATTATATTTTTTCTTGAAAATATGCGTTTGATAAACAGTTGCACAAATATTAACCACTTGCCTACTGGGCACTTTTAGCCCTTTCCTGCCCAGGCCACGTTGAATTAAACTGCGCGGTCATGCAACACTGTGACCAAACACAATTTTTATAATTTTTTTTTCCACACTAGAGATTTCTTTTGGTGGTATTTAATCACCACTGCGTTTTTGTATTTTTTTTATTTTTTTTGCTAAATAAACAAATAAAGACAGAAAATGAGGAAATGGTAAAAAAAAAGTTTTCATCATTTGTTATAAACTTTTGGAAACTAGCAATTTTTCTCCTTCACTGATGTATGCTGGTGAGGCTGCACTGATGGGCTCTGAAAAGGTGGCACTGATGGGCACTGATAGGTTGCACTTATAGACATGGATGGGACAGCACTCTTGGCACTAATGAGGCTGCACTGATGGACTTTGATGAGGTGGCACTGATAAGGTGGCACTGATGGGCACTGATAGGTTGCACTCATGGACATGGATGAGGCAGCACTCTTGGTACTGATGAGTGGGCACTGATAGGTTGCACTTATGGACATGGATGAGGCAGCACTCTTGGCACTGATGAGTGGGCACTGATAGGTTGCACTTATGGACATGGATGAGGCAGCACTCTTGGCACTGATGAGTGGGCACTGATGGGCTCTGATAGGTGGCCCTGACTGACACTGATAGGTGGCACCTAGATAGGCGGCCCTGATAGGTGGCCCTGATAGGTGGCACTGATGGGTGGCACTGATGGGTGGCACTAATGAGGTGGTACTGATAGGTGGCACTGATGGGTGGCACTGATAGGTGGCACTGATGAGGTGGCACTGATTGGCAGCACTGATGGGCACTTATTGTTTAGACTGCACTGATAATCAGGACACTGTCCCTTCTAGAGAAGCCAGCTCTCAGCATGAGGAAAGGAGTGCCGATAACTGGCTTCTATTTACATCTGTGATCAGCTTGGACACAGATTGGCTCTTTACGTCTATCTGTAATCAGCAGTGTCCTCTGGATATGACGGCCTCCCAGAACTAGCTATCCATGCTGTAGCCATCATTCAGCTATAGCGCAGTCAGCAAGTGGTTAAGCAACATAAAAAAATTGCAACTACAATATTTTTATTCTACAGGTCCTCTGCTTTCAGAAAATGCTGTATATAATATTCTGGTAAAAAAGTAATTTTGTGGTCAAAAATGGCGATTTTTACATGTGTGCAAATTATTTGTTAAATTGCACTAGTGCTAAAGTGGTTATTGCAATAATAAACCCAAAAGCAAACATTTATAATGTTGCTGCTTACCAATTCTTAGGCTCTATTCACACTAATGCGTTTTTTGATGCATTTTGCATTTTGCAGAAATGCATGGCAATTTTTTAACATGGATTCCTTTGGAACATGTTCACATCAATGCATTTTTGTGCCTTTGCGTTTTTGGAAAGGGTCAGGGACTTTTTTCATGCAAAATGCAGCGTTTTGCATGTAATAGAATTCAATGGACCCGCGTCCAAAAACGCAAGTACCTCGTTTTTACCGCGTTTTTGACACGTTTTGCGGTTTTTTCCTTTCATTTTTTTTTAACACTGTATACGGTATAAAAAAAAAAAACTGTAAAAAAAAAACACAAAACGTGGCAAAAACACATGTTCAAAAACGCGGCAAGCACCGCAAAAAGCATTGCAGAAACGCTCAAAAGCAACCTGCATAGATGTGAATCGAGCCTTAGATGTGGTGATTGCATTTATTTTCTTTTTAGGCTTTCTTTCTTCTATTTTCATCTGGTATTCCAGCCAGTAAGTCTGCTGTTTTTCAAAAGAGCAATGGGAGTTATTTACTAAAACTGGAGAGGGCAAAATCTGGTGCAACTCTGCATAGAAACCAATCAGCTTCCAGGTTTTATTGTCAAAGCTTCATTGAACAAGCTGAAGTTAGATGCTGATTGGCTACCATGTACAGCTGCACCAGATTCTGAGTGCTTCAGTTTTAGTAAATCTACCTCATTATTTCTAGCAGATGTATCACAGGGATAAGACACACCATTTACCGTTGATAAGAGGTGCTTACAATGATCAGCTTTTATTTATTTTATGAAAAACATTTATCCCAAAAGAAATAAAACAGTTTGCTGTAACTGCTTATAAAGTATTAGCTGGAGCTTGGCTTCAATTTATTTGTGTATTTAAATGTGTTAGTCAGGGGTGTTGCTAGGTCTACATAAGATCTGGGGCTAGAGCCCATACCAGCGTAGTAAAGAAAGTCATACGCTTGAGCGGGAATACACATGTATATACAGTAATATATGTGTGTGTGTGTGTGTATATATCCCCAGAGAGCCCCCCACTGGCATCAGGGTCCCCAGAGAGCCCCCTTACATCAGAGTCACCAGAGAGCCCCCCACCTTACATCAGGGTCCCCAGAGAGCCCCCCTTGCATCAGGGTCCCCAGAGAGCCTCCCCCTTGCATCAGGGTCCCCAGAGAGCCTCCCCCTTGCATCAGGGTTCCCAGAGAGCCCCCCTTACATTAGGGTCCACAGAGAGCCTCCCCCTTAAAATCAGGGTCCCCAGAGAGCCTCCCTCTTGCATCAGGGTCCCAGAGAGCCTCCCACTTACATCAGGGTCCCAGAGAGCCTCCCCTCCCCTTGGGGACCCCTGCAGAGACTTGGGGCTATGGGCCCCAGATTCGGGGCTATAGCCCCAAAAGCCACCCCCTAGCAACGCCACTGGTGTTAGTACATCTAACACTCCCCTTCCCTCCGTGCTCCTTCATCCAGAGTTGGAGGCACTCAAATACAGGAGACGTGTTACTGGCCAGGTCAACGGGGGAAAAGCCTAAAAGAAAGAAAACGAATGCAGCCACCACATCTAATGATTGGTAAGCTGAAACATATTACATTGTTTTTGGTTTTGGGTTGAATGGCGCTTTAATAAGTATTAATAAAAATGGGAAAACTTGCACTAAATTACAGACCTTAGAATGTACAGCAGTGACTTCATAATTACTGTGAAAAGAATTCTCTTTAGTTTTCGCAGTTTACATTCATCAGCTGTTCATAGGAATTAAGCTTTGCCAAAGGTCTTCTAGACAGCTGTAATTAGTGTGACATCTTCACCTGAACACAGAACTGTGTTATCGAAGCATCCTGCTATGAATACAGTAACAACGCAAGACCTGATGTAATTAAAGCCTTATAGCACTGAAATGGTTTATATGTCTTTTCCCTGAAAAAGACCTTTAGCCATCAAAAAGACCTTTTGCAATTATCTTGAATAACATGTAATGTGTCAGTTGTCACCAGAGTACGGGAAACACAGTTAGCAATAGTGCATTTCCCAACCGGGCGTAATAATTACAACTAGACATGTGCACAGCCAAAAAATGTGTTCATTTTCCTTTTCGTTTCATTCGTTTATTATTTTTTTCGTTTTTCGGGTCATTCGTTATGATCGCGATTCGTTCATTCGTAAATTCGTAAATGCGTTCATTCGTATATTCGTACATTCGTACATTCGCTCATTCGTACATTCGTTCATTCGTACATTCGTTCATTCGTACATTCGTACATTTGCACATTTGTAAATTCGTACATTCGTAAATGCGTTCGTTCGTACATTCGTAAATTCGAACATTCGTTCATTCGTACATTCGCACATTTTTACATTTGTACATTCGTAAATTCGTAAAACCGTACATTTGTAAATTAGAAAATTCGGAAATTTGTAAATTCGAAATTTGAAAATCCAAAAACCCGAAAATTCAAAAATCTGAAATAGTAACTAACTATTAAATTATAGGTATTGTAATTTCCTTTCAAATTTGACTGTCAGTGAATGTAACAAATACGAATTTATCCGAAGTTACGAATTATCCAAAACGAATGCTGCATCTAAACAAATGGAATGGAACAAATTAATAATAAATAATAATAATAAAATGTTATTATCATTATTGTTATTTATTATTATTAATTCATGACGTTCCATTACGTTTTTTCGGATCTTTCATAACTTCGGATAAATTTGTATGTGTTACGTTCACAACAGCCAAATTTGAAAGGAAATTACAATACCTTTAAAAGTTAGTAATTACTAACTTAATAGTTAAGTTATTATTAGTTAACTATTATTTCAGATTTCCAAATTTACGAATTCACTAATGTACGAATGTACGAATGCCCGAATTTACGAATGTCCAATTTTATCGAATTTACGAATATTCGGAAAAAATTCATTAAACGGGTTTTCGTTAATTCGGATATTCTCGAATTAACGAATTTGTCGAAATTCGTTAAAAAACGAATTCGGAACTAAACGAATTGCACATGCCTAATTACAACCAGGGTAAAGAGTATGGGCAGTGATGACATAGCTCAATAAAGATGTCTGTATTATTAATAATAGATTATGCTTCTTTTCTTTTTTTTTGTCCCTAAGACCCCTTTCACACTGGGGCGCTTTGCAGGCGCTACAGCGCTAAAAATATTGCCTGCAAAGCGCCCTGAAACAGCCGCTGCTGTCTCTCCAGTGTGAAAGCCCCGAGAGCTTTCACACTGGAGCGGTGCGCTGGCAGGACACTAAAAAAAGTCCTGCTAGCAGCATCTTTGGAGTGGCGAAAGAGCGCTCCTCCACTGTTCCTGCCCATTGAAATCAATGGGGAAGCGCGGCCATACCACCGGCATAGCGCCGCTTCAGCAGCGCTTTGCCGTGGTTTTAACTCTTTCTCTGCCACTAGCGGGGGGGGGTAAAACCCCCCCCGCTAGTGGCCGAATACCGCCGCTAAAAATAGCATCGTTTTACTGCCGACACCTCAGTGTGAAAGGGACCTGAGTATCGGGCCCCTTTCACACCGAGGCGCTTCTAAACTGCCAGTAAAACATTTGAGCGCCTTTGAAGAGCTTTTCAGGCGCTTTTGTAGAGCTTTCCATTCATTTCAATGGAGAGGGGCGTTTTTTCACTGCCCTGCCAGTGCACTGCCCCAGTGTGAAAGCATTCATTGATTTTAATTGAAAATTGATTTTATTTTCTGAGTTTTTCAGGTGCTTTTTTTAGCGTAAAAAGCGCCTGAAAAGCGTCTCAATGTGAAAGTAGCCTAAAACAATAACAGCTGACGGACTAATGAAATAGGTACCTTCTTTTTCTGCCATGCTAATAATACTGGGGGTCTATTTTTGAAACATCTGATATTTAACCACTTGAGCACCAGCCTGTATTACCCTTCTATGACCAGGCCATTTTTTTCTCTTTTCAATGCTGTGATAGTTTGACTGACAATTGCTCCATTATGCAACACTGTACCCTAATGAGTTTTATATCATTTTTTGAGACATGGTTGTCTTTTAGTGGCATTTAATAACCATTTTTTACTTTTATTTTAACTATAAAAAGGTTAAAAAAAATGATAATTTGCAGACAGTGTGTATTCAGGGGCTCACACTCACATACACCTACACCCACATGGATGGTAAATTGAGAGCAGTGGCTGTGTCTGTGTGTGTTGTGTTTTACATAGATAGATAGATAGATAGATAGATAGATAGATAGATAGATAGATAGATAGATAGATAGATAGATAGATAGATAGATAGATAGATAGATAGATAGATAGACGGTGTCAGTAGAGCAGTAGGGATGAAATTGGTGTCAGTAGTTTTTTTTTTTTATTATTATTATTTTTTACAATTTTATTTTTATTTTTTACAATATAATTTTTTATTTTTTTATTTTTACAATTTGTTAGGAGCCCCATTGAGCGGCTTTGGTGACAGAGAAAAGGACTGAGGACAGAGATACCCCAGTCCCTTTCTCTGTAGCCTCAGCTGCCACAGGGGTAGAGATGCTTAGCAGTGGAAATCTGCATCGCACAGGGTGATTAGGGTGTGCCCAGGCACACCCAGCACACCCTGTGCGCACTCCTATGTATATTACCAAAAATATTGAGACACCTGTCTTTACACGTCCATGAACTTTATTGGCATCCCAGTCTTAGCCCATAATGTTCAATATTGAGTTGGCCCACCCTTTGCAGCTATAACAGCTTCATCTCTTCTGGGAAGGCTGTCCACAAGGTTTAGGAGTGTCTCTAGCTGACACTGTTGTACTGGCACTGTTGTATCATACATGCCATAGGTCATATATGTCAAAAAGTCAAGCTATTGTTGACCATTAGTTACCTGACAGCATTGTATAACCAGAATTCCTTCTACAAAACAATGGAAGCATCTGATTTCTAACTATTGCAACTATAACAGTTCCGACTCTTCTGGGAAGGCTGTCCACAAGGTTTAGGAGTGTGTCTATGGGAATGTTTGACCATTCTTCCAGAAGCGCATTTGTGTGCTCAGGCACTGATGTTGGATGAGAAGGCCTGGCTCACAATCTCCCCTCTAATTTGTCCCAAATGTGTTCTATCGGGTTGAGGTCAGGACTCTGTGCAGGCCAGTCAAGTTCCTCCACCCCAAACTCTCTCATCCATGTCTTTATGGACCTTGCTTTGTACACTGGTCCAAATCATTTGGTGGAGGGGGAATTATGGTGTGGGGTTGTTTTTCAGGGGTTGGGTCGGCCACTTAGTTCCAGTGAAGGTAACTCTTGAAGAGTCAACATACCAAGATATTTTGGACAATTTTATGCTCCCAACTTTGTGGGAACAGTTTGGGGATGGCCCCTTCCTGTTCCAACATGACTGCGCACCAATGTACAAAGCAAGGCCCATAAAGACATGGATGAGCGAGTTTGGGGTGGAGGAATTTGACTGGCCTGCACAGAGTCCTGACCTCAACCCAATATATTACCTTTGGTATGAATTTGAGTGGAGACTGCAAGCCAGGCCTTCTTATCCAACATCAGTGCTTGACCTCACAAATGCTCCTCTGGAAGAATGGTCAAACATTCCCATAGACACACTCCTAAATCTTGTGGACAGCCTTCCCAGAAGAGTTGAAGCTGTTATGTTATATATATAGTTATCAATTAGATGCTTCTATTGTTTTGTGCAAGGAATTCTGGTTATACAATGCCGTAATGGTCAACAAAAGCTTGACTTTTTGACATATATGACCTATGGCATGTATGATACAACAGTGAGAGCTAGAGGTTGAATTGGGAAGTGTCTCTTCCATGGAGGGGCAGTGTTGAGAAGGAGGCCACACCCATGTGAGGATGGCGAAACTTTCTAAATAAAAAGGTCAGAAACTTGGACAGAGAAGGACTCCATAATAACGTAACACCAAGGATAGTCTGTGCCAGAAGAAGCTTCACCTGATGACATTTTTGCCCGAGATTGTGAAGCTACTATAACCTGAGCTAAGTAACTTTTTTAGCGTATTCCTATTGTACACAGACCATAGTTCATGTTTATTCACTATAAAGTAGGTAGCCTTTTGCTAGCTGTATGTATTTCTACCGGTCTCATATTTTTTCAGTTAATTATAATAGTTTGTCTGTACAGCATCTTTGTTTAGTAAAAGTACATTAATACACTACAGAGCTTTAATTGCTTCCTTGGATTTACTGCAAGAACCTTAAAGAGGAAGTTAACCCTGATGGGTTTTACTTCCTCTTTTGTTCCCTGCAAACCCTGCAAAGTAAAAGCATAATGGGCTAGTATGCATCGCATACTAGCCCATTATGTGGCACTTACCTGCAAACGAAGCCCGCGCCTGTCCCCGCTGGTGGCCGCATCCATCTTCCCCCATCTACCTACTGGGCCGCGGACTCCGGCTCTGTGTTTGACCAGAGCCGCGTGACATCACCCCATGCGCGCCGGAGCCGCCAGTTACGACACACGCTCGGGAACAAACGGAGGAGGACCATTTCTTCACAGCGCATGCGCCAATGACATCATCTGCGCACTACAAGGTAAATATCTCCTAAACGGCGCACGTTTAGGAGCTATTTACAGTACATATAGGTAAGCCTTATTCTAGGCTTACCTATAGGTACAAGTTCCAAAACCACTTTAAGAGTGCTTTCACACTGAAATCGCTGGCCGTTAGGGCTAAAGTGGCACTCAATTTAGAGACGCTTTTGCAACGCTTTTCGGCCACTAGCGGGGCAGTTTTTACCCCCAAAAAAGGCGCTTTGAAAGCGCTGTTTATTCCAATGGGCAGGGCGTTCTGGTAGCACTAAATATAGCACTTCCAAGCCGCCCCAAAGATGCCGCTTGCAGGACTTTTTCGGAACATCCTGCAAGCGCACCACCCCAGCGTGAAAAGTCACACTGGAATGAATGGGAGGCAGTTTCAGGAGCTTAGTAGAGGCCATTTCCAGTGCCTGAAAACCGCCCCAGTGTGAAAGGGGTGTTAAAGACGCAAAGCAAAACACTGTGCAACCTCTGCATCTCAATTGCCATGAATGGCATCCTGTGCAGGCAAAACATGGCCCTCGCATAGATCTACACTTAAGTACACCTATGAGAACAAGAACACAGATCAAGGATAATTGAAAGGAGTGACTGTAGCCCTTAGGAGCCATTATAACCTCATTGCAAAAAAAACAAAAAACAAAATGATTTCCCACTAGAGTGCTGAGTGTGCCACTAATCCCACCCATGTGCACCCAGCACTCTGGACACCAATGCTCGTGTTGGCTGTACTAGGTGTGTATGCGTGGGATTAATGGTGTTTACGTTGCCCTTACAATGTGTAAATGTAATGATTCCCTGCTAGAGCACTGGGTGTGTCACACAATCTAAGGCGTGCAAAGTCAGGAAATTATTTCATTTACATATTGCCTTAGTATCGGCAACATGGGCACTACAAATGCCTTGTATGGGCTGGTTACCCAGTACAGCTAACAGGGCTTTTTTTTTTTTTTCAGCGGGAATGTGGGGGAATGCAGTTCCAGCACTGGAGGTCTAGTGGGATCTATTGTCACTGGGGGGTTCTGTTTTTGTGTGATGGTCTATTGTTGCTGGTGGGGGATCTATTGTTGCTGCGGAGGAGTGGTCTTATGTTGCCGGTAGAGATCGACTGTTGAGGGAGAGGTCTATTGTTGCTGGCTGCTGGAGGGTCTATTGATGCTGACTGCTGGGAGATCTGTTATTGCTGCTGGGTAGGGGGTCAATGTTGCTGGGGTGGATCTTTTGTTGCTGGGAGTGATATTTGTTTGTGGGTGGTCCATTGTTACTGTGTGGGGTGGGAGTCTATTGTTGTCTGGGGGATCTATTGTTGCTGAGGTGGGGTCTATTGTTGTGTGGAGTATATTGTTGCTGGGGTAGGATCTATTGTTGCTTTGGTGGAGTCCATTGTTGCTGGGGGAGTCTATTCTTGTGTGGGGGATATATTGGTAATGGGGGGGTCTATTGTTGCTGGCTACGTGAGATATATTTTACTGCGTTTCTTATTCATTAACAAATTCCATACAAATATTTAGCACCACAAAATAATACATGATTCTGTATTCTTTAAAAGGGGCGGTACTGGGAGGTGAGTAGAGGGTGTAATCAAGGGACGGTGCTCAAAGGTGGGCAGTGGGTGGAGACAAGGGGTGACTCAGAAGGGGGAAGTTCCGGCACCTATTCTGACAGCAATCATTTTCACCTAGGCAAGAAATACGGAAGCACAGGGACGACCAAAAAAATGGTATTTACCAAACCTAAGAAAAAAAAAGTGATTCTGCCAAAGGAGCGGGTACAAAATAAGATTTGGCAATTTTGAAGATGAAATTGAAGGACCGCTTTAAACCCCGGACCATTTGGCTGGCCAAAGACCAGAGCACTTTTTGCGATTCGGCACTGCGTCGCTTTAACTGACAATTGCGCGGTCGTGCGGCGTGGCTCCCAAACAAAATTAACATCCTTTTTTTCCCACAAATAGAGCTTTCTTTTGGTGGTATTTGATCACCTCTGCGGTTTTTATTTTTTGCACTATAAACAAAAATAGAGCGTCAATTTTGAAAAAAAAAAACGCATTATTTTTTACTTTTTGCTATAATAAATATCCCCAAAAAATATATTAAAAAAACATATTTTTTTCCTCAGTTTAGGCCGATACTTATTCTTGTACATATTTTTGGTAAAAAAAAATCGCAATAAGCGTTTATTGATTGGTTTGCACAAAAGTTATAGCGTCTACAAAATAGGGGATAGTTTTATGGCATTTTTATTAATGATTTTTTCTTTACTAGTAATGGTGGCGATCTGCGATTTTTATCGTGACTGCGACATTATGGCGGACACATCGGACAATTTTGACACATTTTTGGGACCATTGTCATTTTTACAGCGATCGGTGCTATAAAATTGCGCTGATTACTGTAAAAATGACACTGGCAGTGAAGGGGTTAACCACTAGCTGGCTAGCAAGGGGTTAAGTGTGTCCTAGGGAGTGATTCTAACTGTTAGGGGGCGTGGCTACGAGTGATCACAGGGAGCGGTGATCAGTGACACTGTCACTAGGCAGAACGGGGAGATGCTTGTTTACATCAGCAGCTCCCCGTACTTCAGCTCCGTGAGACGATCGCGGGTATCCCCATGGACATCGAGTCCGCGGGACACGCGCACACGACCACACGGCGGCAAATTCAAAGGGACGTACAGGTACACCCATTTGCGCAGCCATGCCATTCTGCCGACTTATATGTACATGTGGCGGTTGGCAAGCGGTTAAGTAAAAAGAAGAGAAGAGAAACGTGCCCAATGTCAATCCTGTTCTATAATCCTATTCTTTCTATAGCATTTGTTGTCATTTACCGGATTTTTTGGGGCTTGGACTTTGTATCCTTTTTCTTTTCTATCTTTAAAATATGAGGAATAATATAAGCTTTGTCTGATATCCCCTAGATTTTCTTTAGAAAAGTTTGCTTTTTTTCTGTAGCCTTATATATGTATTAGGATGACTATTCTAAGTATGCCAGGCTCTGTATGGAACTGGCATCCTTTTGCCCTAATTAGGCACAACATGACAGATGCCGGACGTTGGATATCAGATTTGATTCTTGTCCTAAGGCTGTTGTAAAATCCACCTGTTCCGGAGGAAAACATGATTCCCTTTGTGCATGAGGTACTGCTATAAATTACCAATTTTATAAACGTACATATATCTTTTCAGCCATGTCAAGATGACCCAGCCGCCCCACTGGACCTGTCTGTTCAGAAACGCCAATGCATAAAAAAATATTTCATAGGTGGAAAAGAAAATCCTTATGTAATAGGAAGCAAAAAAATGAATAGCTGGTAAAAAAAAAACATGTACACAAATGTTTTAAAGCTGAACTTCAGAAAAACAGATTAATACACATTTATTGTTTAATCGCATGTCTACCAAGGTACAGTGGAACCTTGGTTAATGAGTGACGTGGTTAACGAGTGTTTTAAAAGGCGAGCAACTTTTTTTTTTGAAATCCTGACTCGGCTTGTGAGTGTTGTCTTGCAAAACAAGCAGAATTCAAGCTAATGGGGTGTGCAGTACTGCATTTCGCCAAAGGTGCGGGGGGCGTTTGGAAATACTCGGAATCACTCGGACATACTGAGAAACACTCGAACAAAATATGTTCCTGAGTGTTTCCGAGCCTTTCCAGGGGTGTCCGAGTTCAGCAGAGCTGTCCCCGAGTATTTCTGAGGCTCTCTGGCGCCCCCCCCACCTCTGGCCACATGTGGTATTGCATGCAATAGAAGTCAATGCGGAACGAAGTATCTTCATTTCCATTGACTTCTATGGGGAAAATCACTTTGATATGCGAGTGCTTTGGATTACAAGCATTCTCCTGGAACAGATTATGCTCGCAATCCAAGGTTCCAACGTATGTATAAACGGCATGACAGACAACTGGTTAAATCAAGCTCACAGCTGCTTCTGTGTTTGAATAACTGCATTGGAGGGCAGGGGAGATAGTGTCTCCATAAAAAGTACCTGTCACCTGTCCATGCTGTCACATAGGGGAAAAAAAAAAGAATTATAGTATAAAATTTTAAATCATTACAAAAAAAAATGTAAACGTACACAGTCACCCCGACACATACTATAAAAAGCACGCGTAGGGCGAGCACGTGTATATAAACATCAATTATGACGCACATGTGAGGTCTCGTTGTGAATTTCAGAGTGAGGGTAATAATTCTAGGGCCGTAGTTCATGGTTAAACTGATTCTAAAGTCTCCTTTTTTTTTTCTTTGAAAATAATAAACATGTTATACCTACCTGCCCTGTGCAATGGTTTTGCACAGAGCAGCCCAGAACCTCTTCTTTTCAGGTCCCCCTTTCGGTGCTTCTGGTCCCTCCCTCCTGTTGAAAGCCCCCACAGCAAGCGGCTTGCTATGGCGACACCCGAGCTGCAGCTCCCTTTGTCCATTCAGACACAGAGCCACGGTTCGGCTCCGCCCCTCTCTCTGCTCATTGGCCAATTGACTTTGATTGACAGCCACGGGAGCCAATGGTGCCGCTGCTGTGTCTTAGCCAATCAGGAGGGAGAGTCCCGGACGACCAAGGCATTTGTGCACATCGCTGGACCGAGATGGGGCTCAGGTAAGTATTGAGGGGGGGGGGGAGCTGAGGGGGCTGCTGCACTCAGAAGGCTTTTTATCTCAATGTATAGAATGCATTAAGATAAAAAATCTTCTGACTTTACAAGCACTTTAACTCTAATCTGATAACCTGTAAAGGCTTTTTTACCATTTCCCCCAGGTTGACATCATATGACGTCGGGGACTTGAAGTAGAGATATCTGGATGATGCCTATAGCTACAGGCATCATCCAGATATGTTTGTTTTGTTCGGCTGACAATTCCTTGCGATGTAAAAGCCATCATAGCGGCTGTTTAGCAGCTTGATTGAGGGGAGGTCTTCTCTCCTCCAGTGCTTCCTCAGTCTCTCCCGTGCGATCGGGGAGTCGGAGAATGAATCTGCAAGCGGCGGCGGTTTACTATAGAGCTAGCCATGGAACAGATGATCCCCAGCCATCTCTATGACCCTCGGAGGCCGAAATTGACGTCATGACGTCACTTTCAGCGCGGGCAGATGTAAACACGGACATTTTTTTTTTCTGCTGGAAAGCCTAAGATTGATTTTTTTTCTCTTTTTTTGATCTCAGGCTTTTCAGCATAGAGGAGAGATGTGGGGACTTATAGACCCCAGATCTTTTTCCGTAAAGAGGATCTGTCATGCCTTATTCCTATTACCTGGAATGTTTACATTCCTTGTAATAGGAATAAAAGTGTTTTTAAAAAAAATAAAAATAAAGGGAAAGTGTAAAAATAAAATAAACAATGAAAAAATATGTAGACATAAAAAATTGCAACAATCACCATTTTACCTTTTGTCTCCACTTAAAAAAATATATATAATGTTTGGGAGTTCTGGGTAATTTTCTAGCAAAAAAATGATGATTTTTACATGTAGGAGAGAAAATTAGCTTGGGTGGCAAGTGTTTCAAGAGTTGCCTAGGGAGAATCAGCACAATGCTTATCTCTCTGCCACTCTGCTCTCTCTTCCTGTCAACATCTTCATTGTTTGCGCATGAGCATTGCAGCCCAAATGCTTATCCCTATCTTGCTGCTTATCCCTATCCATGTTTGAGTTATGTTGTATAAGGGTTTGCAAGAGGCTGATAACAAGTAAAATTCAGCTACTTACACTACCTTTAAAAGAATACATTTAATGACAATATTGATGAATAAAGAGATCCATTTGTGGCCGGTGGGGGGGGGGGGTACCTCTTCTTGTGTACGCGCTCATTAATGGCCGGAACCAGGTGGGGCTGCTGTCATCTGAACTCAACATTAGGGCGGAACCCCAACTTAGAAGTGAGCCACACACCTTGTGCAGCTGTGTCACAACTTGAGGATTCCTACTGAGAAGCACTCTGCTCCATATTGCTGCACACCTTGTCTTCCAGAATGTAGCATTTAAAGGGGGACACCGCTGAGCTTGTGTCCTGCTCCACCAATTCAGCTTTTCTCAGCCACCTCACTCCCAGTGACACAATGGGGTCCTGTGCATTAAGTGCGGACCTCATACGTGCACTTAATTAACTCCTTTCTCTCTCTAATGCAGCTAGGTCCATGGGGTCTCTGTACCGTGAGTTCGGTCCCGATTGCATTTGGGGAACTGGAGCATCAACCTCTTCATAACTGGAAGACATGTCACCCATGCCTGGTATCGCTCTCTGCTGTCTGGCTCCTATTACATTCCAACCAGTTCATGGTTACCCGTAGCAACGACACACTTCATGCCAACTATTCTGCTCAGTTAAACCTTTGTTGTGGCTTTTTGTTCCCTTCACCTCACCCCCATATGTGCTTACAGACCCTGTTCTTCTAGATATGCCATGTACCTCCAAGCACCCCTTTTGAATAACCTCATGCCAGGTATGAAACAGTTGATCAGACTTTACTGGACAATACAGTCTAATGCCCCGTACACACGGTCGGATTTTCCGACGGAAAATGTGTGATAGGACCTTGTTGTCGGAAATTTCGACCGTGTGTAGGCTCCATCACACATTTTCTATTGGATTTTCCGACACACAAAGTTTGAGAGCAGGCGATAAAATTTTCCGACAAGGAATTTCGACGCATAAAGTGCCACGCATGCTCAGAATAAATAAAGAGATGAAAGCTATTGGCTACTGCCCCGTTTATAGTCCCGACGTACGTGTTTTACGTCACCCCTTTTAGAATGATCGGATTTTCCGACAACTTTGTGTGACCGTGTGTATGCAAGACAAGTTTGAGCCAACATCCGTCGGAAAAAATCCTAGGATTTTGTTGTCGGAATGTCCGATCAATGTCCGACCGTGTGTACAGGGCATAATGCTGCGTACACAAGATCGCACATTCCGACAACAAAATCCATGTTTTTTTTTTCCGACGGATGTTGGCTCAAACTTGTCTTGCATACACACGGTCACACAAATGTTGTCGGAAATTCTGAACATCAAGAACACAGTGACGTACAACACGTACGACGAGCCGAGAAAAATGAAGTTCAATAGCCAGTGCGGCTCTTCTGCTTGATTCTGAGCATGCATGGAATTTTGTGCGTCGGAATTGTGTACACACGATCGGAATTTCCGACAGATTTTGTTGTCGGAAAATTTGAGATCCAGATATCAAATTTTGTTTGTCGGATATTCCGACAGAAAATGTCCGATGGAGCCTACACACGGTCAGTATTTCTGACAACAAGCTTCCATCGAACATTTCCCGTCGGAAAAATCCGACCGCATAACAGTGCAAAAATAGTTCTTTCCTAACTAACTAGACCCAGGCTGCCTGGTGCGTACCTTCCCTAATGCCCCGTACACACGGTCGGACTTTGTTCGGACATTCCGACAACAAAATCCTAGGATTTTTTCCGATGGATGTTGGCTCAAACTTGTTTTGCCTACACACGGTCGCACAAAGTTGTCGGAATTTCCGATCGACAACCACGCGGTCACGTACACCACGTACGACGAGACTAGAAAAGGCCGGTTCAGAACCAAGCGCGGCACCCTTTGGGCTCCTTTTGCTAATCTCGTGTTAGTAAAAGTTTGGTGAGAGACGATTCGCACTTTTTCAGACTCGTGGCTTTCAGATCGTTTTCTGCCGTTCAGTTTGTGCTTGTGGGTTTGTATTTGCTCTTTAGTGCGTGCAGTCAGTTCGTATCGGAGTTTTCTGTGCGATCTTGTCCGCTCGTTGCTGTTTTTCAGGTCGCTCTTCACAGGCCTTGCTGTTCTTCAGTGCGTTCTGTTACTTCGTTCTGAGCAGCCGACCGTTTTCTAGCCATGTTTCGTATGCGTACTCCTCGTACAGTTCGTGCTGTGCGGGGGCTTGGTGTTGGGGTCCTGACCTTGACACAAGTCCAGTCCATGAACAGGGCGAGGAGGAGTTCATGGACCAAGAATTGGTTGCTTCAGCGTGACCAGTTCTGTCATATGCCTTTGCTCCGTGAGATCCGTGAGAATAATCCTGATGATTTCAGGAATTTTCTCAGGATGACTGACCCCGTATTTCACCGTTTGTTGGCTTCGCTGACCCCCTATATCAGCAGGCAGGATACCTGCATGAGGCAAGACATCACTCCGGAGCAGAGGTTGGTCGCTACCCTGCGGTATTTGGCGACAGGGAGAAGCCTGCAGGACCTCAAGTTCTCGACAGGCATCTCCCCCCAGGCTCTTCTTTGTGGACATTTACTGCTTGTGTTTGTTTTAGCTGACCCTGACAGAAATGTGTGGAGTCCAGAAAATGTCATGATTGTGTAACCTTATACAAAGCACTGTTGGCTGTTATTTACTAAATGCAAAGACACTTTTCACTACAAGCGCACTTGCAACTGCACTGAAACTGCACTTGTAGTGCAAAGTGGATTTGCCCTTAGGAAATTACCCCCATTTTCTCATCAAACAACAATTACATCACCCCAAAAGTGTTGTAGCGTTGAGACAATAATCCACACATTCTTGATGAACAATCTTTTTAATACCAGCACAATCACATGTGCATTTACCAAAGGTTTTTCTGACAAACCGACATGTTTGTTGTATAACAATTTTTGTGGTGTCATTATCCAAAATCAAAATGTGCATTTTATAGAAAACAGGCCTGTGTAAAACCCACAAGAAAGACACAAATCTTGATCTTACAAAGTTCACATTTGGTAGAACTGGAAGGCAATATCAGACATGAGTATTTAGGAACTGTGTTTGATATTGCGTTCAGATGGGGGGAAATCACCCTTGGAAAAGCCAAATTTGGAAGATGCACACAAATTTCCCAATGTCAACATGTGCTATCTGCCATCACGGGGGATGAAGGGACGTGTTTTTGGAGAGAAAGCCCTTCTTCACCGTTACTTTATTATTGAGGAAGGGGTTGCACCCCCAAAACGCGTCCATTGATCTCCCGTGATGGCAGATAGCACATGTTGGCACACTGTGTGCATCCTCCAAATTTGGCTTTGGGAAAAATCACAAAAACATTTCGCACATTGTAGCAGACAAAAGAAGAAAGTGATTTTGAGGGGCTTTAAACTCGCCCCAAAACATCAATGATGTTTTTATATTTTGGAATAACATCATTGATGTTTTGCTTGATGTTTTCCAATTGTAAATTACACCCCATGATCTCCCCGATCAGGATCTGGGCACTTTCGGATGTGAAAGGATCTTCATCCACAACCTCACGATCACCTAAAAAGAAAGGAAACCCAAAATAAATTAGGTCTAAAAAAAATGCCGCCATCCATCTCTTATCTGAGCCTGTGGTCGCAGACACTCACCTGTCGTGGTGACTAGTTCCACCACGTCTTCATCCTCCTGCTCATCTTGTGTTGGGGGGATTTCCTCTTCTTCCAGAGGGGGGGGGGGGCTCTGGTCTCCTCGGATGAGGGGTGTCCTCCGAGTCTTTTCTCCCCTATGTAAAACAAAAATGGTATAATTAGCACACAGATATTTGATGGCAGAACTCTAAAGATGAAACATTGCTTGGAAGTGGGGTACAATTGTCTATTTTAGCAGAGTTCCAAGATGTAGCTTTTTTAGTGTCCTTTGTCAAGCTGCAATACTTTACCTGTTTTGTAAAAGCTTCACAGATGGAGACCCCCCTATAGTATACACTGGAGCACCTGTGTGGCCCCCCTAATAAAAAGGGTGTTCTTGTGTCCCACACTAGTGCTCCAGTGTCCAGATGTGAAAACAGCTGCTCAGTGTCCTCTCCTTACACACAATCTAGTTTGCATTTCATTCTAGTAACAAAGCCATCTACACAACCCAATTCTTTGAAGACAAGTATAGGGCCTCAAAATGGTGGCCAAATGCATATGGGCTAAACAATGGTATTTTATAGTCCGAAAAAAAAATGTGTGATCCGAACGAATAATGTGCCCATGAACATGAAAGTTGCCATTTTAAACTGTACAACAGTTCCTAAAAGCACATGGAGCAGCACGAACGTAATAAACACAAGAACAATAGGAACACAGCACAACTACTTTTTTGCAGCACTCTCCGGATCTTTCTGTACTGCTCATGTTCTCGTAATTTCAGGTCCGACCACCGCTTCCTGAGCTGATCTTTCGATCGTCGTACCCTGAATTTCCGGTGCAGACTCCTGACCACTTTCGCCATGATCTTGGCCTTTCGGACATTGTGGTTGGGGTAAGGCCCATACTTTCCATCATAGTCGGCCTTCTTCAGGATGTCCACCATTTCCAACATCTCCCCAAAGGACATATTTGAGTCCTTTAATCTCCTTCTGGATCGGGACGTTTCAGGCTCCGGCCTTTCCTCCTCCTCCTCGTTGCTGTAATTAGCACGATCCTGCTGTCTATCCGCCATGTGCTCTTCCTCCACTGCGCCGAACAAAAAGGGGCGGGGAATAGAATAGAAAGAACGTCAGGGGCGGGCGGAGTTATACGCATGCGCAGTGTGTATAAATCGTAACGCGCGCGTCTTACGTACGATCTGTGAGCGGAGGAAGGAGCATCGGAGACGCCGATCGTGCTAACGAAGGTAGGATCTAAACTTGGGCCTATACTGCTTCGAAATTGAAGCCTATATTGTAACAAGATTAGGGGAGTTTGGCCTGACATTAGGGTTTGTCTTGTGTTGTGTCTTGCAGAGAAAATGGATGGGTTCAACGACCACAATTTCCTGCCCCTGTTTATTGACAAGTACAGAGAGCTGCCCTGTCTGTGGCAGGTCAGACACCCCCACTATAACCACAAACAGAAGAGGCAGGCAGCGCTGGAGAAACTGCTGGAGTTGGTGAAGCCGGTGGTCCCCACAGCAACCATCCCTTATTTAAAAGCTAAAATTGGTGGCCTGAGGAGCACTTATCTTAGGGAGCGCAAGAAGGTCACAGATTCCCAGAGGTCCGGAGCTGCAGCAGATGACGTTTATGTCCCCAGGCTGTGGTACTATGAGAGACTGCGATTTCTGTCAGACCACACTGAAGTCAGGGAATCCCTCTCTACTCTTCCTTCCACGCTTCCTTCCACACCAGCTGAGGCTTCTGATGTCCAACCTAGGCCTTCCAGCCAGGAAGAAGTGGAGGAGCCAGGCTGGAGTCAGGTATAGCATTCTTCTACAGATTTCTGGGCAATAAATAAATGATGTTTACTAGATGTTATTATTGATCACTAATTGCTGCTTGAAAGTGTTTTACATATCAATACACAGTAGTGGGGACAAGAATGCAAAATGCTGGGCTCAGAAGGATAGTCTGTTATATTTGTTAACATTGAATTTGCAGCAGTCAGGAGGTGAAAATTGTGTGTGATTGATGAAAACAATAGTAAAACTATGTCCCTTTTTCATACACAGGAAGACCTCAGCCAGGAGGAGGCTGTGGAATGTGGCAGTCAGGAGGAGGCGGGGATTAGTGGCAGCCAGGAGGAGGCGGGGATTAGTGGCAGCCAGGAGGAGGCGGGGCTAAGTGGCAGCCAAGAGAAGCCTGGGACAAGTCGCAGCCTGACTGAGTCTCAGGTCCCTCCCCTCCGCCTGCCATATAAAAGGGCCAGGAAGGCCACTCCCAGTCCTGTGCAGGATTCAGCGTACAGGCTGATCCAGGAGGCTTCGGCGTCCCTCAGAGCCTTCCCCAGTCCTGAAGAGGCCTTTGCCTGCATGGCTGCCACCAAATTGCAGGGCATGCAGGAGGGCCAACGCAAGATTTCTGAGGACCTGATTTATAAAGTCCTTCGTAAGGGGGAGAGTGGGGAACTGACACCCAAGACGGATGTCATTGAGATGGACCATCCTCCTCCTCCTCCTCCTCCTCCTCCTGCTGCCACAACTCCTCCACCACAGCCAAAGGCTGGAAGGAAGCGTGGAAGGAAGACCAAAGAGTGATTGCCCTGGGTTCAGTCTGGTCTGACAGAAGATGCAGTCTCTCGTATGACCACAGCCTGGGGACACAGATGTCATCTGCTGCTTTCCGGATCTCTGGGACTTCTGGACCAGACTGCCCTCCCTTAGATATGGACTCCTCAGGCCACCAATTTTGCTTTTAAATAATAGATGTCTGCCCTGGGAGTCCAAGGCTTCGCCCACTTCTGCAGTTTCTCCAGCGTTGCCTCCCTCTTTGTTTATAGTTGTGACCCCTTAATAAAATATTTTTAGGTAAATTCTACTCTCCTGTGTGTGTTTTCATCCAAAAAGGACAGTTTGTTGGTGAGTATTCAGGTACATTTCTAAAGTACAATGTGAAATTAACAAGGGACAACAACACCAAACAATCTCCTCCTACAGATTAAATAGAACAACATATCAATGGTGTACAAATCAAAATCACCAAAAAAATAAATAAATAAAAAGAGAAACACAAAAAAAGATTCTACATTAAAGTAAAAAAAAAAAAAAAAAAATATGTTGTCAGATGTGAGAAATCAAAGTATATTGAGGGAATCCCGATAAATAGTAACGAAAAAAGTTTGTGAGAAGTGTGTGTGAATATGAGCATCAAAACAACTTAATTCTTGTCACATTATAAAGAAGAAGAGAGTGCGCTGTATTTAACCATTTTGAACATTGCAGCGTGACGAAAGTGCTTTATCCATTACGAACGCTAAGTTTACCAGAACGAGCTGTCCCGTGTCGGAATTTCTTCTGAGCATGCGTGGCACTTTGTGCGTCGGAACAGGCCACACACGGTCGGAATTGACGCGATCGGATTTTGTTGTCGGAAAATTTTATCTCCTGCTGTCCAACTTTGTGTGTCGGAAAATCCGATGGAAAATGTCCGATGGCGCCCACACACGGTCGGAATTTCCGACAACACGCTCTGATCGGACATTGTCCATCGGAAAATCCGACCGTGTGTACGGGGCATAAGGTGAAAGTCCAATGCCCCGTACACACGGTCGGACTTTGTTCGAACATTCTAGGATTTTTTCAGACGGATGTTGGCTCAAACTTGTCTTGCATACACACGGTCACACAAAGTTGTCAGAAAATCCGATCATTCTGAACGCGGTGACGTAAAGCACGTACGTCGGGACTATAAACGGGGCAGTGGCCAATAGCTTTCATCTCTTTATTTATTCTGAGCATGCGTGGCACTTTGTCCGTCGGATTTGTGTGCACACGATCGGAATTTCCGACAACGGATTTTGTTGTCGGAAAATTTTATATCCTGCTCTCAAACTTTGTGTGTCGGAAAATCCGATGGAAAATGTGTGATGGAGCCCACACACGGTCGGAATTTCCAACAACAAGGTCCTATCACACATTTTCCGTTGGAAAATCCGACCGTGTGTACGGGGCATAACATCTACAACATAAAATATATATATGTATATATGTCTCTCGCTTTACAGTCCATACCTCTCCTAATACAAGAAAGGATTTTGCTCGCTTTGGAAACCGCAGCTTGGTATTGAATGCTATCATTAAGCTTATGATCTACCAAAACCCCCAGATCCTTCACCATTGGTGCGGAGGGTGATGGGGGTTTAGCCTCAGCAGAAGGGACAGTGTTCAAGCAGGACAGAAGCGAGGGTGGGGTCTTGTGCTTTTGGTTCAAACATCCAGCTAATCACAGAGCCCGTCTTACAAGTGAATTCAGTGCTGCAGAAAGCTGTCAGAGACTGAAGACATGTAATAGGAGATGGTCAGAGACTGCAAATGCGCTATTGGGGTTATTGGAGAAAGCAGACAAGTCAGACATCATAGCTTGGGGACATATAACATATGACTGCTAGAAATAACTGTCCCTTTGCATGTCAATACTTCCACATACGTGCTCCTTATAGCCCTCTTAAAATGTACCTGTGCTAACTTTGATATTTCTCTCTGCAAGATCCATTGTATAACATTAGTGGAAATAAAAAAAAACTTAAAAAGATAAAAGGGATGGAGAGCACAGAAAAAAGTAAGATGATTTGAAAGAAATAAGCCAAGCTATTAACTACTACAAAAAGCATGCTGATTGGAGGAGAAAGCAGAGGGACGGAGAGATGAACTCATCACTATGCTGCTTCTCCTTTCACTGTCCAGTCATAATTTCGGGTGTGTCCAGGGTGAGCTGGGCTCAGTAGAAGTGGGTTGAATGATGCTAGCCACCAGACTGAGGACATCTAGTAGCAGACAGAAGTACTGTGGGGAGAATCTCAGGATTGAAGTTGAATATTGCAGTAAAAGGATGGTTTTCTAATTTTATCTTTTAAAGAGCTGTTTGTTTTCATCCTATTTGAGGTTGAAGTTCTGCTTTAAAGATAATCGGTCACTTGGAGTGGGAGATACATTGCTGGAGGTATGAAGTGCAGGCAGCTAAAGGTACATGCCTGGAACACTATCTCCATTCTTTCTGTAATGGCCACCTATAGCACGCACCTGCAGCAATGTGCCTCTCCTTCCCCCGGAAATAGGTTTAAAAATAAACTGATCGTTTTTATTTCTTTATTTGTATGCTCATGGGTTGTCTTCAAATTGGCCCTCAAATCTACACACTTCAGAAAAAAATACCTACAAATCTTTGTCACACTGATCACTGGAACCTTGGGAAAAGAAAAAAAAGTAAGTCAAACCCGTAACAAGACTTCCTTACTGCAACAGAGTAGCAATCAGACACTATTCAACCAGATTAGAAATCTAAAAAACCCACTTCAGCCGCCCACAATCAATATCTGTTCTGCATAAAAGTGAACACTCTGTTATGAAGTCTTGAAAACAATCTCTGATTTTGCAGCAGATTAGCACAATTATATAATCACGCTTAACCACTTCAGCCCCGGAAGATTTGGCTGCTGAATAACCAGGCCATTTTTTGCGATTCGGCACTGCTTCACTTTAACTGACAATTGCGCGGTCGTGTGACGTTGCACCCAAACAAAATTGACGTCCTTTTTTTCCCACAAATAGAGCTTTTTTTTTGTGGTATTTGATCATCTCTGCAGTTTTTGTTTTTTGCGCTATGAACAAAAAAAGAGCGACAATTTAAAAAAAAAACACAATATGTTGTACTTTTTGCTATAATAAATATCCCCATTTATTTAAAAAAAAAGCAAATTTTTTCTCAGTTTAGGCCGATATGTATTCTTGTACATATTTTTGGTAATAAAAATCTCAATAAGCGTATATTGATTGGTTTGCGCAAAAGTTATAGCGTCTACAAAATAAGGGATAGATTTATAGCATTTTTATTATTTTTCTTTTTTTTTTACTTTTTAACTGCAATTTTTATCAGGACTGCAACATTATGGCGGACACATCGGACACTTTTGATACATTTTTGGGACCATTGGCATTTATACAGCGATCAGTGCTATAAAAAAACACTGATTACTGTAAAAATGTCACTTGGCAGGGAAGGGGTTAACACTAGGGGGCGATCAAGGGGTTAATTGTGTTTCCTAGGTATGTTTATAACTGTGAGGGGATGTGACTGACTGGAGGAGGAGCCAGATCACTGATCCTACTTAGTAGGCACACACGATCTATCCCTCCTTCCCTGTCAGAACAGGGATTTGTGTGTTTACCTCTCGTACTCCCTCATGTGTGTCTCTAACTGTGGGGGGAGGGGACTGACCTAGAGGAAATGACAGATTGTGGTTCCTAGCTATTAGGAACTCACGATCTGCCTCTCCTCACAGAACAGAATGGGTATTTATGTGTTTACACACACGCATCCCTGTTCTGCCTCTCGTGCCAGCGATCGCTCGTGGCTTGCGGTCGCTGCAACCATCGGCCACGAGCATCGGCACCCAGCAGTGCAGCGGGCGCACGCCTGCTATCCCACTTAAAGGAGCCGACGTAGAGCTACGACGGCTCGCGGGATCGTGCCGACCTGCCACAGTATAATGACGGCGGCTGGTCTGCAAGCGGTTAAAAATGTCATAATTAGAGAAGGTGGAAGAGACCATAGAAAGCATGACTCCACTTTTGTCCACCTACATACCTTACAACCTTAGCAAATTAAATAAAGGGCATATTAAAGGGTCCATCAGTCCAGAAGGGGTTTTCATTAGAAATTAAGCCTAGACCTCTTTGCAAATGCCAGTGCTTACAACAAGGAGCATAGGAGCCTCTCGTAATAGCCAGAGCAAGTGTGTAGACCCAGGAATTCACACAGAAATCTCAGCAATAGAGTCCCTGGGATATGTAAGGAACTGTCATCAAAAGTGTATGTCTTCGGCAAATCGATGTATCATTTTTAGGTGATTTTTGTACTACAGGGCACATTAGGCCTGCCACTGATCTGCCTGTGACAAACCCAACCGGGACAGGGGCTTTTGGAGGGGACTGTAGGCTAGCCTCTTTTGTGACTATGGGCCCTAGGCATTTGCGATGGCTCTTACCTTTGATAGGTGAGTGCCTGGGGGACCTTTGGAGTAGTTTTGCTTCGGATTCAAGTCCATGTCTCCCTGAAACACTCGGAGAACTAGAGGAACTGGATACAGATTTGGGACCTCTCAGCATTGACTGTTTCAACCCTCTCCTAGACTCAGAGACTCTAAGCAGACGATAATCAGCTAAACACAACCTGATGCTGGGGTCTACTGCTTTTTTTAAAGTGTTATGCGTTTGCTGTTAAGTATCTTTCTCCCATTGTTAATTGAGTCACCAATTGTTTCTGTCAGTTTGCTAATTCTCCTGATGTGATTAGTCTGGTGTCAACTTTACCTCGTTACATAACCATTGTGGGATGTTTACCTCAATGTGTAATATTTGTTTTCATTGTTCATGTGGGGACTGTCCCTGTTTTTGAAGTGTATAAAAACTGTCTTTCTGTTCAATAAAATGATCCCTTTGGTTTTTACCTCAACACCTTGTCTGTGTAAGAAGCTTGGGGTAAAGGGCAGGTATTAGCTATTGGTGTGCTGAAAGGGTTTGGAGGGCAGGAGGCACCATTAGGTGGAGGCACCCAGGAGGGGTGCCAGGTGGTCCTTCACACTCCCTAAACCCTACCACAACATAGATATTCTTTAAGCATATCTAAACCCATAAACAAACCTTTAATATATTGCAGTTTACCATTATTTTCATATGTTAATTGTACAATTAACAGGTTACCTGTCCCAGGGTGGCTACGGTCACTCCTATATGTGGACGGAGCCATGGTTATGTAGACTGGAGAGCAGAAGGCCTTCCAGGTCTAGGCCCAGAGAGAGACTCCATGTGAGGACCCACCACAGGGGGACTCATGTAAGAGCATATGGCAGGATGGCTGGACTTTAAGAGTTTAGGTTGGTGGTAATGATGTGTTCTGCACTGTTAAATGGGAAAAGTTGTTAACCATGTTATAATCAGTAAACCACGTGGACATCCCTTTATTTGCAGAGGTGGGCTACAGGACAAGTTGTACAGAGAAAGTGGACTTCAGGCCTACAGCATGTGATTCACAATATGATGGAGTTTATGGCTTTACAGATGTGTGCATAACCTATCCCTAACAAAAGAGAGGCAGTGCCCTTGGCTAGTGGCAGTGAATTGAGGCTGCCAACATATCTGTCTTATCTGTTTATGTCCAGTCCATGTGAGATTGATAGGTTTGTGGTTTACAAAACATAGATAAAGTTGTTAGTACTTTCTGTTCAGCTTACAGAACGTACTAAGGATGCTGCATTTTACGCAAGGTCAACAGGTATTTTCTGTACTTGTTATACTTCTTATACTAATAATAAAAACTATTGAGGTCACCACATCTAAGGAACTGGTACCTGGAAATTATTACATCGTTGGTCTTAGGTTTAGGTAGGGTGGATTTGATTTAAATCAAGTTGATTTAAATCACAATTTATATCATGATTTACATCACTAGTAAAAAGGCTTGATTTAAATCATAATTTTTAAACAGCAACTGTCATCTCTGTCCCGCAGTGGCTCCTCCTCTGACCCGCTGTTGACTCACCAACAGTCCCATTCACTTTAATGGGACGGGTGGTGATGCGGCAGGGACACAACAAGGTGAGGGACGTGGCGGCAGCAGGTGAGTGGATGCCCGCTAACAGGCGCTGCCATGATGGATCTGAAATGACAGGTGCTCTTTAAATGTAAGGACTCCTTCTTGCTGGTAGTTAGAATCTTTAATATCTGTAAACAAAATGAAGGTTTCTAATTTAGAATAATTAGCTGTCAGGTTAGTAAAACAGCGATATCAGAAACAATTCAATAATACAGTTTGTAGTGTACATAGATTTGCAAAACACAGGGTGTAAAGGAATATTCCTGAACTTTGTTTTATCTCATGGTTACTATGAAATTGTGTGAATGCATCAATGCAGTGCATGTTATCTCAGCTTGCAGAGCTTGGATTCATTGAATGAGTTTACCAAAAATGTAAATATTGCAGAATATACAGCCTCATACTACATAACTAAGCTCCATTTCATGCTGAATAAACTAAATTATTAATGTATCCTAAATAGAAAACTATCTTTAGATAGGTTTGTACTCCAAAAGCATTTTATTAAAATACATTAGATTTAATTAAAAAAAATCTGATTTAAATGTTAAAAAAATCAGATTTTTTAAATTTTATTTTTAAATCATCGATTTTTACCCACCTTGGGTTTAGGTATCCTTTAAGCTATTCTTTGGTTTCCTAAAAAAATAAAATTGCCTTTGATAGAAAATGTACCTGTCCCGCTGTTGATGCTGCTGATCCTCATACGTTTATAGTTTTTGATAGAATATGGAAGGATTAAAGTCCCTGCCAGTTTACTTATTTGCCGTCTTTATACCAATGGTGAAAGTTCCTATCACTTTCTGTTCCAAAAGTGCAACAGGAAGTTATAGGAAATCCCCCAAAGTGAAGGGACAGTCGTTCCCAGTGTACCTATTTGAAGATTTCCTCTCACTTGTTGATTAACTTCTTCATCCCCGGAAGGATTTGCCCCCTTAATGACCAGGCTGTTTTTTGCCATATGCACTGCGTCGCTTTAACTGACAATTGCGCCGTCGTTCGACGCTGCACCCAAACAAAATTGACGTCCTTTTTTTCACACAAATAGAGCTTTCTTTTGATGGTACTTATCTCTGCAGTTTTTTATTTTTTGCGCTATAAACAAAAAGAGTGACAATTTTGAAAAAAAATATATATATATTTTTTACTTTTCGCTATAATAAATATCCAAAAAAAAATATGTATTCTTCTACATATTTTTGGTAAAAAAATCACAATAAGTGTATATTGATTGGTTTGCGCAAAAGATATAGCGTCTACAAAATAGGGAATAGATTTATGCCATTTTTATTATTTTACTTATTTCATTTCCTTTACTAGTAATGGCGGCGATCTGCGATTTTTAGCGGGACTGCAACATTGCGGCGGACAGATCGGACACTTTTGACACTTTTTTTGGGACCACTGACATTTATACAGCGATCAGTGCTATAAAATGCACTGATTGCTGTATAAATGTCACTGGCAGGGAAGGGGTTAACACTAGGGGGCGATCAAGGGGTTAAGTGTGTTTCCTAGGTGTGTTTATAACTGTGTGGGGATGTGACTGACTAGAGGAGGAGCCAGATCGCATTTCCTACTTAGTAGGAACACACGATCTGTCCCTCCTTCCCTGTCAGAACAGGGATTTTTGTGTTTACACACACAAATCCCCGTTTTGGCTCTCGTGCCCACGATCGCGCCTGCCGGCCACGCGCTTGGGGTCCCCCGCCGTGCAGCGGGCACGCACGTGCGCATGCTATGGCTCTTAAAGGAGCTGCCGTACATATATGGCGATTTGCGCAGGAGAGCCAACCTGCCGCCATATATATGTGTGGAAGCCAGTCGGGAAGTGGTTAAAGGACAATCCTAATAATTTAGATTTCCCCTTTTTCTTTCTTGGTCACACTGGTCACCAGCGCAAATAAAAACTTTACAGAGGGTCTAACCTTTCCCCACTCTGTCAAGAAATATGCAAAAGGTTTTGCATAGGGATACACCTTAAACAATAAAGCAATTAAACGTAAACCCACTAATTACTTAAAATGTAAGTAAGACAAAACTTTTCGGTTTTCATTGCTGTCTGTGATGTGGAGAGTCACACCTCTGCTTCTCCTGTTGACATTGTCCCAGAGACAGATGGAACAGGAGGGAATCCAAACATTTTTGAGTTGCCATCAGAGAAAAAGGTGAGGAAAAAACATGCATTAGGGAACAAAAATGTTCAACAGACAATTTGGATGGGCCATCTCTTTACGTATATTTTCTCTCAAACCTGCTACGTCTCCAGGACAGAAATGTAAAAGGATTGTCCCCCGTGGGACACAGGCAGCCAAATTCTTTAATTTAAATAATCTACTCAAAACACTTCTTAGAAGTTGTGAAGAGGAAATGCAGTTACTAGTGATGGTGTAACAATAGATGTTTAAAGGGGAGGTCCACCCTAAAAAAAAAAAATAGCATAAAAAAATTCCTAAAAAATAAATACATTTTTAACTTACCTGAAATGGCTGTTGCTAGGCAGTCTTCCTAATCTGCCTCTTCCTACGCGGTGATGTTCAGTCTTCTCCTCCCCGCGTTGTCTTCTGGGGAATGGGGCGCGGTGTGTTATGGGAACTGTGTGTGTCCCACAACACATCGCGTCCCATTCACAAAGCGCTGCGCGACTCGCGCATGAGCAGTAGGAAACGGGCAGTGAAGCCGCAAGGCTCCACTGCCTGTTTCCCTTAGTTCAAATGGCGGTGCCGGGACCCGAGAGCCGAGGGACGGGTCGGCCTCGGGCGGCCGACATCGCGGGCACCCAGGACAGGTAAGTGTGCTTTATTAAAAGTCAGCAGCTACAGTGTTTGTGGCTGCTGACTTTTATTTATTTTTTTTCCCGGCCGGAACCCCCCTTTAAGATACAAGGAAACCCTAAAGGCAACCAAAGAATTCTGATTTATATGGTTGTCTTTGAGATCATACTGGGAAGGACAGCAACAACTACTGCTAGGGAAACTGGAGTATTCAGTAGAAGACATACTGTAGGACAAGTGCTCCAAAAACCAGAGTCTAAAGCCGCGTACACACAAGCGGAATGTCCGACAGAAAAAGTCAGACAGAAGCTTTTCATCGTCTATTCCGATCGTGTGTAGGCCTCATCGGACGATTTTTTTTCGAAAACTCTGACGGACCTAGAAATAGAACATGTTCTAAATATTTCCGACGGAACCAATTCCTATCGGGAAAACCGCTCGTCTGTATGCTGTTCTGACGGACCAAAAACGACGCAAGCTCTGAAGCAAGTACGAGATGGAAGCTATTGGCTACTGGCTATTGAACTTCCTTTTTTTAGTCCCGTCGTACGTGTTGTACGTCACCTCGTTCTGGACGGTTGGACTTTGGTTTGACCGTGTGTAGGCAAGACCGCTTGAATGGAATTCTGTTGGGGTTCCGTTGGAGAAACCTTCGGAGTTTATTCCGACGGCAAAACCGGTCGTGTGTACGCGGCATAAGAAGAGCCACTTTCTGTATGTTGTTCCTGATAGTACTTGATCTTCATCCCTATACCCTGCTACAATACGCTGCTTCCTCCTTATCCAGTTGTGGTCTTAATATGTTTTTTTTTTCAATTTATTTTGAAAATGTGTAGAATTTTGGTTGTCAGAAGATTACTTTGCTACTTGAAAATCAAGGGTACAGAAATCTTAGCATTAAAAGCTTGCCAGAAAGGACTCTTGATAGTTAAAAACTTTGAAACACAGGAAAGAAACTTTCCTTCTCACCATGCTTGGCTGTTCTATACATCTCCCGGGGGCTTTGTGCGTCTTCTACTGACTTAGAAAAATTCTTTGAATTGCCTGATGGATGTGCTGCTTGTGTTAGGCATTGATCAATACGAATTCCTGCGATATAAAAGATCAATATTGCAAATTGTGATTTATCTTTAATTACTGTACATCTTTGAAACTTTGCCTCTTGTGTTTGAAGTTTCTTTTGCTTGTAGGACAGAAATAACATTGGACATTTCACAGTCAGTTTCATACATGGTTTCAGAGATCTTTGAAGTTAATGTGTTCAAGCAGCTGGTGTCTTTCCGTATTATAGTGAGCTAAATTATTGTAACTTTATCTTCTTTTTACTGCTTTGCAAATGAACATGATCAGAATTCTGTTTCCATTTGTTTGATCGTTGTGGCACACAGGCCACAAACCTGTAAAGTTACTCCATTCTTGATAAATAGTGGGGTGACTGTAATCTTTTTAAAGAGAACATTTTTAAAATGCACAGTACTAAAAAATATGTTTTACATCTAGAAGATTTTTAATTCTTTTATAGTGTATATGTTATTTATTAAAAATATTTTAAAAAAGTCTTTGATTTACAATTAAAAATTGAATACATGGTACATTCATTACATAATTTTTAGAGTGCTATGTATTTCTCTAAAGAGTGAGCAATCGTTTCAGATGCTGATTTAAATTTAATTAAGTGGTTAGTGCATCCGCCGAGCAGCACTAGGGTTGTCGGTTTGAATCCCAACCATGGCACTAACCGCCTGGAGTTTGCATGTTCTCCCTGTGCCTGGATAGGTTTCCTCCGGGTACTCTGATTTTCTCCCACACTCCAAAGACATGCTGGTAGGTTAATTGGCTAAATTGGCCCTAGTATGCGTAGGTATGAATGTGAATAAGGGACCATAGATTGTAAGCTCCATAAAGGGGTTGTAAACCTATGTCGTTTTTCACCTTAATGCATCCTATGCATTAAGGTGAAAAAACTTCCGGCAGTGACCGGCCCCCAGCCCCCCCCCCCCCCCCATTTTACTTACCTGAGCCCTAGAACTTGACCCACGGGGATGTGCTGTCTCTCTGCCTGGGGTTTCTGGCTCTTGATTGGATAGATTGATAGCAGCGCAGCTCCCGCTGCTGTCAATCAAATTCAGTGACACGGGCGCTGGGGGGCAGGGCCGAGTCCTGCATTCAGCCTCTATGGAAGCCGAATGCTGGACTCGGGAGCGCACCCGCAAGGTAACCCCCTGGGAGAGCGCTTCTCCTAGGGGATTATCTGATGTGGGGAGGAGCCGCGAGAGCCACCGAGGGACCCCAGAAGAGCAGGTTCAGGGCCACTCTGTGCAAAACGAGCTGCACAGTGGAGGTAAGTATGATATGTTTGTTTGTTTTTTTAAAACAAACCTTTAGTGTCACTTTAAGAGCAGAGACCTATATGAATGTACAATTTATTTGTAAAGCACTGCATAAATTGACAGCGCTAGATAAGTACCTGAAAAAAAATAAGGTAACCCCATTGTTTTTATGATGTGGCAAATGTAAATACTACTAGACCATGCACCACCCCTAGGTGCAAGGAATGAATTACAGGCTACTATCAAATAGCGTACAGGGCCTGGTATGAATGGATGAATGATTTGTAAAGCGCTGCAAATGCAAAGTGAACCGCCTCAAGGCGGTTAGATGGGTGCTAATCTCCGAAACTTTATTGTGGGAAGACAGGTACAACAAGGGCCAGATTCCAGGCTAAATATTTTATGCACAGCACTGGGGTAAGTGGTCTGCTTTTTTGACCGACAGAGAACTGTCTCTCTCTCTGGCCATGCCTGTATAGTCCCCAAACATGGAGTGGGTTATGTCAACTTTGGCTCTGTTAAAGTGATAATAAAGTCTTGTTTTCTTTTTTCGTTAAAAATTAACAAACATGTTATACTTACCTGCTCTGTGTAGTGGTTTTGCACAGACCAGCCCAGATCCTCCTCTTCTCGGATCCCTTGCCCGCGTTCCTGTCCCCTCCTCCGCCAAATGCCCCCAGAGCAAGAATCGTGCTTCTCTGAATGGACACACAGAGCAGTGGCAGCCAAGCTGCTGGTCTGTGTGTCCATTCAGACACGGAGCCGCGGCTTGGACCCATCCCCACTTTCTCCTCATTGGCTCACTGACTTTGACAACAGGGGGGGGGCAATGGCACCCCACTAATGTCTCAGCCAATGAGGAGGGAGAGTCCCAGACAGCAGAGACTCTTAGATGGGGCTCGGGTAAGTATTAGGGGGGCTGCTGCACACATAGAATGCATTAAGATAAAAAAAACTTCTAACTTTAGAACCACTTTAAGTCTGGTGTTGTCTACTGCCTGAGGACATCCAGGCTCTTCCGGATGACCTTGCAGGGCGTCAGGACTGTGTATGCTTCTGCTGCAGAGTTTGGCTGATTTATATCACAGTTCATAGCACAGGAATGAAGAAGCATGAAAGGGCGCCAAGGAAATTTGTTTGGGTGTTAGTTACATATAGTTACATAGTAGGTGAGGTTGAAAAAAGACACAAATCCATCAAGTCCAACCTATGTGTGTGATTATGTGTCAGTATTACATTACATATCCCTGTATGTTGCGGTCATCAGGTGATTATCTAATAGTTTCTTGAAGCTATCAATGCTCCCCGCTGAGACCACCGCCTGTGGAAGGGAATTCCACATCCTTGCCGCTCTTACAGTAAAGAACACTTTACGTAGTTTAAGGTTAAACCTCTTTTCTTCTAATTGTTATGAGTGGCCACGAGTCTTATTAAACTCTCTTCTGCGAAAAAGTTTTATCCCTATTGTGGGGTCACCAGTACAGTATTTTTAAATAAATTAGGACCATTGTAGTTTTGTATTTCCACTTTTGCTCTTTTCATTAACTAATACACATGAGATGCTCTAATTAAGCCCAATGCTGGTATACTAAGTGAAAATTCTTCTTCTCTGCATTTTACTGCAGAACAAAATAAAGACCAACAACAACCCCTCCAAAACATTATTGCCAAACTTTTAGTAAGCAGAAATATTCCTGGCAAAATACCTGCATGACAGATTTGTTTGTTTTTATCTCCTTGCAGATGTTCCATTGTGTAAGAAAGACAAGCTGTCAATTAATTTCTGCAATACTGTGAAGTCTATTGGGAAGTGTTCGTTGAAATCCATTCAGTCTCAGTGCTGCTTCACGTGTACCAGGCAGGAAGAGTCTCTACAAGGAGGCTGAGTCAATCATCAGCCTCATCAGGCTGGCTCATTCTCCATCTACTGCAATACATGAACTGAGGATATCACATTCTAAAACAAAATCAATGAATGTCATCCAAAAACAGAACCAAGTTACCTATTTCTTAGGACAAGACCTGAACTCATTATTTGGGAACCAGCTGGACCTTACCCCAAGGTTTTATTCCCAAATTGTAGCGATATCATTGGAGAATCTGGTGAGGTGAAACCAACAGGGTTCTTGACAAGCACATTGGTGCCTACGAATCAACATAAAGCAAAAGCACTGCTAAGTATTGCAACTGTCAATGACCAATCATAACGAACAGTTCAGTGCTGCACCGGTCTCTGGGGAATATGTATCAGCTCTGCATTTTATCCATGCTCAGAAGTGTTTGTTTATAAGTCAAAAATGCAAAAGCAGTTAAGTATTGAAAATATTAAAAAAAAAATCTTTATGGTGCCTTACTTTCAATACAGTCATATAATAACATTTTATATCATGGAGGATCATACAGGTTATAAATAGATATGAATGCATACTTTTAATATTTTTGAAAAACTGTATTTATGATACCATCAAATATGGTCATTAGTTTTACTCTGAAAAAACAAGAGTACTGTTTAAAGTCGATTTCAGATGTAGTGATAAGGTATCCTAGGAAGACATCTATTACTCTAGCCCAGCCTTTCTCAAACTTTTTAATGTGGAGTAACCCTTCAAAACCTTTTTGTTCTCAGGGAACTATTGTTTATAATCACTATATCTAAAGCTCACTGTACTTTAGAGTAATGGTCAATAGGAAGAAGCCTCCTTACATTTGTGGTCAGTGGTAAGAATCCCCCTCTTTCAGAGAGTTAAGCCTTTCGAACCGATCGCACGATAATCTGATCGTTAGTACACAGCTGTCATCTGAAATTTTCCGAAGGGACAAACACGAAAATTTTTCTTGTACGACACCAGATTGTATGATTTTAGTTTAATTAATACAGTTTTCGTCCAAAAATACAATACAAATACACTACAACACATTATATCACTTCCAAATTTTTATTCTGTCTTACAAGAATTTTGTACTTTACTATCCTTAATATGGGAAAGGTTCCTCGGGGGGGGGGGGGGGTAGCAGCAAGGTTAATAATATCAGGGAATTAATAAGTTAAAAGAGAAATCTTTATTGAAAAGTTGGCATAGCTTGGACACATAGCAGTTAAAATATAAGCTCTGGTAAAGAGATATTCCAAATACAGAAATTGCGAACACAATATTATATACAGCATCACATATTAGAGGGTCTGTCATATAAAACTCCCGACGTGTTTCGACCTACATGGTCACAGTCTTCCTTAGGGGATAGGTTTGCTGTTTAGAAAATTAAATTTTAACATTTTAAATGTCATCAAATTGTTAGTAGACAGTTTCTATTAAGAAAACATAGGGTATAGTTACCAATAGAAGGTGTAAGTGGGGGGGATTTCCTAGCCAGAATTAATTTAAAAATTGATGATCCCATGGGGGAACCTTTCCCATATTGTATTCATTTGGGGTGTGCAGCACCAATATCCCCCACACCATGTGTCTTTCCCATGCTATACTTTACTACACATGTGTACTAAGCTTTAAAGAGATCACTGATGTCAGTGGTGACTTATCTGAAAGGCATTATTTGCTCCTTGCTCAAGGAAACCTTAGCAACCTTTCTCAACCTTTTTAACAAAGAAGAACCCTTGAAATAACTTTCTGGGTTCGGGGAACCTCTGCTTAAAATTACTATATCTATAATTCATGATACAGTAGTGTGATGGTCAGTGGGAAGGATGTTCCTTACACTTAGGCATTAGGAAAAATGTGCCCCTTACAGAAAGCAAAAAGGATCAACGGTGGGAGTTTATCTGAGAGGCAAAAATTGTTCATTGCTCAAGAAACCCCTAGAAACAGCTGGAGGAACCCTGGTTGAGAAACCCTTCTCTAGAGGAACCCAAGGGTTCCATAGAACCCTAGATGAGATAGGCAACTCTAGCTTATGCAAAACACAGCCAGACTCCAGCTTAAAGGAGTCCAGGATCCCTAGCTGAATGGAAAGTGCCAAAACCTCCATTGCCAAATGTGGGCGGCAACTACAGAATACTATATGCTTTCTTATGTGATAAAATCGATAGAGTTGTGAAAAGGTTCACAAAGGTCAATAACAGGTTTTCTATCCCTTACTAGTGAGTAGTAAAATTTTACTCCCGTGGGTTTCAGAACTATAGCGATATCATAATGTCCATTTCCAGATGACAATATCGGGTGTAAAGAAAAAAGAGCTTCAGAGAGACCCGTGAGTGCTCTCCGCAATGCCACAACTTTCCTAGTATATTTAGTATATTTAGAGCTACTTAAGGATATGTCTATGAGTGGTCCTCACAGAACAGGAGGAAAGAAAAAATACAGTATATGGTGTACATTACCGCTTTCCTTTTTTTTTTCTTGGCTCACACTTCATTCAGGTAAATCATATGATAAATAACAAATGCAAAAAAGTAATTCAATTTGGGAACTCAAGAGTGTAAGAAAGCTAAAATAAAATCTTGTGGGACCCAAATGTAACACAGTTATATAAGGACATTTGTATTATGGAGGTATATACAGCAACCAAAGCAATTCAGTAATTTAAATATTCTACAATAAATGTATTGATTTTAACTACCCATTTGGTGATGGTCACAATTGTTCTTGTATTCCTAACATTTAAAGATACAATTCTGGGTATGGATAGTTTGTTACCTTGTTGAGCTACCCAAATTTAGTTTTACTTGTTGCATATTTCAGTAGTCATATATTTAGCCCCAGAAGACCCAAATTAAAAGTCCTATGGCAAATTTGATACTGCCTTTGGTCTTATTTTCAAAAGCATTTCATCTATAAGACCCCTTTCACACGATACTCCCATTTGAGCATCTACTTTTTCATCCATTTTTTTTTTTTAATGTATTTTCGCACATAAGCATTTGCTCACATTTCCGTGCATCCACAGTAGCTTGTTCTCGTATTGACAATGTCAACAGACAAATCTGTGCAAATTTGCGTGCATGAGGCATAAATTACTGACCAAAAATGCAGATTTTTCTATTTTTTTTACTGAAGAATACATGGCGGTTGTTTATGCGCCTGTGTGCATAGGCACATTACAATCAATGGGCTGTATTTTAGCTCAGTAAAAAAATAAGCTGTACTGAACTTTTTCAAGCTGCAGTATGCAAGACGCCTAATGCAGAATTTTATTTTATATGACATAGATCAGTGTTTCTCAACTCCAGTCCTCAAGGCGCCCCAACAGGTCATGTTTTCAGGATTTCCCTCAGATGAAACGGCTGTGGTAATTACTTAGGCAGTGAAACTGATCAAATCACCTGTGCAAAATAATGGAAAGCCTGAAAATATGACCTGTTGGGGCGCCTTGAGGACTGGAGTTGAGAAACACTGACATAGATTGTAAACACAATAGTTGGTTGAGCATTAATAATTCTCAGCTAGGAAACTTGAGATATGTAAATGCTATGTAGTAATTTCTGTTCAGAATATGGATTATTATTGGTCTGAGAGGGTTTATGTCTTTATGCTACCTATTAGTGGTCTAAGGTCTTAGGAAGACAATAAATGGACAAGACACTGGGGTTGATGTACTAAAACTGGAACAATTCTTAGATGTGTTGACTGCATTTAATTTCTTTTTAGGCTTTCTTTCTTCTATTTTCATCTGGTATTCCAGCCAGTAAGTCTGCTGTTTTTCAAAAGAGCAATGGCAATAATTTACTAAAACTGGTACAAACTCTGGTGCAGCTCTGCATAGAAACCAATCAGCTTCCAGGTTTTATTGTCAAAGCTTAATTGAACAAGCTGAAGTTAGAAGCTGATTGGCTACCATGCACAGCTGCATCAGATTTTGTACTCTCCAGTTTAGGAAAATCAACCCCACTAAATTGCCAAGATCTAGGAATTAATGAGCTCCAGCTACATACTAGCCAAGAGGACGAGTATGAGAACACATATTATGCAAGAATTTGGCACATTTAGCTTTGAAAATATATGTAAAGCTGAACTTTTCTGAGTTTTGGACAGTGTGGGAGGGTTAGAACCCCTGTTAGGTTTTCAGTGTTGTCCTTGCATCCATTGTGGGGAAGGGGGGGGGGTCACATTAACTATTGGTCCTTGTGACCATTGTCTCTGGCACAGAAAGGGATGAAAAACCCAAAGAGTTTTATTTTCATGGAAACAGGAGACAATGTGAAATGTTCTAATGGGAACAACTGTTCTCCTAACATTTGTTTAAGGTGAGATAACCTCCCAAACAGATGTTAGGGACAGAAAGTGAAGGGAAATCTCCCCATAGGAGTCTAATGCCCTGTACACACGATCGCACATTGCGACAACAAAATCCATGTTTTTTTTCCAACGGATGTTGGCTCAAACTTGTCTTGCATACACACGGTCACACAAATCTTGTTGGAAATTTCGAACGTCAAGAACGCGGTGACGTACAACACGTACGTCGAGCCAAGAAAAATTAAGTTCAATAGCCAGTGCGACGCTTCTGCTTGATTCCGAGCATGCGTGGAACTTTGTGCGTCGGAATTGTGTACACGCGATCGGAATTTACAACAACGGATTTTGTTGTGGGAAAATTTGAGATCCAGATCTCAAATTTTGTTTGTTGGAAATTCCGATGGAAAATGTCCGATGGAGCCTACACATGGTCGGAATTTCCGACAACAAGCTCCCATCGAACTTTTCCCATCGCGAAATCCGACCGTGTGTACGCGGCATAAAGCATCCCTACCTATGCAAACCTAAAAAAAAAAAGGCTGTTGTCCTTTTTTCTTTATATAGTTTAAACATTAGAAAATGGTATTGGTAGGTAAAGCATATAGCCTCTTTATACTGTGTATTAATTAAGGTGTACTGTATAAAGATTAACCTTGAAAAATGTATATCCACATTGTGTGTGTTACCCATGCAAGTCAGAAGTGCTTTGCTTGTTAAATAATAGAAACTCACCTGTGAAAAGAATAGGGATTTGTTAAAAGGCACTAGATGTTGTTTGTCTTAACCTTTGATAAGTTGTGTAGATGACATCTTAATTTAAAACAATAAAGCAACTGTTTTATGCTTATCGAGGGAGCAGGCAAAGAACATCTGGCCCACTTGACTTGCATAAATGCCCTGTTCTAATTGGTGGAAGTTTACATATAGATGGGGCAAATAACGTGTCTGCATCTCAGGTTTCGGAATTCTCAGGTTCTTTACCAACATCGGATGCCATTAGATACTACCAATAACAACAACTCCACTTTTATTCCCACTCATAGGATTAAAAGGGGGGGGGGGGTTGACTAGCACATGTAAGATACCTACCACGTTCCTTTTCATTACCCTGATCTACTTTTTGTAAGTTCCAATGTTATCCAGTTCTAGGTCTTTTGATTAGCTTTTGCTTATCCTCAGGAGGCCAGCACTTAGAACTGGGGAGATACAGCCCTGGAAGTGGACTTGCTGCTAGAGGAATATGGGATTGCTCTAAATGGAGATAAATGTAATTTAAAAAGCCCACTTTCATCCTCCAGATCTCCCTATTGCTGTTTTAATTAAAATTGGAGGTGCTTTCAAGTACACATGTAATGTGGTGTTGTAGTAGACATAATGCTGTCATAGCAAGGAATAGGAGAGGTAGGCACTGTAATGCAATGGCGTCCCTGGGGGGGGGGGCAGAGGGTGCCCTGACCCCCCCAAGATTATGCTGTGCCCCACCATGTGCCCCCCCCCCCCCCCAAAAAAAAATTTTTTTTTTTTTTACAAAAAATCAATGTCTAAGAGGGAGAGAGTCCCCAGTCAGCCCCTGCGGGTGATTCCTCCCCCCTCCCTCTGCTCACTGACACTGCATAATGCGAGCGCTCACACAACCACGGCCGCCCGATCTGCTCCTTCCCCTGCATTCTCATTGGCAGGGAGAAGAGCGAGTTGCAGGAAGGACTCCACCAGGACTCTCAGTTACTGAAAAAACAGACTGATTTCTCAGACCAGCGCTGTCAATAGCAGGGGCAGGACAGCAAGAGGAGGCTGGGGAACCCCACAGTGGCAGAACACCAGAGCCCGGTGGAAAGACAACCTTTGCAACCCTGATAGTTCTCCCACTGCTTTGGATCCTTATATTTTCTTGGATCCTTATGTTTTCTGCCACCCTGGTGGGGGCCCCAATACAGTAGGAAGGGAACTCACTGCAGAACTCGTGAAAGGGCCATTGTGGGGTCGCAGTAAAGGGCCCCTGGAGATATATATATATATATATATATATATATATATATATAATTGCATTTTTTAGTTGCCCCCCTACTTTTGTCCCTGTCCCCCCATGTGCCCCCCCTAAATATGAAAGCTCGAGACGCCACTGCTGTAATGGGAAGGTTTGGTGAATTTTAAAAGTATCATTCCTAAAGGTCTGCTCTGGCTCTGAGTGGCTCTTTCTAATTTTCCAGTCACTGTAGCACTGCTAAGAGATTAAGCTAGTCTAGAAAGCGAGGCTTAACTGGCATTTAGTATCTCAGTATATCACTGTTGCACCAAACTATAGATAATTCTGCAAAAATTTTGAGTTAATACTCCCTACATTATTTAACTGCCTAGTGTTCTGTTTGCAAACATATTTCCATAGAATATCATCCTTATGGCTTATTTACACTTTTGGCATGGGGCAGTAAAAATAAGCAGTTGAGTTACAGTTCTACCACCCCCCCCCCCCCATCCTTAACCCAACACAGTCACCGAAGGGGATTGTTCACATATCATGGCTGTGATGTCTCGCTATGTGGGTTGGGCAAAAACTATACCCCCTGTAGCATTTGGCAGCCAGTACTGTGCCACAGCCGTCCTGCAACCGGGTTCAATGCACACAGTAGCGGTGCAGTAGTGCGGGCTTTTCAAGGTTAAAATGGCATTGGAATAGAGGTAGCAGCGGTTGAAGTTGTAGCTGGCCCTCAAGTAGATGTCTAGGCTATACATAGGCCATATCTGAGCATCGTCTTCATTACTCTAGGCAAATTTTTTAGCTAAATCACTTCTCCAGGAAGAGAGGAAACATACTATTCGAGGTTGAAGGGGTCAGGTGTGGAGGAGAGTTATAGAGGTTGGGATTTGTAGGTATAGGGGATAATGGGGTGGGCATGTTGGCAGCAGGGGGGAAAAAGGGGTTGGAGATTTTAAGTCTTAGTCGGGTACAGGATTGATGCTAAGCAGTCCTGACTTACAGTATATCTTGCAAAAGTCTAAATGTGATAAGCTGCACCACTATGAAAAAAAATAAAAATGAGGTGCCTTAATTAGTGGCGAGGCTCTGCATTACCAACCAAAGATACATGTACACCTTGACACCTGAATTTATAGATATTCACTGCCTATTTTATTTACCCTCTTTTTTGCTGTGTGTTTTTTGAAAAAAAAAGTGTCCTTCAAAGATATGGAAGATTGCTATTTCCGATGTTTACCTTGATAAAACCATCAATTTCTCATATACAATTGTTATTTGTACTCAAAGAAGACATAGCATTTGTGTAACATGTTTTCATACATTGAGCGTTTGTGTGCAGGAGGTGCTATTTGCTAATGGTGCTATTCGTTGTATAATCAATATTGCTGTGACATCACCTTTGACTGTCTACATATTGAAAAACACTACTTTGTAAGTAGAAATAAGTGACATTTTTGAATCCACTTTAATGCCGTTCACCTTATAGGGTTATGTCATCTGATTATCAGAGCTTCCAATTAATTCAAAAATGTCACAGTGTGTTTGGTAAACATTTTTAAAGAGTGTGCCTTGCTCATCCAACTCCAGCTCCACACGAGGCATTTAGTCTGATATCCCCATAGCATGGAAGCCATGAGATTGTGAGCTTCCTTCAAGATTCATAACAACCCATATAGCCTTCTGCTTTGGATGGATCCTTCAGGGAGGGTGAGGGAGGTATTTTACACCAACATTGTTCCAAAAAGTCATTGGTAATCATAGTGGGGAGTTTTGTGCCACTATTACCACCACCTTCCTGATAGACTGGTAAAGGTGCCCACGAGATCCCTTTTCTATTCACCCCGTCTTATGGTAAAGTGTAAGCCAAAACCTACTACATTTTTTACATATTTTGGATAGAACTATGAAATGTTAAGGCCCCTGTCTAGTTTTTATTGCTGCCTGTGACCCCAGCAGGTTAAAGGAAAAAAACTGATCGTTCATGTTGGAGCCACTGTACTAACAATCTGGTTAGTACAGCAATATCCCCTGCTGAGCTATTGTGTTGTTCTGAGCCCCCCCCCCCCTCCCGCCAGAACACTCCGGTCAATGCTCTCATCCATTGGCGGTGAAACTGCCAACTGGGAGCCAGTCGGCAGACCTTTTTCATTCATGATCCTTCGACAGAAGCTGGCCGGCCTTCTGTCAGACCAGGTGCCATAAACACGGGCCGAATGTCGGCCAGATTCTATTGAACTGACTGATGTCGCCCAATATTTGGCGTGTGTGTACTAGGCTTTACCCTCCCTGATTGTCCTGGTACAGTTGTCCCAAATGAAGGCCATTGGGTTGCCTGTTCTGGTGACTTTGGAGACATCTCCCCATACTTTTTGGCCCCTGTGGTGCCTCTAGGACAGAAACTGAGGGGAACCCCCCCTTCCCCATGAGGCACAAACTGAAAAAAATGTTGGCTTTAAATAAAAATGAAATGCAATTGTAAAGAAAACATAATGTGCTGTTGTTGCTTATTTTTTATAGCTAGTGATTGGAAATACTATGATAATATATAACATTGTCTTCCAGTTGACTTGGGGGAGAGGAAGGAGCTGAAATATTTGGGCCCTCACTGGCACAACATCAGCTTTTATTCCTCCATCACCTATTTGACACCAAGCAAAAGCCCAGTGTGTGGATGATATTTGAGTAGTTTATTTTGTTTGGTTGGGGGGGGGGGTTGTTTTGAGGGGGTGGGGATCTGAAGCACCAGCTCACTGATCAATATTTTGAAGCCTGATACTAACATACAATATAAAGATGCATGATTAAAAAAAATGTATTGACATTTTAAAAGAGAGGTAGTCAGTGACATTGGGATCAATCAATATCCATGAATCAGCTCATTAGCAGCCTCATCTCAGTTTCAGTGCACATGTTCCCTCATCTCTACTTGTAAGTATACATTTTTAATTGGTGCTAATATCATTATTATAATGCTAAGTTAGAATACCAAAGATTATACTTAAAGTGTTACTAAACCCAGTAATATAAAAATAGTTAATCCGCCCCCCCCCCCCCCACAGTGCCCGCAGCTTATAAATCTTCTTTTTACATTAAAATACTGCCACTATATACCTTTTTGGATGATTTGTATACCACGGTTACATGATAAACTGCACAGTGCTAAGAGTTCAGGTAGGAGGAGATTTTCACTGCAGCCTGTATATACGCCCACATGTGTGATGTCAATATCATGTGACCTGGCTAGCTCTGAGAACAAGTAAATGTTCTCTCCAGCGTAAAAGACACAACTGAGCATGTGCAGGTCGGCTTCCCTGCCTGTGTTAGCTGGCCTTCCCCAGATAGACAGTGCAGGAGGGGAAGGATGTCTGTATACAGGATAAAACAGCCTTTTTACCCAATGCAGAGGATTAACCCCTTAAGTTCCACAGTGAGTATAACAAGCATGCTATGCTGCATATACAGACTGATTTTACTGTTGTGGGTTTAGTAACACTTTAATTTGCTGACATGAAATATATTGCTGTGTTATGATTCTGTAATATATACTTAGGTATACTGTATATTACCTACTGACACAGAAGGTGCAGTCTATAATAAAACAAAATAGATTTTTTTTTATACATACAGTATGTAAAAAGTATTTTTGCCAGAAATTAAACTCATAAAAAAGCAAAATTATTGCAGCTTACCAGTCTTTAGATGTATTAGCTGCATTGATTTTCTTTATTCAAGCTTTTTTTCTCTTTATTTCACCTGGCAATCCTGTAAATATCACACTTCCTGTCCCTGGGTGCCTATGCTCACCCCTCCACTGTGTCTATGGCGGCAGCCATGGTTGTCACAAAGGCTGGGCTCTAAACATGTCTGCCTTTGTCTTTCTATATGACATTGAGGTTAGGGTGGTAGTAGCGTTCAGAAGGAAGAAAATCTTATTTGTGATTTCAGTTTAGCTCACAGGAAGTGGCAATGGAATTTTCTAGCAGGATCACAAGATATTTTCTGTACTTGATAAAAAAATTATCTTCTCCAGAAAAAATAATGCGGTCACCACATCTAAGGACTATAAGCTGCAATTAATTAATTTTGTCATTGGGTTACTTATCCCTCAAGACGTGGGTTCACTTCACAAAGTGAGCGTTACCTTGGCTAAGTGAACACTCTTTGCTCACTTAGTATATGAACCCTTTTATTGAATGAAAGTTTATAAAGAAGGTCAATCTTTGTTCACCAAAAAAGGCAGGAGGGAAATATAATTTTTTGTTTTAATAAATAACCCCTACTCTGTTTCATCTTAATATGTATCTTCAGCCAAAACGTTTATTAGTTTTGAATAAGGCAGGGAAGGTTATACTTCTATTCATGGCACCGTTAGAGAGATTTCCCCTCACTTCCAGTTTTGGGGATACCCATTTACCAGACAGGAAGTTAGGGAAAATCTGCAACAGGAAAACACACAACAATAAAGATACTGACCGGGGATTCTAGCCATCCCTACTTAAAGTGTTACTAAAGTCAATTTTGTTTTTTAGTTTGCATAATAAACGCGCTACACTCACCTGCTCTGTGCAGTGGCATTGCACAGAGCGGTCCTGACCCTCCTCTTCTCTGGTTCCCCGGTCGGCGTTCCTGGCTTCTCTTTCTCATGTGTCCCCATAGTAAGCCGCTTGCTATGGTGCTATGGAGGCACACAGTGTCTGCGTGCTCCCGAGCTGTGTGTCCATGAAGCTGCGCTCCATAGACCTACACAGCGGGACTTAGCCCCTCCCCTCACTTAATGCTCGCTGCATTTGATTGACAGCAGCAGGAGCCAATAGCTTCTTCTGCTGCTCGAGTGGTGTGTGAAGAGGAAGAGAGGGGAGAAGAGATGCAGCCATGCACAGCACTGAATCTATTCCCCCCTCTCTAACCCCTTCACACAGAGAAGAGGGGGGGGAGGGAGGAGGAAAAAAATTTAAAAAATGTTACCCTAATGCAAGCAAAGCATTAAGGTAAAAAACATTTTTAGCTTTAGTATCACTTTAAAGGTGACTTCTGGGCAGATATAAATACACCAATGCATGCAGCTCTGTATTCATTAATATATCATTAAATGTTTTTTATTGGAAGCAGTGTAAGTACCTGAGTTTGACTGAGTTTTAGCTGTTTGCAGTCCCTGTACAGCAGAGCTGGGGTATGAAAGGAAGAATCAGCACAAGGAGCCAATCAGTTTATCAGGTGACAAAAAGGATGCTGATAGCAGGAGGAGGAGCAGAGTGACAGAGAGGTGATCTCATCACTGTGCTGTTTCTCTTTTTACTGCCCAGTCATAGGCTGGGGGTGAGTCCAGCATGAGGGCTCAAAGGAATTGGGTCAAATGATCGTCTCTTTATTTTTGGGTGGAGTTCTACTTTAAAGTGGAAATGAAGTTTGCCATTCTCCCTGGAAAACTTCAGAACCCAATTTCTATAGTTTAGCTAAGGACTGCTAAATGGTTCAAAGATAAGTATTTGAGTCCTTAAGAAGTATGACATGTATATATAATGAGCATATTTGGCTTCCCCTGTGTACATAATTATAATTAAACAATAAACATAGAAATTATGTAAAGACTGTTTCCACATTTTGTTATGTTACATCCTTAATTCCAAAATGGAATCAACTCGTTATTTTCCTCAAGATTCTACAAACAATACCCCATTAAGACAATGTGAAAGAAGTTTGTTTGGAATCTTTGCAAATTTATTAAAAATAAAAAAACGAAAAAAAATCCCATGTACATAAGTATTCACAGCCTTTGCTCAATACTTTGTTGAAGCACTTTTGGCACCAATTACAGCCTCAAGTATTTTTGAGTATGATGTTACAAGCTTGGCACACCTATTTTTGGGCAGTTTCTCCCATTCTTCTTTTCAGGACCACTCAAGCTCCATCAGGTTGGATGGGGAGCGTCGGTATACAGCCATTTTCAGATCTCTCCAGAGATGTTCAGTCGGGTTCAAGTCTGGGCTCTGGCAGGGCCACTCAAGAACATTCACAGAGTTGTCCCGTAGCCACTCCTTTGATATCTTGACTGTGTGCTTAGGGTCGTTGTCCTGTTTGAAAATGAACCTTCGTCCCAGTCTGAGGTCCAGAGGGCTCTGGAGCAGGTTTTCATCAAAGGATGTCTCTGTACATTGCTGCATTCATCTTTCCCTCGATCCTGACTAGTCTCCCAGTTCCTGCCACTGAAAAACATACCCACAGCATGATGCTGCCACCACCATGCTTCACTGTAGGGATGGTATTGGCCAGGTAAAGAGCGGCGCTTCGTTTCCTCCAGACATGACACTTGCCATTAAGGCCAGAGTTCAATCTTTGTTTCATCAGACTAAAGAATTTTGTTTCTCATGGTCTGAGAGTCATTCAGGGTCCTTTTGGCAAACTCCAGGGGGGATGTCAAATGCCTTTTACTGAGGAGTGGCTTCTGTCTGGCCACTCTACCATACAGGACTGATTGGTGGAGTACTGTAGAGATGGTTGTTCTTCTGGAAGGTTCTCCTCTCACCACAGAGAAACGCTGGAGCTCTGTCAGAGTGACCATCAGGTTCTTGTTCCTGGTGATTCCAAACTCCTTCCATTTACAGATGATGGAGATCAATGTGCTCATTGGGACCTTCAATGCTGCAGAAATGTTTCTGTACCCTTCCCCTGATCTGTGCCTCGATACAATCCTGCCTCGGAGGTCTACAGACAATTCCTTGGACTTCATGGCTTGGTTTGTGCTCTGACCTGCACTGTTAACTTTGGGACCTTATATAGACCAGTGTGTTCCTTTCCGAATCATGTCCAGTCAACTGAATTTACCACAGATGGACTCCAATCAAGATGTAGAAACATCTGAAGGATGATCAGTGGAAATAGGATGCTCCTGAGCTCAATTTTGAGTGTCATGGCAAAGGCTGTGAATACTTATGTATATGTGATATTTTCGTTTTTTATTCTTAATACATTTGCAAAGGTTTTAAACAAACTTTTTTCACGTTGTCACTATGGGGTATTGTTTGAAGAATTTGGGGGAAAATAATGAATTGAATACATTTTGGAATAGGGCTGTAACATATCAAAATGTGGAAAAAGTGAAGCGCTATGAATACTTTCCTGGATGCAGTGTAGATTTCCTTTAAGTCTGTATTGGAAGTGCTATGCAAGAAATGAGCTCTCAAAAGTTTCCAGAAAAAAAGTGAGGTCCCCTTGTCATAGCCCTGACATGGGGGGAGGAGTTGGGAACACGTGATATCACCAGCCAGAGTCTGGTGGGTGATTCAATACCAAAAAATAATAGATTCATGTTGCGTGGACTGACCCTTTAAATTAAATACTGTATAAAAAGCAATTTATTATCAAAGGTTTTTTTTTTTTCTTTACATGTGGTGCTTAGTCAGAAACCTCATGTGTCAGGGTGTAATTAAAGTGTGATTCTCAGTGTTGTACTCCAGTGTATAATGCATATAAATGATGCCCTTGAATAAAAAAGACAGCCTATTGTACTGATAAAATTATAACTGTGAAATAAAAATAAATGTTACATTTTATGAACAACTGTGTCTGTCCTTTAGTCCTAAATGCTTTTTTTTCTCATAGAATACATACATATATAATGATTGTGATTATGGGAACAATGTAGTCTACAAGGTAAGTAAATTTACCATACATGCAGAGACAATTTTGCTGCGTTCATTTAGCTGAAAACCCTTCAATTCAATACATTCTAACTTTTATTTCTCCTGCACTTTAGCCCACCTCATAATCTATGGCATTTTATTCCATATTTCAGACTTTAAAGCACAACTCCACTTTTTCCTCATCCCCAGCCCTCCCCTTATTCCTCATTACCTGAAGATCCCCTTCCCCCCATGACTTAAAGCTGGACTCTAGGCACAAATATGTTCATATTTTCATATCCCTCAATAGACACATAGGACAATAAATTTGTGTGAACCATACGTCTTTTCAAACCTAGAGCTTACCTTGTAAATGTAGCAGTGACATCATCACTGTGCTGTGCATAGCCTGAGCAGAGGGCAGAGCTGTGGGAGGGGCTAAGCAGGCCCCACCCACTACAGGCTGCCTGCTGGTGGATACAAGACCAGTCACCCTGCACAAGGCGAGAGATCAACAGTGAGCGGTCTTTATTACAGGAAGATCCTGCACAGAGGGAAAGTTTCACACTGGATTACTGCAAAGATCCAAGGAATACACAAATCACACCAAGATCCAAGTCTTGTGTTTAAACAATATTTGATAAGGAGATTGATACATACCTTCTTTTACAGTCTTTTTGGCCATCCAGTTACATCGGAGGTCTTTATTCTTATTATTTGGAGTTCTAACTCCTGGATAGCATGGTGTTCATGTGTGACTTCTGTGCTGTCCAGGAGTATTATCAGTCCAGGCCAGTGTGATGATGCACTCCAGACAGTGTGGGGGATGATAAGATGGCTTAGGCTCATGATAAGTTGCACTGTACATTTAAAGGAGAAGTTTGAGGGTTGTGAAAAAAAGCTTCATAATTACTAGGGATAAGCCAAACACCCCCCGGTTCGCACCAGAACATGCAAACAGGCAAAAAATTTGGAAGAACACACGAACACCGTTAAAGTTTATGGGACACGAACATGAAAAATCAAAAGTGCTAATTTTAAAGGCTTATATGCAAGTTATAGTCATAAAAAGTGTTTGGGGACCCGGGTCCTGCCCCAGGGGACATGTATCAATGCAAACATTTTAAACATTTTTTTAAAAACCGTCCGTTTTTTCGGGAGCAGTGATTTTTTTAATGCTTAAAGTGAAACAATAAAAATGAAATATTCCTTTAAATATCGTGTCTGGGGGGTGTCTATAGTATGCCTGTAAAGTGGCGCATTTTTCCCGTGTTCAGCACCACAGCAAAATGACATTTCTAAAGGAAAAATTGTCATTAAAAACTGATCGCGGCTGTAATGAATTGTCGGGTCTCGGCAATATAGATATAACTCATTGAAAAAAAGAGCATGGTGTCGTCCCGTCCCCCCAGTCCATTACCAGGCCCTTTGGGTCTGGTATGAATATTAAGGGGAACCCGAACCAAAATGTAAAAAAAATTGCATGGGGGGGTCCCCCTAAAGTCCATACCAGGCCCTTCAGGTCTGATATGGAAATTAAGGGGAACCCTGCGCCAGATAAAAAAAAATGGCATAGGGGTCCCCTCCAAAATCTATACTAGACCCTTATCTGAGCACGCAACCTGGCAGGCTGCAGGTAAAGAGGGGGGACAAGAGAGAGCCCCCCCTCCTGAACCATACCAGGCCACATGCCCTCAACATGGGGAGGGTGCTATGGGGTCTGACCCCAAAGCACCTTGTCCCCATGTTGATGGGGACAAGGGCCTCATACCCACAACCCTTGCCCAGTGGTTGTGGGGGTATGCGGGTGAGGGGCTTATCGGAATCTGGAAGCCCCCTTTAACAAGGGAACCCCCAGATCCTGACCTCCCCCCCATGTGAATTGGCAATGGGTACATTGTACCCCTACCATTTCACAAAAAAAAAGAGACAGCTTGGGACAAGTCCTTTATTAAAAAGTAAAAAAATAAAAATGTCCCGCGATGTAAATTTACGCCGCCCAACGAACCGAAAAAAAAAAGCCACAACCCGCTGACTGAGTCTTCTTCTCTGTGACAGTTCTTATATAGCTGAGGGCGGGGCCACCCAGTGTCATAAATAGGTGATCCTGCCCTCATCTGACGCCACGGGGAACTTACGTTCGACTCTAACATCGGGTTTATCCCTAATAATTACCTCCATGCTGCAGCATCAGTCTAATGCTGTAGCTGCTCCCTGCCGACTCTAAGCCTGAGAACTAAGTGATCACGTGACTGCTGATCGCTTAGTTCTCAGTGTGCTCTGAGCAGAGAGCAGTGACTATCAGTCACCATTTTTAGCTCTGCCGCTCCAGCACCCATTGGAGTGCCAGGATGAAGAGGTGGGTGGGCACAGTTGGCTCCAGGTCTCAGCTGCATGCTGAGAGGCAGAGCCAACTGTCAATCAGACAGCTGGATGGATCCCAACAATATGTTAAGGATTCCTCCAAAGCCTGTATAATGCCCTCTGTCAGCTGATTCTAAGTCACAGTACGAGCACAAGCAAGTGCACTCCTGTGACCCAGAAGAGAAGTATAGCCAAAAAAGCTTTGGCCATACTTCTCTTTTAATGTGTAGCACCCTCTAGTTTGTGCTACTAGAATTAGAGTAGGCAAACTATAGTCTGGCCCAGGAAGTCACTGAATCTGGGTCAGGGTTATTAGAGGCCAGGCTTGATAACTCATCTTGGCAGCTCTCTGGTGCCTCTCCCAGTTTCTAGACTGTTGGAGAGCATTCTGAAAGATAGTGGGCGAAGGCTAGGAGGGGTTGCCTTGAATATTTAGGGGTCCTTAGCCGATCCCCAGGTTGGGGGTCTGGCAGGGAACTAAGGAGCCCTTAAATAGACATGAGCTATGCCAGCAGAGGAGTCGGTGGAAGATAGAGAAGCATTGCTGAGGAGAGGATGTCGGTGGCCCTTGAGGGACCTCTGCCGGGGAAGGGTTTTACCTCGGGCTAGATCTCGGGAGTCTGGCCTGGAAGGATCCCACCACAGGAGGCAATTGGAGGGACCCTAACTGGAGAGGCAGTAGGAGCAAGCAGAGACAGTGAGTAGATCAGTACGGTGCAGGGACAGACAAGGGAAGAGACTGCCAGCTGTACTGCTCTCTTGAAGACAGTGGTGTGCCAAGTATTCATCCAACCTTGCCCTGCGAAGTCTCTCTAGTCTGCCCATGTAACATTTGTGAGGGTATTTTTCCAAAGTTTTTCTCTTATTTTTTCGCTGGCATAAAATAAGCCCCCATCACTGGTGAAGGAGGAAGCAAAGTACATCCTAGCTCTGCATTGGTGATCAATAGTTAACTTGCCTGATCACGCTCTTAAACTACTGCAACTGTGCACAAACCTTGCTGTGAATACCTGTCAGAAGAAGAACATTGAAATCTTTATGACAGGTCAGCATTGGTAGCCTGCATGTTTCCTTGGTTCCATGGTTCTTTCAGTTCCTAAAACTTTAAAAAAGGATAGAGTCTCTTTAAAAAGAGCAAACTTATGTACATTATAAGAGGAGCTGACCTATTTTTTTTTTTCGGAGTTCAGCTTTACTAATTGTAAATCTGGGAATTGGCTGTACACTTGACTGCTTAATAAACTATACATACAGAAAAATGCCATACCTTGCAAGTGCAGGTTGATTGTTTCAATTGATGTGAATTGCTGACAAATCCCTTCTGCATTCTTTACCCATGCTGCTATTACATTATGATAAACAGCATTCATTTTACTGTTTAAGGCAGAGAATGGAATCTTCTCTTCTGCAACCTACTGTTTAATCAGTCATTATCTGCTGTCATTATAATTGAGCAGCCGTTGTACGTATTTGTACAGGATGTTCCGGTGGACATGGATGTCCACAATGGAGTCAGCTATTTTCCAATGAAAATGTATTCAGCTCTATCTGAGACGATTCAGTTTGCATAGGTAGCGCTATACAAGTCACTCATTTCCATTTCCGTTTTTTCTATCTCTGTAGCTTACGGAATAATGCAATGAACAACATCTGCCTGTAATAGGAATGGTATTGTTAATCTTCTTACTGACTCGGCAGATAATAAGCGCTTTATAATTTTTACGGCTTTTGTGTTTACCTGTTTTCTTCAGCAGACAGTAAGGAAAGTTTCTTCTAAACACAATTAAAGCAACTGTTCTATAACCCAGCGGAGATAGATCATGTGTCCGAACCCTGGTGGAAAAAAGAAACATAATGCAAACTGGCTGGACTGTCATGTAGAAAGGGGGGCAACCATGTTGGGCATGGAGGCGATGGCAACATTTTGGGATCTTAACCCATGACCACATAACAGGTTCTGTCTTTGTACAGGCTGTAGGTGATCAGATTGTCCCTGGTTTTCTGGTCCAGTCTTTACAGTCCCTGATCCTTCTTTATTTTCATTAAGCAAGATGCCCCATTCTACTTCTTACAAACACAGACAGAAACTTTTTGTCTGCATGTGCAATGTTCCCTGCTGAGAAACACTATCAAGGACGGGAATCTGCTGGAGGAGGCATCATCAATTACTTCAACCAACTCCTCCAGACCTGCTTTGTCTGTTAGATTTGGTGGCCCTCTAAATCTGCTACTGGGGGGGGGGGGGGCATTCCAAAGTGGGACTTTGAAACTGAAGATGAGGTCAAGTCAGGCCCCCTGGACATACGCTGGGCCCTAGGAAGTTAGCTAGGTCTACATCTACAGTTTAAAGAACATTGGCATGGACGTCAATGGAAAGAATGCTTCTTATGCTGTTAGACAATGGAAAGAATGCCCCTTTTTACAGATAGTTAAAAAGATAATTCATTTCAGTGGCTACGTACCTGAGATGCACAATTGTGCATTGCTCAAAGAACCCCTAGCAACCTTTGGATGAACCCAAGGGTAAAAGGCTGGTATAGAGCAGGGGTCTCCAAACTATGGTCCTTTACAGGATTTTTTCTGGCCCATAGCTAGGGTCAATGACATATCCTCAATGTGCAGAGATTGTGGTTTCAGGTCAGCAGAGACAGAGGCTGCCTGTGGTCTACACTCTCAAAACCCCCCTTCCCCCTGCTGCATTGTCATCATCTCCATTGTTAGTTTGCTGGGACCACTAAGAACGTCTTCCATCCAGACTTGCTCTGCCTCCCATCTTCCATCCAGACTTGCTCTGCCTCCCAGTTCCAGTCCAGTTGCTACAGGCAGGCTGTAAGCCTTCCAGTAGTAACGGAGACTCTAAAAGGGACCCCAATGTTAGGGGACACTTTTATGGGAGCCTTAAAGGTAAGGGGGGGACTCTGAAGGTGACCCTAAGGTAAGGGGAGACTCTGATCGTGACCCTAAGGTAATGGTGACCCTGATGTAAATGAAAAACTGTGAAGGGGACTCTGATGTAAGTTGGGACTCATTTATTTATTAAAAAATAAAGTTAAAGGAATACTGCGCTGTGAACCTGCAACCTAGCAGCCAGCACAGCTTGTAGACGAAAAGCAAAAACTGTGAATAAATAAGTGCAGCGCTAAGGTTGCAAAAAAGCAAATTTGCATAAATTATATAAATGTGACTTAAACATAAATATATCAAATAAACAGAGATTCAGGAAATGTGAATCAACCAAAGAAAAAGTGAAATTTCTGAAAAAAATACAGGTATGGTGAAAAATGGGCTAGTATGGTGACTTTACCATAAATCAGGTGAGAGATAGAAATTAGGGTGTTAATATTAAACAGAAACACATCAAATAAACAAGGATTAACACATAATGAATGTGAGTCCAAACCCAGAAAAAATGAGAATAATTTCTGAAAAATGTGGTAGTATAATAATGTGCTAGTATAACAACTGCACAATAAGCAAAGTCCAAAAAACGAAAATGGTGATATGTAAAGTCCAAAAAAATCCAATTAGATGTGCAGTCACGTTAAAAAAGAAACATAAAAAAAATGCTGGTATAATGAAAAATGTGCTAGTATGGTGACTATACCATAAATAAGGTGAGAGTTAGAAATTGATCTGTATCAATCAATCAACCTTGGACTGTCACTGAATAGTGACTTGAAGGCTCCAATCATCGTGAGGAGGGTGGAAGGTAAATGCCAGGAGAGATATATCATGCAGTGAAACGATGGGCTAACATAGTGTGATACCGTATAAAAAAAAGGCAATTTATTAAAAATAGAATAAAACACTCACATTTGGAAGAGTAGAAAAAAGCATGTGTATAACAAAGAGCGATGCAAACAGGAGATCCATCCGACGCGTTTCGGCTCCACTGTCTTCATCTGGGGTGTGGACCCCCTGCAACAGCAACGCTTATAAAGTAAAACGTTTTTTGAACTGTGTTTATTGTGCAGTTATTCCTGCACATTATTATACTAGCACATTTTTCAGAAATTATTCTCATTTTTTCTGAGTTTGAACTCACATTCATTATGTGTTAATCCTTGTTTATTTGATGTGTTTCTGTTCAATATTAACACCCCAATTTCTAACTCACTCATTTATTTATTAAACTGATTTTTGTATTTGCAAGATATACAATGATACGAAGATATACACCCTTGTTCTGAAAAGTTTGGAGACCCCTGTCTTAGATGGACATGAAGTTCTGAATTGAATTTAATTAGGAGACAACCAAATGAAAGCCTAACTCTAGCTTACAACTTTAAAGCAGTTGCAGTAACAGGATTTTTTTTTATTTTTAAAAACATTTTTGAAACCTTATGACCCCTTTCACACCGGAGGCATTTTTCAGGTGCTCTAGCGCCAAAAAACAGCGCCTGTAAAGCGCCTGAAAAAAGCCTCATTTGCAATCCCAATGTGAAAGCCCAAGTGCTTTCACACTGGGGCGCTGCGCTGGCATTACGTCAAAAAATTCCTGCAAGCAGCTTCTTTGAGGCGCTGTAGGAGCGGTGTATACACCGCTCCTACAGCGCCCCCGTCCATTGAAATCAATGGACAGCAGTGCCAAAGCACCTTGGCAGCGGCGCTTTGTGGGCGCTTTTAACCCTTTATTCAGCCACTAGCGAGGGTTAAAAGCGCCCCGGCGGCCGAAAAGTGCCGCAAAAATGACGATAAACCGCTGCTAAAACTAGTGGCGCTTTATCGCAGACGCCTGGGCTCTGGCAGTGTGAAAGGGCTCTATGAGTAAAAGATGGCCATCATCCTCATTATAAGCAGTGTTATATTGTTTCTCCCAACCCCTTGCAATGGCCACTTTTGCTGGACAGCTTGGCCTGTATAGAAATATGGAGTACAATATAAATAAAGGCACGGGAATTTAAAAAAAAAAAAAAAGCATACAGTGAATATTATCATTACAGGGACTGATAACATACATATACCAGAATACCATATTTTTGCTATAGTAATACTATAAAGTCCATATTAGGGAGAATGTTGCCACCTGTTCCCCTACCACTCATGCCCAAATTCAGAAAACCCTCTAAGACCCCTTTCACACTGGGGCGCTTTGCAGGCGCTACAGCGCTAAAAATAGAGCCTGCAAAGCGCCCTGAAACAGCCGCTGCTGTGTCTCCAGTGTGAAAGCTTTCACACTGGAGCGGTGCGCTTGCAGGACGTTAAAAAATTCCTGCAAGCAGCATCCTTGGAGCGGTATGAAGTCAATGGGGCAGCGCGGCTATACCACTGGCAAAGCGCCACTGCAGCGGCGCTTTGCGGGCGGTTTTAACCCTTTTTCGGCCGCTAGCGGGAGTTAAAAGCGCACTGCTAGCAGCCAAATAGTGCCATTAAAACGATGGTAAAGTAGCGCTAAAAATAGCACAGTTTTACCGCCGGCGCCCGCACCGCCCGGTGTGAAAGGGGTCTACGTGACTATATGGAGGGCTTTCTTTTGGGAGTCATAATTGAGTATCCAGCATCGGGGCAGGACCTGCTGCCTACCAGTCTTGTTGGGACCTCTTCTCATGATGCCACTGCAGTCTTCTGGCATCTGAGAGGCAGCCAATTGTTCCTCAATATAGCATGTGCAACCTTTATAAAAGACTGTAGGGTTGATTTACCGAAACTGGAGATCAGGTGTGGCTGAGCATGGTAGCCAATCAGCTTCTAACTTCAGAAGGCTCAGTTAAGCTTTGACAAAAAAAACTGGAGGCTGATTGTTTTCTATGAAGAGCTGCACCAGATATTGCACATCTAGTTTTAGTAAATCAACCCCCCATGTCTGTACAAATCTGACACATCTTCAAAAACAAAGCAACATTCCAGTCCTACTGGGGGATAAGCCTGTGATTCCATTGTGGTTATGATACCTGAACAATGCTGTAATGCCGCGTACACACGAGCGGACTTTACGGCAGACTTTGCCCGGCGGACTGGATTTCGTCGGACAATTCGATCGTGTGTGGGCTCCAGCGGACTTTGTTTTCTCAAAAGTTGGACGGACTTAGATTTGAAACATGTTTTAAATCAATCCGTCTAAATCGAGTCCGGTCGAAAAGTCCGCTCGTCTGTATGCTAGTTTGACGAACAAAAAGCCACGCTAGGGCAGCTATTGGCTACGAACTTCCTTGTTTTAGTCCGGTCGTACGTCATCACGTACGAATTCAACGGACTTTGGTGGATTGTGTGTAGGCAAGTCCGTTCATTCAGAAAGTCCGTCGTAAAATCAGCCGAGCAAAGTCTGCCGTAAAGTCCGACCGTGTGTACGCGGCATTAAACGTTCATTTTCTGCTAGCTGTAACGTTAGCCATCCCTTTCTTACATAGAATTTATAATAATCTAACATTCCAAAATTGATCTAATGCATTATAAATATCTTAATATTTTAGCAGTTTTTTTCTTCTATAGTGATGTGTGCTATCATATTCTATCATACATACTGAGAAAGTATTTTGCAAATAGCCATACATTTTTCCTACTGTGTTTGAAGGGCAAAATATGTTTGATGGTAGGGAACAATGTGATGTCTGGTGCTCGTGGGAAATGTGTCATCACAGTAAGTGGAAAACATTAGGGGAAAATAGGGAAAAAATGTGCTATAAATGTGTCCAAGGGCAGGCTTTTATGTCTTTGCAGCAAGAAAATGCTGTGAAATGCTTCCCCCACTTATTATATACCAACATTTCTTTCAGAATGCTTTATTGCATCTTATTGTACTATACAAATACTGTTATTTCAGCTACTATAAATACTATATTTATTCTCAATTGTTGTACTGAGGTTTATACAGTATGTGTCTATATGACTCTCACTTATGGATCAGTATTTTAAGCACATTTTGTGGGCACAAATGATGTGTGCTGTGTATACAGTGAGTAGGATCAGGTTTTAATTAACCATACCCCATTAGGCCCCTCTCGTTGATCAATTAGGCTGCACCCACCAATTGCAGTAGTGTGTTTCACATCATTGCGCTTATCACATTGCTCAAGGGACCTTCGCAATTCTAGGAATGCCCCTGCTTCAAAGTCATTCATGTTTAGCACACAAAATATCACAATTTGATGACAGGAACGATAGAAATTTCCTCTATCATCCACGAAAGTGGTCTGCTGGGCACCAATTGCTACCTTTACCTTACCTGAAGTTGGTGATTTTTCTTCTTCTGTCAAGATGTGTACTTTTTCACGCTTCAGTAAAGGCATCTTTTATGCAATGAATGGAATGAAGAAAAAAGAATTCAGAATCATTAAGAATATTTAACATTTAGAATGCCATAATTATATGCCAGGAGACATGGATATTATCTCTTTCATCAACAAGTGCTTTCCACTGATAACAAACTAGTTCCTTTATGTTAGGAGTGTGTGTTATACGCTCTACTGTGCCACCTGTCTTTACCTTCCCACTGCCCGTTGCTTAGCTGCTGTTACACTTCTGGCCAGTATGTTGGTTGTGGTAAATTATGGTAATAGCAAGAAATATACAGCTAAATTTAAAAAAAATATTTTGTTACCATTTTGGGACAGTTTTCCTTTGATGAAAAAAAAATCAGATCTCCGTTACCATTTACCATCATAATAAAGCCCAATTTGTCCTGAAAAAACAATGTATAATCCACCTGGATACACAAAGTAGTTGCAAGGATATGTACAGTTTCACGAACACACGTCAAAGTTGCAAAATATTTTTTAGCATAGGGGTGTGCACAGGGTGATTAGGGTGTGCCCAGGCACACCCTGTGCGCACAACTATGCTAAACAAAAGCCCCTACCCCTGTGGCAGCTGAGACTACAGAGAAAGGAACTGGGGAATCTCTGTCCTCAGTCCCTTTCTCTGCTTTTTCACCAAAGCCCCTCAATGGGGCTCCTAACAAATGTAAAAAATAATAATAATAATAAATTATATTATAAAAAAATAACATTGTAAAAAAATAACAACAAAATAAAATAATAGAAACAAAAAACTACTGACACCAATCTCATCCCTACTGACACCATCCACTGCTTTACTGACATCATCCACTGCTCTACTGCGCTTGTGTGTTATGCCGCGTACACACGATCGCACATTCCGACAACAAAATCCATGTTTTTTTTCCGATGGATGTTGGCTCAAACTTGTCTTGCATACACACGGTCACACAAATGTTGTTGGAAATTCCGGACGTCAAGAACGCGGTGACGTACAACACGTACAACGGCACTATAAAAGGAAAGTTCAATACCAAGTGTGCCACCCTTTGGGCTCCTTCTGCTAATCTCGTGTTTATCTCGTGTTAGTAGAAGTTTGATGAGAGACGATTCGCACTTTTCAGCCTCGTGCTTTTCAGATTGTTACTGATCTTCAAATTGTGCTTGTGGGTTCGTATCTGTTTTTCAGTGCGTGTAGTCAGTTCGCATTTGTTTTTCAGTCCGTATTTCATAGTACGTATTTGATTTTTAGTGCGTTCTTGTCCGCTCATTCTTGATTTTCAGCTCGCTCTTCTCTGGCCTTTCTGTTTTTCAGTGCTTTCTGTTAGTTCTGAGCAGTCGACCGTTTTGAAGCCATGTTGCGGGTACGTACTCGTCGCAGAGTTCGTGCTATGCAGGGGCTTGGTGTTGGGGTTCTTACTTTGACCCAAGCCCAGTCCCTGAACAGGGCAGGGAGGAGTTCATGGACAAAGAATTGGTTACTCCAGCGTGACCAATTCTCTCACATTCCTTTGTTGCGGGAGATCTGTGAGAATAATCCCGATGATTTCAGGAATTATCTCCAGATGACGGACCCCGTTTTTCACCGTTTGTTGGCTTTGCTGTCCCCTTATATTACGAAGCAGGACACCTGCATGTGGCAAGCCATCACTCCCGAACAGAGGCTAGTCACCATGTTGCGGTACTTGGCGACGGGAAGAAGTCTGTAGGACATCAAGTTCTCGACAGGCATCTCCCCCCAGGCTCTGGGGATCATTATTCCAGAGACCTGTTCTACCATCATTCAGGTCCTGCAGAAGGACTATATTAGGGTAAGTTTTATCCTTTAACATCACATTCAATGTATTTAATGTTTGCTAATGTATTGTATTTATTTCATCATTCCATAATTACCATGATTGTAATATGCTGTGGATGTCCCCTTTGTTCTCATGCATGCTGGAAGTTTTTAAAGTTCCTTTTTTGTCCTTCATGCATATTTGCCTTCACTAACTTCCCCAGCATGCTATCCTGGGCCCATACACACCTAGCCTAGTCACTTAACAATGTATTTTGTCAGCTCCATAGTAGTGCTTTACCCTAAACATCCCCCTAAATGTGTACAAATGTTATTTGTGTCCTTAAATTCAGGAAGAGTGCCAGAGGCTTTTTTTGGAGTCCCCAAATCATTTTGAACCCTCACTCCCACCAACCGCTAAGTCAACCGGTACCAATCCTCTATCTGCTGACTTTGCCAAACCCATACACACTATACCAGCTCTTTTGTGGTCATATTTATGGATGAATTCACCAAAGCATGTAGTGAAAGGGCCTGCCTGATAACTTTCAAATGGTACCGTTTCAAGTTTTTTTCTCCTATTATCATGACAGGTAATTGCAGAATGTAAAAAAAGTGCTTCAATTTGGACAGTATGTATTCATATTTTTGTATTATGACACTTCTTACCTGTCCAGTGGGCTGCCAATAGTGGTGAGGAGGGGCTGGCCAAAGTAACACATATTATTTATGCATTCAGCTCTCAATGAAGTGGAAAGGGTTACCTGTCCACCTAAAATTTTTACAATGGGCCATCAGGGAGGGTGAGGAATCTGATAAGCGTACTATATATTTATCTTTAAATACTCCTTCAAATCAATGTTTTACTGATGTTGGCCAAGAATGTTTGTGTCTAATCTGCTTGCAATGTATGTGCAAAATTACTATTTTTTTTTTTTCTTGTTTGACTCCACACTTAGCTTTGAGTTGTGAGGAAGGGGTTGCAGCCACAAAACGCGTACATTGATAACCCGTGATGGCAGATAGCACATGTTGACACACTGTGTGCAACTTCAAAATTTGGCTTTCAATATACTTCAAAAAATATTCAAAAATTAAAAAAAATATCAACAAATGGAAGAATTTAGGTGTGTTTTAGATTCTGCCTAAAACATCAATGATGTTTTTGAGTCTTTTTTCAACATCATTGATTTTATCCTTGATCTTCTGTAAATCCCTATTGCACACCATAATCTCCCCAATGAGGACGTGTGCACTTGCACTTGTGAAATGAGTTTCTTCTTCTACAACATCCACATCACCTAAAATAAAAAAACACACCATATATTATAAATATGCAGGCATACATCTATTACCTGAAGCTGTGGTCTCAGACACTCACCTGTTGTGGTCACTATTTCGCCCACTTCATAAACCTCTCCTTCCTCCACATCCTCTGGTTGTGGTGTTGGTATTTCCCCTTCTTTATGAGGTTGGGGGTCTCTGGTGTCCTCTGATGTCCTAAGTCTTTTCTCCCCTATGTGAATAAAAAAAAGGTATACTTAGCACACAGATATTTGAGGGCAGAAATAGGAATCTGAAACATTGCTTGGAAGTGTCGTACAATTGTCTTTTTGGGCAGAGTTCCAAACTGAAGACATGTTTTTCCCTTTCTAAAGCTGAAATACTTACCTTTTTTGTACATGGAGACAACCCTAGTATCTACTGGAGCACCTGTGTGGGATACCCTAAAAAGTTTGTTCTGGTGTCCCACACCAGTGCCCTTGCGCCCAGATGCGTAAACAGCTGCTGAGTGTCCTCACCTTACACTGAATCAAGTTTCATTCTAGTTACAAACCCATCTAGACAACAATGTACTAAACTTCTTTTAATACAAATAGGTCTGAACAAATGTAGTTAACCTGGATCTGCCAAAAAAATCGTATTAGTGGGCGAATAAACGATGCTTACTACGAACGATTACTGTGCCCACAAACCTGAAAGTTGCTTTTTTAAACTGTACAACAGTAAAGAAAAACACGTGGAGCAGCACAAACGTAATAATAATAATAGAAACACAGGACAAATACTTATTTTTTAGAAGCAGTTTCCTGATCTTTCTGTACTGATCGTGCTCCCTCAATTTCAGGCCTGACCATCGTTTCCTCAGTTAATCCTTGGATCCTCGGGCACTCTGCCAGAATTTCAAGCACAAATCACAATTTTGAACATTTTAGGGGGTATTTAGGTTAAAGCACTACTATGGAGCTGACAAAATACATTGTTAAGTGACTACACGAGGTGAATATAGGCCCAGGAGAGTATGCTGGGGAGGTAAGTGAAGGAAAATATGCATGAAGGACCAAATAAAAAAATTACTTAAAAATCGAGCATGCATGAGGACAAAGGGGACATTCACAGCATATTACAATCATGGTAATTAGGGAATGAGGAAAGAAATACAATATATTTTCAAACATTCTATACAATAAAATGTGATATTAAAGGATAAACATCTTACCTTAATAAACTCCTTCTGCAGGACCTGGATGATGGCAGAACAGGTCTCTGGGGTAATGATCCCCAGAGCCTGGGGGGAGATGCCTGTCGAGAACTTAAGGTCCTGCAGGCTTCTCCCTGTCGTCAAGTACCGCAGGGTGGCGACCAACCTCTGCTCCGGAGTGATGGCTTGCCTCATGCAGGTATCCTGCCTGCTGATATGGGGGGTCAACAAAGCCAACAAATGGTGAAATACGGGGTCCGTCATCCGGAGAAAGTTCCTGAAATCGTTAGGATTATTCTCACGGAGCAAAGGCATGTGACAGAATTGGTCACGCTGGAGCAAACAATTCTTGGTCCATGAACTCCTCCTCGCCCTGTTCATGTACTGGGCTTGTGTCAAGGTAAGGACCCCAACACCAAGCCCCCGCACAGCACGAACTCTACGATGAGTACGTATACGCAACATGGCTAGAAAACGGTCGGCTGCTCAGAACAATGTAACAGAACGCACTGAAGAACAGCAAGCCCTGTGAAGAGCGAACTGAAAATCAGTAACGAACGAACAAGAACACAATGACAGAGTCAAGGGTAACTCGCTGAACGCACTGAAGACCAGATACAAACCCACAAGCACAAACTGAACAGCAGAAAACGATTTAAAAACCACGAGTCAGAAAAAGTGTGAATCGTCTCTCTCGCCTCTCTCGTCTCTAACACGAGATTAGCAAAAGGAGCCCAAAGGGTGCCGCGCTTGGTACTAAACTGCCCTTTTATAGTCTCGTCGTACATGGTGTACGTGACCGCGTTATGGGCGATCGGAAATTCCAACAACTTTTTGCGACCGTGTGAAGACAAAACAAGTTTGAGCCAACATCCGTCGGAAAAAATCCATGGATTTTGTTTTTCGGAATGTCCGATCAATGTCCGATCGTGTGCACAGGGCATAAGGGTTTAAGGTGAGGTCTGGTTTAAAATGTATTCTGACATATGAGAATATAGAAATATCCTTTTTGGATGTAATGATTTACAAAAATGGTAATCCTTTGCACACTGATCAATACATATAATGGACAGACAGACATCAGTTATTATTTTACATGGGTTTCTATTCCGATACTTTGTTCAAATCTTTACCATGGACTCCTGGAGCTAAATGGTTGTGGTGGGACAGATTGTCATTGATCCATTGGTAGGAGAACAATGATTATTGGAAATGCAAGAAAGCTTAAATGTTGGGGTTATCTAGTTGGACAACTTTTTAGAGATCGAAGGGACAGACAGCCTGGATTGCAGATCTAGACACTATTCAACCTAAGAATTTAAACCCTGATTTCCGTCTCTACGGGTAACTGTAGTTGGTAACGTTATTATTCTTTCTGTTCGGATATATTCTGTGAATCACTACAGAAGCATTGTTATTTATTTCTGTCCCTCTGATGGAAAAGCTGTAGAGGTTAATTTATTCATCTAGTTTTCTTCCGTAATTGAGCTTGCTAATAAAGGGTCTGTGGTGACCTGAAACGTGTCACTTGACTGGGTGACTATAAATGTCTGGAGGCTCTATGCAAATATTATCTCTTCGCATTAAATGGGAAAAGTCACAGCGCTTCTTTAAATTAAACTTAAAGGGAATAATATACTAAAGGGAATCTATCATTTTAATTTTTTATGTCTGTAGCACTACCCCTGGAGGAGCGGTTTAGTATGATGGGTCCTCTGTTCTCTGCCATGTCTCTATAAACCGCTTGGTCCCGACTGACACAATTGGTTGTAGGTTGAAGGCTTCTCACGGCTGTGTAATTTAAGTGTTAGACCCCTTTCACACTGAGGCGCTTTTCAGGCACTTGCACGCTAAAAAAGCGACTGAAAAGCTCAAAAAAACTGCTTCCCATTAATATCAATGGATCCTTTCACACTTGGGGCGGTGCCCTAGCGGGGCCGTGAAAAAAGTCCTGCAAGCAGCATCTTTGGAGCGCTTAAAAAAGCACCACAAAAACACCCCTCTCCATTGAAATAAATAGTAAAAAAGAGACAAGTTGCGCTAATAAATAACGTGAAAGTCCAAACTGTGATCAAAACAGTGAGAATCACAAAGATGAATAAAAGCATAAAACCAAAAAAAATTGAAACTTGGAATAAAGTGCTTGTGGGTAGACAATTCAAATGAATCCTTCACCATGTGACTCCGCCAACATTGAAGATAGGATGTGTCCTTACCACAAAGGATGGACCCTCTGTTATGGAAGGTCAGAAGCTCAATGGGAGTTATCAGCTGTTAGGTGTTCCTGGGACATGCAGTGCAGGTGATGTACGTCTCTATAGCCGTCCGTCCCGCACTCTGATTCAATCATCTGGGCACCCAGCAATACCCAAAAGTAAACAAAGGGCTCCAAATAGCGTAAAACCTTTGATAGGTATTTATTGAGACCAAAGCACTCAGACAACAAAAGTTGCAAATAGTGCTTGAATAAAAAGCTGCAGCACAATGATAAAAACTTGCGGTGACTCTTCAGTGTGTCCTCGCGCGAAAAAAGCACCTCAAAAACGCCCCTGCCCATTGAAATTAATGGGAAGCACTTCAAAATCGCTGCAAAATGTTTTTTCTCAGTCATGTGACCTTAAAAAAAGCGCAACTGCTAACACTGCAAAAGCAAAAACACCTGACATTTTATGGGCATTTTTCGAGCACCTCAGTGTGAAAGGGGCCTTAGTATGCTACCACTCTATAATAGTACACAGAAAACAGGCCACAAGCAACTTGATGGTAAATTTAAAAAAAAGTATTATGGCAAGGCATGTTTGACAATGCATGAACCAGTAAACAGGCAACTGCACATGTTTGAATAGGCCAGACCAAATAGCATGTACACTAACCTATAATATGGCAATTTACTAAACTGCAATAAAATAAACCTAATTTTATTTGGCATAAACAGTAGGAAATGTAACAGCATTAAATGATAAAAAATGTTGCACACCCCTAATATTGAGAAGGTGTATGCATTCCTAACAAGGGTTACCCCTGGAGGTGGCTATAAAGTAACTGGCGCCTATTTAGCAGTACTAAGCCGGCTATCATGGAAGCCCATCTGTAAGGTGGTGCATGTTTAGCTGGTGTAGCTATTAAGACTACACACAATGAATGGCTGATGGGTTGATAATTAAGGAGCATTTTCTGTTGGCATTAACTGACATTAACACTCCAGGGACACAATAAATACTGTCTGAAAAGGCTCAGGCTCTCCAATCCCCAGTGGCTCAGTCCCTCGCCTTTGTTGTAGGCACACACTACTTCAATGTCTGCACAGCTCCGACCCAGCACATGGACATTATGAGGGCTCAGTCCTCACGCTCTCTGTTGTGGGTACAGACACTATAGGCAGCAGGTCCATCCAGCTCTGGTCCCAGTATCCAGGAATCCAGTCCTTATACATGCCCTTACTGTTAGCAAACACTCAGACAGCAACAGGTCTGTACTCTCTTATTCCCCATCCTACACAGCCCAGACCTCTGCACATTTGCCCGGGACTCTCTACTCTCTTCTCCCTCTAATGGCAGAGTGTGCCTGGGTATTGTAGTCTTGCAGCCCATCCACCTACACTGCACAGAACTCTTCACAAGCTACAGTCTCCAGTCTCCTTTGCAGCTGTTGTTACTTCATCCGTGGAGGGGGGGGATAAGCGCTGCACTAACCATCCTCCTTCCCTAAGTATCATTGGTGTTACCTGGACAGGTGGGCAAGTGAGGGATCTTACACAGCCTGCAGCACAGTCGCTCTGCCTCTGTGTGGTGGCGGGAGAAGGAAAAGAAGGAGAGATGGCAAAGTAGCACACAGCCCGCTCCTCCAGCAGCCTGCTGAGCACCTGGCTACACTTCCATAAGTTATTAAATTAAAAAATATTGCCAGCTAAAGCTGTATTTGAAGTGTACGTGCTTGCTGGCAGGTTCAAACCCATTCCCACACCATGAACATAATACAAAATAATTATTATTGCTGTCATTTTTTTTTACTATTATTATTATATAGCACTACCCCCGTAGGAGCCATTGAATAGAAAGGGGTCCTTCTGTTCTTTGCCCTGGACCCCTCAGATGCCTCAACCCCTCTGACCCACATGGTTGGGTGGAGGCCTGTATAGCCTCACAAACTCAACAGGCAGCATCTGTCATCCAGCGGTAAGGTTCTACTTGAAAGACAAGCACCAGGTCAAATAGAGACGGCGCTCTGTATTTTGAATGCGATCAATAGATAACCAGTTAAATATCACATGGATTAAATATAGCATTAACATTAACCAACATTCATAATATCACTAGTGGAGTTTAAAACAGTACTTGTGTTTAACTTCCAGGTCAGCATACACAGTAACAATGCCCAAAAAGTGCAGCGATGAGCAGTGGAACCAGTTGGAACTGCTGCCAATGTGCACTAAAGATAGCTATGTCAGGCCTAAACTGACTCCTAAACAATTAAATGATTAAATGCTAAATGAAAAAAAAGTAATGGGGAATTATAATAGTAATGGGAGGGGCAGTCTTTAATATGGATTCCTGGCTGGCTAACGTTGGGGCCCTTTAAACGGTTGGTGCACTTGACTGGACTTCCGCGGTGCTAAGAGAGCAACTTTTTCCAGATGATTCTACTTAAAGTGTTTATAAAGACAGAAGGTTTTTTATCTTAATGCATAAAGATAAAAAACCTTCAGTGTGTAGCAGCCCCCCCTCAGCCCCCCCTCAGCCCCCCTAATACTTACCTGAGTCCCATTTCGATCCAGCAATGTTGCAGGAGAACCTCGGCTCCCGGGACTCTCCCTCCTGATTGGCCAAGACATTGGCTCCCGCTGCTGTCAAAGTCAGTTTAGCCAATGAGGAGAGAGAGGGGGTGGGGCAGAGCCGCAGCTCCATGTCTGATTGGAACAAAATATTACAGCGCACACATGCAAAAAAGACATTTACCTCCAGCAAGGCTTTTTTTATTTTTATTTAAAACACCTAGACATTTTCAAAAAATCATTATAAAAAAATATGGGGATTTGATCACACCATATTGCTATATGGTGCTTAAGCCCACTTACTGCGACAAAGTACCCCATGATTAGTGGTTCCTACACTATCCATAGATTGGGAGATCCTGCTTCTCTGAACCATGGGAGCAATACACTCCTCTATATGGGAGAACTTGAGGTCTCCACCCATGACACAGGTGGACACTAAGGAGATGTACTTAATGAGGGAGTGGGGTGCTCCTCACCCAAAAGGATTTGGTCAGAAATATCTTCTTTGTCCATGTCTGAATGGACACACAAAGCAGCGGCTTGGCTCGGGTGCCCCCCATAGCAAGCTAATTGCTGTGGGGGCAGGAGGGGGGCCTGGAGCGCCAGTGAAGGACCCAAGAAGAGGAGAATCGGGGCTGCTCTGTCCAAAACCACTGCACAGAGCAAGTAAGTATGACATGTTTGTTTAAACAAAAAAAAAAAACAAGACTTTGATATAACTTTAAGCTCCCTTTGGCTCCTCCTCTGGCCTCAAAGCATGCCGAGATATGTAGTTCGGAAGCTCAGGTGCTCCATTGCTCTACTGGACCACACCTCCCAACGTTTCCAGCATTCTGCATACAATCCTATGGGTTCTCCTAGCTTTAATTCTCCCCCTGCTGACCAGAGGGAGGATGGTGCAGCATGTGAGCATGTATCACAGAGAGAAGAAAAAAAAGAGCCTGGCTAAAATGATATAATCCATCATGATCTTCATCCTATATGTTTAGTGATACAACTGCTGTTGGGAGAAGACATTAGGTCACTAGGTAATGAATGCATATTCATTTGCTGTTCTGGCCATTGCACTGTGATACTGTGATACTGTGAAACACCTGATATTTGCTGACTTGCTGCTTTATTCCCACATGCCCCTTTTCTAAATGATTAAACATTACAGATGCTTAGCGACTGTCACAGAAACTGTGTTTCTGTTTAATAAAATCCTGTTGCAGAGACGTAATTGCATTTGAAGTGCTGGAGTGGGGTGAAGTGAGGATCTGCCAAGTACCACTATTATGACTTAAATTAATGATTTATAGAAGAGTGCTGCAAATGAACAGGGACACGTGCACTGCATTAAATCCGAGATACTCAGCTTTTACATTAAGGCATAAATCTGTATAAGAAAATATCAAGCTACATATGGTAATGGGCCCATTTTGAACATATCGCATGGAGATGCAGAGTGACAGCTCAGGAGGTGTAATACAAGCTAAGGACCACGGTTACCTGAATGCAGGTTTTAAATAGGTAAACAGCTTGAAGAACAGCAAGTCCCTCATAATATGTTTGCTGATTGTTCAGAAAATAGTTTTAGGGGTTGTGCAACAAAAGGCTCATATCTCCATATCTCTTTTCAAATAAACCTGCGCTTAACGTGACAAAAATAAACAGTAAGAAATGTAGAAATTGTGAAGAAGTCCATAAAGTGACAAAGTCCAGCCACTGATATGTACACCATCCATCACTAAATTTGTGTGATCCTGGATAAGAACCTCCACCAATTAAAATACAGAAGGTCAATCTCGTCAATCTCGCTTGTGGCTCCTAACCCAGCCAAGGCCTTTAGCCTTCCAGGAAACTAAATGGAAATTCACCTCTTAAGGGTACTCGATCATAGACACTCCCCATGTAAAAAGTAATAAAACTCACCATGGCATAAAATTCTTGATGTATTTATTGTAAAATGTACTTTCATCCAATGCTGAGAAACACGCACATATAAAAAGTCGGCCGGCTCAAACACAGCAGCCCGTCCTTCTGGGAATTTCGTACGCGGTGACTTCAGCATGTCGCTTCACCCTTCTGGAGAGGTTTGAGAGGTTTCAAGGGGTATGAATACTTTATCAAGGCATTGTATCTGGTATATAGTGCCTTCAGGAAGTATTCATACCCCTTGAAAAATTTCCACATTTTGTCATGTTACAACCAAAAATGTAAATGTATTTTATTTGTATTTTTTATGTAATAGACCAACACAAAGTGACACATAATTGTGAAGTGGAAGGAAAATGAATAATGGTTTTCAAAATGTTTTACAAATAAATATCTAAAAAGTGTGGCATGCATTTGTATTCAGCCCCCTTTTCTCTGATACCCCTAACTAAAATTTAGTGGAACCAATTGCCTTCAGAAGTCACCTAATTAGTAAATAGAGTCCACCTGTGTGTAATTTAATCTCAGTATAAACACAGCTGTTCTGTGAACCCCTCAGAGGTCTGTTAGAGAACTTTTGTGAACAAACAGCCACATGAAGGCCAAGGAACACACCAGACAGGTCAGGGATAAAGTTATGGAGAAGTTTAAAGCAGGGTTAGGTTATAAAAAAAATTCCCAAGCTTTGAACATCTCATGGAGCACTGTTCAATCCATCATCCAAAAATGGAAAGAGTATGGCGCAACTGCAAACCTACCAAGACATGGCCGTCCACCTAAACTGACAGGCCGGGCAAGGAGAGCATTAATCCGAGAAGCAGCCAAGAGGTAGCTGTGGAGGAGCTGCAGAGATCCACAGGTCAGGTGGGAAAATCTGTCCACAGGACATCTATTAGTCGTGAACTCCACAAACCAGGCCTTTATGGAAGAGTGGAAAGCTGAAAGACGTTGTTGAAAGAAAGAAATAGGAAGTCCCATTTTCAGTTTGTAAACAGCCATGTGGGGGACACAGCAAACATGTGGAAGAAGGTGCTCTGGTCAGATGAGACCAAAATTAAACTTTTTGGCCTAAAAGCAAAACGCTATGTGTGGCAAAAAACTAACACTGCACATCACCCTGAATACACTATCCCGACATTGAAACATAGTGGTGGCAGCATCATGCTGTGGAGATGCTTTTCTTCAGCAGAGACAGGGAAGCTGGTCAGAGTTGATGAGAAGATGGATGGAGCCAAATACAGGGCAATCTTAGCTAACCTGTTAGAGTCTGCAAAAGACTTGAGACTGGGTTGGAGGTTCATTTCCCAGCAGAACAATGGCCCTAAACATACAGCCAGAGCTACAATGGAATGGTTTAGATCAAAGCATATTCATGCGTTAGAATGGCCTAGTCAAAGTCCAGACCTAAATCCAATTGAAAATCTGTGGCAAGACTTCACAGACATTCTCCATCCAATCTGACAGAGCTTGAGCTATTTTGCCAAGAAGAATGGGCAAAAATGTCACTAGATGTGCCAAGCTGGTAGAGACATCCCCAAAAAGACTTGAAGCTTTAATTGCAGTAAAAGGTGATTCTACAAAGTATTGACTGAATACAAGGAGGGCTAAATACAAATGCACGCCAGAAAATGTAAATCAGCAAGCAAGGTTTGTCTATTAGCATGCTCGCTCTTGAGCCAGCTCTCTGCGTCCATAAGACACAGAGAGCACGGCTCAGCCCCACTCCCCACTCCTGCCTAACTGGCTGTGATTGACAGCAGCGAGAGCCAATGGCTCCTGCTTCTGCATCTCAGCCAATCAGGAGGGAGAGTCCCGGGAGAGCCTTGGGTCTCATGCCCATCGCTGGATCAGGATCGGGCTTAAGCAAGTATTAGGGGGGCTGAGGGGGGAGCTGCACACTGAAGGTTTTTACCTCAATGCAATGAATGCATGAAAGTAAAAAAAACCTTGTGCCTTTACAGCCACTTTAACACTGACGGGTGCTTATAATGGTCAGCTTTTAATTATTTATGTGAAACCTTTATCTCAAAATGATAAAAACTGTTGCTGTAACTGCTTATAAAGTGTTAGCTGGAGTTTGGATTCAATTTTTTAATGTATGTAAATTTTCTAGTACATCTAACACTCCCCCTAGACTGATAATGCTGCTGTCCAAAAGTGCCCCCGTGTTCACATGTGTGAGTCACATTTTAGAAAAAAATACAGTAATGTGCCGTACACGCGGTCGGAATTTCCGACAGAAAAAGTCCGATGGGAGCTTTTGGTCGGATATTCCGACCGTGTGTTTGCCCCATCGGACTTTTTCTGTCTGCATTTCCTGTGGTTGCAGGAAAGAAAATCGCTCCATCTATGGCCGGGTTTAGTCTTTATATTGATTCATGTGGAGCTCCTTGGATGCTGGGACCTAAGTGTACATATTAGATAGGTCAGGGATAAAGTTATGGAGAAGTTTAAAGCACCTGCTCCACAGGTGAGAGAGAGCGGGTGGCTCCATGGGCAGGCCTAGCTGCTGGACGACTTGGGTGGTGAGCGGGCGGGAGGCTCCGCCGGCAGGTGAGAGAGCGGGTGAGCAGCTGGGCAGCTCGGTGGGTGAGCGGGCGGCTGGCCAATCATGGAGCCGGCGGGTGGGGGAGCAGAAAGTTAATATCATCGCTCACTGCCCGGCGCCCGACCTGCATCCCTGCAGTTCCGCCCTCACTGTGCAGGCAGCCGCGGGCAGCAGAGAGATTTCATCATCTCTCTGCTGCCTGACTCTGAGACATAGCAAGAGACCACCTTAGAGAGACACAGCAAGAGACCACCTTAGAGAGACACAGCAAGAGACCACCTTAGAGAGACACAGCAAGAAACCACATAAGAGAGACACAGGAAGAGACCATCATAGAGAGAGACAGTAAGAGACCACATAAGAGAGACACAGCAAGAGACTACCTTAGAGAGACACAGCAAGAGACCACATAAGAGAGACACAGCAAGAGACCACATAAGATAGACACAGAAAGAGACCACCTTAGCAGGAAAGTGACAATTGTAGCAGGCAAGTGACAATCTGCAACGTGTGACAAGCGACATGGCAAGTGACAATCTGCAACGTGTGGCAGGTGACGTGGCAAGTAACAATCTGCATCTGATGATGGGCGACATGGCAAGTTACTATCCGCAACGTGTGGCAGGCGACGTGGCAAGTGACAATCTGCATCTGATGATAGGGGACGTGGCAAGTGACAATCCGCAAGTGTGGCAGGCGATGTGGCAAGTGACAATCTGCATCTGATGACAGGCGACGTGGCAAGTGACAATCCGCAAGTGTGGCAGGTGACGTGGCAAATGACAATCTGCATCTGATGATGGGTGACATGGCAAGTTACAATCCGCAACATGTGGCAGGTGACGTGGCAAGTGACAATCTGCAACGTGTGGCAGGTGACGTGGCAAGTGACAATCTGCAATGTGTGGCAGGTGATGTGGCAAGTGACAATCTGCATCTGATGACAGGCGACGTGGCAAGTGACAATCCGCAATTGTGGCAGGCGACGTCGCAAGTGACAATCTGCATCTGATGATAGGCGATGTGGCAAGTGACAATCCGCAAGTGTGGCAGGCGACGTGGCAAGTGACAATCTGCATCTGATGACAGGCGACGTGGCAAGTGACAATCCGCAATTGTGGCAGGCTACGTGGCAAGTGACAATCTGCAACGTGTGGCAGGTGACATGGCAAGTGACAATCTGCATCTGATGACGGGCGACATGGCAAGTTACAATCCGCAACGTGTGGCAGGCGACATGGCAAGTGATAATCCGCAATGTGTAGCAGGTGACGTGGCAAGTGACAATCTGCATCTGATGACAGGCGACGTGGCAAGTGACAATCCACAAGTGTGGCAGGCGACGTGGCAAGTGACAATCCGCAACGCGTGGCAGGTGACGTAGCAAGTGACAATCTGCATCTGATGACAGGCGACATGGTAAGTTACAATCCGCAACGTGTGGCAGACGACGTGGCAAGTGACAATCTGCAACGTGTGGCAGGTGACGTGGCAAGTGACAATCTGCATCTGATGACAGGCGACGTGGCAAGTTACAATCCGCAACGTGTGGCAGGTGACGTGGCAAGTGACAATCTGCATCTGATGATAGGTGACGTGGCAAGTTACAATCCGCAACGTGTGGCAGGTGACGTGGCAAGTGACAATCTGCATCTGATGACAGGCGACGTGGCAAGTGACAATCCGCAAGTTTGGCAGGTGACGTGGCAAGTGACAATCTGCATCTGGTGGCAGGCGACGTGGTAAGTGACACACTCAGGGCTCCCACTGATTCTGCATTATGGTGAGTTGAATGATTTCATTTTATATAACAATGTAATAATAGAAATAATGCGCTTCAATCATCCTGACACCATAACAACCATGATGCTGTGATGATTGAAGATCTAACACCAGCCATTTCCCCGATAAATTGCCCCCAAAAAAATCTATTTTCTGGCAGTGCCCCTCCCAAAACTAGACTCTGGATCCGACCCTGGGTGGTATTTGATCACCACTGCGGTTTTTATTTTTTGCACTATAAACAAAAAAACTGATAATAAAAAAAAAAGAAAAGCAATATTTTTTACTTTTTGCTATAATAAATATCCCCAAAAAATATATAAAAAAACTATTTTCTTTCTCAGTTTAGGCCGGGCAAGCGTGTGCGCCGCCAGCGCCGTGCGTGCCCGCTAGCCAAGGATTATGAAGGGACTTATGGGTATGCCCTTTTGCGCACCTGTGCCATTCTGCTGACGTACATCGGCATGCGGCGGTTGGGAAGTGGTTAAAATATAAAATAAATTAAAAAGGTAAACTCTATTGGCTGCAATGCTATTGCACATATTACCTGAATATATTACCAACATTAACTGCTTGCCGACCAGCCGCCGCAGTTTTACTGTGGCAGAATGGTGAGGCTGCGCGAATCGGCGTTATGTTGCGTCGCTTCTTATTGTGGCTACTAGGGGCGTGTGCACCCGCTGCTCGCCCCCGGAGCCGATGCAAGCATGCCTAATTTACCGAATACACAACCCAATTCATTTTGCATTCATTTTGCTTTTTTTTTTTTTAAGAGGAAACAGTCCAATGGGCAGCCAAGAAATGCAGTTTGATGTTTTATCTGTTTTCTTGTAAAGGAAATGATGCTGAGATCCCCTAATCAGCAAAAAAAAAAAGTAAAGTAACGTCAAGCAGCTGGGACTTGAAACAAGCCCTTTAAAAGTACTTAGACGATAGGAAATCGCTTACAGATCACATTTTCTTTACCCCCTGATTGTCTTTAAAAGGGAGATCAATACAGAGTGTTTCTGACAAGTTAAAAGACTACATCAAGATACTGAATCAGGGACCTGGGCCAACAAATTGTATTTCAATTCATCTCATAGATGTTTGGAAGTCAGAGCAAGCAATTCAGTTTGAGGAATCAACTAACGTGACTCAAGATGACAGACCCTCTACAGCTTGGCTTATGTAGTGCTGGTAGATTTACAATCTACCGCAGATTAGGTAAATTTAGAAAATTGTGTGTTAGGAAGGTTAAAAGTTCGCTTCTGTTCCAGCTTGGCTGACGTTGTGTGTGCTTCCGTGCTGACCGGTGGGTGTCGCTGTTGCTACTGGTCAGTGTTGGAAAGGCAACGGGTCGTATAAGTGTATAGATGCTCCTCTGTCTCGGAGACAAGCTCGGTTGAGGTATTCCTCCGAGTTGGATTCTGGGAAGAGGGTATTTATGGGACAGACGCCATGTTTTAGGGTCATTTTACAGCCACCTGCTGGCCCTCCTGGCCGACAGGTATGCGTTAAGGAGCTACCTCGTGGTCCTCCGATCGGGAGGCCCACGATGCTGCGGCGCAGGGGTGGGCCCAGAGGCTTGTCTGGGGCCTACCACCGCGGCCAAGGAATGGTCCTGAGCTGTCAGTCCCATGTGACGAAGCTGGACAGCCGAGGAGATCCCAGGGGAGGACCCGTCTTGGAGAGATCACGCAGCGCGCTGGTCTATAGAGGGGCCTGGTGACTCGGCTGAAGGACATATCCAAAAGAAGTAACTATACAGCATAGTGTTGCCAGTTCAGCTTAAAGGTTCAGGCACTGTGACTGACTTTTCACTGCACAAAAAAAAGAAGAAAGTGCACCAAAAATAAGCCACATCCATAAATCATTGAGGATACAAAATAAGGTAGTACTGAGCATTACCAGGGAGGCGGACTTTTTAGGCTAAGGAACAGTGGAGAAGATATAGCAGTATAAAAAATATAAATTTATTGAAAAATACAATATCTAAAAAAACAATGACAATTGTAACATATAGCATCTATGATTATTGTGCAGTGAGCCCTTGTATGTCTACGCGTTTCACTGTTAGGCTTCTTCAGGATCTTAAATTGGAATGCAAAATCATGCAAGTCACGGTAGCATGAGAAAGTTCAATAAGCAGTAAGAAAGTATATTAGATATAGCTAAATATCTCAGCAGGGGCATGTAAACAATATTCCTAATTAAGGGAGCAGCCATTAGAGGGAGGAGGGCCAACACCGGATGCACCACTTAGATCCTGGATTTAGTATCAGCAATGCTGAAGGCTCAATACAATCCCATCGCTGCATATTCAGGATACAAATAATCCAGCGTGCCCCTGGGAGACAGCAATACACTGCACCCCATAATGACAACATGAAAGAAGTTTGTTTGAAATCTTTGCAAATTTATTAAAAATAAAAAACGAAAAAAAAATCACATGTACATAAGTATTTACAGCCTTTGCTCAATACTTTGTTGAAGCATCTTTGGCACCAATTTCAGCCTCTGGACTTTTTGAGTATGATGCTACAAGCTTGGCACACCTATGTTTAGGCACTTTCTCCCATTCTTCATTGCAGGACCTCTCAAGCTCCATCAAATTGGATGGGGAGCGTCGGGGCACAGACATTTTCAGATCTCTCCAGAGATGTTCAATTGGGTTCAAGTCTGGGCTCTGGCTGGGCCACTCAAGGACATTCACAGAGTTGTCCTGTAGCCACTCCTTTATTATCTTGGCTGTGTGCTAAGGGTCATCGTCCTGTTGGAAGATGAACCTTCGCCCCAATCTGAGGTCCAGAGCACTCCGGAGCAGGTTTTCATCAAGGATGTCTCTGTACATTGCTGCATTCATCTTTCCCTCGATTCTGACCAGTCTCCCAGTTCCTGACGCTGAAAAACATCCCCACAGCACGATGCTGCCACAACCATGCTTCACTGTAGGGATGTTATTGGCCAGGTGATGAGCGGTGCCTGATTTCCTCCAGACATGACGCTTGTCATTCAGGCCAAAGAGTTCAATCTTTGTTTCATCAGACCAGAGAATTTAGATTTTCATGGTCTGAGAGTCCTTCAGGTGCCTTTTGGCAAACTCCAGCCAGGCTGCCATGTGCCTTCTACTGAGGAGTGGCTTCTGTCTGGCTGTAGGGATGGTTTTTCGTCTGGAAGGTTCTCCTCTCTCCACAGAGAAACTCTGGAGCTCTGTCAGAGTGACCATCAGGTTCTTGGTCACCTCCGTGACTAAGGCCCTTCTCCTCCGATAGCTTAGTTTGGCTGGGCGGCCCACTCTAGGAAGAGCCCTAATGGTTCCAAACTTCTTCCATTTATGGATGATGGAGGCCACCAGTGGCGTCGCTAGGGGGTGGCTTTTGGGGCTATAGCCCCGAATCTGGGGCCCATAGCCCCGAGTCTCAGCAGGGGTCCCCAAGGGGAGGGGAGGCTCTCTGGGGACTCTGATGCAAGGGGGAGGCTCTCTGGGGACCCTGATGTAAGAAGGGGCTCTCTGGGGATCCTGATGTAAGGGGGGGCTCTCTTGGGATCCTGATGTAAGGGGGGCTCTCTGGGGACCCTGATGTAAGGGGGGGCTCTCTGGGGATCCTGATGTAAGGGGGGCTCTCTGGGGACCCTGATGTAAGGGGGGCCCTCTGGGGATATACACACCCGTATATTACTGTATATACATGCGTTGCTATGGGCTCTAGCCCCAGATCTTTTGTAGACCTAGCAACGCTCCTGGAGGCCACTGTGCTCATTGGGACCTTCAATGCTGAAGACATTTTTCTGTACCCTTCCCGAGATCTGTACCTCGAAACAATCCTGTCTCGGAGGTCTACAAACAATTCCTTGGAATTTATGGCTTGGTTTGTGCTCTGACATGCACTGTTAACTGTGGGACCTTATATAGACAGGTGTGTGCCTTTCCAAATCATGTTCAATCAACTAAATTTACCACAGGTCGACTCCAATCAAGTTGTAGAAACATCTCAAGGATGCGCCTGAGCTCAGTTTTGAGTGTCATGACAAAGGCTGTAAATACTTATGTACATGGGATTTTTTATTGTTAATAAATTTACAAAGATTTCAAACAAATTTCTTTCACGTTGTAATTATGGGGTATTGTCTGTAGAATTTTGAGGAAAATAATGAATTTAATCCATTTTGGAATAAGGCTATAACAAAATGTGTAAAAAGTGAAGCGCTGTGAATACTTTCCGGATGCACTGTATCCCAACATGTCACTGTTTTAGGCATTTTAGCATTAGTTTGACCCTGATCTCCCAGATCATTATGGGTTGTCTGGAATGAAAGCACAGCACAAGCTGTTTGCCTGCAGCATCTCTTTAAATTAGATTTCATATGACCCCATATTATCGTGGACATTTTTTTTTTGTAAGTAACTTTTTTTCTTTTCTTTTTAAAATATGCAATAATAGAACCATAATTTCATAGTGCAAAAAATGATGGTACACAGTGCTGGGAGAAACTAAGCTTACAAAGACTTGGAGATCGATCCATATTAGCGAACAATAGAACAGAGACAATGACTCAGATATCAAGAATGTTCTAATTATGGCTTATACAATTGTCGCTCACATATGGACAATGGACATAGAAATTCCAATGATATTTCTCTACGGTCATTATCTCATATCAATAAACAATTTTCAGCAGTATTCTGTTCGCTAAGTATGTTAGGAAAAAAAAACTCTGCATGAAGTATGCACTGTGTGTAGCAATACCCCCACAGGTGCCGCTGAATTTCTTGTCCCCTATTCATGCACAGCCAGGCAACATGCATGTTGTTTTATTGGGGAAACAACTTGGATAGGGTATAGGGATTATGGGATGCCCAACTTGACTTGAAGAAACATCAGATAAGGACAACTTCCTTCTCTATGTACAAAAATAAAGATCCAGGACTGTACTCCCTTCGGAATAAACGCAATCTCTATGGATCAGTTGCAAGGTCCTTTAAGAACCTGGAGTTCTCAGTCATCCTTAGTGAAACAGAACACATTGCAAACTGCATGCAGGAGTATGGTGTCTCCTCAGTAGAACCTCACACAGTTCTGACACTTGCAGATACTACCAGCCCACCTGGCTGCTCTGAAGAATGCCCCAGGACAAGGGATTTAGCACAACGCTGTACCTGAAAGTATGCTACATCTGGCGGTCTCTCCCCTTGTATGCCCCTGGGTGTGCTGAGGTACTCACACTGTCCTTTGCTCCCTGCTGCACGGGACAAGACTTCTGTTCAGGCCTCCAACTGTCCAGATATTTCCATGCCAGCCCAGATATCCTCTGCACAAGACCCAAAGGTAATGGACATCGTTCTTTTAGGCTTTCTCTCCTTCCTTTCCTTAGCTCCTAGCCTGGAAGCAGAGCCCCGCATGACAGCACTCCATCTTCTACCCGACTGTCCTGCTGGTCAAGCTCTACCACATTTAAGGATTGACCCAGCCACCCTACCAGGACCTTCTGCCTGGGGATTGGCCAGATTCCCTCAAGTATGCAGATTAGGAGCTCATGACCTCCACTCACTAACTTCCAAAAGCTTCTCCAAGCCTCTAGATCAGGGGTCTCAAACTAGCGGCCCTCCAGCTGTTGCGAAACTACAAGTCCCATCATGACAGAACTCCATCTTCCATCCAACTGTCCTGCTGGTCAAGCTCTACCACATTTAAGGATTGACCCAGCCACCCTACCAGGACCTTCTGCCTGGGGATTGGCCAGATTCCCTCAAGTGTGCAGATTAGGACCTCATGACTTCCACTCACTAACTTCCAAAAGCTTCTCCAAGCCTCTAGTTCAGTGGTCTCAAACTAGTGGCCCTCCAGCTGTTGCGAAACTACAAGTCCCATCATGCCTCTGCCTGTGGGAGCCATGCTTGTAACTGCCAGCCTTGCAATGCCTCATGGGACTTGTAGTTTCGCAACAGCTGGAGGGCCGCCAGGTAAAAGGTAAAAAAAACAAAAAAACTCCCACCTCCCCACCCCCTTCCCAAATACTTACCTGAGTCCTGTATTGATCCAGTGCTGTGCCCATCTACAGCAGTGCTGGTCTCTCTCCCTGCTCTTACAGACACAGAAGCAGCAGCGGCAGCCCTTGGCTCCTGCTGTTGTCAGTCAAACTTTGTAAGGGGGGAGCAGGGGCGGGGCCCAGCCGCATTGTGTATGTCTATGGACGCATGCAGCCCAGCTCAGAAGTGTGCCCACACGCAAGCTGCTTACTATGGGGGCACGCAGAGAAGAGAAGGAGCAGAGTGCACCAACGGGGACATTTAGAAGAGGTTTGAGGCTGCTCAGTGCAATACCATAAGTATAAAAAAAAATTTTATTTTAGAATAAAAAATGTAAACCTTTAGTATCACTTTAATTTAACATCTCTAATTCTGTAGGGCAGGTGGGTGACACTTTGGGTCACAAAGGAGGCCAAGCCTGGGGTGGGTTCTTCTGGGCTACACCAGACAATGAACAGGGTTACTTGTTCCAGCACAGAGTTAAAGCCTTGCCCAACGGCATGCTCTTCAATGCCTGGGACCAAGTGAGGGCCACGGTCATGTGAAGGTCAAACATTAAGGTAGTCCCTCAACTCAGAGACACTTGTGAATATGTGGGGTTCTTCCAGAGATATTGTCCCTTGTCCTACACACTTGAACAGGGGTATGTGTTGCATTAGGAGGAACATGCAGAGCCTATGCCCACTCCTCCAGTCAGCGTACCTCTGTTTCCTCACTCTCAGTAAGAGAATGGGGTTCTGACCGAGCACATAGCGTGGACCTCATGCATGCTCCTCCCACCTCCCTCCCTGCCTCCCTTCTCGTTTCGTACCAAGTGACCAGGTATTAGGTCTCCGTAATGCTAGTCCACTCCTGGTGACCGAGGGAGACAGATTCTGAGTCAAATTCATTAGTCGAATATACGGTAAATGAGACTAGGAAGGGTTGAACAGTGGGCACTGCCAATAGACACTACATTACTAATAGTATTAGGCAAGGTCCATAAAAGCACGGATGAGAGAGTTTGGGGTGGAGAAACTTGACTGGCCTGCACAGGGGCCTGAACTCGATAGAACCCGATAAACACAGGTGACCCATACTGAAGAAGTCAATGATGTCAATTTATGATAAGTTGTAGGACATAGTTCACATTTCATTCATGTTGAGAGAGCTTCCTTATGACTCCAACTTTTTGTATGTTAATAACTTACCTCGATGTTGTATCTCATTTAAACACTTGGTGAATCCTGCTGTTCATTGTCCCTCCCTCCTCGTCTCTGTCCCCGCTGCAGCCTGAGATTATGTAGACCACACCTACTGAGCATGCTCCAGTTTCAGTTCCCTTCTAAGCTGTTCATTTCCTCCTTTTTCTTATTTGTGCAGCCTACATGACTATAGAGTCACACATTTGGGTGTATACACTCCGGATAAATGACAGTCCACTCAATCACTTCCTCTTCCATGCCTTCTAAACAGTTAAACACAATGGGGATGAGATATAAAATTTTGATTGATAAAGACATTACCTCCCTGTAATTCTAAGCACATACAAACAATAGACACAGGCTGGAGGGGCATGAAACTGGTCGTGATCGACAGAACCTTTCCCTAGATAGCCCACGCCATGTTTTTGCACAAAAATAATAACTAATACATGATTGACTGCTGAGCCCTGACACCATGGTCAATGTACGTGCCTCCGTCATCCGCTCTCTCCTCTGTCCTCCTCCCACCTCCCTCCCTGCCTGTCTGCTCTTTTGTCAATGCCTGCTCCTCCCCTCCTGCTGCTAAAATTACTTTTAATGTCTCATATAATTCTGTTTGTTTCCTAATGCCGGCTATACCTGATTTCAGAGCGCCACTTGGTGCTAGGGTTGCCACATCATCCCTTTAATCCAGGACACACATTAATTACACAGGTTATGAGGCTGATTTACTGTAATGCAGGTAAGGCACCAACTGAGTTTAAATACCACCTTAATCAGCCACAGAACCTGTGTAATTAATGTGTGTCCTGGATTAAAGGGATGGTGTGGCAACCCTATTGGCGCTCATGTGACCGGCCGACTCTCTCCTCCTCTCATCCTGACTGACGTCAGCAGGGGATACTCGGCCCCACCCGCTGCAGCTGTCAGACAGGGAAAGGAGAGAGCTGGTCGGTCACGTGAGCGCCGAGTGGCACTCTGAAATTAGGTATGGCCGGCATTTTTTTCATAAAACACAGAGACGGGAGCCCCTGTCATTAGGAAACAAACATGATTAGATTAAGTGGTCACAGTGGTTTAACAACCACTTTAACCTTGGGCATCCAAGGGAGAATAATTAAGTGAATTATGGGTGTTCAAAAGAGGCTTAAAACTTGAACCTACTCACTGTGTACATGAAACATATGCTACAGTCCTTGTACCCACAAAATATGCTTTAATTACTGTGGCAGGAGTATAAAAGAAACAGACAAACCTGAGCACAATCATTTGTAAAAAATGAAACTCTGCCATTACATATGCTTTTTTGCATACAACCTACCTTCAGGGAGAACTTCATTAACATAGTGATTGCTGAACAACCAGTAAAGAGTGCAGTACAATGGTCAGGAATATGTCACATACAGCCCAGCGTACAGAGTATAGTGGTCAGGAGCATGTTATATACAGCCAAGCATACAGGGAACGGTGGTCAGGAGCATGCCACAGTCCACCATGAAAGTAGTCAGGATTATATGTCATATACAGTCCAGTTTACAAAGTGCAGTAGTCAGGAGCATGTTATATACATCCAAGCGTACAGGGATCAGTGGTCAGGAGCATGTCATATACAACTCAGCACACACAGTAGCGGTGCAGCTGGAGAGAAAGTCAAGAGGAATAAGTGGCCACAAACCTGTGCTGTGGACAGACCTTATGGGGAGGGGGGGGGGGGAATAGTGCCACCCTCTCTACTCCCCTTGTGCCTGAAAATCCCACAAAATGTGATTCTTCAGACCATAAACTTCTTGGTCCCCCACTGTGCACTGTGGTTATGTCACTACAGGATATGAGTCACTCTTCTATTGTGTATCTAAATTTCAGCTTGAGCTACTGAGCTCAATAAATAGGCTTGCTTGGTAAATAAGGAAAAATTATCCTTGAACTCTGTGTGCCTGAAATTGTAAGTATAAACTATTTATATGCAATATTCTTTTATATTTAGTTAAAAAAAAAAATTTAAATGTTACTTTTTAGTCACAAACGAGAATATATATATATATATATATATATATATATATATATGTTCTCGTTTGTGACTAAAAAGTAACATCTAAAAAAAATGTTTTAGATAGATAGATAGATAGATAGATAGATAGATAGATAGATAGATAAAGATATATCTATATATACTATATATATATATATATATATATATATATATATATATATATATATATATATATATATATATATATATATATATATATACATACATACACAGTGGGGCAAAAAAGTATTTAGTCAGCCACCAGATGTGCAAGTCCTCCCACTTCAATCCAAAAAACAATCTGAGCTAACCTGTGATGTCAGCAACGCAATAATAAAGAAGTTATATTACTACACTATGGAGGATCTCCTGTTTGTTTGATCTCTCCTATATATCGAGGATCCCACGGAAGCACTGATCTTTCCGCTGCACTCCTATTGCCTGTGAGGAACCGGGGACGGACCGCAAACCTCTGACAACATCAGCTGTTCCAGCTTGCCTGATCTGGTATCTGTGGGCTCGTAAGACCCCGTAATAGGGGTCCATCATATCCGGTAAGCGCCCCCCCCCCCCCCCTCTCCCTCCGCTCTGCCGTTCTTGCCTTGGTCAAGGAGATGTCTTTTATTCACTGAAGGAAGGACTGCACACATAGAAATTTGCACTGATTGATTGTCTTTTTAGGACTGATTGATTCCTCCCAGGACTTTATTCAATCACCAGGGTTGTGCAATATACATCCACATTTATTTATTTATTTTTTATCAATGAACTTCTATGTGTATTGTCGGACCGGCAATGCAATAGTCGCGAGTAGTTTTAAATGGCTTTTTTCCTTCGAAATGTCATTTTGCGGTCAGACTGATCTAAACACGGGAAACATGCGCCCCTTTACAGGCTTACTATAGACACCCCCCAGCTACGAAATTTAAAGGGATATTACACTTTTATTGTTTGACTTTAAGCATTATTAAAATCACTGCTCCTGAAAAAACGGCCGTTGCATTGATCCATTTTCCCTGGGGCAGGACCCAGGTCCCCAAACACTTTTTATGGCAATAACTTGCATATAAGCCTTTAAAATTAGCACTTTTGATTTCTCCCATAGACTTTTCAAGGGTGTTCCGCGGCATTCGAATTTGCCGCGAACACTCCAAATTGTTTGCTGTTCAGCGAACTTGCGAACAGCCAATGTTCAAGTCGAACATGAGTTCGACTCGATCTCGAAGCTCATCCCTAATAGTAGCGCACCAGAAGTTATTTGTTACAAGTCTTCCCACTTAAAAAGATGAGAGAGGCCTGTAATTGTCATCACAGGTATACCTCAACTATGAGAGACAAAATATGGAAACAAATCCAGACAATCACATTGAATTTATTTGCAAATTATGGTGGAAAATAAGTATTTGGTCACCTACAATAAGTAAGATTTCTGGCTCTCACAGACCTGTATCTTCTTCTTTAAGAGGCTCCTCTGTCCTCCACTCATTACCTTTATAAATGGCATCTGTTTGAACTTGTTATCAGTATAAAAGACACCTGTCCACAACCTCAAACAGTCACACTTCAAACTCCACTATGGTGAAGACCAAAGAGCTGTCGAAGGACACCAGAAACAAAATTTATGACCTGCACCAGGCTGGGAAGACTGAATCTGCATAAGGCAAGCAGCTTGGGGTGAAGAAATCAACTGTGGGAGCAATAATTAGAAAATGGAAGACATACAAGACCACTGATTATCTCCCTCAATCTGGGGCTCCACGCAAGATCTAACCCTGTGGGGTCAAAATGATCACAAGAACGGTGAGCAAAAATCCCAGAATGACACGAGGAACCTAGTGAATGACCTGCAGAGAGCTGGGACCAACGTAACAAAGGCTACCATCAGTAACACACTTCACTGCTAGGGACTCAGATCCTGCAGTGCCAGACGTAGCCCCCTGCTTAAGCCAGTACATGTCTGGGCCCGTCTGAGGTTTGCTAGAGAGCATTTGGATGATCCAGAAGAGGATTGGGAGAATGTCATATGGTCAGATGAAACCAAAGTAGAACTATTTGGTAGAAACACAACTCGTCATGTTTGGAGGAGTGAGAATGCTGAGTTGCAACCAAAGAACACCATACTTACTGTGAAGCATGAGGGTGGCAACATCATGCTTTGGGGCTGTTTCTCTGCAAAGGGAACAGGACGACTGATCCATGTACATGAAAGAATGAATGGGGCCATGTATCATGAGATTTTGAGTGCAAACCTCCTCCCATCAGCAAGGGCATTGAAGATGAAACGTGGCTGGGTCTTTCAGCATGACAATGATCCCAAACACACCGCCCGGGCAAAGAAGGAGTGGCTTCGTAAGAAGCATTTCAAGGTCCTGGAGTGGCCTAGCCAGTCTCCAGATCTCAACCCCATAGAAAACTTTTGGACGGAGTTGAAAGTCCGTGTTGCCCAGCGACAGCCCCAAAACCTCACTGCTCTAGAGGAGATCTGCATGGAGGAATGGGCCAACATACCAGTGTGTGACAACCTTGTGAAGACTTACAGAAAACGTGTGACCTCTGTCATTGCCAACAAAGGATATATTACAAAGTATTGAGATGAACTTTTGATATTGACCAAATACTTATTTTCCACCATAATTTGCAAATAAATTCTTTCAAAAATCAGACAATGTGATTGTCTGGATTTGTTTCCACATTTTGTCTCTCACAGTTAAGGTATACCTATGATGACAATTACAGGCCTCTCTCATCTTTTTAAGTGGGAGAACTTGCACAATTGGTGGCTGACTAAATACTTTTTTGCCCCACTGTATAACTGTATATATATATATTTATAAAACACTATATGTTCCCTTTATAAAGGTAACTCTGTATTTTGTGGTATGTCTGTCATGAACAATGACAGTTACACACTATAACACAATCTAATCTGTACATTTTTCTCACTGCTACTTCCCATCACTGACCTGTCTATTGTTTCCTAATAGGGGCCATCTGCTATTTATATCCATGTAGTTTGATGTTAAAACTTAAAGCTGTAAAGTTACTGCAGTATCCATCTATCCTGGGAGGTCACAGCACTGACACTATTCATTCCTCAACAGTTATCCTTGTACGCTATTGTCTAGAACATATAGCCCTTTGAAGAGAAAAAATGTTATATTTCAGACAGTTGGAACTTCAGGCAATGCAAAACTCGGTAGCTGAATAATTTATTATGCATAACATGTTTTTCTTTATAAGTTATGCAATAAAGAAATTTCCAATTCTCACCTGTACTCCTGCCTTGTAGCACTGGTCCTTGGTTCAAATGTAAGCCAGGACACAGAAAGGTCCATAAAGACAGGGATGAGAGAGTTTGGCCTTCTCCTCCAACATCAGTGCCTGACCTCACAAATGCACTTCTGGAAGAATGGTCAAACATTCCCATAGACACACTCCTAAACCTTGTGGACAGCCTTCCCAGAAGAGTTGAAGCTGTTATAGCTGCAAAGGGTGGGCCAACTCAATATTGAACCCTACGGCCTAAGAATAGGATGCCATTAAAGTTCATGTGTGTGGAAAGGCAGGTGTCCAAATACTTTTGATAATATAGTGTATATACAGTATATATTTAGTATATACTGTATATATATATATATATATATATATATATATATATATATATATATATATATATATATTATGCCAGTCAGCCTTGCCAATCATACCAATAAGCCATAACATTCTTACCACCCAGCAGCATAACATGACCACCCACCCAATACTGAATACTGTAGGTCCACTGTTGGGGCATGAACTCCACTAAACCTCTGAAGTTATGCTGTGGTAGCTGGAACCACTCCATCAGTAGCAGGTCCTTAAGCCCTGGTGGAGCCTCCATTTATTGGAATTGTTTTTCAAGGACATCCCACAGATGCTCATTTGGATTGAGATCTGGAGAATTTGGGGGAAAAGTCAACACCTTAAAGACACCTTCTTCCATTGCTCCTTGGTCCAGTTCTGATGCTCACATGCCCTTTGTAGGTGCTTTTATCCATGGACATGGGCACCCTGACTGGTCTGTGGCTACTAAACCGCATAAGCAACAAACTGCACTGTACAGTATATTGTGTTCTGACAGTTGTCAAGTGGAACCAGCTTAAACTTTTTCAGCAATTTGAGCTACAGTAGCTTTTCTGTTGGATCGGACTACAAGGGCCAGCCTTTGCTCTATATGCATCAATGGGCCTTGGCTGCTTTTAACCCTGTTGCTGGTTCGTTAGTTTGCTGGTAGGTCCTGACCACTGCTGACCGGAAACATCCATGAAGAGCTGCAGTTTTGGATTTGCTCTGACCCAGTCATCTAGGCATTAAAATGCTTGTCAAACTTGCTCAAATCATTGCGCTTGCTCATTTTTTCTGTTTTCAACACATCAACTTCAGGAACAACAGGGAACAGGGATGGTGTTCTTAGGGTCATGGTCAGCATTTTTCTTCCACCAAACACGGCAAGTCGAGTTAATGCCAAAGAGCTCAATTTTGGTCTCATCTGACCACAGCACTTTCTTCCAATCCTTCCATGACTGTACATGTGCCTTCTTGAGAAGGGGCACTCGCCCTTTTTGGAGGAAGAAAAATGCTGACTATGCCTCTACGAAGCACATTAAAGTCATGGAGTGGCCTAGCCAGTCTCCAGATCTTAATCCTATACAAAATGTATGTAGGCAGGTGAAACTTTGAGTTGCCAAGCTACAGCCAAGTAACCTTAGGGATTTAGAGGAGATCTGTAAAGAAGCGTGGACCTAAATCCCTCCTAAGATGTGTGCAAACCTGGTCACTAACTACAAGAAACATCTTACCTCTGTGCTTGCCAACAAGGGTTTTTCCACCAAGTACTAAGTCATGTTTTGCTTGTGGATCAAATATTTATTTTGCTCACTGAACTGCAACTCAATTTATAACATTTGAATAGTCCTTTTTCTGGATTTTTGGTTGATATCCTGTCTCTATCATTTAAAATACACCTATGATAAAAAAATATAGACCCTTAATTTCTTTGTAAGTGGGCAAACCTAAAAAATCTGCAGGTGATCAAATCATTATTTTCCCCTCTGTATATATACCAGAAACAAGATATACCTGTGCTCAGACACCAATAGCTTGTACATGCATATAATGTACCAGGTGCTACAGGGGTGTGACCACATATTAACAATAAAAATACTGAATGAACCCTCTGCAGACTGCTATACCCTTTCTAGCAAACTTTCCAATAAAAAATAGGGATATTTACATTTAGTGTAGTGCATCCTCTGCACAGTGTGCACCTAAAGCTACCTGAAGAAAATTGGTGTTGTTCTTCTGATCCTATTAGTACCGCAGGCAGCTGCAGTATTTACAGTTAATGTAGTGCGTCCTCTGCACAGTGTGAACCTAAATCTACCTGAAGATAATTGGTGGTGTTCTTATGATCCTATTAGTACCGCAGGCAGCTGCAGTATTTACAGTTAGTGTAGTGCGTCCTCTGCACAGTGTGCACCTAAAGCTACCTGAAGAAAATTGGTGGTGTGCTTCTGATCCTATTAGTACCACAGGCAGCTGCAGTATTTACAGTTAGTGTAGTGCGTCCTCTGCACAGTGTGCACCTAAAGCTACCTGAAGAAAATTGGTGGTGTTCTTCTGATCCTATTAGTACCGCAGGCAGTTGCAGCATTTACAGTTAGTGTAGTGCATCCTCTGCACAGTGTACCTGAAGACAATTGCTGGTGTTCTCATACTAATAATACTACAGGCAGGCAGTTGATTCTGCTAGCTGCAGTATCAGTATATATATACATCTCAACTTTGTGCAGCTACATCTCACTGCAGGCCATTAGTATGTCTGGAAGGCCAACAACGAGAGGCAGTCACAAGCCAATAAAAGAGGGCAAGCAGGCTCTGTGTCTAGAGGCAACAGTGCTGGTCGTGGAGACGGTGCATCCTCATCAGCACGTGGCCGTGGGACACGCTTGTCCTTTTTTTCGGCTGCTGGCCATGTTGAGCCGCAGACTTGGTAGAGTGGATGACCAAGAAGTCCTCATCCTCCTCATCGTCTCTCACCCAGGCTCAAGGTACTTTGTCTGGAAAAGCAGCTGCCAACGCGGCCTCTTCCCTCGGCTCAATGGCATCAGTCCCTCCTTCCCTAGCCCCACCATGTCCTCCTGAGGAGTCCCCCGAACTGTTTGACCACAGTGTTGGGTACATGCCCCAGGAGGATGCCCAGCGTTTTGAAGGCTCCGATGATGGTACCCAGCTAGAGGAAGGCAGTAACGTGAGCCCAGAGAGAGGGGGTGCCCAAGAAGGACAGCAATCTGGCAGTCATGTTCCCCCAACTGCAGCATACTGCCAGCTTTGCTCCAGTGATGAGGAGGGAGGGTATGATGAGGTCACTAACTCCACATGGGTGCCTGATAGGAGAGAGGAGGAGGCACATCTCCAATGAGGCAGGATGCCCTCCAGGGGCCAGCTTAAGGGCAGCACACACCGACTGCATCACACCGCAGAGCTCCGCATGTGCAGGGCGCTGCTGTCTCTGCATGTTATTTCAAAAGTTCTTTGGTGTGGGCCTTTTTTGAGACAAGTGCATCAGATCCCACCACTGCTATTTGCAACATATGTCTCAAGCTTATCATGCGTGGCCAAAACATCTCCCGTTTGGGCACCACATGCTTGACCAGACATATGTCGACCTGCCATGCAGTTGGTTGCCAAGCGTACCTAAAAGACCCACACCAGAGAACAAAGAGGACCTCTCCTTGCTCCTCATCAGCTGGGATCTCCGACCCCACTATACCTTCAGTCCTCTCTGAAACCTGCACTGAGAGGAATGAAGGTGTAGAATTAGGTGTGTCATAGCCAAGTACTTGCGGGCAATCTGCTATCGGTACACCAATGTCAGATTGTACCAGGCAAATTTCCCTGCCCCAGCTGCTGCACCACCGAAAGAAGTTCGCTCCCAGCCATCCACATGCCCAACAGTTGAATGCTAGCTTGGCTAAATTGCTAGCACTTCAACTGCTGCCTTTTCAGTTGGTAGACTCTGCTCCCTTCCGTGAGTTTGTGGAATGTGCAGTTCCTCAGTGGCAGGCAACAAACTATGCTGGCTGCTTATTACATTTATATTTATCCCAGTTAGCGCTGATATTTGTTCACTGTTATCTGTGAGGGGTTGCAGTGTTGTGACACCAGCACCAGTGCCCAAGGCTCAATTTTTCAGCCCCTGTTTAACAGGGGCGTATTATTACAATTTTTGATGCAATACTTTGCAGCAGGGCTCATTCCTGTGCTCCAACTATAGCATCTGTGAGGGGTTGCAGTGTTGTGGCAATTTTTCTGCCCCTGTTTAACAGGGGCATGTAATTACAATTTTTGATGCAATACTTTGCAGCAGGGCTCATTCCTGCGCTCCAACTAGAGTATCTGTGAGGGGTTGCAGTGTTGTGGCACCAGCACCAGTGCCCAAGGCCCAATTTTTCAGCCCCTGTTTAACAGAGGCGTGTAATTACAATTTTTGATGCAATACTTTGCAGCAGGGCTCATTCCTGCTCTCCAACTAGAGTATCTGTGAGGGGTTGCAGTGTTGTGGCACCAGTGCCTAAGGCCCAATTTTTCTGCCTCTGTTCAACAGGGACATGTAATTACAATTCTTGATCTAATATTTCACAGCAGGGCCCATTCCTGCGCCCACCAAGAGTAACTGTGAGGGCTTACAGTGTTGTGGCAACACCACCACCACCACCAAAGGCCCAATTTTTCTGCCCCTGTTCAACAATGGCATGTAATTACAATTCTTGATATAATATTTCACAGCAGGGCCCGTTCCAGCGCTCACCAAGAGTAACTGTGAGGACTTATGCCCCGTACACACGGTCGGATTTTCCGACGGAAAATGTGTGATAGGACCTTGTTGTCGGAAATTCCTACCGTGTGTAGGCTCCATCACACATTTTCCATCGGATTTTCCGACACACAAAGTTTGAGAGCAGGCTATAAAATTTTCCGACAACAAAATCCGTTGTCGGAAATTCCGATCGTGTGTACACAAATCCGACGGACGAAGTGTCACGCATGCTCAGAATAAATAAAGAGATGAAAGCTATTGGCCACTGCCCCGTTTATAGTCCCGACGTACATGTTTTACGTCACCGCGTTTAGAACGTTCGGATTTTCCGACAACTTTGTGTGACCGTGTGTATGCAAGACAAGTTTGAGTCAACATCCGTCGGAAAAAATCCTAGGATTTTGCTGTCGGAATGTCCGAACAAAGTCCGACCGTGTGTACGGGGCATTACAGTGTTGTGGCACCAGCACCACCACCACAAGCACCACCAAAGGCCCAATTTTTCTACCACTGTTCAACAATGGTATGTAATTACAATTCTTGATCTAATATTTCACAGCAGGGCCCGTTCCTGCACCCACCAAGAGTAACTGTGAGGGCTTACAGTGTTGTGGCAACACCAACACCTAAGGCCCCAATTTCTGTAGAGTATATAGGGCAGGCCCCTACTTTCAAACATCCAACTTACAAACGACTCCTACTTGCAAACGGAAGGAGACAACAGGAAGTGAGATGAAATCTACCCCTAGGAAGGGAAATTCTCTCCTCTAAGAGTTAATATGGGAAAAACGTGTCTCCTCTTCACTGATGCTTTATCACCAATCCTTGTTTCACTAAAAACCCCAAATTTTCAAAAAAACATTTGTCATTGGGACAGAAAGTGAGGTGAAATCTTCTGAAGAGGTGCACAGACAGCAAAACAAATGTTACAGGGGTGATAACCCTTCCCCATGTTTTCCAAAAAGCTTAAAAATAGATTTTTTGGCTGGAGCTACACTTTAAAAATGTACCAGTTCAAAATTACAAACAGATTCTACAACAAACCTACAGTCCCTGTCTTGTTTGCACCACCTGTATACTGCTGTTCAGAGTACTGTATATAGGGCCTCACACCTTACCTTTTGTTTTAATTTGGTTGCAGGGTTCCCCTTAATATCCACACAAGATCCAAAGGGCCTGGTAATGGACTGGGGGGTTAGGGGTACCCATGCCGTTTGTCTCACTGATTTTCATCCATATTGCCAGGACCCGGCATTACATTAAAGCCGCAAGCCATTTTAAATGACTTTTATTCGTTTAAAAATGTCATTTTGTGCAAGGACTGTTTTAAGCACGGGAAACACTCGCCACTTTACAGGCATACTATAGACACCCCATAGGTACGATATTTAAAGGAATATTTTTTTCACTTTAAGCATCGTTAAAATCATTGCTCCCGAAAAAATGTCCGTTTTTAAAACTTTTTTGCATTGATACATGTCCCCTGGGGCAGGACCCGGGTCCCCAAACCCTTTTTAGGACAATAACTTGCATATTAGCCTTTAAAATTAGCACTTTTGATTTCGAACGTTCGAGTCCCTTAGACTTTAATGGGGTTCTAAAGTTTGCGTGAACTTTCGGTCCGTTCGCAGGTTCTGGTGCGAACCGAACCAGTGGGTGTTCGGCTCATCCCTAGCACTGATGAGGCAGCACTGATGGACACTGATAGGCTGCACTGATGGGCACTGATGAGGTGGCACTTATGGGCACTGATGAGGCAACACTTATGTGCACTGATTAGGTGGCACTGATGAGGAGGCACGAATATGCTGCTCTTATGGGCACTGATATGTGGAACTGATGAGCACCGATGAGTGGCACTGGTGGGCACTGGGCACAGATAGGCGGCACTGGTGGGCACAGATAGGCAGCACTGGTGGGCACAGATAGGCGGCACTGATTGCCACTGATGGGCATTGATGGGTAGCAGTGATGAGCATTGATGGGTAGCAGTGATGGGCATTGATGGGCAGCACTGATATCCAGCACTGACTGGCATCACTGATGGCCACTGATTGCTGGCACTTGTGGGCACTGATTGCTGGCACTTGTGGGCACAGATTGGTGCCAATTGTGGGCACTGGTTGGCACTGATTGCTGGCAGTGGCATTGCTGGCACTGGTGGGCTCTTAATTGTAATCAGAGCACTGATGATCAGTGCCCTGATTACATCCCTAGATGTCCTCTGTGAGGAGATGCCGCTGATCGGCTGTCCTCTCACTCTGTCAGTGTGAGGCGAGGAGTGCCGATTACTGGCATCTCCGTGTTTACATGTGATTGGACACAGCTGATCACATGGTTAAAGAGCCGCGGCCCTAGCAACACGGCACAGCCACGATCGCCGTGCTGCGCGCCCCCGGGGACGCACAAGATTGGTCGTTCTGGGAGGCCGTCATATGACATCCACCCAGAACGAGAGCCGCAAGTGGTTAACATGTCCTCAAGAGATTTTATCTTCTGCACCCTCTGTGGGGATGGGATGAGTTCTGAGACCTTCCCCTTATAAAGGTGGTCAAGGAGGGTTGCCAACTAGTAATCCTCCTTCTCCTTTATGACACGTATTCTTGGGTATTTTCGCAGGCTTTAAAGCATGAGGTTGCCCATGCGCCTCAAATTTGCAGAGGCTTGAGAATCAGACTCCTCGGGGTCATTCAGGATGACAGCATCTGGAACTTCCTCCTCCCAGCCACGTACTACTCCCAAGGGTCCTGGGGTTGGAAAGCTTACAGATTGTCGCATGTCTTCCTCTTCTCCGAAGCATATGAAAGTGCCAGAATCCTCCTCCTCATCCTCCTCCCCTCTCTCCTCCTGTGTGTTCTGTGACATAGGAATGATGGTGTCTGGATAAATTGGGCCTTGAGAGGAAAGGAAGTCCTCCTCTTCCTCCTGCTGCTCTGTCTCCAGTGCCCTGTCCATAATGCCACGCAGAGTCTGCTCCAGCAGGAACACAACAGGGATTGTGTCACTGATGCATGCACTGTCACGGCTCACCATCCTTGTGGCCTCCTCAAATGGTGACAATACAGTGCATGCATCCTTAATGATCAGCCATTGGCATGGGGAAAAAAAGCCAAGGTGACCTGAGCCTGTCGTCATGCCGTATTCGCATGAGTACTCGTTGATGGCCCTCTGCTGCATGTATAGCCGCTGCAGCATTGACAAAGTCGAGTTCCACCTGGTGGGCATGTCAAAAATCAAGCAGTTTACGGGCAGGTGGATTTCCTGCTGAATTTCAGCCAACTGAGCACTAGCTGTGTTTGACAGCCTGAAATGGTTACAGACTCTTCTGGCCAGCTTTAGCACATCTTGCAACCCTGGGTACGTATTTAGGAAATGCCGCACTACCAAATTGAGGACATGTGCCAGGCATGGCACATGTGTCAACTTTCCCTGTCTAAGGGTGGACAGGAGGTTTGAGTCATTGTCGCACACCACCATTCCTGCCTCCAGCTGGCGTGGTGTGAACCACCTCTGGGCCTGTTCTTTTAGAGCTGCAAGAATCTCTGCTCCGGTGTGGTTTCTGTCCCCTAAACACACCAGCTGAAGCACTGCATGGCACCTTTTAGCCTGACTCTGGGAAAAGCCCTTTAAACGCCTTAGGGGGTACCTGATGTTCATAGGACAATTCTGTAGAGGAGGGCATGGAGGTGGCGGAGGAGGAGGAGGAGGGGGTAGAGCTCACAGGTCTGGCATCATCACCACCAGACATGGGGGCACAACAAGCTGCAGCACCGAGCACTGCATCCTTTCAAGTTTCAAGCAGCATTACCCAGTGTGCTGTGAAGGAAATAAATTGTTCCTGCCCATGCTTGCTGAACCACGTGTCAGCAGTAAGGTGGATTTTATGGCTGACTGCCTTGCCCAACGATGCCAGAACATTCCCTTCCACGTGATGGTAGAAAGATGGAACGGTCTTACGTGAAAAGTGGTAGTGACTAGGAACCTGCCATTGTGGTACAGCACATTGTGCGAATTCACGGAAGGGGGCAGAATCCACCAGGCTGAAAGGCAGAAGTTGGAGAGCCAACAGCTTTGACAAGCTTGCATTTAGATGCTGGGCATGTGGGTGGCAGGGACTGTATTTTTTTTCCCGCTGCAGCAGAGAAATTTGCCCTCTACAGTCTACAACTGGTGGTGTGCTGCTGGCAGATGTGCTGCTAGGACCTGGGACACCCTGTGCTATACCATTATCCCTGTCAGTGGAGACTGTTGAGAGGTAATGACTCAGTATAGCAGGGGCAGACTTAAGTGGGTAAGGAGGAGGAGGGACAGATTTGGGCCCCTTTTGTGTGGCTTTTAGGTGCTCTTGCCAACGGGCTGAGTGGTTGGACGCTAAATGCCTTGTTAAGCACATAGTACCCAACTGGTTGGTGTTTTTGCCATGTTTGATGTGCCTGAGACACAGTTTGCAGATAGCAACAGTGCGATCTGCTGCAGATTTGCTGAAAAAGGCCCTGACAGCTGAGCTTTGGGGAGCAGGCAAGGAGATAAAAGCTTCAGAATGTGATGGAATAGGGTGGCTGCTCTCTACTCTTTCTTGATGTCGGCCTCCTTGGGGTTGTGCCGCCTCACCTTCAGTTTCCTCCTCTGCTCTATCTGGCACCCAAGTCACATCAGTGACCTCATCATCATCCATCTTCATCATTACCACTGGAGAGAACTTGGCAATACGCTGCGGCTTGGGGAACATGAATGCCAATTTGTCTACCAGTGTTCCTCCCTCTCTCTAGGCTTATGTTCCTGTCATGCTCAACCTCAGAACCAACATCTGAATCCAGTAATGGCTGGGCATCATCAAGGAGCAAGTGGCTGACGCTGTGGTCAAATAACTCAGCTGACTCCTCAATGGCTGATGTTGGGGTTATGGCAGCAATAGATGTGGACAAGGAGTCAGGTTTATCCACTCTGGCAACTGCAGGGGACTGCACACTTGTCTCTGCTTGCGTGACAGTGGATGAGGAAGGTTTAGTAAGCCAGTCCACCACTTCCTCTGCATGCTGTGCTGGATAGCACAAGCAAACTCACTAAACAGAGGAAATTATGCCCTGCCTGAGGACTGACCACCACGTCCACCTTTGCCTGTGGACACATTTGTTGCTGGCCCCCTTATGGTGCCAAGGGAACGTCTGCCTCTCCTTGTTGTGCTCCCAGACATTATTGGGAGGGAGGAGGTGGTGCTTATAAGCAATGTAAAGAAGAAGTTGAAATCTGTACGTAGATGCACTTTAATCAATGATAAGAGGTGTTTGGTGCACTTTCATTTGAGTACTCACACTACACAGACATACTCAACGGATACACTATAATATACTGCAATATAATGCGCCAAACGTACAGTGATGCACAGAACTACCAGTATGGGTCGTTAAACTGGCAGTAATGCACACAAAAGTAAATGGCGTTAAACTGGCAGTAACACACACAGAACTATATGGCGTTAAACTGGCAGTAACGCACACAGAACTATATGGCGTTAAACTGTCAGTAACGCACACAAAACTATATGGCGTTAAACTGAAAGTAACGCACACAAAACTAAATGGCGTTAAACTGGCAGTAACGGACACAAAACAATATGGCGTTAAACTGGCAGTAACGCACACAAAACTATATGGCGTTAAACTGGCAGTAACGCACACAAAACTATATGGCGTTAAACTGGCAGTAATGCACAAAACTATATGGCATTAAACTAGCAGTAATGCACACAGAACTTTATGGCGTTAAACTGGCAGGAACGCACACAGAACTATATGGCGTTAAACTGGCAGTAACGCACACAGAACTATATGGTGTTAGACTAGCAGTAACGCACACAGAACTATATGGTGTTAAACTGGCAGTAAGGCACACAGAAGTATATGGCGTTAAACTGGCAGTAACGCACAAAACTATATGCGTTAAACTGGCAGTAACGCACACAGAACTATATGGTGTTAAACTGGCAGTAATGCAAACGGAACTATATGGCGTTAAACTGGCAGTAACGCACACAGAACTATATGGCATTAGACTGAAAGTAATGCACACAAAACTATATGGCGTTAAACTGGCAGTAACGCTCACAAAACAATATGGCATTAAACTGGCAGTAACGCACACAAAACTATATGGCGTTAAACTGGCAGTAACACACACAGAACTATATGGCGTTAAACTGGCAGTAATGCACACAGAAGTAAATGGCGTTAAACTGGCAGTAACGCACAAAACTAAATGGCGTTAAACTGGCAGTAATGCACACAGAACTATATGGCGTTAAACTGGCAGTAATGCACACAAAACTATATGGTATTAAACTGGCAGTAACGCACACAGAAGTAAATGTCGTTAAACTGGCAGTAACGCAATCAAATAGACGGTGTTCAACCGTCACTACACTGACGCACTCTGAACTGTCCCTACTCTAGCTATACACTAATGTAAAGATTACTGACACGGTCTCACTACACTACACAGAAACTGCCTGAGCTGTCCCTACTCTACACTAATGTATGTATGAATTACACGGTCTCACTACACTACAGTGAAACTATTTGAGCTGTCCCTACTGTAGCTGCACACTATGCAAAGCTGAATGATGGTCCCCCCACTACACTCACACTATCCCTAGACTGACACTAAACTAATATTCTACACCAACAATTCAAGCAAAATAGCACAGTATAGCACACTAACCAACTAATAGCACTGAACAGAGCCCTGTTCTATCCCTCTCCACGCCGAAATCACACTGAAAATGGCTGCCATTGAAAGAGTACTTATTTATACTGTGGGGCGGGAATGAGCCATGATTGGATAAAGTCATGATGACAGTGTCCAATCATGACTCTGACAGTGCTCTGTGCCCTGATTGGCTGAAGCTTTCACTGCTTCAGCCAATCAGGGATTGCAATGCATTTTTCATCGCCGTAATGTACTGTGGTCGGTTCGGGGGGCGAACAAACGGATGAACGACCCGTTTGTTCAGGTGTTCATCTAACGTCCGAACAGCGAAAGTTCGGATTGAACTTATTGCTCGGGCCGACCATTTGCCCTTCTCTACTGGCCATAAAAGGGATTACTTTGATGCAGCTGGCCAGCTTAAACATGTATTGCAATATGTGTGAACTAAATATCCCTATTTTTTTATTGCAAAGTTTGCTAGAAAGGGTATATAGCAGTTTACAGAGGGTTCATCCAGTATTTTTTGTATATGTATTTATACTAAATATATACTGTATATACACTATATTATCAAAAGTATTGGGACGCCTGCCTTTACACCCACATGAACTTTAATGGCATCCCCGTCTTAGTCCTTAGGGTTCAATATTGAGTTGGCCCACCCTTTGCAGCTATAACAGGCTCAACTCTTCTGGGAAGGCTGTCCACAAGGTTTAGGAGTATGTCTATGGGAATGTTTGACCATTCTTCCAGAAGCGCATTTGTGAGGTCAGGCAGTGATGTGGACGAGAAGGCCCGGCTCGCTGTCTCCTCTCTAATTCATCCCAAAGGTGTTTTATCCGGTTAAGGTCAGGACTCTGTGCAGGCCAGTCAAGTTCCTCTACCCCAAACTCGCTCATCCATGTCTTTATGGACCTTGTTTGTGCGCTGGTCCAAATCATTTGGTGGAGGGGGGATTATGGTGTGTGGTTGATTTTCAGGGGTTGGGCTTGGCCCCTTAGTTCCAGTAAAGGGAACTCTTAAAGGTGTCATCATACCAAAAAATGTTGGACAATTTCATGCTTCCTACTTTGTGGGAACAGTTTGGGGATGGCCCCTTCCTGTTTCAACATGACTGCACACCAGTGCACAAAGCAAGGTCCATAAAGACATGGATGAGCGAGTTTGGGGTGGAGGAACAGTTTTCATATATGATTGTAATGGTGCCCCTTTATGAATTTCAGAAGACTGTTTTTTTATTTGCTTTCTCTTATTATCTTATTACATATCACTATGAAACAACACAAGCTGCATAGTCTGCCAATGGACGATAACGATCCCATGACAGCCGTGTGTAGACAGTAGCCTGCCTTACATGTATGAATTCTGTCTGAAATCTTTCCTCCAAATGCTGAATGTTCTATGACCACATGTTTTAGTATGCTTAGACTTATCTGAGTTTACAGCATTAATGAAGTTATGCTAATAGAATGCACCAATCTTTTAAGTGATAAGCCTAGGAACAATCCTAGCATGAATAGGCTATGCTTGACAGAGAAGAGGGGTTTGAGATAATGAAATGTTATTGTTTTGAATATTAATGTAAAGGTGCAATGCAGTCAGAATTGGAAATGAAAGTAGACCTGTGGTTTCTGGCAGTTGAGTTATCTTCTTGTCCTCATGAGAGCAGATAGACAGATAGATGAGCGAAGGCAGAAAAACACTAACATTAAAAAGTCCATCAAGTTTGCCCCATTTTATTTAAATTTCATTATCTGAGTATATATCGATATTTGTCCCAAGCATGTTTAAATCCACTTATAGTTGACGGACTCACTACCCCTACTGGACGTCTAGTCCAAGCTTAATCAACTCTTTTTGATAAAATCATACTTTCTAAGATCAGTTTGAGGTCATGCCCCTGTTTTCTTGATCTTGGCTTCCTATTAAAATACTGCCCTTCTGAACCTTATTCACCCGCTTCATGTATTTAAAGGTTTCAATTACGTCTCTCCTTTCCCTTCTTGCCTCAATGCTGCACATATTAAGTTCCAGAAGACTCTGACATGTTTTTTCCCACGGACCTTTCACCATTTTTGTTGCCCGTCTCTGCACTCATTCTGGTCTCTGGATCTTGCTTTTCTGCCAAGTCCCCATTAAGTTTAAAATCCAAGGAACCATATTATATCAAAAAATGGATTCTTTGTACTCGACTCCTCCACAATGTGTGATAGCCATCCTCTCTATCATAAAGGCAAGCAAGGAACAGAGGGCAGGTAGGCCTACCCAACTGCCTTGAGAGATCTGGTCACTTTTTACCCAATGGAGCAATCCAGATTTTAAAAGTAGAATTCCAGGTTTTAATGTACTGGTTCTAGAGTGGTATTGGTACCAAAACTATTGGTAAAGCCAAATAGTTTTCACATAAGAAAAATATACAGTGCTGTGAAAAAGTATTTGCCCCCTTCCTGATTTTTGATTTTTTTGCATATTTGTCACACTTAAATGATTCAGATCAAACAAATTTTAATATTACACAAAGATAACCCGAGTAAATACAAAATGCAGTTTTTGAATGATAATTTAATTTATTAAGGGAAAAAATCTGTCCAAACCTGCCAGGCCCTGTGTGAAAAAATAATTGCCCCTTAATCTAATAACTGGTTGTGCCACCCCTGGCAGCAACAACTGCAATCAAGGGTTTGTGATAACTGGCAATGAGTCTTTCACATTGCTGTCGAGGAATTTTGGACCATCGGACTTTTGTAGACGAAAAGTCCGACCGTGTGTATGCGGCATTAGTCTTGTCCTCACGCGGTTCTTGTTCAAGTTAATAGCAGAGAATGTCTTATCACACATATATGTTGAGCCAAACAAGCTCAGCATTTTCTTAGCCAATATTCGAATCTCTTGAAACCGGCTCTTAACCAGTTGGCAGTAAAAGTTCACAAGAGAGAGCTGTTGGTGATAACTCGCTGTCACAATGCAGCTCAATGAGCTCGAGCCGCAGCTGATCTGGAGCATCATCAGGGTCAACAGAGAATTGAGAGGCGAAAAGGTTGATCTCCTTTTCAATAGCTGCAAAATCCTGAAAGCGCCGTTTAAACTCCCAAGCCAGAGATGTGATGTCTGTTGCATACCTGCTCATTTGCGCACTGATATTGTCCTGTGGAAAACTGTTCATTATTTCCTGCAACGCTGAAAAATGTATGGTATTGGGCTGTGTTTGTGACAATTGCCTTATGAAAAGTTGCAGCTTTGTTCCAAAGGCTTTGAGGTGTGAATAAAGCTGGTTCACCACTGCATCTTTCCCCTGAAGACTCATATTCAGTGCATTCTGATACTTCGATATGTCAACTAGAAACCCCAAATCAGCCAGCTAAATCGGATCAGATAGTTCTTGTATCAGTTGTCCCTTTGTTTCCAAGAATTCTACGATTTCCTTTCTGAGAGAGTAGAAACGCTGCAGTGCAGACCCCCGACTGAGCCATCTTACATCGTTGTGATATAAAACATCTTCGTATTCAGCCTGGATCTCAAGTAGAAACTGTTTAAACTGGCGGTGGCACAGGGCTTTAGAGCGAATAAAATTAATAGTCTTTACCACCGGTTTCATAAAAAGGTCATATTTGAGATGTTTAGCACAGAGAACTTGTTGATGAATGATATAATCAAATGTTTATTAGCTTTGCCGCCTTCTTCGATCACCTTGTTACAGATTAGGGTTGCTAATCCACTTCGTTCACCAGCCATGGCAGGTGCCCCATCAGTAAAAATCCCAGTAAGTTTGTTTCAAGGCAGTTTCATTTCATCTATGGCGGAACTAACAGAAACAAATAAATCTTTACCTCTTGTTTGGTCCATAAGGCTCTGAAGGTCAAGTAGCTCTTCAGTCACATTCATTTCATTGTCCACCCCTCTCATAAAAATAAGCAACTGAGTTGAGTCAGATAGGTCCATGCTTTCATCACAGGCTATTGAAAAGAAGTCAAAATCCACTCCTTTGGATGTCAACTGTCCTTAATATCTGATGAAATCTCTTCAATTCTCCGTGCTACAGTGTTACAAGCCAGGCAAATGTTGGCAAATTCTTGCTTCCTCTCGGGACATATATTCTCAACCATTTTTATAACGCATTCTTTGATAAAGTCGACCTCAGCAGTTTTTAGCAATTAACGTTGCCACCTCATAGCTCGCCTTAGTGGCATTTTTATTTGAGTCATGGGCTCTTGTGAAAAATCGCTGTTGTGACATTAAAACAGCTAAAGTTGCTTCAACTTTTCACTGCGGTCGTGCCCTGTTAGCTTGTCGTATGTGCTATGTCGTGACTGGTAGTGTCTCTTGACATAAAATTCCTTATAAACAGCCACAGTCTCTTGGCAAATCAGACAAACACAGTGATTCCGTATTTCAGTGAAGAAATATTCCACTTTCCACTTGTCCTGGAAGCGGCGGCCCTCACTGTCAATTTTCCTTCTCTTGTTTACAGTCGCCATTTTAGAAATTGACCAGAAGGGGAAGGGATCATGTGAGCACAGTGCCAGAGGTTTTGGTCTAAGTGTGTTCGTCCGATACACTAATACACTGCCCAACAAGAATTCTCCTACCTTTGTGGCTGTGTGTGGTGAAGAGTCTGAGGATGAGCTGTTATTTGGATATATATATCTCCTCTTTGGCCCTCAACAAATCCCAGAGCTCCACTCAGGGTAAGGATGAGCTCAGTTTTTACAAAACATTTATTTTCTCTTCTTTATCCCCTGAGAAATCTGACCTTTATCACTTCTGTGGCCCCTAGGCTCTGCTCAGGGCAAGGATGAGCTAGTTTTTTTTATTTTTTTAATATTTTATATTCTCTCTGGCCCCCACTTGTAATTTGCCCTTATCTCTTCTATGGCCCCCAAGCTCCGATCAGGGCAAGGATGAGCTTGGTTTTTTAAATTATTATATATATTTGTATATTCTCTTTATATCCGTTACAGGACTTTAACTTATCTTATCCCCTGAGAAATCCCAGAGCGCCTCTCACTGCAAGGATGACCTCGGGCTTGTTCACAAGTCGATGTGCCCGAGCCTGCTAGGACACTGACAGCGCACGGCGCCGCAGCCAATAACAGGCACTGAGACACTGAAAGCTCTGCAGCTGTGAACCGGGAAATGAATTAGTGTCTGTTATTGGCACTGCGCGCTTTCAGCTTCCCAACGGGCTTTGGAACACAACCCAGCAACACCCAGCAACACGCCCCATCAGTGAGAGGCGCACAGGGATTTGTCAGGGGATAAGAGAACATATATATATATTTATTTTAAACCAAGCTCATTCTTACCCTGTGCGGAGCTTGGGGGCCACAAAAGTGATAAAAGCAAATTGCAAGTGGGTGTCGTATAAAACCGGACCGCGGGTCGGACTTTGGACATGCCTGATTTAAAGGTATGCATCAAAATAACACAACATGACAAGAAATCCAGAATGGGTACAAATAGGCCATGAAGAACACACTTCAATAAAACACATAAACAAAAAATAAAAAAAAAATGAATACAAGAATCAGAACTTGTGAACATAGCCTGTAAGCTTACATACCCACGATATCAATGCACACCATAAAACTTTTTTTTAATGATATTTTTGAAAGAGGGGAGACAATCACCTCAAGGTGTTTGAGAAAAAGAGAAAGATGAAAATGGAGAGGAAAGAAAAAAGGAAGAGGAGAGAAGAAAAGAAATGATAAAGATAGGGGCAGAGGGAGGGGCGGAATGATAGGGCAAATGGGAGGGGGGGAGGTCCACGGTGGGGCGACGGGTCTTCAAATCGTATCCAATACAGGAGATGTTAGCAGGTTAAGGCAGCGATAAGAGTTCATCTGAATAGTAAAACAAATCCCAATGAAGCCATCGCATGTTGTGCTCCTCTATCTTATTTCTAAGGGCAGCAGTCTTCATGTGTTGGATGTCCTTCACCCTGGTAAACCATTGAGAGATGGTAGGTGCAGACTGGTTTTTCCACATATTGGGGATGCATGCCCTGACGGCACACAGTAAATACTTTAGAAGTGACTTACGATATCTCTTACTGGACATGGGGGTCAAGTTGAGAAGCACTGCAGCAGGGTTGTCAAGAAGGGAGACGTCTGTTAGTTTGTGAACAATATGTAGAACTTGTCGCCCGTCCTTGCCTTTTTACTATTAATATATTTTAAAACGTCTTGGGATTATTTTTACTGTGTCTCTCATAGTCTTTTTTAGCCACCCTGATTGCGTTCTTACACCTCACATTGCATTCCTTGTATTGTTTGTATGCTGGCACTGACCCCTCTGCTTTGTACTATTTAAAGGCCATTTTTTTTGTCTTTCATATGATATTTTACTTTTTGATTCAGCCACCCAGGTTTAATCTTTGTTCTTCTATATCTATTACCCCTTGGAATGCACTCGGTGATACAATTATTTAATGTATTCCTAAAGCATTCCCATTTTTCCTCTGTGTTCAATGTTTCAAGGATTTGTTCCCACTTAATATCCTGCAGCATTGAGCGCAGTTTAGAAAAGTTTGTTCTTTTGAAACTTAGTGTTCTAGTACTCCCCTCGTGCCTTCCTTTCCTATGATTTATGCGGAATGTAATATTCTTGTGGTCGCTAGTTCCCAAGTTGTCCCATATTTCCACATCTGCAATCAGATCTGTATCATTTGTAATTAAAAGATCTAGCAATGCGTTACTCCTAGTCGGTGAATCCACCAATTGGGACATGAAGCTGTCCTGTAGAACATTTAAGAAATGGCGGGCCTTCAAAGAGTGGGCTGTCCCTTCCACCAAGTAAATGTCAGAATAGTTGAAGTCCCCCAGTATAATGACATTTCCCTGTCTTGCTGCCATTTCTAATTGTGAATGGAGATCCAACTTGACCTCTTCCCTCAGGTTAGGGGGCCTGTAACATACCCCCACTAGTAATTTCTTGCTTACTTCCACCCTTTGGAGTTCCACCCATATGGACTCCACCTCCCCCCTTGTCCCAACACTGATGTCATTCCGCTCTTCTACCCTTAAATCATTCCTGATATATAGACACACCAATCACCCTCTCCTACCCTCCCAACCCTCCCTGTCCCTTCGATACAAGGAATATCCCTGGATATTTGCCAGCCAGTCATGTGAGCTGCCAAACCAAGTTTCTGATATTCCCATGAAGTCCACATCCTCCTCAAGTAGTAGCAGCTCCAGTTCCTCCATTTTATTGACTAGGCTCCTGGCATTTGTGAACATTCCCCTGAGTTTTGTATTGGTGCATATTTATACTTCCATATGATTTCTCAGGCTTCGTTTTTGAATTGGTAACTCCTTAACCCCGGGATTAGATGTTAAGGATATACAGTATCTCACACAAGTGAGTACACACCTCACATTTTTGTAAATATTATATTATATATTTTCATGTGACAACACTGAAGAAATGACACTTTGCTACAATGTAAAGTAGTGAGTGTACAGCTTGTATAACAGTGTAAATTTGCTGTCCCCTCAAAATAACTCAACACACAGTCATTCATGTCTAAACCGCTGGCAACAAAAGTGAGTACACCCCTATGTGAAAATGTCCAAATTGGGCCCAAAGTATCAATATTTTGTGTGGCCACCATTATTTTCCAGCACTGCCTTAACCCTCTTGGGCATGGAGTTCACCAGAGCTTCACAGGTTGCCTCTTCCACTCCTCCATGACGACATCACAGATCTGGTGGATGTTAGAGACCTTGCACTCCTCCACCTTCTATTTGAGAATGCCCCACAGAATCGCAATAGGATTTAGGTCTGGAGACATGCTTGGCTAGTCCATCACCTTTACCCTCAGCTTCTTTAGCAAGGCAGTGGTCGTCTTGGAGGTGTGTCTGGGGTTGTTATCATGTTGGAATACTGCCCTGCAGCCCAGTCTCCGAAGGGAGGGGCTCATGCTCTGCTTCAGTATGTCACAGTACATGTTGGCATTCATGGTTCCCTCAATGAACTGTAGCTCCCCAGTGCCGGCAGCACTCATGCAGTCCCAGACTATGACACTCCCACCACCATGCTTGACTGTAGGCAAGACACACTTGTCTTTATATTGCTCACCTGCTTGCCGCCACACATGCTTGACACCATCTGAACCAAATAAGTTTATTTTGGTCTCATCAGACCACAGGAAATGGTTCCAGTAATCCATGTCCTTTATCTGCTTGTCTTAAGCAAACTGTTTGTGAGCTTTCTTGTGCATCATCTTTAGAAGAGGCTTCCTTCTGGGACGACAGCCGCGCAGACCAATTTGATGCAGTGTGCAGCGTATGGTCTGAGCACTGACAGGCTGACCCCCCACCCCTTCAACCTCTGCAGCAATACTCATACATCTATTTCCCAAAGACAACCTCTGGATATGATGCTGAGCACGTGCACTCAACTTCTTTGGTCGACCATGGTAAAGCCTGTTCTGAGTGGAACCTGTCCTGTTAAACCGCTGTATGGTCTTCGCCACCATGCTGCAGCTCAGTTTCAGGGTCTTGGCAATCTTTTTATAGCCTAGACCAACTTTATGTAGAGCAGCAATTCTTTTTTTCAGATCCTCAGAGAGTTCTTTGCCATGAGGTGCCATGTTGAACTTCCAGTGACCAGTATGGGAGAGTGAGAGTGATAAAACCAAATTTAACACACCTGCTCCCCATTCACACCTGAGACCTTATAATAAGTCACATGACACCGTGGAGGGAAAATGGCTAATTGGACCCAATTTGGACATTTTTACTTAGGGGTGTACTCACTTTTGTTGCCAGTGGTTTAGACATTAATGGCTGTATTTTGAGTTTTTTTAAAGGCACAGCAAATTTACAAGCTGTACACTTACTACTTTACATTGTCACTTGGTATGGTACACAGGAATACCGCCCTCTCCTATGTGCCAAACGCTGCGCTCACAGACCTACCCCTCACTGACAGCTGCTGCTTAAATTAAAACAATGCAAAAATAATGATAAATGATTCACTAGTGCCTGCCCTCCCTCCAAGTGAAATCAGATAGCAGCGCTAATTATAAAAATGTGCATACATATGTGACTTAATCACAAACAAGCTGAAAAGTGACAACCTCTTAAGTGTCATATAAATAATGAGCAAAATTGTTCTAATGTGAAAAAATTAAACAGTGTATAAATTGGTAACATAAAGGTCCAATAAAGTAGTGACGTAGTGATATGTGTGATGCTTCACAAATAATACAGATCTTCAGTGAGCAAAAATCTTCCACCACACCGCTGTGCACTGTGATCTCCACTCCCCTTCAGCGAGCAGACTCACCAGCTATTTTTGCCTTACACTCTCGTGCTTGGCTCACAGGCTATTCCCACACAGTAGGGGGTACAGTGATAATTTCCACTCAATTCCTGTTGGATATCCAGAGCATATGCTAGCGTACTCAGTCATTGACGCTCCAGGGAGTGAGATGCTGCAAGTGTCCAAGGTCTGAGGTCCATTCACATGTGGTGGCAGTGCTCTGGGAATCCTAGGATAGGGTCTTGATGGACTTCCTACCTCTCCGTGTTCGAGATCGGATCACAATGGTGCTCGGGAGGACTCTCCTCTGCCAGGGAAAGCGTCAATGACTGAGTACGCTAGCATATGCTCTGGATATCCAACAGGAATTGAGTGGAAATTATCACTGTACCCCCTACTGTGTGGGAATAGCCTGTGAGCCAAGCACGAGAGTGTAAGGCAAAAATAGCTGGTGAGTCTGCTCGCTGAAGGGGAGTGGAGATCACAGTGCACAGCGGTGTGGTGGAAGATTTTTGCTCACTGAAGATCTGTATTATTTGTGAAGCATCACACATATCACTACGTCACTACTTTATTGGACCTTTATGTTACCAATTTATACACTGTTTAATTTTTTCACATTAGAACAATTTTGCTCATTATTTATATGACACTTAAGAGGTTGTCACTTTTCAGCTTGTTTGTGATTAAGTCACATATGTATGCACATTTTTATAATTAGCGCTGCTATCTGATTTCACTTGGAGGGAGGGCAGGCACTAGTGAATCATTTATCATTACTACTTTACATTGTAGCAAAGTGTCATTTCTTCAGTGTTGTCACATGAAAAGATATAATAAAATATTTACAAAAATGTGAGGGATGTACTCACTTTTGGGAGATACTGTAATACCACTAGTGTCTCTACTAATCCCCTCTGTCCTATGCTCACTGCCTGTTATCACTACCACTAAACCCTCCCCCCCAACACCTAGTTTAAAATCCCCTCCAACTTTGTGGCAATCTTTATTCCCAATAGAGCTGTACCATCCCCATTAAGGTGCAGCCCGTCTTTAATAAGCAGCCGGTAACCGACTGCAAAGTCAGCCCAGTTCCCCAGTCCACCTTCTTCTCACTTTGTCATTGGTGCCAATGTGTACCATGACAGCTGGGTTCTCCCCAGCCCCACCCAATAATCTGTCCACCTGATCCGCAATGTGCCGAACCTGAGAGCCCAGTAAACAACATACTGTTCGGCAACCACAGTCTTTTTGACGGATTGCCCTCTCTGTCCTTCTAATAATTGAGTCCCCTACTACCGGTACCTGTCTAACCTTTCCTGTACTCTGCCCCCCTCCTTACTGGAACCGTCACTCCCCTGGCAGCTAGGGGAGACTGCCTGCTCCAGTACTGCCACCCCTGAGCTTATATCCCCAGCATCATGCAACTTATTTGTTAGGGTGTACCAACTCAGGACAAACCTCTCTAGGACTCTTCCCTCTACCCCTCCTTCTATATGTCACCCAGCTACCTACCTCTGGCTCCTGTGCCTCCATGTCTCCACCCTCATCTATACTGGCCCCTGCCAGCACCTGCTGGGTAATGTTCAAACTCCTTTCCAGGTTGTTGATGCTGTGCAGTGTTGCCACCTTGTTTTCTAGGTCCAGGATCTGGGCTTCCAGAAAAACAACTAGCTGACATCTCACACAGCAGTATTCGCCCTCGATTGGTTCATCAAGGAACCTAAAGTCATGACCAGGAATTAAGGCAGAAGTAATCGAGCAGTGTGTTTAAACAGCTATGAAGAGAGTAAGGTAATCCGGTGTAGAATTAATTGAAAGCTGTTTTATTTTTGCAAAATAAGTGCATTAATGCTATATTGGTACATAGGGGAGCTGGATCTTAGAAAAATAAAAAGTGAACAAAGGTGAACAAAAATGGAACTTCCGCTTTTCGGAACCCTCCCCCCCTCCGGTGTCACATTTGGCACCTTTCAGGGGGGAGGGGGGTGCAGATACCTGTCTAAGACAGGAATTTGCACCCACTTCCGGCATAGACTCCCATGGGAGTCTATGCCTCTTCCTGTCCCTCCGCGCTGTCTCCTGGGAAACACACAGCTCCCAGGAGATAGCGGGGACCAGTTACGATGCGCAGCGTGACTTACGCATGCGCAGTAGGGAACCGGGAAGTGAAGCCGCAACGCTTCACTTCCTGATTCCCTCACCTAGGATGGCGGCGGCAGCTGCCGAGAACCGAGCGGGTTCTCGGCGTCGCCTGCCGACATCGCTGGACCCTGGGACAGGTAAGTGGCCATTTATTAAAAGTCAGCAGCTGCAGTATTTGTATCTGCTGGCTTTTAATATTTATTTTTTTTGGCGGTTTAGATGGACCCCTGCTTTAAGGCTGACAGAAGATCGGCCTCTACAAATTCATCAGTGCCTAAAAATGGAGAGCACATAAGCATGTGCAGAGCAAAGTGAGACAGTGTATTATTGAATTTTAACCACTTCAGTCCCGGAAGATTTGGCTGCTCAATGACCGGGCCATTTTTTGCGATTCGGCACCGCGTCGATTTAACTGACAATTGCGCGGTCGTGCGACGCTGTACCCAAACAAAATTGACGTCCTTTTTTTTCCCACAAATAGAGCTTTCTTTTGGTGGTATTTGATCATCTCTGCGGTTTTTATTTTTTGTGCTATAAACAAAAAAAATAGCTACAATTTTGAAAAAAAACACAATATTTTGTACTTTTTGCTATAATAAATATCCCCAATTTTTTTTTAAAAAAGCTAATTTTTCCCTCAGTTTAGGCCCATATTTCTGGTAATAAAAATCGCAATAAGCGTATATTGATTGGTTTGCACAAAAGTTATAGTGTCTACAAAATAGAGGATAGATTAATGCATTTTTATTATTATTATTTTTTTTTTTTACTAGTAATTGTGGCGATCTGCGATTTTTATCGGGACTGCAACATTATGGCAGACACATCGGACACTTTTGACACATTTTTGAAACCATTGACAATTATACAGTGATCAGTGCATTACTGTGTAAATGTCACTGGCAGGGAAGGGGTTAACACTAGGGGGCGATCAAGGGGTTAACTGTGTTCCCTGACTGTGTGTTCTAACTGTGGGGGGAGGGGACTGACTATAGGAGATGACAGATCGCGGTTCCCATAGTTGCCAACATTGTAAAAAAAAAATGTGGGACACTTTTGTGGCTGTAGGCGGAGCTGTCCAATAATTAGGGGGCGGGGCATTCATCACTAGGCGTGGCCTAGCAAAATAGACAAATGGGCGTGTTTTGCGTGAAATAGTGGGCGTGGCTTAAATGGGCATGGCTCAAGAGGGTGTGGTTAGAGTCTGAGATGAATGAGGGATGAAGAGGGGGAGAGGGGGAGAGGGAAATGACGGGACAGCAGCCCCAGATCCTACACAACAATATAAATATGTGTATTCTAGAAAGTTTAACAATCAGCAGATAAAGATACTTCAAACACCTGGTGTTATCACTTCAATCATCCCGGCACCATGGTTGTTATGGTGTCAGGATGATTGAAGTGCATTATTTCTATTATTACATTGTAATATAAAATGAAATCATTCAACTCACCATAATGCAGAATCAGTGGGATCCCTGAGCGTGTCACTAGCCACGTCGCCTGCCACCAGCCGTCTGTCCTTGCATCAGATGTCCCAGCAGAGTCCGTCCTTGCATCAGGTGCCCCCAGCGGAGCCCCCCCTTACATCAGATGTCCCCAGCAGAGCCCCCCTCACACCAGGAGTCCCCGGCGGAGCCCCCCCTCACATCAGGAGTCCCCGGCGGAGCTCCCCCTCACATCAGGAGTCCCCGGCGGAGCCCCCCCTCACATCAGGAGTCCCCGGCGGAGCCCCCCTCACACCAGGAGTCCCCAGCGGAGCCCCCCTCACATCAGGAGTCCCCGGCGGAGCCCCCCCTCACATCAGGAGTCCCCGGCGGAGCCCCCCCTCACATCAGGAGTCCCCAGCAGAGCACCCCCTCACATTAGGTGTCCCCAGCGGAGCCCCCCCTCACATCAGGTGTCCCCAGCGGTGCCCCCCCTCACATTAGGTGTCCCCGGCGGAGCCCCCCCTCACATCAACAGTCCCCGGCGGAGCCCCCCTCACATCAGGAGTCCCCGGCGGAGCCCCCCCTCACATCAGGAGTCCCCGGCGGAGCCCCCCCTCACATCAGGTGTCCCCGGCGGAGCCCCCCTCACATTAGGTGTCCCCAGCGGAGCCCCCCCTCACATCAGGAGTCCCCGGCGGAGCCCCCCTCACATCAGGTGTCCCCGGCGGAGCCCCGCTCACATTAGGTGTCCCCAGCGGAGCCCCCCCTCACATCAGGAGTCCCCGGTGGAGCCCCCCCTCACATCAGGAGTCCCCGGCGGAGCCCCCCCTCACATCAGGAGTCCCCGGCAGAGCCCCCCTTCACATCAGGAGTCCCCGGCGGAGCCCCCCCTCACATCAGGTGTCCCCGGCGGAGCCCCCCTCACATTAGGTGTCCCCAGCGGAGCCCCCCCTCACATCAGGTGTCCCCAGTGCCCCCCCTCACATCAGGTGTCCCCAGTGCCCCCCCTCACATCAGGTGTCCCCAGTGCCCCCCCCCTCACATCAGGTGTCCCCAGTGCCCCCCCTCACATCAGGTGTCCCACAGCGGTGCGCGCGCCCCCCCCTACCTCAGAGGTGTCCTAGAAGTGTGTCCGCAGCATGGCTAGAACCCCCGCCCCTTTCCATATCAGACTGGCAGCGGGGCGGGGGGTAGGCGGGCCAAGGCGGAGCGGGGCGAGGCGGAGCGGGGCGAGGCGGAGCGGAGCGGGGGGTTGGCGGCGACGCAGAAGCTCCGTCTAGCCCCCCCCCCAGCCGTCGGCGGCTGCGGCAGTTTTGAAAATCGGGAACCGGATTTTTCGGGACATTTCCCGGGACACCACAAATTCGGGAATGGAGTCCAAGTCCCGGGAATGTCCCGGGAAATCCGGGACAGTTGGCAACTATGGGTTCCTAGCTATGAGGAACTCACAATCTGCTTCTCCTCTCCTCACAGAACAGGGATTTATGTGTTTACACACACACGTCCCTGTTCTGCCTCTCATGCCCACGATCGCGTGCGACCACCAGCCGCGAGCATCGGCACCCCAGCAATGCGCACGCACACCTGCTATCCCGCTTAAAGGAGCCGGCGTACATCTCCTCAATATAATGACGGCGGCTGCTGGTATTGAAAAGTGGTTAAGCCGTATAGGCACTTATTTTTAATGTTTTACATAGCTATACCTGCAAAAGGGGCCAGCCTGAAATTTTCTAGCAGGACTTTATTTTCACCAGTGTTCTGATGTTTTTGTAGGCATGGTGTCAGGAGCCCTTAGTGCTCCTGCTCTTCATTCCAGCATCCAGGTTTCGGCTGTTGCATTCTCCATGTCTTTCTCTGCAAGGTGATTGATGTGGTCAGTCACCTGTTATAAGCAAGCCAAATGCTCGGTCTCATGCTTGTGATAGACAGTGATGCGTGTATTGTTCCTGATCAAGCCCCCTGTCTGTCTGCCCTGCTCTGCTAGATTGGATTTCCCTGTGTATGACTTTGAACTGGATTTTGAACTATTCCCTGAACTCAGCCAGCCTTTTACCTGGACTGTCACAGAACCACGCAATCTGTCTGCTAATCACAAGTATCTGTTTGGTTTGCTCAGTTCGCATCTGCCCTGGTGTGGTGGCCAGGCACTATAGCATTGTGTATAAGTCCTGGGGCAACCGAGTACCAGTAGCCCTGTTTGCCTTATGGGAAGGGGGGATGCTATAGGTGAAGAACACAGTAGCCAGCTACAGTGTCTGACCACCTGCGTTGGGGTAGACGTGACACAGGTTGCGGCACGGAATCTGCAAAAACTGCAGGCAATAAATTGTGTTCTCAAGCTTCTTATTCTATGTACAGCAGAGGTGAGAGGGCCACAAGGGTATATGCATTACTTTACAAATCATGTGTGTAAGTAAACAAATCCTACTCTATTTAGCTCTTTGGCTAGTTAACAACATACCAAACTACTAAGTCATTTATATTTATGTACGTATTATACTTCTTGTTACCTGTTGCCTTCGTAGCAGCATAACATGGGAATGTGTGACCTTTACTGGATGATAGTCATGAATGATGGGTAGCAGGACGCCACAGTCAGCATTTCACTGGGGAATTCATTTACATTCACAATTCCTCCATATAATAATGACATTAGGAAACACGAAGTATGCCACAACTTTGGAGATGCTCTGCTGTAGATAACGAGGTAGTTAGATAAAATTAATGTGGAAAGGACAATGGCAGGCTGCTTTATGCCTTTTTGTTGCGAAGAAGAAAACAGCCAATCATCTCAATGGCTCTGATGGCTTGCAGAAAACCACCCAACTTGTTACAGCACAAATGTATTATCTAAATTGACCAGGAGATGATTACATAATCCCCGAGCATTTGCAAAAGTTAATTTTTGTGGAGTGAACAAAAAAACAGTTATTTTTGTCAGAGACGAGTAAGGTTGTGCTAAAAGAGACATCTCAAGCAAATTGTCGGAGAACATTTTTAAGTGCGTTTACATAAACCAGCTGAACGGATGCAACAATTAGATATGTTCTGCTTTCAACATTAAATGGATGTCAAATGTAAATGTTTACCGTCTTGTTTAACAATTTTTACTTCCTTTATCCTATATTACCCCCTTGACCTCCGGAAGGTTTTACCCACTTCGTGACCAGGGTATTTTTTGCTATTCAGCACTGTGCTACTTTAACTGGCAATTGAAAGCAAATAAGAGAAAAAGAAAACGGGCGCTCAGGGATGACCGACCAGTATTTAAACTATATATCACACCAGAATTTTAAAAAAGTATTTAGTTTTAGTACAAAAATTACCGTATTTATCGGCGTATAACACGCACTTTTTTCCCCTTAAAATCAGGGGAAAATCATGGGTGCATGTTATACGCCGATCCCCACTATTTTCTGATCTATCGGAGCGATCGCCGCCGACATTCACATAGCGTGTATTTTTAAATATGGTGCCGCGGAGTTCGGAGGGACTCGGCGGCGCTCGTTCAGCTGAACGAGCGCCGCCGAGAACACAGTGACTGGGCGGAGCCGAGATACACTTAGCCGAGGGTTCTCGGCTCTTCTCGGCGCCGTTCACAGTCACGCCCAGTCCCGCCATTGGACCTGTGTTATGTCCATCATAGGGACTGGGCGTGACTGTGAACGGCGCCGAGAAGAGCCGAGAACCCTCAGCTATTTGTATCTCGGCTCCGCCCAGTCACTGTGTTCTCGGCGGCGCTCGTTCAGCTGAACGAGCGCCGCCGAGTCCCTCCGAACTCCGCGGCGCCATATTTAAAACTACACACTAAACTTGTGTATGTCGGCGGCGATCATGTAATGTACACTGGGGACAAGGCTGCACTGACCACTGGGGCAAGGCTGCACTGGGGCAAGGCTGCACTGGGGCAAGGCTGCACTGGGGCAAATCTGCACTGGGGCAAAGCTGCACTGACAAGGCTGCACTGGGGCAAAGCTGCACTGACAAGGCTGCACTGGGGCAAAGCTGCACTGACAAGGCTGCACTGGACACTGGGGCAAGGCTGCACTGACAAGGCTGCAGATGGACACGATAACGCTGCATTGATGGGCATTTAAATGTAAGGTTTTTTTCCTTAAAATTCCCTCCTAAACTTGGGGTGCGTGTTATACGCCGGCGCGTGTTATACGCCGATAAATACTGTATTTAAAAGTATCCACACAGGGCATAACCCCAAAGTGATATCACCATATACAGATGCATATGTGTAAAATTTCAACTGCAATTGTCATAACTCCAACTGTTGACGTGTTTCGCAGCAATTGTTGCTTCTTCGGGACTTCACATTTTCGAATGACAGGTGCCTTGTTACATATATGTACTATATTATATAACATAAATTGTACCTGTAAATTAGCAGCCCTGATTCACCGCCATCTCCTGCCAAGCTGGCCAGGGACACCTCCCCTTTTAGTGAGGTCCCTTTCCTGTGTGGACCTGGTGGTAGGAGTCTGGGCAGAGGAGTGATGAGAATAGGCTACTTGTATGTAATATGTATGCCTGTAACCTGTAGCCTAAGTAAAATAATCCTCCTGGGAAGACCTGTATATATACTCTGTAGGAGAAATCACCTATGAGGGACCTGTATTGAGGAGTATGGAAGAGATGGCTGGATATACTTTGTTTAATGTGAATTTATACTGAAGTGAAGTATTGATATTGGACCTGAAGCTATAAGGTGAAGGTTGTAATGTACAGAACTTTTGTTGTGTATCTGCCACATTATATCAAAATCTGTTAAAAAGACGTATGTGTGGACATTCCTTTATTATAGGTGGGCCTTAGACCTGGAGAGTGTCAGTAACTAAGGGGGCGGAGGTTCTCACTTCCAGAAGTGTGCACACACTATTTCATCCCTGAGCATAAGGAAGATGGGAGGTGTCCTTGGCCAGCTTGGCTGGAGATGGCTTTAAGGCAAGAGGGTCAGCATTAGGGGGGTGCGATTAAGTTCCACTGTTGTTTTGCCTTGCATGGCCAAAGTGCAGGTTCACTTTCTCTATGCAGCCAATAATAATAATATAAAACTTCATCTCTGGGTCTTTTTATACAGTGGACTAAACAGTGACACCAGCATCGGATGTGTACACTTTATTCAGCTGGCATTTTATATTTTTTATGAAGATCATTTTAATTGTTATAATAAATGTTATAATGATGGCAACGCAATGGTTTTTCTACCAACATTGGGTGCGGTATATTTATGCTTTTTAAAGATGCAGAATTGGGAGAAGCTCTGGGAGAAGCACTGATGCATGTATTGTAGTGTAGCACCCTCATAGATAGGCGCTAGGTTAGATATATTTAGTTATGGGCTCACTGTAATCAGTTGAGCTGCATGTTATTGTTTTGGTCTGTAATGTGTTTCACTGGTTGCAGGGTTGCTTGCTTCATCCTGTCTGTCTGGAATGGTTCTGGAAGATAGTTTGCTGGGAGAATCTGAATATTTATGCAGCCCTGGCCAATCCCTGGGGAGAGGTGCCCAGATGATGGCTGGAGAGGAGCATAAATACTCTGAGACTGCGGGAGGGGGGAGATCCCAGGGCTGCTCGTCATCTGGACTGGCTGCCATGTGCTGTTCATCGAAGTCCTAGCTAGGCTAGCTGTGGGGCCAATTCTGCTGGAAGTTGCTGGAGCTGACTGAAGAGAATTTCTTTTGAGTATCGGGTCTGGTATCACTGGAAAAGGTGTCTAGAAGATATTGGAAGGAGGGATCCAACTATCTAAGGACATTAGTGAGTACAGACTGGTGTGAGAGATCCCGGAGACTGTATGCTGCTGCTATCCCTCTTGTGCTAGAGTCAGCATTGCTCAAAAAGGGGGCGTGGTGCCTGCTATCCTGGTATACCTCAGTTCACTAACTGCTTGTACAAGAACTCTGGATTAGTGTCCTCAAGTTGCTACTAGAGTTTTAGGAGTCTCCCACAGTTAACCTACTCCTATCGAAGTTCACGTTTTGCAAATTAAGCAACAGAAAAGCACACCCCTAGACCAGTGGCGGCCACTCATTAGGGGCGCATGGGCGCCGCCCCCTCTAATTCCATGCTTCCGGCCCCTAATATACATGCAATGGATATATATTTTTTTTTTTAGAAACACAGGATTAGTAATTGGCTTAAAAAAAAAGAAAACGGGTGGGCTTGGGGTGCAGAGCAATGCGTCCAGAGCCCACCCAGTTGTGTGACATTAGTGAATTAATATTCGCTAATGTCTTCCTGTTTCTCCTCATTCACCCGATTGGCCGGGAGTCCGAAGACCCCATTGTCCGGGAGGAGAAGAGACGGCCTGGACACGGAGGAGACAGAGGGGGGAAGCCAGCACCGCAGCCGTGAAATGCGTGGGATAAGTGGGGGCCTGGTGGGTCAGAGGGCGAGCGAGCGGTCTGTCTGCCACCACCCCCGACCGATGGAGCACCAGCCGCCACTGCCCTAGACTGTCCATTGAGCCAAAGCAGTGACTGTGACTGTATGCCTGTTTGCAGGTGCAACTACAGGAAAAGAACTTAGAGACCTTAAACTATGGGCTCCTGCGGGAGTGAGCACTACAGCAGCAAAGGATTGCTACAGTAAAAGTAGTAATAAACTCTCAGAGTTAAAAGATAAAAGATAAGAAGCTGCACACTCAGGTGACAAATCAGCTACTGAAAGTGCTTGAAATTGAGGGTTTAATATCATTTAAGTATAATATGGGATATGGTTTACTTGCAAAGAATGTCTCTAAAAATATTGAGGCACGGCTGGCAACCCTACAAATGGGGATGGGCCACATGGAGGACTACGGACCCATGCCGGGTGATAGAATGCCACAAGGTTCTTCTTCCCCCTGACCAGTAACAATATAAAACCTGCCCTGACCATCTGGGATTTGAGTGAAAATATTTTTCATCTACAGTGGTAACTTCTGTCACTTACCTGTGCAAAATTGTCTCAGTTGGCTATACAAGATGCAGGCCCAGGGGGGTCGTAAATACCCAAAAGCCTGCTTTGCTATATTATATTATAAATGTGCTTTAAAATTGGCTCAATAAATTTTGGTGTAATGAGTAATATTTTGCAATCCCACTGAGAGGTTGCAACACTAAAAACACTAGAAAACAAAACATTTCTATTTCATACTGACATATCTGTACCCCCATACATATAATTATTGTAAATACTGTATAAATGTACATGATAATTCTAATACCTGACTGCACACAATAAGAATAATGGCTTGGCTTTTTCTCAACAAATTGGCAACATAATGAAGCACTCAATGACAGGACTTGTACACATAGATGTCAGTGGAAAGTCATGAATGTATGCAGATTTATAAAAATGAGGGCAGTTGTATTGTGCTGCTATAACACAATAGCACCCACAGAACAATTTACGTCTGTTTTAAATTTACTATTACAATAAAAATGTTATCACTTTATTTTGGAAGCTGATAAATTTGACAATTTCTTTTAAAATAACGTATTTATTGAACATTTTTCACATTACAAAGGTAAACAGGACCAGGACGGTTTGGTTCCCCTCCCTCCCTCCTTCCCACAAACCAAAAAGTGTGTCATAGTGATACATTACTTTGGAAATTGAACATTTGCCTTTGTCTGTTATCCCACAAATATTTGCAATGTAAGACATACTAATCAACAAAGTATACTTCAGCTTCTTTAATATTTGGCACATATACACTATATTACCAAAAGTATTGGGACACCTGCCTTTACACGCACATGAACTTTAATGGCATCCCAGTCTTAGTCCGTAGGGTTCAATATTGAGTTGGCCCACCCTTTGCAGCTTCAACTCTTCTGGGAAGGCTGTCCACAAGGTTTAGGAGTGTGTCTATGGGAATGTTTGACCATTCTTCTAGAAGCGCACTGATGTTGGAGAGAAGGCACACCAGTGGCGGCCCGTGCACTGTGGGCACACGGGGGCTGCCCCCCATCCATGCATCCGGCCCCTTTCAGGACGCATAGATTCCTATGGCAGGGGTGGTATTTTTTGAAGCACCTGATTAGAGCCAGAGGCTCTAATAGGCTTCAAAATAGGGTGGGCTGGAGGCGCAGAGAGCGCGCCCTGATCCCACCCAATTTTGTGACCATAGCAAATACATTTTTGCTATTTTCACACTAACCTTCCTCCCTGCCAATCAGGAGGCAGAACGTCAGACCTGCTTCCTGATTGGCCAAAGCGCCAGGCCACCCTATTGGTTGCCTGGCACTTAGGAAAAGGAGCGAGGAGACTTGCGCTGGAGCGGAGGTCACTGGCACTGGGAGGATCTCCTGCAGATAAGACCCCTCGGCTCTGTCAGAGCCGCACGCGGGGGGGGGTGGTTGCCAGAGCCGCGATCCGAGCGGGTGGTGTGCCAGAGCCACGATCCGCAGGGGGGGTTGCCAGAGCCGCGATCCGTGGTGGAGGAGGAGGGGGTGGGGGGTTGATGCTGCCAGAGTGGCAAACCCCGTGAGTGGGCGGGGGGCGGCGGTGGGCACAGTGGCTGCATTTGATGGGCAAGTGGCTGCATATGATGGGCACAGGTGGCTGCATTTGATGGGTACAGGTGGCTGCATTTGATGGGCACAGGTGGCTGCATATGATGGGCACAGGTGGCTGCATTTGATGGGCACAGGTGGCTGTATTTGATGGGCACAGGTGGCTGCATTTGATGGGCACAGGTGGCTGCATTTGATGGGCACAAGTGGCTGCATTTGATGGGCACAAGTGGTTGCATTTCATGGGCACAGGTGGCTGCATTTGATGGGCACAGGTGGCTGAATATGATGGACACAGGTGGCTGCATATGATGGGCACAAGTGGATGCATTTCATGGGCACACGTGGTTGCATTTGATGGGCACAGGTGGCTGCATATGATGGGCACAAGTGGCTGTATATGATGGACACAGGTGGCTGCATTTGATGGGCACAAGTGGCTGCATTTGATGGGCACAGGTGGCTGCATTTGATGGGCACAGGTGGCTGCATTTGATGGGCACAGGTGGCTGCATATGATGGGCACAGGTGGCTGCGTTTGATGGGCACAGGTGGCTGCATTTGATGGGCACAAGTGGCTGTATATGATGGACACAGGTGGCTGCATATGATGGGCACAAGTGGCTGCATTTGATGGGCACAAGTGGCTGCATATGATGGGCACAGTGGCTGCAAATGATGGGCACAGTGGCTGCATTTGATGGGCACAGGTGGCTGCATTTGGTGGGCACAGGTGGCTGCATTTTATGGGCACAGGTGGCTGCATATGATGGGCACCGGTGGCTGCATTTGATGGGCACAGTGAGGCTGCAATTGATAGGGGGGAGGGGGTTTCAGTATTTTTCAGTTTGTTTGCGCCCCCCCAAAAATTTTGAGCACCAGCCACCACTGAGGTATATATATATATATATATATATATATATATATATATATATATATATATATATAAATATACAGTGGGGACGTAAAGTATTCAGACCCCCTTAAATTTTTCGCTCTTTGTTATATTGTAGCCATTTAAAATAATTTAAGCTCATTAATGTACACATGACATTTTTGCAGACTTATTAAAAAAGAAAAACTGAAATATCACATGGTCCTAAGTATTCAGACCCTTTTCTCAGTATTTAGTAGAAACACAACAGGGCTCTAGCTGGGCCATTCAAGAACAGTCACGGAGTTGTTGTGAAGCCACTCCTTCGTTATTTTAGCTGTGTGTTTAGGGTCATTGTCTTGTTGGAAGGTAAACCTTCGGCCCAGTCTGAGGTCCTGAGCACTCTGGGGAAGGTTTTCATCCAGGATATCCCTGTACTTGGGCGCATTCATCTTTCCCTCAATTGCAACCAGTCGTCCTGTCCCTGCAGCTGAAAAACACCCCCACAGCATGATGCTGCCACCACCATGCTTCGCTGTTGGGATTGTATTGGACAGGTGATGAGCAGTGCTTGGTTTTCTCCACACATACAGCTTAGAATTAAGGCCAAAAAGTTCTATCTTGGTCTCATCAGACCAGAGTATCTTATTTCTCACCATCTTGGAGTCCTTCAGGTGTTTTTTTTAGCAAACTCCACGTGGGCTTTCATGTGTCTTGCACTGAGGAGAGGCTTCCGTCGGGCCCCTCTGCCATAAAGCCCCGACTGGTGGAGGGCTGCAGTGATGGTTGACTTTCTACAACTTTCTCCCATCTCCCGACTGCATCTCTGGAGCTCAGCCACAGTGATCTTTGGGTTCTTCTTCACCTCTCTCACCAAGGCTCTTCTCCCCCAATAGCTCAGTTTGGCCGGACGGCCAGCTCTAGGAAGCGTTCTGGTCGTCCCAAACGTCTTCCATTTAAGGATTATGGAGGCCACTGTGCTCTTAGGAACCTTAAGTGCAGCAAAATTTTTTTTGTAACCTTGGCCAGATCTGTGCCTTGCCACAATTCTGTCTCTGAGCTCTTCAGGCAGTTCCTTTGACCTCATGATTCTCATTTGCTCTGCCATGCACTGTGAGCTGTAAGGTCTTATATAGACAGGTGTGTGGCTTTCCTAATCAAGTCCAATCAGTATAATCAAACACAGCTGGACTCAAATGAAGGTGTAGAACCATCTCAAGGATGATCAGAAGAAATGGACAGCACCTGAGTTAAATATATGAGTGTCACAGCAAAGGGTCTGAATACTTAGGACCATGTGATATTTCAGTTTTTCTTTTTTAATAAATCTGCAAAAATGTCAACAATTCTGTGTTTTTCTGTCAATATGGGGTGCTGTGTGTACATTATTGAGGAAAAAAAATGAACTTAAATGATTTTAGCAAATGGCTAAAAAAAAACATTTGATGCCTAATGCCGCGTACACACGGTCGAAATTTTGGCCCGCAAAAGACCGATGAGAGTTTTCCATCGGAAAATGTGACCGTGTGTATGTTCCATCGGTCTTTTGCTGGCGGAATTCCAGCCAGCAAAAGATTGAGAGCATGCTCTCAATTTTTCAGTCGGGAAAAGTTCCTATCCGAAAATGCGATTGTCTGTGGCAATTCCGACACACAAAATCCCTACACATGCTCGGAAACAATTCGACGCATGCTCGGAAGCATTTTTTTTTTCTTTTTAATTTTTTAGAACATCTCCATGCATAACATCATATTTTCACAGTAGACCAGACTATATATCCAAAAGCATTTTGCGTTTTTGCTGTGAAAACGTTAATGCGAGTAAGGTCTGGAAAGGAAAGCTGAACATTAGCCTGTAAGAGTTCACTGGTGTGTTCGGAAGCATTGAACGTCATTTTCTCAGCTCGTCGTAGTGTTGTACGTCACCGCTTTCTTGACGGTCATAATTTCAGTGAACTTTTGCGTGACCGTGTGTATGCAAGGCAAACTTGAGTGGAATCCCGTCGGAAAAGCCGTCCAAAAATTTTTCCGACAAGGAAACCGATCGTGTGTATGCGGCATAAGAAAGAGTGTAAGCAGATAAAGCCCATCACTAAATACACCAAAACATATATATTCCATATATAAAATAACTATAGCAAAATACAGGCAGTCCCCGGGTTACAAACAAGGTTCTGTAGGTTTGTATTTAAAGTGGTTGTAAAGGCTGAAGGTTTTTTTACCCTTAAAAGGTATAAAAAACCTTCAATGTACAGCCCCCCCCCCCTCCCCCCACCCCATTACCCCATTACTTACCTAAGCCCGATCCAGCGATGTGCACAAGACCCAAGGCTCTCCCAAGCCTCTCCCTTCTGATTGGCTGAGATGCAGGAGCTCTTGACTCGCGTTGCTGTCAATCACAGCCAGTAAAGAGGGAGCTGGGGGCGGGGCGGGGCTGAGCCACGCTCTTTATGGCTTATGGATGCAGAGAGCCGGCTCGGGAGCAAGCACGAGTGCCCCCACAGCAAGCAGCTTGCTAGAGGGGGCACTTGACAAGGGGGAGTGGCCCAGAGTGCCAGCAGGGGACCCGAGAAGAGGAGGATTAGGGCTGTTCTCTGCAAAACCATTACACAGAGCAGGTAAGTTTAACATGTTTGTCATTTCCTTTACAATCACTTTAAAGTGTTACTAAACCCAGGACCCTGCATTCACTATATCTGGTCTCCCACAGTACACAGAATATGGAAATGCAATTATTTTAGTAACTATAAACTGCTAAATATCTTTTCTCATTAGCAGTATATAGCAGTCTTGTGACTTCTATCAGTGTTTGTTTAAAGCTTGTAGGAGGAGTTTTCAGTCTACTCTGACTGTCCTATAAGGCTGCATGACTCTTGACCCTTTGTCTGGACAGTGCTGATTGGCCCTGTGTGGATCACATGCACCCTCCCAATAAAAAATTAAAAAACTCTCTAGCAATACATACCATTTGCAGAGTGCCCCCAAAGGCTCTGTCTTATCAGAAGATGGATTGGAGTCAGTGGAAGAAGGGGAGGATCAGAGAAGACAGGATCAAACAGCCTTTTTACACAATGCAGAGGATTAACCCCTTAGGTTCCACAGTAATTATAACAAGCATGCTTTACTGCATATACAGACTGATTTTACTGTTGTGGGTTTAGTAACACTTTTCAATGAATTTGCATGTAAGCTGTAAGCTGTAAGTGTGGAGTGTTATGCCGTGTACACACGACCGGACTTTCCAGCAGAAAAGGTCCGACGGAATCATTCCATCTGACACTCCGATCGTGTGTGGGCTTCATAAGGCAACACAGAGAAATACAAAAGATCCAAAAAGTGACATGTGCAAAAAAATCAGTGTCTTTAATAGCAAATCAGTCCTTATAGTGCCAATCGGTGAATTAATGCATACAAAAAGATTTCTCCATAGACCAATCAATCAGATAGGTGGAAACCGTGAAGTGTATAGACCAGAAAGGGATAGTGGATCCTCTTCATGCACCAATCCTACACTGATAAGCAGTGGCCCCTTACCTCATTATACTGAGGTCACAGCATAAATTTAAAACCGCTGATACCAGCTCCTTTATAAGTGGGTCCTGGATCCTGGACTAGATCTCCATATGTCTCAGATCCTCAGGGGGCGAGGCGGCCATAAATAAAGAAAAGGGGATGCCACATAGTGTAGTAGTTTGAACCAAAATCAATTTATTAAAAATAGGTGGTACTCACATAGCACACAACAAAGATCGCAAAACTCCAACGAGCTCGTACGCATCTGTCAGTGGAAAGTGCCTGTCCCGTCCCTACGCGTGACGTCACACACCTCGTGACTTTATCAGGGGATACCAAGTTTTGGATAGCATAGGGAAGGATTAACTGGCCATGCAGTGATGTGGGATTGCTGACAGGTACTGCAAGTGGCAGTATGCGGTGAGCAGCAAGAAGGCAACAGGCGGTTTCCAGGACCAGCATGACATCACGCTGCCTCCGTTTCTTCAGTCGTATGTAAGTCGGATGTTTGTAACTTGAGGTCTGCTTGTAATGACAACTGAAAAAAGAAAAAGGCAGACACTAATTCCCTGTAATGATGTTGGGGCATCACTCATCCCAGGACTCTTGCCTGTATATAAAAGATCCGTTGGTTCACACCACGTGCAGTCCAGTGCGTTTTTTTTTTCTACAACAAAAATGCATGTACAGTAGGTTACATGGATTCCAATGGCATAGTTCTTACCATTGCAGTGTGTTCCAGTGCAATCAACAAAAGAAGAACATGCTGCTTTTTTTCTGCATGGAACTGCACTGGAACGCACCGGAATGCACCTAAGCGCATCAAAAACGCCTAAAGCTCACATGTCACTAACATGTCACTAATTAGCTAGTGGACTTCTGAGCTGCACAGAATTGCATAGGAAGGGAAAACACATTGTTTTCAAGGGTGCCCTGCGATTTTAGCCCCATAGACTTCTAACTCACAGAAGTGGCATCAGCGTTAGATAAGAATACATTTCTATGCCACTTTGGTAAGATAACTGGGTTTTTTTTCTTTAAGCCTCACTTCTCCTCCCAGGTCACCCTTGCTGCCTCCTCCCAAGCACATTCCATTCACACCTGAGTGTAGCAGAAACACGCATTCTCACTTGCATTTTTTGGCGTTCGCGCACATCGTGCATTAGGCAGTCCCATTCACATGAATTGGCTGCCCAAACGCACAACAAATGGCCCAAAGTAGCTCAAGAACCGTTTTGGTCGTTTTTTTTCAATGCGTGTTTTGGTGCGATTATAGCGCATTTTGTTGGGTGACAAACGTGCTAAAAAACACATGGCTGCTAACGGTGATTAGGGTGTGATTATTAACTGCGGCAACCCACACAGAAAACGCAAGCTTTGTCACCTTTTGGAACTGTGCTACAAAACAATCATCACCCTTGCGTTGCCATTATAGCAACACAACCGCAATCCTGGTTTGCAGCACGTTTCTGAAACGCATGGCAAAGCGCGCCTTTTTCTGTGCTGGTTGCTGTGCATTCGGAAATGCACAGATGCAATCACAGCCCAAATGGCAACGCAAGGGCGACACATGTTTGCCACGCATTTTTGAAATGCCCAGTAAAGTTTACATTTTCTGTGTGGGTTGCCACACATTCGGTAACGCACAATTGTGAATGCAGCCTAAATGGCAACGCGAGTGAGACACACGTGTGCCACACAGTTCCGAAAAATTCTGAACAATTCGAACAATTCCGTTGTCCCGAGGCCCGACGCTGCATGACAGTCTCCCGGTGTTCCGCGGCCCGTCGTGGGTGATCTCCCGGTCCTCCTGTGCTAATGATTGCTGTGGTTGAGCCGGCGGTGAGGGGAGCTCGGTCACAACATGACTGTTCCCGCGGCCGCACGCGAGCGCATTTGATGCATGCGTTTTTATGGAATTCACTCCACTTCTTCAGGAGCGGATGCAAGGTGCAGTGCAAATTGACGCAGGTGACAGCTCTAGTGAATTTCTGGTGCTCCCACATGTTAACAACATAATCCGGGTGTGATGTGCAATGTCCTCAGAAGAGAAAAATACTCTTTTTATGTTGTTAACATGTGGGATCACCAGAAATTCACTAGAGCTGTCACCTGCGTTTATAACTACTATGACATGGATAACCATGTCCCTCTGGGGGTTTGCACGTGTGCACCTTGGTTTTCCATGGGCCACTGCCACAGCTCCCAGGACAGACACATCCCTGGCAGCCCTCAATTTTGCAACACCGCGTGCTGAATCTGGAGCATACTTAAACGCACCTTGCATCCGCTCCTGAAGAAGTGGAGTGAATTCCATGAAACGCACGCATCAAGCTTTTTTAGATGCATTATAATCATGCATTTATAGCTTAGATTATTATTAACTTTCTGCAATCATTAAGGATTTTAATATATATTTTACAATATGGATTACAAGCCAGCCCACAACAATTCTACATTATACTGCAATGTGTTATTCATGACATCTGTGTATATATGAATTATAATTTGCCATATGCCAATATGTATATAAAAGAACAAATGTGCCATCATGCATTTGACCAGCTATGTGGCACTTGCTTCATTTAAAGTCCCAAAACTTTTCCTTTTAAAGAGCGGGTAAGTATAACATGTTTGTTATTTTTCTTCTCTTCAATCTTTTTATTGAAGTTATAACGAAGAACATAGAGTTTCCTCCATAATGGGGTAGAACATAAAGTATACATGCAATGGAAGTACTCCAATAAAATTGTCAGTGCAGAACTTGCACAATGGGTATGCGTAACTGAAAAAACTCATAGTGGTCAGCACTGGTGAACAAGGGATATAATAAAAAATAAATTGCTCACTATATCATGTTCCAGTGGGATAAGACATAGAATTATGACAATAAGTCAAGAAAAGGAAGAAAAAAGAAAGAAAGTGGAAAACAGAAAAGGAAGAGGAGGCTGACAGATCTCGGCCAGCGCAGGACTGAGCTTTAACAAAAGGTGATGGTTCAGGGTTCGAGGAGAGATTTATCAAAACCAGGAGGTAGAAAATGGTCAACCCAGGGATGCCAGATTTTGAGATTCTTGGGTATTTTGTCTTGGATAGTAGCTTCAATTTTACTATGGATCATGGCCTGGGTTATTCTATGTTTGGTTTCAGTAGTGCATAGTGCAGGGGTCTTCCAGGCTCGTGCTATCGTTTGGCTGCTGTCATGTCCTGCAAGATAAGACGGAACTGGGCTCTGGTACAGTCCAAAGTATTATGGCTCAGTAATGCAAGAGATCGGTCTGGGCCAAGAGTAGTGTTAATCAGGGTTAAGGCCATTCTGAAAATTTTAGCCCAAAATTGTTGTACAACAGGACAGGTCCACCAGATATGGGCATGAGTGTCTTCTTGGCCGCAGCCACGAAAATATAGAGGAGGGCATCCTGGTTGAAATTTAGAGATCCTTACCGGGATCAAATACCATTGCATCATAACTTTATAATTGGTCTCAAGTGGCACAATGTTTTGAGAGGAAGATTTGGTAGTCGCCCAGATATCTTCCCAATCCTCTGCCTTCAGGTCAGTCTCCAGGTCTCTAGACCATCGTGCAGTATAGGAGTGCATGCAGGCCGAAGGGGATGTGAGATGATTATAGAAACGTGATATACCAGGGGCATTCGGGTCAGAGTTACATATACAGTATCTCACAAAAGTGAGTACACCCCTTACATTTTTGTAAAAAATTTTTTATATCTTTTCATGTGACAACACTGAAGAAATGACACTTTGCTACAATGTAAAGTAGTGAGTGTACAGCTTCTATAACAGTGTAAATGTGCTGTCCCCTCAAAACAACTCAACACACAGCCATTAATGTCTAAACCACTGGCAACAAAAGTGAGTACAGCCAGGGCCGGATTTCCCACAAGGCCAACGAGGCCAGGCCTCGGGGCGGCAGTAGTGCAGGGGCGGCGCCGCTGCACTAACATCATTCGGAGCTCTGTATGAGCAGGGCGGGGATGAGGACAAACAAGCTGTTCTGACTAGAAAGGAGAGCAGGGGGCGGAGTCTGTGGGCAGCTGCAGGAGGAGCGTCTTCCCCCCCAGGCAGCAAGACTTGTATGGAGTGGAGATTAAGAATAACTAATCCCCTCTAACTCCGGCGCTCCACAGCCTCTGGCATCCTGTCACAGTGATATAGTGAGAGGGTGGAAAGCCAGCTAGCTTGTGCAGGAGTCGGGCTGTGTTCGGTCTCCACTGTCTTCCTAACCCCTCCCTCACTGCACTGCTTGTCCAATCCAATACTCCGCCTCCCATTTGTGCCCGCCCACACTCCAGCCACATGCATGCAATGCACTGTACTGTGCTGTGAGAGGAGTTCTGTTATCAAACAATAGCTGCCACAGCCCTGGGGGAGACCAGCCTGAATGGGAGAGCATAATTGGTGAGTGAGACCCCCAGAATAACCCCCCTCTCTGCTCCCACCCCTTTGTGCTATGCACCTTCTTCCTCCCCCCTCTCTTCCTCATGATCATCACCTTCTCTCTCTCTCTCTCCCCTAGGCTAGAGCCTAGCCCGTCTGTATATCGTCCTAGCCTGCCTGTATACCGTCCTAGCCTGCCTGTATACCGTCCTAGCCTGCCTGTATACCATCCTAGCCTGCCTGTATACCATCCTAGCCTGCCTGTATACCGTCCTAGCCTGCCTGTATACTGTTCTAGCCTGCCTGTATATCGTCCTAGCCTGCCTGTATATCGTCCTAGCCTGCCTGTATATCGTCCTAGCCTGCCTGTAAATCGTCCTAGCCTGCCTGTATATCGTCCTAGCCTGCCTGTATACCATCCTAGCCTGCCTGTATACCGTCCTAGCCTGCCTGTATACCGTCCTAGCCTGCCTGTATATTGTCCTAGCCTGCCTGTATACCGTCCTAGCCTGCCTGTATATCGTCCTAGCCTGCCTGTATATCGTCCTAGCCTGCCTGTATACCGTCCTAGCCTGCCTGTATACCGTCCTAGCCTGCCTGTATATCGTCCTAGCCTGCCTGTATATCGTCCTAGCCTGCCTGTATACTGTCCTAGCCTGCCTGTATACCGTCCTAGCCTGCCTGTATACCGTCCTAGCCTGCCTGTATACCGTCCTAGCCTGCCTGTATATTGTCCTAGCCTGCCTGTATACTGACCTAGCCTGCCTGTATATTGTCCTGGCCTGCCTGTATACCGTCCTAGCCTGCCTGTATATTGTCCTAGCCTGCCTGTATATTGTCCTAGCCTGCCTGTATACCGTCCTAGCCTGCCTGTATATCGTCCTAGCCTGCCTGTATACCATCCTAGCCTGCCTGTATATTGTCCTGGCCTGCCTGTATACCATCTTAGCCTGCCTGTATATTGTCCTGGCCTGCCTGTATATTGTCCTAGCCTGCCTGTATACCGTCCTAGCCTGCCTGTATACCGTCCTAGCCTGCCTATATACTGTCCTAGCCTGTCTGTATACCTGTATATAGAGGGGGGTGTATATAGAGACGATAGAGGGGAGTATATAGTGGAGATATGTTCTTAATTGATCTATTGTTGCAGTCATCGATAAAGGACGAGAATGATGGTGGTGTGTGTGTGTGGGGGGGGGGGGGCGGAATTGAAGGACCCGGCCTTGGGGCGGCAAAGGGAGTAAATCCGGGCCTGAGTACAGCCCTAATGAAAATGTCCAAATTGGGCCCAAAGTGTCAATATTTTGTGTGGCCAACATTATTTTCCAAGAAGAAAAAACCAAGGAAAGGATTCCCTAAAGAGGGTCAACAAAGAACACTTTTGAGAATACAAACCAGCTTTATTATTTACCAAAAAGATAAAAACCAAATAGAAATTGTGACAGTGAAAAAGAAGCAATGTGGGCAGACGGCTACCACAAACCAATTAAAAATTGGACAACGTTGTCACAAGGGGTTATAAAAACAGATGGGGAGCCGCGGCATACATTCACTCAAACGTATCAATCAATACATCATGCATACAGCTAGAAGTAATTAGAGTAGGTAAAGTCCATGTTGATTTGGTATTAATTTCAGATGTAGGATTATCCTATAGGAAAGTATCCAGTATACCACGGACAAATTTTATACCAACAGTATGATGAGAAAAATAGAGTGGGTGCACGGTCTGGCCTTAAGGTCTGGATGTAGTATAGTCCAATGTGGAGGAAACAGACTAGTTGCAAGTTGAATCACAAGTATGGTTTAGTTATCAACCAGCTGTTTAGTCAGACTGCATAGGGAACCGTATCAGGCTGCAGTGTTTAGGGGATGTAGATTATTCTACTAAAGCAGTATGGTAATTATCCATAGAGACAACAATAGAGGGATGCAGAAAAAATCGACATACGTTTGGAAGCGCTGAATGGAGTAGGGAAGTCTCACCAATCACGCTGTCCTCGTCGTCGAATAATGGCAGTCCTTCGTTCCAGGTCTCTGTGTGGATAGATGCCGCTTGCAAGCCGCTTGTAAGTTCAGATGGATTGCAGTCTGAGTGAGGAGCCGTTCGTTGCCGAGAAGCCTCAGTGAGCGTTTTTTCGATATAATACGTGGCTAAGCGGAGAGGCTGCAATCAGCTGGTAGATGTTAGTGAAGACGAAAGGCCAGATCGAATAGCGCGCGGCTCCCGGTGACGTGCTGACGTCACACCGCTGACGCGTTTCACCAGCCAATGGACGCTGGTTTCTTCAGAGCAAGGAGGAGACATTGGTGACAGGCTTAAATAGAGATTTATCGGGTGCAATTACTTGCGCACAACCACTAGATGTCACTAGGAACTTCTCTTGTGTAAAACAGACAGCAATCAAGCAACATACACTCTAAGTATATCAATAAGGCAATAGAAATAACAATCGATGAGTAGGGAGAGAGCATATGACGGGGAAGGAGAAGAATAAGAAGAGGAAGAAGGGGGGGGAGGGGGAAGGATAAGGTAGTAGGGAAAGGATAGCGATGGAAAGAGTGAAGGAACTAATTATAGCAAATCATAATTAGGATTCTATCCAGAAGTTGAAGAAGTACATTATTTCTCAAGAAAGGGCTGTAGACTACATTCTGTGTTCAATCCTTTAGGCACTAGAGAGTCCAAATAATATGTCCACATTTTCTCCTTTTGGAGGAGAATAGTATCAAAATCGCCTCTTCTAGGGGGCAAATTCAGCACATAAATTCCCTTAACTGTAAGGCCCTTAGGGTTACTATCATGAAATTCAGCGAAGTGTTGAGGGATGGGTCGATCATCGTTTTTATTCTTTTTCTTATTTTTAATCCCACTGATGTGCTCACCAATCCTAATACGGAGTTGGCGTTTAGTTTTTCCTATGTAATTTTTGTTACAGGGACATGTGAGCATGTATATAACTCGTGTCGTTGAACAGTTGATAAACTGTTTAATTTTGTAATCCTTGCCTCCTCTCGGATTGGGGAACACATCAGTGTGATGTACATATCTACATATGTTACAGTGTCCGCATGCATGCATACCTGGAGGGGGTTTTTTCTCAGAGAGCCAGTTTTTGCTGATCGTTCTCGTGTATTCTGAATGGACCAGCATATCACCCAAATTACGTGCCCTTTTAGCTGTAAGTAATGGTTTTGTGTTAATTATGTTTGCGATTAGGGGTGTAGATTTTAGAATATGCCAGTGTCTATTAAGGATCTCCTGGACTTGGGTCCATTGTGAGCCAAATCTTGTGATGATTCTAGGAAAATCATATGCTGGTTTAGCAGGTGTCTGTGTATTTGCTTTTGTAATTAGGAGGTCTTCACGTTTCCTTTTTAATGCATTGTTTCTGGCTTTTTTGAGGGAATTATGCGAGTACCCTCTTTTCCTGAACCTGTAATACATCTCCTGTGCTTCAGATTTGAATTGTTCCTCCTCTGAGCAATTTTGCCTAATCCTTAAAAATTGCCCTGTAGGTATCCCTTTAATTAGCGATTTTGGGTGGTGGCTCTGGGCTAAGAGGAGGGTGTTTGCTGCTGTTTCCTTTCTGAAAGTGCTAGTTACCACCCTATTTCCACTTTTGGTGATTTGTAGATCAAGGAATGGAAGGGTATCAGGATGATAGGAGTAGGTTAAATGAATATTTCTTTCATTTATATTTAGTTGGGATAAAAATTCCAAAAGTTGTTCTACTGTACCCTCCCATATCATGAGCACGTCATCGATGTACCTTAACCACAGGGCACAGTGGTCAAGGTACATCGAGGACCTGTACACAACCTCCATTTCCCAGAGGCCAAGGTGGAGACAGGCGTAGGACGGGGCCCAAGGGGCACCCATACTGGTGCCTCTTACCTGTTGATAGAACTTCACGAGAAATTGAAAAAAGTTGTTGCCCAACATGAATTCAAGTAATTCAATAATGAACTCATTATGGGCACCCAATTCTGGGTAATGGATATCGAGAAAGGTTTTTTTTTTTATAATCTATCCGACTTTCAGTTGGACTCCAATCATATTAAACTCATTCAAAGAGGACTCTCTTTTTCTCCCACTGCGCCCATGAATGAATTTGAAGTGTTCAAAGACATTCATTTATTCCTTAGAAAGGTTCTTTTCAAACTATGGCATCATAAAGGCCCTGACAATACATCTACTACTGACCCTAACCTTGATAAGGAGGAAAGAGAAGCTATTGATAACCTAATATCCCTGCTGGAGGAAAACAATGACAGCGATTCGGAAACGGTTGGTAGCCATCCAATTAGCAGGAAATCCAATCTGAGAATCAAATCCACAAACATGCCACTCTTATCAAAACACAAGTGGCTTCAACTATTCCTAGATCAGGTTAAACATGATCTCAGGAGGGTCAACTGGGAATGGTTGGGATCTAATAATCTTGCCAGCTCTGAGAGAAAAGCACTACGTGAATTACAAGAGGCTCCCAACTTGGTGATAAAAAGAAGTGATAAGGGCGGGAATGTGGTCCTACTCAGCAAAAAAATCTATGAGAATGAAGCACTCAGATTGTTGAGTGATACTTCTACCTATAAAAAGCTGACCGAGACCCCCTTCCCAACCCTAACAGACACTTTGAACACCAAACTAAAACTAGCTATGGAAGCCGGTCTTTTTACCAAAAAAGAATATCTATATCTCGGAGCTGATGATATTACAATTCCAACCTTCTATATAATCCCCAAATTACATAAATCTTTATCTAACCCACCAGGGAGACCTATTGTTTCAGCTATCAATGGTCCCCTTGAAAGAGTTGGCAAATTTGTGGATTCGATGATCAAAGATATGGTGACTAAACTATCATCCTTTGTTCAGGACAGCAGAGACATACTCTCTAAACTATCCTGCTTCTCCCTGTCATCAAATGCCCTACTAGTAGGGATAGATGTAGAAAGTCTATATACATCGATTCCCCATGATTGTGGTATTCAAGCCATAAAAACCTTTCTCGATATCCATTACCCAGAATTGGGTGCCCATAATGAGTTCATTATTGAATTACTTGAATTCATGTTGGGCAACAACTTTTTTCAATTTCTCGTGAAGTTCTATCAACAGGTAAGAGGCACCAGTATGGGTGCCCCTTGGACCCCGTCCTACGCCTGTCTCCACCTTGGCCTCTGGGAAATGGAGGTTGTGTACAGGTCCTCGATGTACCTTGACCACTGTGCCCTGTGGTTAAGGTACATCGATGACGTGCTCATGATATGGGAGGGTACAGTAGAACAACTTTTGGAATTTTTATCCCAACTAAATATAAATGAAAGAAATATTCATTTAACCTACTCCTATCATCCTGATACCCTTCCATTCCTTGATCTACAAATCACCAAAAGTGGAAATAGGGTGGTAACTAGCACTTTCAGAAAGGAAACAGCAGCAAACACCCTCCTCTTAGCCCAGAGCCACCACCCAAAATCGCTAATTAAAGGGATACCTACAGGGCAATTTTTAAGGATTAGGCGAAATTGCTCAGAGGAGGAACAATTCAAATCTGAAGCACAGGAGATGTATTACAGGTTCAGGAAAAGAGGGTACTCGCATAATTCCCTCAAAAAAGCCAGAAACAATGCATTAAAAAGGAAATGTGAAGACCTCCTAATTACAAAAGCAAATACACAGACACCTGCTAAACCAGCATATGATTTTCCTAGAATCATCACAAGATTTGGCTCACAATGGACCCAAGTCCAGGAGATCCTTAATAGACACTGGCATATTCTAAAATCTACACCCCTAATCGCAAACATAATTAACCCCAAACCATTACTTACAGCTAAAAGGGCACGTAATTTGGGTGATATGCTGGTCCATTCAGAATACACGAGAATGATCAGCAAAAACTGGCTCTCTGAGAAAAAAACCCCTCCAGGTATGCATGCATGCGGACACTGTAACATATGTAGATATGTACATCACACTGATGTGTTCCCCAATCCGAGAGGAGGCAAGGATTACAAAATTAAACAGTTTATCAACTGTTCAACGACACAAGTTATATACATGCTCACATGTCCCTGTAACAAAAATTACATAGGAAAAACTAAACGCCAACTCCGTATTAGGATTGGTGAGCACATCAGTGGGATTAAAAATAAGAAAAAGAATAAAAACGATGATCGACCCATCCCTCAACACTTCGCTGAATTTCATGATAGTAACCCTAAGGGCCTTACAGTTAAGGGAATTTATGTGCTGAATTTGCCCCCTAGGAGAGGCGATTTTGATACTATTCTCCTCCAAAAGGAGAAAATGTGGACATATTATTTGGACTCTCTAGTGCCTAAAGGATTGAACACAGAATGTAGTCTACAGCCCTTTCTTGAGAAATAATGTACTTCTTCAACTTCTGGATAGAATCCTAATTATGATTTGCTATAATTAGTTCCTTCACTCTTTCCATCGCTATCCTTTCCCTACTACCTTATCCTTCCCCCTCCCCCCCCCTTCTTCCTCTTCTTATTCTTCTCCTTCCCCGTCATATGCTCTCTCCCTACTCATCGATTGTTATTTCTATTGCCTTATTGATATACTTAGAGTGTATGTTGCTTGATTGCTGTCTGTTTTACACAAGAGAAGTTCCTAGTGACATCTAGTGGTTGTGCGCAAGTAATTGCACCCGATAAATCTCTATTTAAGCCTGTCACTAATGTCTCCTCCTTGCTCTGAAGAAACCAGCGTCCATTGGCTGGTGAAACGCGTCAGCGGTGTGACGTCAGCACGTCACCGGGAGCCGCGCGCTATTCGATCTGGCCTTTTGTCTTCACTAACATCTACCAGCTGATTGCAGCCTCTCCGCTTAGCCACGTATTATATCGAAAAAACAGCTCACTGAGGCTTCTCGGCAACGGACGGCTCCTCACTCAGACTGCAATCCATCTGAACTTACAAGCGGCTTGCAAGCGGCATCTATCCACACAGAGACCTGGAACGAAGGACTGCCATTATTCGACGACGAGGACAGCGTGATTGGTGAGACTTCCCTACTCCATTCAGCGCTTCCAAACGTATGTCGATTTTTTCTGCATCCCTCTATTGTTGTCTCTATGGATAATTACTATACTGCTTTAGTAGAATAATCTACATCCCCTAAACACTGCAGCCTGATACGGTTCCCTATGCAGTCTGACTAAACAGCTGGTTGATAACTAAACCATACTTGTGATTCAACTTGCAACTAGTCTGTTTCCTCCACATTGGACTATACAACATCCAGACCTTAAGGCCAGACCGTGCACCCACTCTATTTTTCTCATCATACTGTTGGTATAAAATTTGTCCGTGGTATACTGGATACTTTCCTATAGGATAATCCTACATCTGAAATTAATACCAAATCAACATGGACTTTACCTACTCTAATTACTTCTAGCTGTATGCATGATGTATTGATTGATACGTTTGAGTGGATGTATGCCGCGGCTCCCCATCTGTTTTTATAACCCCTTGTGACAACGTTGTCCAATTTTTAATTGGTTTGTGGTAGCCGTCTGCCCACATTGCTTCTTTTTCACTGTCACAATTTCTATTTGGTTTTTATCTTTTTGGTAAATAATAAAGCTGGTTTGTATTCTCAAAAGTGTTCTTTGTTGACCCTCTTTAGGGAATCCTTTCCCTGGTTTTTTCTTATATGGTTATAGGGCAACCTGAACTGCATTCAGACTTGTCTGCATGATTGACTTATACTCACCAGAAAAAAGACCTACTATTGATTAATTAAATTCGGTTGATCCAGGCATAACTTTCTGTTTTTTGGTTCCAACATTATTTTCCAGCACTGCCTTAACCCTCTTGCACATGGAGTTCACCAGAGCTTCACAGGTTGCCACTGGAGTCCTCTTCCACTCCTCCATGACAACATCACGGAGCTGGTGGATGTTAGAGACCTTGCACTCCTCCACCTTCCATTTGAGGATGCCTCACATATCCTCAGTAGGGTTTAGGTCTGGAGACATGCTTGGCAAGTTCATCACCTTTACCCTCAGCTTCTTTAGCAAGGCAGTGGTCGTCTCGGAGGTGTGTTTGAGGTCGTTATCACGTTGGAATACTGTCCTGCGGTCCAGTCTCCAAAGGGAGGGGATCATGCTCTGCTTCAGTGTGTCACAGTACATGTTATCATTCATGGTTCCCTCAATGAACTATAGCTCCCCAGTGCCAGCAGCACTCATGCAGCCCCAGACCATGACACTCCCACCACCATGCTTGACTGTAGGCAAGACACACTTGTCTTTGTACTCCTCACCCGGTTGCCGCCACACACGCTTGGCACTATCTGAACCAAATAAGTTTATCTTGGTCTCGTCAGACTACAGGACATGGTTTCAGTAATCCATGTCTTTACTCTGCTTGTCTTCAGCAAACTGTTTGCGGGCTTTCTTGTGCATCATCTTTAGAAGAGGCTTCCTTCTGGGATGACAGCCATGCAGATCAATTTGATGCAGTGTGCGGCGTATGGTCTGAGCACTGACAGGCTGACCCCCCACCCCTTCAACCTCTGCAGCAATGCTGGCAGCACTCATATGTCTATTTCTCAAAGACAACCTCTGGATATGACGCTGAGCACATGCACTCAACTTCTTTGGCCGACCATGGCGAGGCCTGCTCTGAGTGGAACCTGTCCTGTTAAACCGCTGTATGGTCTTGGCCACCGTGCTGCAGCTCAGTTTTAGGGTCTTGGCAATCTTCTTATAGCCTAGGCCATCTTTATGTAGAGCAACAATTCTTTTTTAGATCCTCAGAGATTTCTTTGCCATGAGGTGCCATGTTGAAATTTAACACACCTGCCCCCCATTCACACCTGAGACCTTGTAACACTAACAAGTCACATGACACCGGGGAGGGAAATGGCTAATTGGGCCCAATTTAGACATTTTTATCTATAAGTGTACTCACTTTTGTTGCCAGCGGTTTAAACATTAATGTCTGTGTGTTGAGTTATTTTGAGGGGACAGCAAATTTACACTGTTATACAAGCTGTATGCACACTACTTTACATTGTAGCAAAGTGTCATTTCTTCAGTGTTGTCACGTAAAAAGATATAATAAAATATTTACAAAAATGTGAGGGGTGTACTCAATTTTGTGAGATACTGTACCTACGTAAAGAGAAAGACTAGTGAGAGATGAGTGTGAACGTATGATTGTCTGAACAAAATGAGAAATCTAGAGGTAACGGAAGGATTCCCAAGAAGGAAGCTGGGCTTTCTCCTGCAGGAGAGCAAACGTTTTCAGGCATGTTTTGTTATTTTTAAAGAAAAAAAACAAGACTTTAGTATCACTTTAAAAAAAACTCATAGTGTAATATCTACCGGTAGAGATTTATTATAAAATCAAACAGTATTGCACTCACATATCGGTAATTAAAAACACGCATTCAATGTTGTATCAGCTGCAGCTTAGCAAATTCTCTACAACACAGTCTTTCTGGCCGGCGGCCGCTGTACTTGGTGGCGTCAAAATAGGTAATGCCATAAATGTATATTGACTATTGTTTAGAATGAAGGGCGAATCTTGGTACTGACAAAAAATGGCCATCTATAATGTGCATAAAAGACAAGAAGAGCTTTGTAGAGAGAAGCATTTTGATTATTCTGCTTATTCCCATCCACTTTTATCCCACTCAGCACTCCAGCACAACAAATAACTTTCACATAAACAATGACATGATCCCTGCTCTATGCTAGAAATAAAACAGAATAGAAAAAACAACTGAGGCACCTTGCAAGGTATTGATTGTAGCTTATTTAGCACTCAGCTGTGGTATCCATGGCAGAAAAACATCTTTGTTTTATGATTACATTTAAGTCTGTGTCTGCGGTATAAAAGGCCATAGCAAGCCTAGTTTTTATTCTGCAAGCAGTGATGTAGAAGATACACATCATATAGCTGTATCAGAGACAGAGAGAAAACATAGCTATTTTTTTTTTCCCTAGTGGGAGGTTTCCCGCTGGGGGCTTTACATATTCGAGGAGTACATCTTTCTAGTGAAGTGAAATGATAAGTGAATAATAAACTGTGCAGGATGTCAGGCATGGGTCATGGATAGCAGGTATATTTACCCATTATTTGGGTTGTGGTCTCTTTATGGGGACAGGTTTGAAATCATTGAGTACTTAGGGGTTCTCACTCATGCAAGATGAGGGATTCCGGGTCTACTGATTGATGAGGAGAGGACTGACTTTCAGTGCTCTCTGGATTGCTAATAGGGATGAGCTTTATGTTCGGGTCGAACACGAGTTCGACTCGAACCTTGGATGTGCGAGCATTCGTCGAAATACGAACATTATGGGGCGTTCGCGCCAAATTCGAGCGGCGCATCATCCCCCATAATGCACTGCGACATCAAAGTGCATTGCTGTCTGATGATTGGCCAAGCATGCACTATGACCCGCATGCTTTGGCCAATCACAGCGCCATCAGCAAAGAGAGCCATAATTGGCCAAAGGCAGGGTGCCTTTGGCCAATTATGGCTCAGGGGGTTAATTCCACGCTCAGGGGGTTAAGTCCACGGGTAGGAAGACGGGCACATCCCTTGAAAAACTGCACTCGGTAGCTACATTTCTTCTCTTCATAATAGGGGATTTTTATGGACTTATGTCATGTTTATATCATTTTAGTCCGCTGGTTGCTATCATAGCGCTGCACTGTATTTTATCTTTGTATTTCCAAAAGGGTTTATATATTTGCCTTTAGTGTTCAGCTGCTTGCAAAATTATTCAAGGTTGTGTTTTTGCGCTGACTGTATCTCTCTAGAAATATATATATATATATACAGTCAGTCTAGTATATATATATATATATATATATATATATATATATATATATATATATATCGACTGTATTCAGTGTAGCTAGATCTGACTGCAGGCTGTTCCTGGTGTACTTTTTCTAATATACTGTCAGGCAGGCAGGTGATTCAGTGAGCTGCAGTGTATTTATTATATATATACAGTCAGTCTCTCTCTCCATATATACACATCTCCACTATATTCAGTTTTCTAATATACAGTCAGGCAGGCAGATGATTCAGTGAGCTGCGGTGCATATAATATATTTACAGTCTCCTACATATATATATCCACTGCATTCTAGTCTAGCCAAGCCTATATCTGACTGCAGGCCATTCCTGGTGTACGTTTTCAAATATACTTTCAGGCAGGCAGGTGATTCAGTGAGCTGCAGTGCATAAAATATATATAAAGTCTCCTACATATATATAGCCACTGCATTCTAGTCTAGCCAAGCCTATATCTGACTGCAGGCCATTCCTGGTGTATGTTTTCAAATACACTTTCAGGCAGGCGATTCAGTATTCTGCAGTGCATAAAATATATATACAGTCTCCTACATATATATCCACTGCATTCCAGTCTAGCCAAGCCTATATCTGACTGCAGGCCATTCCTGGTGTACATTTTCAAATACAATTTCAGGCTGGCAGGCGATTCAGTCATCTGCAGTGCATAAAATATATACCGGTATATAGTCTCCTACATATATATCCACTGCATTCCAGTCTAGCCAAGCCTATATCTGACTGCAGGCCATTCCTGGTGTACGTTTTCAAATACACTTTCACGCAGGCAGGCGATTCAGTGATCTGCAGTGCATAAAATATATATACAGTCTCCTGCATATATATCCACTGCATTCCAGTGTAGCCAAGCCTATATCTGACTGCAGGCCATTCCTGGCGTACGTTTTCAAATACACTTTCAGGCAGGCAGGCAGGCAGGTGATTCAGTGATCTGCAGTGCATAAAATATATATATACAGTCTCCTACATATATATCCACTGCATTCCAGTGTAGCCAAGCCTATATCTGGCTGCAGGCCATTCCTGGTGTACGTTTTCAAATACACTTTCAGGCAGGCGATTCAGTGATCTGCAGTGCATAAAATATATATCCGACGGATTTGTACGTGATGACGTACACCGGACTAAAATAAGGAAGTTTCTAGCCAGTAGCCAATAGCTGCCTGAGTGTCGGTTTTTGTCCGTCGGACTAGCACACAGACGAGCGGATTTCTGGGTCCGGCGGCGTTACGACGTAAAGATTTGAAGCATGTTCCAAATCTAAAGTCCATCAGATTTGCGACTGGAAAAGTCCGGTGAAGCCCACACACGATCGGATTGTCCGCCGGATTTGGTCCGTCGGCGTCCATCAGACCAGTCCGGTCGAAAAGTCCGACCGTGTGTACGTTCCATAAGTCAAATTTCAATTTAGTTTTAGTCTTATTCTTTTGGCTAAAATTGCATTTTAGTTTTAGTCTCATTTTAGTCTTTTGACTAAATGCCATTTTAGTTTTAGTCGTATTTTAGTCATCTCAATTGTTTTAGTTTTAGTCGTATTTTAGTCGACTAAAATAGTATTCATTTAGTTGACTAAAATGTTTTAGTCGTTTTAGTCAACAAAATTAACACTGCTTCCAAGTCAAATCCACAGAACTGCACATCCATAACACAAACGTATCATTTTCTTCAAGTTATCATCAATAATTAATTACAACTGATATGCGTTCTTGTAATAATTGATAGCAATCATCCTCATTATTGTATTATGACTTGTGGTAAACTGATAAAAAAAAATACTTGAATAAACCTACAGAATACATTTTCTTGATATGAAATTAACATTATAATCAGATGCAGTGTCACTTGTCACTGGTGACTTCTACTTACAGTATTTATTAAAAAAACTCATTAAATATATTGTAAAAAAGTACAAGTATAAAATTGCACAAGATGTGCTCCATAATATCATGAGATGCCTTGTGAGCACAAAAGCAATCTCTTGTCTGTCACCAGGTGGAAATGAATAAATTAGTAGCTCATAAATAGTATGAAATGTCATATTACTATGCAAGAGAACAGTCTAGACAAAAGCACATTACAAGTAAAGTACAATCACATATAGTTCATAGACCTGATATAGATCAGGCTTTCTCAACATTTTTACCCCTGAGGAACCCCAAAATGATTTTCAGGTCTCCCCGATTCACATGAGGCCAAAGGCAAAAAATGCACTTTACATTGATGGTTGGTGGAAAGAAGGCAAACTTTAGGTGGGTAGAGTGCTGTTGGCTTTGCCAAGTTTTATATGTCCTGGATCCCTGCAGGCACCATGAGATGGGAGGTCAATCATCCATGGTTCAAGGAACCCCTAGCAACATCTGGAGGAACCCTAGTGTTCTACAGAACCTTGGTTGAGAATGGCTGAGATAGATAGAGTAAAACATAAAATAAAAGAGACAACCCTCCTGGAGTAGACAGATTGGAAAGCCTTTAGTACTTCAAAGTGGAGCAAGGATCAGATTCATTTTCTATGTCAAATGTATGCACATTACCTCTAACAGAGATCAGAGTAATGCACCTCAGGGCTGTCTTAAAGGATGGGCACCCCTGGGCAGTTCCCCAGGTGCATGGGGGCCCCATGATAATCTTATTATTACATCATACTTGCCGACTGTCCCGGATTTGACAGGACAGTCACGCTTTACTAAACTGTCCCAGGCAGCGTCCCGGAACCTGTACTGTGCCGCCCTGATCCCAGTATTGTGCCCTCCTGACTCTTCCTGTACTGTGCCGCCCTGATCCCAGTATTGTGCCCTCCTGACTCTTCCTGTACTGTGCCATTCTGCCTTCCCCCGTACTGTGCTCCTTGTTTTGATTAGTCTTTGATTTATGGCATTTTTTTTATAGTTGAAAATCTATTTTATTGAAAGTACTAATAAATATATGTTTAATTCTATCAACTATTTATACTTCAATTCTTGAGAGTATGTGTGTAAATTGGGGCAGGCTGATAAGGAGCCACAATGCATTACTTTGCCCAAGGGCCCATGATGCTATTAGGACAGCCCTGGTCCACCTGATAATGCCCTTATCTGCTGTTCTCTCCTTGCTGCAAGTTCTCACCATTGTAGTCTGATTAAGGTGGGGGGGCAGGCGAGACTTAGGGCATTTTTCCTTGCGCCTGCAGCAGACTGATGATACCATCTCAGCCAAAGCGAATACATTTGAGTGGAGCTCAAGGATGACTTTTTAATGAAAAAAGGCAAAGTTGTTTTAGGCATATTTCAGGAATGTATTCATGCAGGGTTGAAAGATTACTGAAAAGTCCACGTTAAATACAACCTTTCACCTCTTCCTAACCCTGAAACCTAAACGTAACCCTGAACATGAGATGTAAACTCTAAATGTAATCCTGCCCCATAAAGGGCAGGTGTAAGTATAATTCCATTTTGGGGTGTTTTATAATTCAGGCCTATATAATAAGTGGATGACTCGTCAAGAGACTCATCACTTGTCTGAAGGATCATTATGAAAATGTTGGTTAGACAAAGCCAGGCAAGAGGGAGCCACCTCTGTTTGGTCTCTGGCTACCCAATAGTGCTCTAATGCATATATTATATACACACTGTATATGCCTACAGGACAAACATCTCTGCGGCAGAATACTGAAAGTGATCACAACTGGGGTCAGTCAACCCCACATTTAACATGCAAAAATAATAGCTGCCACCATGCGTTTCAATGGGAACAAACACCGTTCACAGCATATTACAAAAGAAAAAAAGACAACAAGTAACAGCAAAATATTTGGGAAAAAAGTCAAAGGACCTAACAAGGTGTTGACTGGTCTGGGTATCTGCAGAGTCCAAGTCAGTGTAACAAATCCAGTTCTGACAGAGTCACTGTCCCTCAGAGTAATGCCGCGTACACACAAGTGGACTTTAAGGCAGACTTTGCCCGGCCGACTTTTCGACTGACTTTACGACGGACTTTCTGAATGAACGGACTTGCCCACACACAATCCACCAAAGTCTGTCGAATTCGTACGTGATGACGTACGACCGGACTAAAACAAGGAAGTTCATAGCCAGTAGCCAATAGCTGCCCTAGCGTGGCTTTTTGTCCGTCGAACTAGCATACAGACGAGCGGACTTTTCGACCGGACTCGATTTCGACGGATTGATTTAAAACGTGTTTCAAATCTAAGTCCGTCCCACTTTTGAGAAAACAAAGTCCGCTGGAGCCCACACACGATCGAATTGTCAGATGAAATCCAGTCCGCCGGGCAAAGTCTGCCGTAAAGTCCGCTCGTGTGTACGCGGCATTACCCTCAGCATGGATGTGTAGTTTCGATGGAGAATTGAGAACTGTTGACCTGCAAAAGCAGCCATCTTTTCTAGTCCTTGAGGAGGCCATTTACAGAATGGGGCGGGAGCCACCGTTAACAGCACATCAGCTAAGGAAACGTCACGCTTGGTCCTTTCTTCAGTGCGCATGTGCCGATGACGTCGGCACATGCTGGTACAGGGGATATCTCCTAAGCAGTGCAGGTTTAGGAGATATCCTGGGTGGCTACAGGTAAGCCTGATTATAGGCTTACCTGTAGTCAAAAGTGGTCTGTAAGGGTTTACAACCACTTTAATAGGCTGTTGGCTTTTGAAATGTTTTCTCAATGATTTTAATTACTTGGGTCAGGACCGTGTCAGAGACACAGTAAACTGGAATGTTTTAGCACGTTTTATGTGTTATCTGGTTGGTCAGACCTGCCAAACCACATTTAGGTAACCTTTGCCCCACTTAGTTGTCTCGCCTAGGATTTTAGGATCTTCCACTGAGAAAGTTTAATGAATTTATTATAACCTGCTTGCTTCTAAATCTAAGCTGTTCAGTCTTAGAACTTGATTGCTGATTATGAATTTTGATTATGACTATCCTTTCCCACTCAGTTTGAGGTCCCCAGAGCTCATTATCTCAACAATTATAGATTCACTTTAAAGCGGAGTTCCACCCAAAAATTGAACTTCTGCTGAATGTATTCTTACCCCCCTCCGGTGTAACATTTGGCACCTTTCAGGGGGGAGGGAAGAGCAGATACCTGTATAATTCAGGTATTTATTATTATTATTATACGCGATTTATATAGCGCCAATAGTTTACGCAAAGCTTTACAATGTATAGGGGGGACAACACAATTACAGTACAGTTCAATACAAAAGGTACAGGAGGGCCCGGCTCGTAGAGCTTACATTCTAAAGGGAGGGGGTGGTGGTACAAAAGGTAATAGCTGCAGAGAATGATTTGATGGGGGTGGCTCGGAGACAGTTGTTATGTGGGTGTGGGATAGACTTCCCTGAATAGATGAGTTTTCAGGGATCTCCCAAAGGTGGACAGGGTAGGGGCTGATCGGATATACTGGGGCAGGCATTTGCTCCCACTTCCGGGCATAGATCACGCAGGCTCCACGGTGATCTACGCTGTGACTGACCCCTCCTCCGTCCACCCTGCTGTCTTCTGGGAGACACACAGGTCCCAGAAAAGAGCAGGGACCAGGGAGGATGCGCAGCACGACTCGCGGATGTTCAGTAGGGAACCCTACTGATTTCCTTACCAAAGATGGCGGTGCCTCCACCCAAGAGCCGAGGGACAGATCGGCTTTGGGTGAGTACATCGCGGGCGCCCTGGACAGGTAAGTGTCCATATTTTAAAAGTCAGCAGCTGCTGTATTTGTAGCTGCTGACTTTAAAAAAAAAATTTCGGCGGAACTCCGCTTTAATACACAGTTGAAATACATTCGCATACTGCCCAACTTTTTCAGATGGGAATGATGGATACCTACTAGGGATGAGCCAAACACCCACCCCCACCCCCCCGGTTCGGTTCGCGGCAGAACATGCGAACAGGCAAAAAATGTGTGCGGACATGCAAACACCATTACAGTCTATGGGACACGAACGTTAAAAATCAAAAGTGCAAATTTTAAAGGCTAATATGCAAGTTATTGTCATAAAAAGTGTTTGGGGACCCGGGTCCTGCACCAGGGGACATGGATCAATGCAAAAAAAAGTTTTAAAAAGGGACATTTTTTCAGGAGCAGTGATTTTAATAATGCTTAAATTGAAACAATGAAAGTGAAATATTCCTTTAAATATCGTACCTGGGTAGTGACTATAGTATGCCTGTAAAGTGGTGCATTTTTCCCCTGTTTAGAACAGTCCCTGCACAAAATGACATTTCTAAAGGGATAAAAGTCATTTAAAAGTGCTTGTGGTTGTCGGGTCCCGGCAATATAGATGAAAATTATTGAGAAAAATGGCATGGGTACCCCCCCCCCCCTGAGCCCATTACCAGGCCATTTGGGTCTGGTATGGATATTAAGGGGAACCCCACACCCAAATTACAAAAAAAGGCATGGGGCCCCCAGGCCCTATATACTCTAAACAGCAGTATACAGGCGGTCCCCGGGTAACAACAAGGCAGGGACTGTAGGTTTGTTCTTAAGTTGAATCTGTTTGTAATTTGGAACAGGTACATTTTTAAAGTGTAGCACCAGCCTAAAAATCTATTTTTAAGCTTTTTGGATAACATTTGTTTTGCTGTCTGTGCCCCTGTTCTGTCCCAATGACAATTGGATTTTGAAAATTTTGGGCTATTAGGGAAACTAGGATTGGTGATAAATCATCAGTCGAGACACCTTTTTCCCATATTAACTCATGCCCTGTACACACGACCAGTTTTTCCAACGGAATTCCACTCAAGCCGTCTTGCATACACACGGTCACACCAAATTCCGACCGTCCAGAACGTGATGACGTACAACACATAGGACGGGACTAGAAAACGGAAGTTCAATAGCCAGTAGCTTCCGTCTCGTACTTGCTTCAGAGCATGTTTCCTTTTTGGTTTGTCGGAACAGCATGCAAACGAGCGGTTTTCCCGATAGGAATCCGTTCAGCCGGAAAAATTTAGAGCATGTTCTCTTTCTAGGACCATCAGAATTTTTGACGTAAACAGTCAGATGGAGCATACACACGATTGGAATATACGATGAAAATCTCCCGTCTGACTTTTTCTGTCGGACATTCCGCTCATGTTTACACGGCATTACAGGAGAAAAATTTCCTTTCCTAGGGGTAGATTTCCTCTCACTTCCTGTTGTCTCCCTCTGCTTGTAATTAGGAGTCGTTTGTAAGTCGGATGTTTGAAAATAGGGGACCGCCTGTATATACTATACGGCCTGACCTATACACTCTGTGGAAAATTGGGCCTTAGGTGTTGGTGGTACCAGAACACTGCAAGTCCTCACAGTTACTCTTGGTGGGCGCAGGAACGGGCCCTGCTGTGAAATATTATATCAAGAATTGTAATTACATGCCCCTGTTAAACAGGGGCAGAAAAATTGGGTCTTAGGCGGTGGTGGTGGTGGTGGTGGTGGCACAACACTGTAAAGCCTCACAGATACTTTTGCTGAGCGCAGGAACGGGCCCTGCTGTGAAATATTAGAACAAAAATTGTAATTACACGCTCCTGTTAAACAGAGGCAGAAAAATTGGGCATTAGGCAGTGGTGGTGTCCTAGGGTTGCCACGTTTTTCTTCAAGCCAAACCCGAACACTTTAGCGGCGCACAGCAAAAAATTTTTTTTTTGGCATAAACTATATGATAGTAACAGACCTGGGACATCTTTGGGCGCTCCAAAGAGAATAGTAATGTGGCGTGCATAGTGCCCCCTCACCCTCCTATCAGGCACATGCTACACTATGGGAGCCCTCTCTGCTTTTATGTTTTGAGTGACACCAATTGATACAGATCCAGCAGTCTCGGATGTCCTATAGGTTTTTGGGAGACCTAATTCCCTGGGCTCGGTGAGACCAACGTATTGGTCTTTTCAGTCAGTAAGGAGAATACATACTCACCTCGGGTGTTCCGTCTCACTGGATGAGGGATTCTTTTTCACCATTTGTTTGCTGCATCATTCACTGGCTAATTTTCGTTTTGCAAGATTTATGGGACTTATTTAAACTTTCATCACCAACATTTTTTAATTTCTTTTGTTTTCACTTATGACTATAAGATATGCATTATTATTTAGATCTAGAGATATTAATATCTGGAGTGCTTTTTCCCACGGTTGAGAAATATTTTTCACTTTATGTGAATACTTTTTATGTATTTATTTTATACTCTTACTTTGATTGCCCTCAGTAATTGGTGATTCAACATTCACAATGTTTATTTATTAGCACACTAGAACATAAAAATATAAAAATATTTTTGGAGTTAGTACTCCACTTTAGTTTTCTTTTTTCAGTTTGTTTTCACCATTTCATTATGTCAATATTCACTTTAGATGAAATCTCTTTCGGAAAATATTAACTCAGTGATTTTAGCGCTGCACTAATTTTTATTACATGATTTTGGGTTTTGTATTGTAGACTCTTCATGCTGGCAGCTTTTCTTTCTTTGTTTCAATTTATATTTAAAGCTTATATTTTTAGCGCAGCGTTTGGCCATCCGGCCTCTTTTTATCTTTTCACTTACCCAATACTGAACCTTGCCCTGCATCCTTCCCAGCTGCCAGCAGAGTTACCCAGTGCGCCGTGAAAGAAAGGTAACATCCCAGTCCATGCCTGCTGGACCATGAGTCAGCGGTAATATGCACTTTAATGCTGACCACCCTGTCCAACGAGGCCAAGACATTGCCTTCAACATGCTGGTAGAGAGCCGGCATGGCCTTCCGTGAAAAGAAATGGCGTTTGGGAACCTGCCACTGAGGTACCGCACATTCCACAAATTCATGAAAGGGGGCAGAGTCTACCAGTTGAAAAGGCAGCAGATGCAGTGCTAGCAATTTGGCCGAGCTAGCATTCAGACGCTGAGCATGTGGATGGCTGGGACCGAATTTCTTTTGACGGTTTACCAACTGGGGTAGGGAAATTTGCCTGCTAAAATCGGATGTTGGTGTACCCCTAGCAGATTGGCTGCAAGTACTTGGGACACCTATTTGTGTACCTTCATTCCTCTCAGTGCAGGTTTCTGAGAGGACTGGAGGTATAGTGGGGTTGGAGATCCCAGCTGATGATGAGCAAGGAAAGGTCTGCCTTGTTCTTTGATGTGGGTCTTTTAAGTGCAGTTGCCAACGGACTGCATGGAAGGTCGTCACATGTCTGGTCAAGCATGTGGTACCCAAGCGGCTGCTGTTTTGGCCAAGCTTGATATGCTTCAGACATATGTTGCAAACAGCAACAGTGCGATCTGCTGCACACGTGTCAAAAAAGGCCCACACCAAAGAACTTTTCAAAATATGCGGGGAGTCAGCAGCACCCTGCACCTGCTTAGCTCTGCGGTGTAATGCAAAGGGTGGCTGCCCTCAAGCTGCCCCCTGGAGGGCATCCTGCCTCATTGGAGATGTGCCTCCTCCTCTCTTCTATCAGGCACCCAAGTAGAGTCAGTGACCTCATCATCCCCTCCCTCCTCGTCACTAGAGCAAACTTGGCAGTATGCTGCAACTGGGGGAACATGACTGCAAGTTTCTTGACCTTCTTGGGCACCCCTCTCTCTCTAGGTTCACATTACTCCCTTTCTCAACCTGGGTAACATTATCGGAGCCTTCAAATCGCTGCGCATCCTCCTGCAGCATGTACCCAACACTGTGGTCGAATAGATTGGGGGACTCCTCCGTGCATGATGATGGGGCTAGGGAAGGAGTGACTGTTGACATGGAGCCGATGGAATAGGCCACTTTGGCAGCTGCATTGGCAGGCAAACTACTCTGAGCCTGGGTGACAGAGGATGAGGAGGATGAGGACGGCTTTGTTATCCATTCCACCAACTCTTCTGCATGTTGTGGCTCAATAACATGGCCAGCTGCAGAAAAAAAGGACAATTGTGCCCCATGGCCACGTGCTGAGGGTGCACCGTGTCCATGACCAGCACTGTCGACTGTAGACACAGAGCCTGCTTGACCTCTTTTCTTTCTAGTGGCCTGTGAGCATCTACCTCTCCTTGGTGGCCTTCCGGACATGCTGTAAATTTTGTTTAGCAAGACCACACTACACTGAATTGTGTACACCACCAGAAAAGTAGTAACAACTGCAATATGGATGCACGGTACTGTGTACACCAACAGAAGTGTAATAACAACTATGGGTGCACTGTATGTATTGTGTACACTACCAGAAATGTAATAGCAACTGTACTAGGGGTGCACAGTATTGTGTACACCAACAGAAGTGTAATAACTATGGTGCACTGTACGTATTGTGTACACTGCCAGAAAACTAGTAGCAACTGCACTTGTTCACAACTGGTTACAATTTTGTGATTCACAAACCACTACCACACTCCACATTCAGGCAGGTGACATACCTATTTCCTGATTCAGCATTGTAGTTTCCCATGCTACCTTTCTGCTTCCAACCTACTTACTGGATAATGAACTATCCCCCTAGCAGAGAGATGATTCAAGATGCTGTACAGCTGAATCAGTAAGCAACAAATTGATTTTGTGGATGTGCATTGCAGCACAGGAGTGTGATACACAAGAGCGGCCCTACAGACATGGAAGATGTAGGAAAGAAAGTCTCAGGAAGCTCTTGTCAGCCATCAAAGAGATCAATGCTCATTTTCACTTGCATGTGTGCTAAAACATGCACATGTTTTTGGGCATGGAAGCCTAAAAAAGCATGCAAGGATGCATGGACTGCACATGCAATGGAATGCATGGTCACACCCACCAGATTTTGGTGCCTAGTGGACTATTTAAACCTGAGGACTGCATGTGTTCATAGCTGGATGGTCGTTCAGCTTGTATCTCTGCTATGCATGATCCTGAATCCTGCTTGATCCTGTTACTGGCCTGACTTTCATCTGACCTGCCTTTGGACTGCCCCTGCCTGTTTGGCTGCTGCCTACCTCGGCCTGGACTCTTGGCCAAGATTCTGCCTATTGATTCTCTACCTTCTTCCCTGCATGTTTCCAGCCTCTGCTTGACTCTAACCTTGATCCTGCTCGTGATTTGGTAACTTCCTGCCCGACCGTTTCTGAACGCGGCTTGTGAGCCGGGTCTGCTCTCTAATGGTAACTTGGAGTGCCCTCATTGCTGCGCTTCTGCTTACCGGACACTGGTGCTCTCAAGTTTAACCACTTGTATCCGTGGAACTTTTACCCTCCTTCCTGCCCAGGGGAATTTTCAGGTTTCAGCGCTGTTGCACTTTGAATGACAATTGCGCGGTCATGCAACACTGTACCCAAACTACATTTTTATCATTTTTTTGAGTCTGATAGAGCTTTCATTTGGTGGTATTTAATCACAACTGGGTTTTTTATTTTTTGCTAAACAAACGAAAAAAGACCAAAAATTTGGAAAAAAAAGGTTTTCTTGGTTTCTGTCATTAAATTTTGTAAATAAGTAATTTTTCTCCTTCACTGATGTGTGCTGATGAGGCTGAATTGACGGGCATTGATAGGCTGCACTGATGGGCACTAATGGAGTGGCACGATGAAGAGGCACTTATATGCAGCACTGATGGGCACTGACAGGTGGAACAGATAGGCAGCACTGATAGATGGCACTGATGGACACTGACAGGTGTCCTGATTGTCAGTGCAGATGACCCCGCTGAGGAATGCCGCTTACTGGCTCTCCTCATGTGCTGTCAGCGTGAGGCAAGGAATGCTGATAACCTGAATTTCCTGTTTACTCTGTGATCAGCTGTGATTGGACATGACATATCATAGGTGCTTTACCGTGATCGGTGATGCATGGTGTCTGAGGGACACAACGCACCACAGATCGCCGCGTACCCCTGCGGGCCCGCATGCATGGCGAGGATAGAAGAATGTCATATGATGTCCTTCCAGAACAAGAGTGCTCCCTCCTGTCTCCTGTCCTTCATTTTACTATACGGTGGGTGGGAAGCAGTAGAGTACGCGGTTCAAGCTTCCTGGCGCCTGTGCCCTTCTATTGCCCTAGCAGTGTCTGTCTCCAACTCCGGGCTGCATGGATGGGAATGGTGCAAAAGGCCACCCTCATCATTTTGGGTTCCTCATGCAGGTACATGGTGACAGAGAGGCTAGATGCAAATTCTATTTGGTTCTTCGATGTAGCACATCCTATGAAGTACAATGACTAGGCAGCTCTTGAAGAGAAGAGACCTCAAACTTGCTTTGGGTGAACAATGGAAAGTGACAGGAGAATAAGGGTGGCACACCAAATATATAGGAGTCCAAGTATATTTATTTCATCACAGACATTTTGAAATCAACTGCTAAAGAAGGCTTTCAGTGTAAGGAGCAAATATGTTCAAGAGTGGATATGACTTCCCATTGATCAACTAAACAATCTAAGCCCTAAAGAAGGGGGAATACGACAGACCACAAAAAGCATTGGCTTGTTGTCAAATTTCTTGGCAGGTAAAACAGTAAACATTATATGCATTTGAACTGTTTATTTAACCTTTTACCAAAAAATTCCACTGTCACTAGATTGAAAGGGAATAACCAAGAAAAAAGAAAAAAAAGAAAAAGGAAGTGCAGAGAATTTAGAGGAGTCACCCAGTCAAAATGTGAAGATTTACAGCAGTGATGCAGAACTTCTTGGCTGATACAGAACACAATAGCCACATGCTGAGAAAAGAATCAGATTGCTGTGAAGCACGTAGACGTGTTTTCTTTCAACATCGAACTGAAATCACCCAAGGGCACCGGAGCAAATTATCTAGTACTGGAAGTCTCAACCCGCTGGGCCGCCAATATGTAAATCTGGAAAATTCATGGACACTTCATTCAGTGTTCCACTTATACGCCTCAGTGAGACTCCCCCACACACAAAGGCCGGGTAATTCAATAAATTATCATCACTTGATACATTTAGTATTATTTTATATTGAAATGCTAACATAAAGGAGCATGATCATGAACAATATTATATACCAACTGTCAGTGGTGTAACTAGAACCTTCAGGGCCCCGATGCAAGAAACCATGAAGGGCTCCCCTGACCCCCCGGATGGGGCCCTTCCCTTTGAGCCCAGTGGTGGAAGGCCAGGGCCTGGTCGCAAGTGTGACGTTTGTGTGGTAGTAATGCCACGGGTGTCAGTAGTTTTTTATTTTTCTACCATTTGTTCTATTCATTTTATTCACAATATTTTTTAGAATATTTGTTACAATTTTTTAGGAGCTCCATTGGGTGGGCTTTGGTGAGATATCAGGAGTCTAAACAGACCTCTGATGTTTCACCTTTGAGACAGGGAAAGGAGATGGAGGACACAGCCACAGAAAGGAATAGATCTGTACAGAGCTTACTCAGTCACAAACTGAAGGATAGTAAACGTAGTTTACTATGTTTCAGTTATGAATAGACAAAGTCAGTGATCGGTACAGCCCACTGACTCTCCATTCAGGAAAGGCTTCATCCTGACAGATTGCCCGCAGCAGCCGGCAGGAGAGGGGAGAACCCTGCAGAGCTGTGGGGGTAAAGGGGGCAGGAAAAAGTACGGGGGGGGGCAGCAGAAAGAAGCTGCATATGAGGAGCTGTGGGGGTGACTACATATAAAGGAATCGATCACTCCATTTTCCCCCCGCCAGAGGCAGACCTACAAGGGTTGCAGGAGTCATCGTGTCCAGGCCCCATGCTGCAGAGGGCCCTTGCAGGCCCCCTGTATAGCTGGATAGGAAGAGCAGCAAGGGCGGCTGAGACCGAGCTCCCCGATCCTGAGCCGAACTGTAAATTGGTGCTGCGGGAGCTGGTAACACGGTTTACACCTAAAGTGAAAGAACAATGTGCGCTGTGCTCTCTGCCACCCCCTACAGTGCAGTACCGGGCCGGAAGAGTTAAAGTGGTGTACCAGCCTGGGGAAAAAAAAAAAAAAAAAAGTAAGCAGCTACAAATACTGTAGCTGCTGACTTTTAATACAAGGACACTTACCTGTCCAGGGAGCCCGTGACGTCAGCACCCCAGCCGATTTTCGCATCGGCTCTCGGGTTCTGCCGCCGCCATTCGTGGTAGGGGAAACTGTCAGCGAAGCCTTTCGGCTTCACAGCTGGTTCCGTATTGCGCATGCGCGAAGCGTGCTGCGCTTTCTAACTGGCCCAGCGGCAGAGAAAGGAGGAGGGGAGCCGAACTTTGGAAGGAACAACGCCATGGCGCAGTCTCCTGGAAGTGGGGACGGGTACCTGTCAAAAACAGGTACTCGTTCCCCCTCCCCCCTGAAAGGTGCCAAATGAGGCACTGGAGGGGGGGAGGAAGCAGATCTGCGGAACTTCCACTTTTGGATTGAACTCCGCACTGTCATTTTTTTTAAAGGCTATCTGTGTATGTGTGTGCGTGTGTGTGTTTATATATAAAAAAGTATGTGACCCCCTGATTATTTTGTACGTTTGCCCACGGACAAGAAATGATCAGTCTATAACTTTAATGGTACGTCTATTTTAACAGTGAGAGACAGAACATCAAACAAATCCAGAAAAACGCATTTAAAAAAAGTTATAAATTGATTTGCATTTTAAATGAATGAAATAAGTATTTGACCCCCATCACTCAGCAAGATTTCTGGCTCCCAGGTGTCTTCTATAGTACTTGGTGACAAAACCCTTGTTGGCAATCACAGAGGTCAGACGTTTCCTGTAGTTGGCCTCCAGGTTTGCACACATCTCAGGAGGGATTTTGTCCTTCTCCTCTTTGCAGATCCTCTCCAAGTCTTTAAGGTTTCGAGGCTGACTTTAGTAACTCGAACCTTCAGCTCCCTCCACATATTTTCTATCGGATTAAGGTCTGGAGACTGGCTAGGCCACTCCAGGACCTTAATGTGCTTCTTCTTGAGCCACTCATTTGTTGCCTTGGCCGTGTGTTTTGGGTCAATGTCTTGCTGAAATACCCATCCACGACCCATTTTCAATGTTCTGGTTGAGGGAAGGGGGTTCTCACCCAAGATTTGACAGTACATGGCCCTGTCCGTCGTCCCCTTAGCAGAAAAACACCAACAAAGCATAATGTTTCCACCTCCATGTTTGACGATGGGGATGGTGTTCTTGGGGTTATAGGCAGTTGATGCCAAAGAGTTTGATTTTGGTGTCATCTGACCACACTCACCCAGTTCTCCTCTGAATCATTCAGATGTTCATTAGCAAACTTTAGACAGGCCTGTACATGTGCTTCCTTGAGCAGGGGGACCTTGCGGGCGCTGCAGGATTTCAGTGCTTCACAGAGTAGTGTGTTACCAAGTGTTTTCTTGGTGACTTTGGTCTCAGCTGCCTTGAGATCATTGACAAGATTCTGCCGTGTAGTTCTAGGCTGATTCCTCACCGTTCTCATGATTGTTGAAACTCCATGAGGTGAGATCTTGCATGGAGCCCCGAGGGAGATTGAGTTATTTTGTGTTTCTTCCATTTGCAAATAATCGCACCAACTGTTGTGATGGTCTTGTAGCCCATTCCAGCCTTGTGTAGGTCTACAATCTTAGCCCCGACTTCCTTGGACAGCTCTTTGATCTTGGCCATGGTGGAGAGATTGGAATCTGATTGATTGATGGCTTCTGTGGACAGGTGTCTTTTATACAGGTAACAAGCTGAGATTAGGAGCACTTCCTTTAAGAGAGTGCTCCTAATCTCAGCTCATTACCTGTATAGAAGACACCTGGGAGCCAGAAATCTTGCTGAGTGATAAGGGATCAAATACTTATTTCACTCATTGAAATGCAAATCAATTTATAACTTTTTTGAATTGCGTTTTTCTGGATATTTTTGTTGTTATTCTGTCTCTCACTGTTAAAATAAACCTACCATTAAAATGAATGGTAATGGTATTAGCTACAGAGTATAAAAGAGAAGAGAGGCGCCTCTAAGTGTAGCAATATGGTTACATTTAATGGAGATACAACATTAAGCAACTCACATGGTTGATGATTAAAAGAAACACATCTAAGTATGCAGGCATCCGGGGTAAAGCTGTCCACATAGACCGTCCTCCGCACTGCCGACTCTCACCGCTGTCAGTCTCCAATCATGACCGGGAAGACTACCCTGCAGTAGAGCGATTTGAAAGTGAGGCTTGAACCGCTTGTGGAGTGCAGTGTGGAAGGGAATGACGTCGATGGTGGTGTGGAGGATGGTCTATGTGGACAGCTTTAGCCCAGATGCCTGCATACTTACAGTAGATATGCCTGTTTTAAACATCAACCATATGAGTTGCTAAATGTTGTACCTTCATTAAATGTAACTGTATTGCTACACCCGGAGGCGCCTCTCTTCTCTAAAGAAATTTTGCTTGTCTTGCAAAACGCTCTCAAACCAAGGTTTTACTGTGTGTGTGTGTATGTGTGTGTGTGTGTGTGTATATGTATATATATATATATATATATATATATATATATATATATATATACACACACATACACTGAGCAAAATGATGAAACGCAACACTTTTGTGTTTGCCCCTATTTATCATTAGCTGAACTCAAAGATCTATGACTTTTTCTATGTACACAAAAGGCCTATTTCTCTCAAATATTGTTCACAAATCTGTCTAAATCTGTGTTAGTGAGCACTTCTCCTTTGCCGAGATAATCCATCCACCTCACAGGTGTGGCATATCCAGATGCTGATTAGACAGCATGATTATTGCACAGGTGTGCTTGGACTGGCCACAATAAAAGGCCACTCTAAAATGTGCAGTTTTATCACACAGCACAATGCCACCGATGTCACAAGTTTTGTGGGAGCGTGCAATTGGCATGCTGACTGCAGGAATGTCCACCAGAGCTGTTGCCCTTGATTTGAATGTTTATTTCTCTACCATAAGCCGTCTCCAAAGAAGTTTCAGAGATTTTGGCAGTGCATCCGACCGGCCTCACAACCACAGACCATGTGTAACCACACCAGCCCAGGACCTCCACATCCAGCAGCTTCATCTCCAAGATCGTCTGAGACCAGACAGCTGCTGCAACAATTGGACAGTTGCTGTGGTTTGCATAACCACAGAATTTCTGCACAAACTCACTAACACAGATTTAGACAGAAAGAAGATGTGAAGGGGCGAGTGTCGCTATCTATATGTCAAATAGCGCTCTACCAAATCACTCTATAGTGGATAAGTATTAAAAGACACAGTGTTATTGTGGAATAAATTATAACAAAACAGTTCCCATAAAGGAGATAGTGTAATAGTTATCACACCTCACCTACCCCAGTAGGTGAGTACTAAAACCCTCTAGGTCTGGACACCAGTCCTACATAGGAGAAGTTATCACCAAAAATGTAATGGCTTACAAATTAGTGTATAAAGCATCCAGACATGAATATCATGATAGTATAGTGATCCTCTGCTTGTAACAGTGCGTATAGTGTCCAAGCCCAAAATACAGGATGTGAGTGAACCAAATCCAAATAACAATGCAAAGAATCGCACCAAAAAACAAGTTATACAATTCCTCTAAACAGGAATAGTCACCTTCATTGGGATGAATGCACCTATGTGTCTTTTGTACACGGTGCGATAAACTGCATCTGGGTGTAATTTGTAATTTTGGTGCGATTTTTGCATTTTTTTGGTGCGATTTTTTTTTTTTTTTTTTTTAATTTTTTTGAGTTTTTCTTTTGCATCTTGGGTTTATATACACCTTGATTTTATGATTGGGACACTATATGTATACACTTATATGTTTTTGTATATGGTGCGATAATTACATTTTGGTGCAATTTTTTTTTTTTTATAAAACTTTTTTTGTTTTTTGGTGTGGTTCTTTGTATTTTTATTTGGATTTGGTTCACTCACATCCTGTATTTTGGGCTTGGACACTATACGCACTGTTAAAAGCAGTGGATCACTATACTATCATGATATTCATATCTGGATGTTTTATACACTAATTTGTAAGCCATTACATTTTTGGTGATAACTTCTCCTGTGTAGGACTGGTGTTCACACCTAGAGGGTTTTAGTACTCACCTATTGGGGTAGGTGAAGTGTGATAACTATTATGCCCTGTACACACGGTTGGACATTGATCGGACATTCCGACAACAAAATCCTAGGATTTTTTCCGATGGATGTTGGCTCAAACTTGTCTTGCGTACACACGGTCACACAAAGTTGTTGGAAAATCCGATCATTCTGAACGCGGTGACGTAAAACACGTACGTCGGGACTATAAACGGGGCAGTAGCCAATAGCTTTCATCTCTTTATTTATTCTGAGCATGCGTGGCACTTTGTGCGTCGTATTTGTGTACACACGATCGGATTTTGTTGTTGGAAAATTTTATGGCAAGCACTCAAACTTTGTGTGTCAGAAATTCCGATGGAAAATGTCCGATGGAGCCCACACAGGGTCGGAATTTCCGACAACACGCTCCGATCGGACATTTTCCATCGGAAAATCTGACGTGTGTACGGGGCATTATAGTATCATGGAAACTGTTTTGTTATAATTTATTCCACAATAACACTGTGTCTTTTAATACTTAGCCACTATAGAGTGATTTGGTAGAGCCTATCTGACATATACCCTGTTTCCCCGAAAATAAGACCTAGCGTGATTGTCAGTGATGGCTGCAATATAAGCCCTAGTTAAGGTCCTTGTAGGTCTTATTTTCAGGGTAGGGCTTATTTTCGGGGAAAAAGGGTAGGGCTTATATTGCAGCCATCACTGACAATCACGCTAGGTCTTATTTTCGGAGAAACAGGGTAGGTAGGGCCACTCGCCCCTTCACATCTTCTTTCTTTTTATATTCTAGAGCCCTCTTACAGGGTTTTTTTTGTGGAGGCTGCAACCTTCACACAGGTCCTAAGCGCAGACCTTCCTAATTAATTTTTTTACAGATTTAGACAGATTTGTGAACAATATTTGGGAGAAATAGGCCTTTTGTGTACATAGAAAAAGTTGTAGAACTTTGAGTTCAGCTCATGATAAATAGGGGCAAACACAAGTGTTGCGTTTATAATTTTGCTCAGTATATATATGTTTGTGTGTATTTTTTTCAGAGATGTATGTATATATATGTGTATCCACAAATGGACATAGTAATTCGTTTGATGATTCAGATGACGAATGGATCCAAATTTTGTTCCATTCGTTATTTCAGATGCACATGAATGTCAGCCGATATTGTCCAATCCGCTCATGTCATTTCTCTTGGTGGGATAGACTTTCGATTCAAACCTGTACGATTCAATAATGTATAGAACATATAGCAATCTTCCAGGAAAACTGAAAACCTTTTTGAAACCACTCAGACCAACGAATATATGAAACGAATGTCGAAAATCCGAAATAAGTTCCGAAAACTAAATCGCTTCAACATAACAATTAGGATGAAATTACTTTTTTTAATGAACAAATGCATTCAAAACTAAAGGTGCACCGAATGAAAATTTTGGTGCTGAAACTGAAACCGAAAATTCAGGATGCGTCGAAAATGATAGGTTTTAAAAAATGTTTATATTTTTATATATAATTGTATTATGTTTGACTTTAATTAATATACAGTACAGTATCTACAGTATCTCACAAAAGTGAGTACACCCCTCACATTTTTTAAAATATTTTATTATACCTTTTCATATGTCAACACTGAAGAAATGACATACAGCTTGTATAACGGTGTAAATTTGCTGTCCCCTCAAAATAACTCAACACACAGCCATTAATGTCTAAACTGCTGTTTTTTTTTTTTTTTTAGCAGAGACTCTAGGGAAGTTGTCGTTGCCTTTTAACGTCACACGGTAAAGTAATCATTAAAGTTAGCCCAATTTTTTTTGAATAATGTGAAAGATAATGTTACGCCGAGTAAATAGATACCCAACATGTCATGCTTTAAAATTGCGCACACTTGTGGAAAGGCGCCAAACTTTGGTACTTAAAAATCTCCATAGGAGACAATTGAATTTTTTTTACAGGTTACCAGTTTAGAGTTTACAGAGGAGGTCTTGGGCTCGAATTGTTGCTCTTGCTCTAACGCACGTGGCGATACCTAACATGTGTGATTTGAACGCCGTTTACATATGCGTGCATGACTTATGTATGCGTTCGCTTTTGTGCGCGAACACGAGGGAGCTTTAAATTTTTATTTTTTTTTGGTTGTCTATTTTGCTTTTATTTTTATCACATTTATTCCTATTGCAAGGAATGTAAACATCCCTTGTAATAGGAATAGTGCATGACAGGTCCTCTTTATGGAGAGATGAGGGGTCTATAAGACCCCACATCTCTCCTTCAGGCTGGAAAGACCAAGATCAAAAAAAACCAAAAAAACAGTCTCAGCCTTTCCAGCCACGTCCCCGGCAATGTTTACTTTTGTCGGTCCGGACGTGACGTCATAACATCGCGCCTAGGCCTCCGAGGGTCATAGAGATGACTGGGGACCATCTGGTCACCAGAAATCTCTATGCACAACTTCCCGCGGTGACCGATTCATTCTCCGGCTCGCCAATCGCATGGGCGAGCCAGAAGAAGCACCTGAGGACAGCGGGAGGGAATGTAAGAACGATCAAGTGGCTGAACTGGCGCTGAGATTGTTCTTACGAAATAAACAGAAAAAGTGTTTCTCCTGCGCTCGTGCAGGCGGTATTAATGTAAAATAGTAGTCATTTCGAATGGTAAGTAGTATAGGATGATCATGCGTGTCCCGCTGCCTAAACTGACCCCAAAAGAGGCTGAGTGGAAATGAGGGGATGGAAGGCGCGTGAACGCATGAATCAAAGTGATATACTTTATTCATAAACAAAATAGATGAGTACAAAGAAATTACTAAGAATTCATACAAACTAGGTTACAAGATATTCATTAAAAATTAGTTATGCCCATACAAGGGCAAATGAGCAAGGTAGGCTAATGCGTTTCGAGGTATTCCCTCTTCATCAGAGCCTTGGAAAGTAAAAGAAAGTCTGTAGGATGTGGCAGATATACATGGAAAGGGGTAGCTGATTAGGAGATATACTCCATAGTGGGTAACGTATGTAGAGTGATGTGATCTGGATACCTCTGGAGTAAAGGAGAATACATCACCCACTATGGGATACATCTCCTAATCAGCCACCCCTCTCCATGTATATCTACCACATCCTACAGACTTTCTTTTACTTTCCAAGGCTCTGATGAAGAGGAAATACCTTGAAACACGTTAGCCTACTTTGATCACTTGCCCTTGTATGGGCATAACTAATTTTTCACGCGCCTTCTGTGACAGACCTAGCCAGGACAAAGGCTTTTGGAGGCGACTGAATGCCAGCCTCTTGCCGACCGATTATGGGCCCTGGCATTTGGGGGAACAGTGCTCCTTGTGAGCTGTATGCCTGGGGACCCTGGAAGTAATGTTACTTAGGATTCAAGCCCATGTCCCCCCAAAACACAGAACTCTGGGAACCCCGTATGTGCCATATTACAGATAGTGACTGCTTCACAATGTTGTGTGTTGTCTCATGCTGTTGTGTACTACTTGCTGTGCTAGTTTGGGGTGGGGCTGTATTCCAATGTTCTATTGTGTCTGTCTGCCTTGGATCACAGGATGTGTATCTCCATGGAGGGAGGGGGGATTCCCCCAACAGCCCCCTGCTGATAAGACTGTGTACTGATGAGAAGTTTGAACACACCTGACCTGTGTGTCTATTGTCATTGGACGGTTTAACCCGCCCTCTTTTCCAAGGGTGGGGGGAAAGAGTCTCTGAGTTATTCTATCTGTTGTGTCCACGTGTGAAAATAAATGAGTTGATTCCTGCTTGAACCTCAAGATAGAGCATCTTGTCTCGCATTTGGGGGAGAATTATTTGTATGGGTTCCTTGTTCGGCTGATTGAAGTGTTCGGTAGCTGCCTTTGTGTTTGGGTATGGAATGTCCTAAACCACTTAAACCCCTTTCATACTTGGGGTGTCGTTACACCTTCCATCCTCTCATTTCCACTCAGCATTGTTCTTATGGTGCAGGGAATCGCTGGCCGAAAAAAGTGGTTAAAGCTGCCCAGCAACAAATTCCCCCCCCAAAAAAAGCATTAAAAACACAAAATGCAAATCGCTGTAAAAACGTAATAAAATAAAAAAAAACGCTGCAGAAACGCTCAAAAGCAACCTGCCTAGATGTGTATCGAGCCTAATACAGGAGGTGTGTTACTGGCCAGATCACCAGGTGAGAAAAGAAAACTAATGCAGCCACCACATCTAATGATTGGTAAGCTGCAATATAACACATTGTTGGTTTTGGGTTTAATACCGCTTTAAAACAAATGCAACACATACCATCCTTACACAAATTTTTCACATGAGATGGTTCTCAGGAAGGAAGGAGCAATTAACAAAGCAGCCAGGGAAAGTACAAGACGGACACAATCCTTAGACATTTCTCCTGTTTATTAAATGTGTGCAGTACATTTCGAGCCTAGACACATCTCCCAGTGAGAATTTGTTCTAACCGGTGTAACATTATCAAATCATTGTTCGCCGAGCTTCTGAATCTCTTCATTAAGATCAATCCTACTGGGAAGCATTTGCCTGGACAATCACTCAGAAAGAACCCACAAAGGCCAGGTATCCAGATCAAGAAGACAAAAGAAACGGATGACAAATCTTACATTATTCCATATAAAAAAAAAAGAAAATTTAAGATCGAGAAGGTGAAAAAGTTACATAAATCCGAAGCATAAAAATAGAACTGTCCCCTGAGAGATAAATCCCTAATGAGCACGAGACATAAATTACATGGAGGCCTTTGTTTTGTTTGGCTCATTTTCTGGTACTTCATATGAAAGCGGTCATCCTCCTTGCAAAGAGCTAGCTGAGGAAGGAAGGTTAAAATTCCTCTTCTGCGTTTTTACATCTGGATTCTTTCAGCTGGAGGAGCCTCTGGATGGTTTCTGCGACTGTGCGCTCGCCGTGCACCTTGTTATCTCGTGTGCGGATGTTTACGGTCCCGCTGGTTTTCTCTTTCTCTCCGATCACTGAAATACAGAAGAAAACAGCTGTAGTGGTGTAGGAGGAGCGACCCCTAGCGTGTCCTGACTGTCAGTGCAGGAAAACCATTTCTTTATGATGATCTGAAATTCCTAGAAAGTCGGACCAGACGTCTAGGGGCTTCCAGAGGGCAAAGACAGTCAGATGGCAGAAGGTATATGTTTTGCACAGCAGTTATGTTTGCACACGTTAACCGCTTCCTGACCGCCTCACGCAGATATACTGCGGCAGAAGGGCACGTACAGGTAGATTAACGTACCTGTACGTTGCCCTTTAAGAAGCGGCTCGCGGGCACGTGCCCGCCGGGAGCTCAGGGACTGCGATCGCAGGACGGTGAGGAAGAACGGGGAGATGCTAATGTAAACAAGCATCTCCCCGTTCTGCCTAGTGACACTGTCACTGATCTCTGCTCCCTGTGATAGGGAGCGGCGATCAGTGTAGTGTAACACACAGCCCCTCCCCCCCCCCAGTTAGAAACACTCCCTAGGACACACTTAACCCCCTACAGCGCCACCTAGTGGTTAACCCCTTCGCTGCCAGTGACATTTTTACAGTAATCGATGCAATTTTTAAGCATTGATCGCTGTATTAATGCCAACGGCCCCAAAAATGTGTCAAAATTGTCCGATGTGCCCGCAATAATGTCACAGTCACGATAAAAATCGCCGATCGCCACCATTACTAGTAAAAAAAAAAATTATCAATAAAAATGCCATAAACTATCCCCTATTTTGTAGACGCTATAACTTTTGCGCAAACCAATCAATAAACGCTTATTGCGTTTTTTTTTTACCAAAAATGTGTAGAAGAATACATATCGGCCTAAACTGAGGAAAAAAAATGTTTTTTTAAGTATTTTTGGGGGATATTTATTATAGCAAAAAGTAAAAAATAATGCGTTTTTTTCAAAATTGGTGACCTCACCCTTTACACTTTTTGGCGTAAACAAACCACCAGAAGCAATAGCATCCCAGATGATGTCTTAAGACGAAACGCGTTGGAACGCTCTGCTGAAGTCAGAGTTTTGTTCCTAAGCGCTTTTTTATCTACTAAAACGTGAGTGTATTTCCTCCTTTTTTTTATTGAATAAATTACTTCCGATTTAAATGGGACTACACTATGTGCCTACTTCTTCCTTTTCATAAATTTGTCCTATTGAAGCAACTATGTGGCTCTTTGTCTATTACCTATCCCATTGAGGTCCATTGTTGTAATTGGTCTTCTGGTTAGAAGTCGTGTCCTCTGAGACAGTTTCCCCTGGGTGTGTGGCCCTACAAGCCTGATTGACCCATTGGGTGTACAATCATTTGGGTTCAATTGCTCTGGTAAGCCTTTTGACTCTGGTGGTGGATCACTTATCATCAAGTTTGGGCATGTTTTCCTTTGTCACATCGTTATCCAGCTCAAGTGTCAGTTATTTTGAACCACGTTTTAGATATCTACAATTTATTGTTTGGTTCACCTGTCCAAACACTAAGGACTATATTTATATACTATTTTTTTTCCTTCACATTATTGGACATCATTCACTCATATTTTGATTGTCACAGTACATTCATTTTTTTGGTCTATTATACACGTACATTTTAGTGTTTATAAACATTGTCCGCACATATATGTTGTTTGAGTTTCTTCTTAGATCATTTATGTGCATTTTATGTATGTGTATATTATATACAGTGGGTACGGAAGGTATTCAAACCCCCTTAAATTTTTCACTCTTTGTTATATTGCAGCCATTTGCTAAAATCATTTCAGTTCATTTTTTTCCTCATTAATGTACACACAGCACCCCATATTGTCAGAAAAACACAGAATTGTTGACATTTTTGCAGATTTATTAAAAAAGAAAAACTGAAATATCACATGGTCCTAAGTATTCAGACCCTTTGCTGTGACACTCATACAGTAGGTGACCGCAATATTGTGTCAATCTCGCCACTTTTATCGGCGAGATTTGACACCTGCGAGCCCCGTCGTGGGAGCCAGTGCCGAGATAGCTTGCTGATCGGGAAAGGAAAACTTTTTTTCCTTTCACGATGACTGACAGGCAGTGCTGACAGTTGTCTGGTATGAATAATGAGGGGGAACGCCGCAACAAATTTTAAATGAAAAAACCGGCGTGAGTTCCCCCCCCCAGGAGCATACCAGGCCCTTAAGTCTGGTATGGATTGTAAGGGGAACCCCCTACGCCAAAAAATCAGCGTGGGGGTCCCCCCAAAATCCATACCAGACCCTTATCCGAGCACGCAGCCCGGCCGGTCAGGAAAGATGGTGGGGATAAGCGAGCACCCCCCCTCTCCTGAACCGTACCAGGCCGCATGCCCTCAACTGGGGGGTAAGTGCTTTGGGGGAGGGGGGCGCCCTGCGGCCCCCCCCCTCCCCAAAGCACCTTGTCCCCATGTTGATAAGGACAAAGGCCTCTTTCCGACAACCCTGGCCGTTGGTTGTCAGGGTTTGCGGGCAGAGGGCTTATCGGAATCCGGGAGCCCCCTTTAATAAGAGGGCCCCCAGATCCCGGCCCCCCAGCCTATGTAAATGAGTATGGGGTGCATGGTACCCCTGCCCATTCACCTAGGGAAAAAACAAAAAACAAACCACTACACAGGTTTTAAAAGTAATTTATTAGGCGGCTCCGGGGGTCTTCTTCCGTCTTCTCCCGGTGTTCTGCTTCTTCACCCGGGACCCTCCGCTGTCTTCTTCCAGCTCTCTTGCTAGCGGGGGCCCGGTCTACTGCCGCTGTCTTGTCGCTTCTTCTCATGTTGACACGATGCTATCTCCTGCTGAAATGCTGTGTGCGAGCTGTGCAGCCACTTATATAGGCGGTGACCCCGCCCCCTTGTGACGTCACAGTCCCAGCATGCGCAGGGACTCTGGAATCATAAGGGGGCATGACCCCAGAGTCCCTGCGCATGCTAGGACTGTGACATCACAAGGGGGCAGGGTCACCGCCTATATAAATGGCTGCACAGCTCACACACAGCATTCCAGCAGGAGAGAGCGTCGTGTCGGAAGAAGAGAAGAAGTGACAAGACAGCGGCGACAAGACACCGGCAGCAGACCGGGCCCCCGCTAGCAAGAAAGCTGGAAGAAGATAGCGGAGGGGCCTGGGAGAAGAAGCCCAACACCGGGAAGTAGACCCCCGGAGCTGCCCAATAAATTACTTTTAAAACCTGTGTAGTGTTTTTTTTTTTTATTGATACTTTTTTTCCCTAGGTGAATGGGTAGGGGTACCATGTACCCCATACTCATTCACATAGGGCGGGGGCCGGGATCTGGGGGCCCCCTTATTAAAGGGGGCTCCCGAATTCCGATAAGCCCTCCGTCCACAGACCCCGACAACCAACGGCCAGGGTTGTCAGGAAGAGGCCCTTGTCCTCATCAACATGGGGACAAGGTGCTTTGGGGTGGGGGGGGGTGCAGATAAGGGTCTGCAAAAACACTTACCCCCATGTTGAGGGCATGCGGCCTGGTACGGTTCGGGGGGGGGCTCACTCATCCCCACCTCCTTTCCTGACCGGCAGGGCTGCGTGCTCAGATAAGGGTCTGGAATGGATTTTGGGGCGACCCCCACGCCGATTTTTCAGGCACAGATCTGGCCAAGGTTACAAAAAAAATTCTGCTGCACTTAAGGTTCCTAAGAGCACAGTGGCCTCCATAATCCTTAAATGGAAGATGTTTGGGACGACCAGAACCCTTCCTAGAGATAGCCGTCCGGCCTAACTGAGCTATTGGGGGAGAAGAGCCTTGGTGAGAGAGGTAAAGAAGAACCCAAAGATCACTGTGGCTGAGCTCCAGAGATGCAGTCGGGAGATGGGAGAAAGTTGTAGAAAGTCAACCATCACTGCAGCCCTCCACCAGTCCGGGCTTTATGGCAGAGTGGCCCGACGGAAGCCTCTCCTCAGTGCAAGACACATGAAAGCCCGCATGGAGTTTGCTACAAAAAACCTGAAGGACTCCAAGATGGTGAGAAATAAGATTCTCTGGTCTGATGAGACCAAGATATAACTTTTTGGCCTTAATTCTAAGTGGTATGTGTGGAGAAAACCAGGCACTGCTCATCATCTGTCCAATACAGTCCCAACAGTGAAGCATGGTGGTGGCAGCATCATGCTGTGGGGGTGTTTTTCAGCTGCAGGGACAGGCGACTGGTTGCAATCGAGGGAAAGATGAATGCGGCCAAGTACAGGGATATCCTGGACGAAAACCTTCCCCAGAGTGCTCAGGACCTCAGACTGGGCCGAAGGTTTACCTTCCAACAAGACAATGACCCTAAGCACACAGCTAAAATAACGAAGGAGTGGCTTCACAACAACTCCTTGACTGTTCTTGAATGGCCAAGCCAGAGCCCTGACTTAAACCCAATTGAGCATCTCTGGAGAGACCTAAAAATGGCTGTCCACCAACGTTTACCATCCAACCTGACAGAACTGGAGAGGATCTGCAAGGGGGAATGGCAGAGGATCCCCAAATCCAGGTGTGAAAAACTTGTTGCATCTTTCCCAAAAAGACTCATGGCTGTATTAGATCAAAAGGGTGCTTCTACTAAATACTGAGCAAAGGGTCTAAATACTTAGGACCATGTGATATTTCAGTTTTTCTTTTTTAATAAATCTGCAAAAATGTCAACAATTCTGTGGTTTTCTGTTAATATGGGGTGCAGTGTGTACATTAATGAGGAAAAAAAAAATGAACTTAAATGATTTTAGCAAATAGCTACAATATAACAAAGAGTGAAAAATCTAAGGGGGTCTGAATACTTTCCGTCCCCACTGTAAATATATATATATATATATATATATATATATATACACATATATACACACACACATACATACATACATACATACATACATACATATATATATATATATATATATACATACATACATATATACACACACACACACACACACACACACACACACACACACATATATACATATATATACACACACACACACATTTAATTTTTCAGCTTTTCTGAGAGCTGCACTTACTGTTCACAACAGAAGCAATACATCTATGAAGCCCTAAGAGCTTTGCCATTGCAAAATGAATTAGCTGCAAAGCTCAACACATGAAATAAAGTGCAGGACTGCATCCTATTTTTTTTGCCGCATAATTAACCACAATGTATGCAGTGCTGGTGCACAGTGTTGCTATTTAAAAATGAAAGACATCTCAGCATGCACCTGTTTTACCTTTCGTTACCGCATCACAAATGTGCTTTAATCAAGTTAGCCTACAGGAACTGTGATAGTGCATATCACCATAGAAGGTAAGGCCATATATTATGAACTTATGACAGGTTCACTTTATGTTGCCTACCTTTTGATCATATGTAATAACCAGTTAGACACACGAAACATATTTGATTCGGTTTCTGAATATGCATACCGACGAATGCAATCCTGGTAAAAGAACAAAATATATGCTCTCACCGAGAATGAAATTATACTGCGCAAGCTGTCCGTTTCGGATCTTCTTATTGAGAGTGGAACCTGGATCGAGGTCTACGTCTGCCATCAACCCAGCATGGTGGAACTGCTCCTTGACCTGCAGAGAGAGGAACAGAAAAAGACTCACAATGAGATATAAAGTGGACAGATGAAAGCCATAGTGAGAAGGAAGATGATGGTATAGTCAAGAGATGGGTTTATAATTATAAAGACTCCTACAGAGCACAAGATTGTCATTAGAAGCCGTGATCCATAGTCTGACTTCCTGCAATTCACCACCAGAAGTTCACATTATGTCACTTAGTGGGAGAATCAGACTGCTCTGCTAATGGCTGCAAGTACATCAGTCCTGAGGCCAAGTCACATTTTAACATAATGGTGTAATCAGCGCCATATGGTATTCCATCATGTCCAACATGTCAACATAAACTTATATGGGTCACTCACTGCGCTACCATTCTCATTACATATAAAAGCAACCCGGAGCTATGCCCATGCAGGGTAAATCAACAGGGTCAAACAAAACCAAAGAAAATTCCCATCTTAACTAACTAACCAACCAGCCTGGAAAAAAAAAAAAAATTCCCCTGTCTAACAGTTTGCGTTAAAAGCAGGGTTTTAGTTTGCACATACATGCGTAAGCTGCAGAGCCTCATCACGGCACCCCAGTATTATCTGCAGTCCTAACTCTATACATTTATAAGAGCCTCCATAGTGGAAGCACAAGCATAATAATGGATAGACAGAGGGCAGGTGAGCCTGGAGGGAGCCTACCCCTACGTAACCACTTCAGGACCCAGCCTTTTTCTGACATTTGTTGTTTACAAGTAGAGATGGGCTCGGGCTTATTCGGGATCCCACCTGGCCGATCCCGCCAGGAAGCTGACACTGCACACCTCTAAATCACAGGCAGCGAGACATTTCCCGGTCTGTGCAGCTGTGGACCAAAAAATGTGTCACTGCCTGTGATTAGCCTTGTGCAGTGTCGGCTTCCTGGCGGGATCGGGCATGTGAAATCCCAAACACGTCTGAGCCCATTCCTATTTTCAAGTATTTTTTGCTAGAAAATTACTTAGAACTTCCAAACATTACATTTTTTTTTTTTTTTAGCAGAGACCCTAAAGAATAAAATGTCAGTCGTTGGAATTTTTCATGTCGCGCTGTTTTTGCGCATCAATTCTTCAAAAAGACATTTTTTGGATGATGTTAAACCAAGTAAATAGATACCAAACATGTCAAGCTTTAAAATTGTGCATGCTCGTGGAGTGGCGCCAAACTAGGGTACTTAAAAATCTCCATAGGCGATGCTATAAACATTTCTACAGGTTACCAGTTTAGAGTTACAGAGGAGGTCTAGTGCTAGAATTATTGCACTTGCTCAGATGTTCGCGGTGATACCTCACATGTGTGGTGCAAACACTGTTTACATATGTGATTGTGACCTACTTATGCGTTCACTACTGAGCATGAGCGTGTGGAAATGGGATCGCTTTAAAAAAAAAAAATGTTTATTTTATTACTTTTAATTTTTACACTGTCCATTAAAAAAAAAAATTTTTTGATCACTTTTATTGCCATTGCGAGGAATGTAAGCATCCTTTGTGATAATACAGCATGACAGGTTCTCTTTATAGAGAGATCTGGGTCTAAAAGATCTTTACCCTTAAAAGCAGAAGATCAAAAAAACATTTTTTTTTAAATCTTTTGTTTTAAGAAAAAATAAATAAAAGTTTACATTGCCTGAGAACCGGAAATGACATTGTGATGTCACTCCAGTCCTCCCAAGGGCATAGAGATGAGCGGTGCCAAAAATCCATACCAGACCCTTATCCGAGCACACAGCCTGGTCAGGAAAAGGGATGGGGACGAGCGAGCGACCCCCCAAAGAACCATACCAGGCCGAATGCTCTTTTGAAAAAAGTGTCAAAAATAAAAACACAGCACACAGGGTGTTAAAGTAATTTATTAGGCAGCTCCGGGGTCTCTTCCGACTTCTTCTCCCTCTTCTGGCGACATCTTCTGCCTCTTCTGCTGATGTCTTCTGCCGGTTCTTCTCCACTCTCCGGTTCTTCTCCCTCTGTCTTCTGCCTCTGCCGAGTCTACTCCCTCTTTTGCCCGGTCTTCTCTGCCGTCTTCTCCCTCTGTTCTTCCGATTTTGACTCAATGCTCTCTCCTGCTCTAATGCTGGGTGCGCGGTGTGCCACTACTTATATTGGCACGGGGCAGGGTCGCCAGGGAGGCCCACCCCTTGTGATGTCATCGCCCATAATGCCTCAGGCGGTGACGTCACAAGGGGCGGGCCTCTGGCGACCCCGCTCCATGTCAATATAAAGTAGTGGCACAGCGCGCACCCAGCATTAGAGCAGGAGAGAGCATTGAGTCAACATCGGAAGAAGAACAGAGGGAGAAGACAGCGGAGAAGACCCAGCAGAGGCATAAGACAGAGGGAGAAGAACCGGCAGAGGCAGAAGACATCAGCAGAGGCAGAAGATGTCACCAGAAGAGGAAGAAGAGCTGGAGAGGGGAGAAGAAGTTAGAAGAGACCCCGGAGCTGCCTAATAAATTACTTTAAAAACCTGTTTACTGTGTTTTATTTTTGACACTTTTTTTTTTTTTTTTAGGTAAATGGGTAGGGGTACAATGTACCCGATACTCATTCACATAGGGTGAGGGGCCGGGATCTGGGGGCCCCCCTTGTTAAAGGGGGCTTCTAGATTCTGATAAGCTCCCTGCCCACAGACCCCGACAACCAACGGCCAGGGTTGTCAGGAAGAGGCCCTTGTCCTCATCAACATGGGGACAAGGTGCTTTGGTGTGTGTGTGTGTGTGTGTGTGTGTGTGTGTGTGTGTGTGTGTGTGTGTGTGTGTGGGGGGGGGTTGCGAAGGGCCCCCCCGCCTTTAAAGCATCCACCCCCCCATGTTGATGGCATGCGGGCTGGTACGGTTCAGGAGGGGGGGGGGGTCGCTCGTCCCCACCCCCTTTCCTGACCTACAGGGCTGTGTACTCGGATAAGGGTCTGGTATGGATTTTGGGGGGACCCCACGCAGTTTTTTCGATATGGGGGTTCCCCTTACAATCCATACCAGACCGAAGGGCCTGGTATGCTCTTGGAGGGGGACCCATGCAGTTTTTTTTTTTATTTGGCATGGAGTTCCCCCTAAAACTTCATACACGACAGTGCCTGGTATTGTCGGGGATCAAAGTCGGATCCCTGTTTATTGAAGTCGAAAGCATGTCGGACTTCAAGATGCAGGGCAAAGTCGGGTCCACAGTCGTACGACTGTCGTGTCGTACAAGTGTGAAAGGGGCCTAAGGGAAAAATAAAATACATGAGTTATGGCATTTAGCTGCAGCCATTACCCTGGTATTTAACGTCAAGGTAATGACAAATTCCCAGTTAGGCGGTCGCCACGTGGTTAAAGGCCGGCGCGCACTGGAAACCCAGCGTATAGCCCCATGTTAGCAAAGGTGTCCAGTGGGTCCCTTCATCAGTATTCCAACAGTACAAACAAATGGCCACCACCCTCACCTATAACTGGCTTTTGCAGTGAGGAGCACATGGAAGGGCGACGCATGTCAAACAACAACAAAGAAAAAGCAATGGGGTCACTATAAAGAGAAACTCCAGCCTCACCTACTTCTGTCCTACTTACTTCTGTGTCTGGTGGAAAACCGTGCTCCTCTTTGAAGTGGAACTAAACTGTATCTGAGCACCACAAACTGAAAGCACTATTTAATTCATTTTTTATTATTCAAAGCAAACTCACCCATTTATTCATGTCTCCATGCTTTCTTTTGTAGAGAAATAAAATTGAAAAACTAGAATTTCTAGCCGTGACCATATTAAGGAAGGGCAGATGATTCATGTAGCATTTGCTTCCTTGAATCCATCTGGCCTTAGCTCAGGCATGGAGGCGAGTGGGTGTGCTTAGCTGAGAAAGACCCACCTACCCTTCCTCTAATTGAAGGTAAAAAATGCCCATGAAGACTCCTGGGAGGTATGACAAGATTTTGGCCTAGGCCAGAAACTAGGAAGTAACTTTGTATAATATATATATATATATATATATATATATATATATACATATACATAAAAGAGTAAGGAGGGTATCAAGTGGGATTATAGCGGTGGCGAAAAAAAGCAAAAACAAGCAAACATAAAATGTATTTAATACACAATTAAAAATATTTAAACCATCGGTTTACACATGTCCAATGTCAGGTCACATTAATTGATCACTGAAGTATCACTGAAGCAGATGGTTGTAATGTCATATCTGATCCCAACATGTTTTGCCAATAATGGCTTTCTCAGGGGATTTTGAAGACCAATGGTGCCTCCTGCGGTCACATGGTGTCCTCCTTTGACGGTGGTGTGGATGGTTTGGTTACTCTCCATTGGTACATAAGTGAGTAGCTTGGATTGGTGTAAACAGCGCAAGTGTGATGTAGCATTTTCTACATGAAATACACATGTGCATAAAAGAATTAGTGTATATTGTATTAAGTTGTTTTGTTATTTACTGATTATTTTATGTGTATGTATCCTTGTTATAGCTGGTTGAATAATAGTGGTCTTCAAAATCCCCTGAGAAAGCCAATATTGACGAAACATGTTGGGATCAGATATGACACTACAACAATCTGCTCAATATACTTCGGTGATCAATTAATGTGACCTGGCATTGGATATGTGTAAAACAATTTTTTAAATATATTTTTAATCATGTATTGAATACATTTCATATGTTTTAAATGTAAGTTAGTTTTGTTTTTTTGCTGCACCGCTATAATCCCACTTGATACCCTCTGTGCTATTTACACAATTAAAAGGGGATGAGGTGCACGATGCAACACTGCCACCTAGCTGCAAAACCACCAAAATTCTAAATATCATATACCTTCCGATTTATTTACTAATGCTAACTGTAAAGGATTAAAAAAATTTAACGTTGGCTGACAGAGTTTAGTTCTGCTTTAAAATCTTGTTTTTGATAGCTAATAACTTAAAACCCCCAAACAATGACATATTTTTTTGAAAGCAGAGACCCTGTAGGTTAAAATGGTACTAGTTATAATTTATGTTCAAACATGTTGGGGGTGGGGGGGTGGGGGAAGATTTAGCAGGTACCTGATTTTGACAGGTACCCGCTCCCACTTGTGTGGTGATCCGAGCAGATGTTTGGCCCCCTCCTCCTCCCCCCGCAGCCCCGAAGACCGGCAAAGAGCCGGGTCGGGTGAGAACATCGCTGGATCCTGGGACAGGTAAGTGTGCGTTTTTTAATAGTCAGCAGCTACAGTTTTTGTATTTCATTTTGTATTACATTTTTTGCTTACAGGGTGAAATTCCTCTTTAAGTACTCTAAATTAAAAAAACATGGGGTCACAGGAAGAGCAGAAAAAACAAAAAAACATAAAAAAAAACAAAAAAAACAAAAAAAAAAACAACAACTGGGAGGTGAAAGCTTTCATTATGCAATATTATCTACAGGTATACACAGCCTCAACAGCTCCGTCATTATCATTTCATGCTACTTTTCCAATTATGTGAAAAAGGGAAAATGATCTGTTATGTTACTCTATATAACTCCACTAATAGCTAGTTCAAGGCAAAAAAAAAAAAAAAAAAAAGAAGAATAAAAAAATGAAATGACTGCAGCGCCACCTAGTTGCACTATAAAAAAATAAAGTAAAAAATAAATTTAGCTTGATATAAATCGAGCATATTTATAATGCAGTGGATAGGACATTCACTTCCAGTCAGTTCATCGCTGTAATTTAACCCTTGCTGTAATGCAATGGGAACATACGCCTGCAGTGAAGATTTGGGAAATGTAAATATAACACAACTGCACTTAGGTAAAAAAGAAAAAAAAAAAAAAAAAAAAACCTTCAAAGCCGCTTGCCTATACCAGTGTTAATATGAAAACACTCCGAAATAAAGAAAATCAAATAAGGCAGCACTTTAAAATAGATAGCAGAATTGCATGTCTGATATGTATATATATGTATATACTAGGCAATAAACAAATACATCTAAAAGATACTAATGTGCAATTGATCAATGTCTCAAAGTGCAATACATTTATAGAACACGAAAGTGTCCATCAATTAAGTGACTTTGAACGTGGCATGGTTGTTGGTGCCAGATGGGCTGGTCTGAGCATTTCAAAAACTGCTGATCTACTGGGATTTTCACAACCATCTCTCGGGTTTACAGAGAATGGTCCGAAAAAGAGAAAATATCCAGTGAGCGTTGTGTGGAGGAAAATGCCTTGTTGAGGTCAGAAGAGAATGGGCAGACTGGTTGGAGATGATAACAGTAGCTCAAATAACCACTCGTTACAACCAAGGTATGCAGAATACCATCTCTGAATGCAGAGCACATCAAACTTTGAAGCAGATGGGCTACAGCAGCAGAAGACCACACAGGGTGCCACTCCTGTCAGCTAAGAACAGGAAACTGAGGCTACAATTCGCACAGTCTCACCAATTTCAGCTGCAACATTCAGATGGTAGGGTCAGGATTTGGTGTAAACAACATGAAAGCATGGATCCATCCTGCCTTGTATCAAAGATTCAGGCTGGTGGTGGTGTAATGGTGTGGGGGATATTTTCTTGGCACACTTTGGGCCCCTTAGTACCAATTGAGCATCGTTTAAATGCCACGACCTACCTGAGTATTGTTGCTGACCATGTCCATCCCTTTATGACTACAGTGTACACATCTTCTGATGGCTCCTTCCAGCAGGATAATGCACCATGTCACAAAGCTCCAATCATCTCACCACTGGACAATGAGGTCCCTGTACTCCAATGGCCTCCACAGTCACCAGATCTCATCCAATAGAGCATCTTTTGGGATATGGTGGAAAGGGAGATTCGCATCGTAGATGTGCAACCGACAAATCTGCAGCAACTGTGTGATGCTATCATGTCACTATGGACCAAAATCTCTGAGGAATGTTTCCAACACCTTGTTGAATCTATTCCACAAAGATTAAGGCAGTTCTGAAGGCTAAAGGGGGTCCAACCCGGTACTAGCGAGGTGTACCTAATAAAGTGGCTTTACAGCACTCAATTGTGTAATTAAAGCGGAGCTTTACTCTATCAATATTGACTATTCTCCAGCCTGCATGTCTAAGCTAAAGGTAGATGGATTTCAGGAAGTAAATGCAACATGAATCATCTGCCCTCTGCCCTTACTCAAGATGGCCAGAAATTATAGTGTGTTTTTCTCAGCAAAATAAAGCATGGAGACATGGATGTATTGGGGGGGGGGGGGTTGCTTTGAATATTAAAAGTAAATTAAATAGCATTTTTTGGTTTGTGGTGCTCAGATGCAGAATAGTTCCACTTTAAGTTCACCACACACATTATAATCTGATTGTACAATCTTCTTTAATCACTTGCCAACCGCTGCACGCCGATATACGTTGGCACACATGGCAGCGGTGGGCAAATGGGTGTACCTGTACGTCCCCTTTAATTGGCGGGGTTAGCGAGCGTCAAGATCATGCCCATGGGACCCGCGGACTTGATGTCCTCCGCCAATCGTGTCACGGAGCCGCGGAACGGGGAGATGCCTATGTAAACAAGCCATTTCCCGTTCTGGCTTGTGACATGACAGAGATCTACTGCTCCTTGTCATCGGGAGCAGTGATCTCTGTAATGTCCTAGGTAGCCCCTCCCCCCCCACAGTTAGAATCACTCCCTAGGACACACTTAACCCCTTCATCGCCCCCTAGTGGTTAACCTCTTCCCTGCCAGTGTCATTTACACAGTAATCAGTGCATTTTTATAGCACTGATCGCTGTATAAATGCCAGTGGTCCCAAAATAGTGTCAAAAGTGTCCAATGTGTCCGCCATAATGTCGCAGTCACAATAAAAAACGCAGATCGCCGCCATTACTTATAAAAAAAAAAATAATAATAATAATAAAACTGCCATAAAATTTTCCCCTATTTTGTAGGCGCTATAACTTTTGCGCAAACCAATCATATACGCTTATTTTTTTTAACCAAAAATATATATCGGCCTAAACTGAGAAAAAATTTTTTTTTTTATATATTTTTGGGTGATATTTATTATAGCAAAAAATATTGCGTTTTTTTTCTTCAAAATTGTCGCTCTTTTTTTGTTTATAGCGCAAAAAATAAAAACCGCAGAGGTGATCAAATAACATGAAAAGAAAGCTCTATTTGTGGGAAGAAAAGGACGAAAATTTTGTTTGGGTACAGCGTCGCACGACCGCGCAATTGTCAGTTAAAGCGACGCAGTGAAATTAGATCGTTTTGGTAGATCTGAAATGTTGTACAGAGATTGAACTTCTGTTTTTATCATAGACTGACACGTGCAATGTCACCAAAAAAAGAATAAAAATAAAATCCTGCCAGGGAATGTAGAACCACATATTGTGGGAGGGAAGGGGTTAAAAAGGAACTCCGCAAATCACTACTTCGAAAATAGCCACCAATGGCCCTTCTGAGTTCTGGAGAATCTACAACCCTTTGTGTGGAGGAACATTCTTTAGCGAGTGACAGAAGGAGGAGTTGTCATGTTTTTCAGTTACTGGATGAAAACTTCCAACCTTTCCCCTTGTGAAGAGATAATTAGTTGTACAAATCCTATTATTAAAAGGGAACCCGTTGTGGAGTCACTGACCCAAAGAATGTATGCCGGCCTCGGATCTTCAGCTGCCCTGCTTTGTTCTGGGTGTGATTCACTATCAGGGAAATGCAATTAGTGGACCTCCAGCCAGGGGCGTAACTACCACCATAGCGACCCATGCGGGCGCTATGGGGCCCGCAGGCGAGTGGGGCCCAGTGAGGATAAGATCACCGCTGGCACAGTCTCCCAGCCAGGGGAAGAGAGAGGAAAGGAAGAGGCGAGCTGTCCGTATCAGCAGAGAGCTGAATTGCCCGATGTAAGAGCTTTCATTAGAACTTCTAGTGTTCCCGGGGCTCACATCACATAGCTCCACCTTTTGGCCCGGTGCCTTTGATAGACAGAACGCTGATCCAATGCGGAACATGTGACGTCATCAAAGGCGTCGGGCCAAGAGGTGGGGCTATGTGACGATGAGCCCCGGGAAGATGGGAAATTCAAATGAAAGCTATTACAGTGGGAAATCCCGCTCTCTGCTGGGTGGCTTGCCTCTTTCTCTGCATAGGTGGGGCTGTATGGGGCAGACAGACAGACCAGGCTGTATTGGGCACAGGTCACGCTGCATTGGGCACAGGTCACGCTGTGTGTGGCACAGGTCACGCTGTATTGGGCACAGGTCACGCTGCATTGGGCACAGGTCACGCTGTGTGTGGCACAGGTCACGCTGCATTGACACTGGGCTGGTCTGGGGGGCCCCATACAACATTTTGCTATGGGGCCCTGCTATTTCTAGTTACGCCCCTGCCTCCAGCTGTTGCAGAACTACAAGTCCCATGAGGCATTGCAAGACTCTGACAGCCACAAGCATGACACCCAGAGGCATGATGGGACTTGTAGTTTTGCAACAGTTGGAGGTCCGCTAATTGCATATCCCTGAACTAGATAGTAAAGTGAGGATGAGGCCGACAGCTCAACAGCTTGCACCTCCAAAAAAAAAAAAACAGGTCAGCACTGACAGTACATATTTCATCATCATAGGTTCCCTATGAAACAATTATATGTTCTAATTTAGACTAAAAATATTCTTTAAACTTTGCATATATTTAGTATAAAATTTTACTTTTATAGACTGAACATCATTTTTTGAGACCCTGATTTATAATGATTTATTTACAGGGCATGATAGATCCCTGTAAATTTATATTTTATTAGGATTTTATGTGATAGACCAACACAAAGTGGTACATAATTGTGAAGTGGAAGGAAAATGATAAATGGTTTTCAACATTTTTTTTACCAATAAATATGTGAAAAGTGTGGGGTACATTTGTATTCAGCCCCCCTGAGTCAATACTTTGTAGAACCACCTTTCACTGCAATTACAGCTGCAAGTCTTTTTTGGGGATGTCTCCACCAGCTTTGCACATCTAGAGAGTGACAGTTTTTATGTAATAGTTAAACCAAGGCAGTGAGAAACACATTGAATCTGCATAACCATTTGCCTATTTAAAGAGAAGACGCAGGTGGGGGTGGGGAGGATTACAGTGTTGCATAAAACAGGGGCAATACACATTTGCATACGGTTTATGCTTCAAGTAGCTTATGCTTAAAGAGATTGTAAAAGGAAAATTTTTTAATTTTTTTTAAAATAACAAACATGTTATACTTACCTCCACTGTGCAGCTCGTTGTGCACAGAGTGGCCCCCAACATCCTCTTCTGGGGTCCCCCCCGGGGCTCTTGCGGATCCTCCCCACATCGTATAACCCCCTAGGAGAAGTGCTCTCCTCGAATGCCAGACTCGGCCCCTACCCCCCCCCCCCCCCCTGGCACCCGCGTCATTGGATTTGATTGACAGCAGCGAGAGCCAATGGCAGCTATCAATCTATCCAATCAAAAGCCGGGACCCCATGGAGAGAGGGACAGCACGTCCCCACCAAGGAGATGAAGGGCCTCAGGTAAGTAAAACGGGGGGGGGGGGGGGGGGGCGGGGGCCATAGAATGCATTAAGGTGAAAAAACACGAGGGTTTACAACCCCTTTCACACTGGAGGCGTTTTTTCAGGCGTTTTAGCACTATAAATAGCGCCTGTAAAATGCCTCTCATGCCTCCCCAATGTGAACGTCTGAGTGCTTTCACACTGGGGCGGTGTGTTTAGAAAAAGTCCTGCAAGCAGCGTCTTTGGGGCGGTGGAGGAGCTTTGCCCATTGAAATGAATGGGCAGCGCTGCCGAATGGCCTGCAAAGCGCTTCGGCAGCAGCGCTTTTAACCCTTTCTTTGGCCGCTAGCGGGGGTTAAAAGCGCCCCCCAGCCCCCGAAAAGCGCCGCTAAAACGACGGTAAAGCATCACTAAAACTAGCAGTGCTTTACCGCTAACGCAGAGCGGCCCTAGTGTAAAAGGGTTCTAAGTCACTCTACTATGGGGCAGCAGAGTGGTTCGGCTGGTACACACAAACAGAATATTGGCTGGTTTCTGTTAAAATTTGGCCCATGTGTACAGCAGTCTGACTGACGATAGCCGGTCCAATGACCTGCTTTTATTGAGCGGGTATGCTGATAAATCAGCATCTGATCAGCGCTTGCAGCCAATGGCTGTGAGTGCTGATCAGTGTATTCTTGGGGCAGTCCACCTAGCAGAACACAAGAGCTCAGTGGGGGAGACTGCCACACTAACATAGCTTAGCTAGTACTGTGTCCAGTTTTTTTTTTTAGTTCAAAAGGAAAACTCCACGTGTGAGCTTAGCATTAGTGGTTAGCTTCGTCCTCAATTCAAGTCCCAACCAGGACACTATTTGCGTGGAGCTTGCATGTGCTCCCTGTGCTTGCATGGGGTTTCTCCTGGTTTCCTTCCACACTCCAATGACATGCTGACAGGATAATTGGCTCCTGTCTAAATTGGCCCTAGGATAAGTATGTATGCATGTGAGACAGGGACCTTGGGTTAAGGGCAGGGACTGATGTTAATGTACAATATGTAATGTACTATTCCCAACGCACACGTTCCTGCAAAAAATTGGATTTTTGACTTACCGTAAAATCCATTTCTCTGAGTTTGTTGACAGACACAGCGCTCCATTAATCAGAACCATAGGGTTATACTGCCCCCTACAGGAGTAGGACACTAGGCAAAAAAAAAACTTGGCTACGCCTATGGGCAGTCCTAGGTGGTATACAACCCCCTCTCTGCTATAGGCCTTCAGTTTAGTAACAAGCAGTGTCCGATGTATTAAAACTCCTTAGAGGGGTGGGTGCGGTGTCTGTCAACGAACGTAAAATGGATTTTACAGTAAATCAAAAATCCCACTTTCTCTTTCATTAATTGACAGACACAGCGCTCCATTATTTAGAACCATGGGGACGTCCCAAAGCAGTGCCAAACATGAGGGGTGGAACAACAAAAAATCCCAAGGCTAACACAAGTGCCACCTAGGTAACAGGAGATCAACACAGAACAAGCTGGAGCCCAACCTGAACAATACCCCTTCAAGAGGGAATAGACCCTCTAAACAGCAGCCTGCAAAACCTTGTGGCCAAAAAAGGCATCCGCAGATGCCAACACATCCACTTCGTAGAACGCTGTGAAAGTGCACACCGACGACCAAGTGGCCGCCTTGCAAAATTGTGCAATGGACGCCTGATGGCAGAAGGCCCAAGAGCACTAATCACCCGAGAAGAATGTGCCGTAAAAGGGAAAGGAGGAACGCAATCCCTGACAGAATAGGTCAGAGTCATCATCTGTCTGATCCATCCAGAAATGGGCGCAGAAGAAGCAGACAGCCCCTTTCTTGGCCCGTCCGTGATCACAGTGAGTTTGACCTCCAAAAAGATTCAGTGGCTGCCAAATACACCCAAATCCCCAGAACCACATCCAGAGCAGATAAGGCAAATTCCTTAGGATGTTTTGACCAGGGACACAAGGAAGGCAACACAATGTCCTTATTCAAAAGGAAATCCGAGGAAGGAACAATGGAAAAGGGCGAAGAACCCCCTTAACCTTGTGTAACACTGGGTAAGGTGTACGACAAGATAACGCCACCATTTCTGACACCCTGTGGGCAGAGGTGATAGCCACCAAGAGGCCACCTTCCGAGACAGAGTAAGCAGTGGAATCTCCCGAATATATTGAGAGGCTTCTGTAGAACCGAAATCACCAAGTTCAGATCCCACGGCGGTAGAATAGACCGCATCGGTGGAACCAGACGACGAACCCCTTGGATAAAAAGGTATGCACCAGGGAGTGCAAGACCAGGGGACGCTGAAGAAGACCACCCAGGCTGACACCTGGCCTTTGATGGTACTCGAGGCCCATCCCTGCTCTACCCTCCCATGAAGGGAGGTCGGGAGCCCTGTGCGGGGCCTCGGTCAGTGTCCCCTATGTAGCCCCTCGGGTCTCAGTTGGGGAGCCCCTCCTGAGTTTTTTGTGATGGCACTTAGGCATAAAGCCTTGTAATTGGCACCCCCCGCCCTGCTCTGTCTGGAACGATCCTATATCTGGCTCTGCCACCACGAACGTGGCCCACCTTGCGGGGTTGGTGGCTACGCTCCCTGTCTGGTCAGGGAGTGAGGATGATGCCGCCCACACGAGGTACCACTGAGACCCCTCACAGGGGACCCAGGCCAAGGCCCCGCACAGGAAGCCCCAGGAGCACCCAGGCCAGGCCCACCTAACGGACCCCCAAAAGGAGATTGCCCTCAGAGCCCCCACAGCGCTGCCCCTCTGGTAGGAGGCGGTCATGAGGCCTAGTAGACTGGGGCCGCCTACCCAGCACCCGGTCGGTAGGATGCAAAGCCACGGCCTAAATTTTCTTCTGCCAGGGACCCCAGGGAGTACCCACGCCCCTCACCACATCCAGGGAAGGAGGAGGGGGTCCTGTACTTACCGATCCAGTGAAGTGTGCGGGTAACGCTCCCAGACAGATCCCCTCACCACCCAAGTGGGGGGGGGGGCTGTCGGCCATGAGGAACACTGTGACTAAGGCCGAGACCCGTCGTATGCGACCTGGCGAGACATTTACTTCGCAGGGCCAGCCCACGTTTAGTGGGGCTATGTCGCAGCTGACCTAGCGTGTAGCTGCGGTCTGCACGCGCTCGCTGGCCAGACTGGGGAGACCACTGGATCTTAGTGCCCAGGCCGTCGACCAGCCCGGCAGTTGATTGTAGATCTCACCGGAGAAAAATCCAGGAAAAAAGAAAATAACAAACAAAAAAATTCCCAGGACTAGAGATCTCAGAAGGGAACTAGATCCTTACTCCTGACCAGGCAGAAAATAACTGAAGGCCTATAGCCGAGAGGGGGGTGTATTCCACCTAGGACTGCCCATAGGCGTAGTCAAGATTTTTTTCTGCCTAGTGTCCTACTCCTGTAGGGGGCGGTATAACCCTATGGTTCTGAATAATGGAGCGCTGTGTCTGTCAACGAACGAAAGAGAAATGGCTGTATTTTCAATTGGGTGCTGAAGCGACCATCGGCCGGAACCGTGAACAGTCATAGAGAGAAATGTCACCAGCACACCAGGATCTCCAAAATCGGCCCAAAACTTGAATCAATGATCACATAGTTACAAAAAAAGGTGATGTTTCGCAGCCATGCAGGACCCCTTCACCAGGCATGTGATCAAATGTACAATATGTAAAGCGCTGCGTAAATTGTCAGCACTATATAAATGCCTGTGATAAATTACTGCAGTCCTGCCAGAAATCCAGTGTACTCCTAGCTTCCTGTTTGAGCTGACAACGCAGTGCCTTTGCTGCACTGAAATCTTAACCAACGTTGTCAAGCCTGTCTGCTGGACCACCAAACTCTGCCTATCCCAATCTCTCTCTGTCCTTGTCCACAAGGACCATACTGCTGCTTTGATTCCCAAAAGCCTGCAGACACATTGGGGTTGATTTACTAAAGGCAAATAGACTGTGCACTTTGCAAAGTGCAGTTGCCCTCTGCAAGAGCAGTTGCTCCAGAGCTTAGTAAGTGAGCAGAAGCTCTGATGACTTTTATCGTTCAATCATGTGCAAGTAAAAATGCTGTTTTTTTTTTTATTTTCCTTGCATGTGATTGGGTATTCTTTGTAAAGTGAAGCTTTACCTCATTTACTAAGCTCTGGAGCAACTGCAATTTGCAAAGTACACAGTCTATTTGCCTTTAGTGAATCCACCCCAATGAGTAGGGTAATAGAATTGAGCTCCCAGAAAGAACTATATAAGCCTGGAGATGATATCACAAAGAGTAATAAAAGGTTTCTGGCTGGAGGAGCAAGGTAAAAAAAAATAAAAAAGAACATAATGCTGGACGTGCTTTACAGGGGGAGATCTGGGGATAAATCTGGGCCATGCCTGGACATTTCACATTTTCACTATAAGGCTGTTCCTTTGGAAACGTATTGACATATTCCCTGGCAATTTGCATTCCAGTGGCTGGTAAAGGCAGATAACACCAAACAACAGCTGTTGTCATTACGGCGGTTAATGTCGGACAATAAAAACGCTGATAGGTCACCTTAGGTTTCCTGCCTATTAAACTCCCTCATGCTTAAAAAAAAACAGATAGCTGCCTGGAGACCGGTGGAACTTTGTATCTCCGATAACATATATGTAGAAGCACAGAAAGTAATATACACAGAGCATTCATAAGATCATTCTGATTTTGCAATAAAAAGAAATAAAATATATGCAGTCTATTCATTTTAAAGAAGCAAAAAATAGCTTGAAATGACCTTTTGTGCGTACTCGTCACACGTCGGCCCCACGGGCACCACCATCACTTGCTGCGGAGAAAGCCACAGAGGCCTGTGGGAAGAGATCACAACAGATTAGTGGGACTGTGCAGAAGTGATCATCAGAATACCAACAGGCTTATCTCCCTGAAGTGGCGAAGCGCAAACACTACATTGACTCTGTAGTCAGGAAAATCTGAATGGAAGTATATTTAAATAGATCTGAAATGTATTGAATAGTGAATTCCAGTGTGGATTAAGGCTGAACCCCTTGGAATCACACAACTCCCTCCCCCTGCAAGGGTTAAATATGTAGTCTAGAAGTAGGCTGGCCATACACTATACAATTTTCTTGCACAGTTTTCCTTTAGATTTACCAAAACCATATAATATGAGGTCATACCTAAACACTTTCAATGTGTATGCAATCAGGCAGACCTCTGCACTACATAGTTGAAAGTAAATCTAAATGAAATTGAATAGGAACATTGTATAATGTAAGGCCAGCCTTAAAACTTACCTTATTTCTTACTCCCGCAGTTGCTGGCCCTCTCCTCCCCGACTCTCCAGGTTTTGGGCCTTCCTTGCATACATACAACGCATGGCTACTGGTCCTGCATTGTATTTGATGTCAGAGTGCAAAGGCCAAAGTAATATAGAAATGAGGCATTGGGGAACTGTTTGAACAGAGTGGAGGAAGCATACCCAAGCAAGGAATAAGGGGAATATTACAAGCCTTTTCCTCAACCACCCTAGACCAGGGGCCTCCAAACTTACTAAACAAAGAGCCAGCTTACTGTCCTTCCGACATTAGGTGAGCAAGACTGTGGCTAGTGGGGTGGAAAATGCCTCATCTTTGGTATTATTGGAGAAGTAGTGTGGCATTGTTGGTGTCAGTGGGAGGTATATAGTGCTCCATCATTGGTTATCAATGGAAGGAATAGTGCCCCATCATTGGTTATCAATGGAAGGAATAGTGCCCCATCATTGGTATCAGTGGGAAGAATAGTGCTCATTTATCGGTGTTAGTGGAAGGAATAGTGCCCCATCATTGTTCATCAATGGAAGGAATAGTGCCCAATCATTGTTCATCAATGGAAGGAATAGTGCCCAATCATTGTTCATCAATGGAAGGAATAGTGCCCAATCATTGTTCATCAATGGAAGGAATAGTGCCCAATCATTGTTCATCAATGGAAGGAATAGTGCCCAATCATTGTTCATCAATGGAAGGAATAGTGCCCAATCATTGTTCATCAGTGGAAGGAATGGTGCCCCATCATTGGTGTGAGTGGAAGGAATGGTGCCCCATCATTGGTGTGAGTGGAAGGAATGGTGCCCCATCATTGGTGTGAGTGGAAGGAATGGTGCCCCATCATTGGTGTGAGTGGAAGGAATGGTGCCCCATCATTGGTGTGAGTGGAAGGAATGGTGCCCCATCATTGGTGTGAGTGGAAGGAATGGTGCCCCACTGTTGGTGTCAGTGAGAGGAAAAGTGACCCATTGTTGGTGTCAGTGGAAGGAATTGTGTCCCATCACTGGTATCATTGGGAGGAATAGTGCCCCATCATTGGTGTCAGTGGATAAAATAATGCCCTGTTGTTGGGAATCATTGGATGAAATGGTGCCCAAGGGCCAGATAAAGGCAAGCAAAGGGCCATCGGCATTTAAAGCAGAATGAAAGGCACACGTATTAGTTCCAACAGTCCGATGCCTGTAAGGTCTCTTGCCAGCATCTTCTCCCTGTGTTCTTTCGGGTGACAGTCTTCGACCATATTGATTGGCTGGCACGATAGGCCGATGACGTCACTCCTGGGCATACGCGGGAATGCAGTCATCCTGGCACACTGGAAGTGCGCTGGAATATAAAACCGAGCTGCACATGCACAGCTCAGATTACATTCTGCGAACGGATTTAGAATAGGCAGGTACGTGTACTATAATGTATAATGAAGTTTTTAGTTTTTAACTTTCAATCCATGTATGGACAAGCTGGTTGTACAGAAGTTGGATCTACTGATCAACTTCTGTACATCTGTACAAATGGCCTGTTGGAAAACCTACACATGATCATCGCCCCTAGCTATAGCCAGCAGTGCTGATCAGTGTATTCTAATGGTGGGGAAGACTCCCTGCTGTCAGAACCCAACAGCTCTGTGGGAGGTATTCCCCCATCCACCTCAAATGCGTAGATGGGGAAACTCTTTAAATGTAAAACGCTGATTGAACGAAAAAAATGTTACTAATGTATGGGCTGCCTAAATGTATAGGCACTTATATTGGAATGACTCATGAATCTATTCTCTTTTTTTAATTATAATTATTGTGTAACAATAGATTAGAAATATACATGAAACAAGGTATTGTTCTATACTTGAAAACATAGGCATTTACAGTTTGACATGTTTGCTTATAATTACACAGCCATTGTTTTATAAAAGTCTTTGTATAGCTTTGCTGACATTTCAGTAAGAATTCTATTCTTATGCATAAATTGACTCAGCTAGATTAAAAATGGAAGTTAAGTGATATGGATAATGATCTACCGTATTTATCGGCGTATAACACGCACCGGCGTATAACACGCACCCCAATTTAGGAGGGAATTTTAAGGAAAAAAAACTTTTAGGAGGGAAGTTGAAGGGAAAAAAACTTACATTTAAATGCCCTTCATTGCAGCCATGTCAGTGCAGCCTTGTCAGTGCAGCCTTGTCAGTGCAGCCTTCCCCAGTGCAGCCTTCCCCAGTGCAGCCTTCCCCAGTGCAGCCTGGGATCACCTGTCCCTGCTTCCAGGGCTCCAAAATCGCGGTACGCGATTTGAAAATGGCGCCGCCGGCGCCGAAGTACACAGAGCCGGTCCTCGGCTCTTTCCGGCGGCTCTCGTTTACTTTCGGCTCCACTCGTAGTCCTGAGTGGAGCTATCCGAGTAGGTTCGGATAGCTCCGCTCGGGACTACGAGTGGAGCCGAAAGTAAACGAGAGCCGCCGGAAAGAGCCGTGGACCGGCTCTGTGTACTTCGGCGCCATTTTCAACTCGCGGTCCGTGATTTTGACATTTGGACAGCTCGGGATCGGCGGGGATCGGCGTATAACACGCACCTGCGACTTTCCCCTGATTTTAAGGGGAAAAAAGTGCGTGTTATACGCCGATAAATACGGTATTTATATGTGTAATTCTACAGATGTCATTACAGGGCGATGCCCCCCTTGCCTCTTTTTTGGCACAGACGTTCCCCATATAACCTCTTGATGGGTCTAGGGGATCATTTGGAACTAAGATCAATCTAAAAGGGTGACAGTGTATCCATCAGATAATCTAAATGTGATGTTCATAATGTAAATGTATCATTAGGTACCAATATTGGGTCCCTATATGGATGTATTGTTAATTATTAAAGATACCAAACTGATTTTATTTTTTTTCTGTTTTAGTGGTAAATATTAAATAACAAGGTTCTACAAAAGCTCCAGAAGAAGCCACTTTGTGGTGAAACGTGGAAGCAATCACACTTTTGTACCTTGATCATTGGGTTGATATGGCCTTCATTTTATAAATTGTTTTATAATATTTATGTAATACAATTTTCTATATTTTTTTGCAAATAGTGTTTTTGATTGATTTTTATGCACCTTAAAACTCCAGTTCTGTGCTCTCTGGATATTTACCGTTTTGTCATATTTCATATTTAAAGGAGGTGGTGCATTTATTAGAGTCTCCCAGCTCCAATACCATTTTGATACATTTTTATTCTTATTGTATGGTAACGATTGTCTTATTTGGGTCTTCAGATTATAAAGATTTAGAACCACGGACCTAAAAACTGATAATACAAACATCACCAGTGTTCAGCTGGAATTCGGTTGTGGTATTGCAGTACCTGCATTGGAAGTTCCAGGTCCCTAAGGACATGGGGAAGGGTCGCTGAGGGTTGTAATTGCAAGGGTGCAATGGCTAGTTGGTTGCTAGAACCCTCAGAAGCATGGACATTGAGAAGCAATGACAATTAATCAATGTGTTCAATTGATCAATCAACGAATCAATACTACTTATCCTAAAATTGTGTCTATATTTAAGTACTCAAACTTTGGAACGCTAGGACAAGAGATTTAGGCCCCTTTTTACATGATTGGACCGATCGGGTCCACCTGTCCGTTTTTCAGGTGGACCGGATCAGGCCAGTCATTGTCCTCTATGAGGAGGCGCATGTCAGCGGACACGTGTCCGCTGACATCCGGTCTGACAAAATCCCCTGAAAACAGACGCATGGCGGTATGTTCACCATCTGGAAATCCAGCAGGTCAGATTGGATGGGATCGGATGAAAACGGACAGGTTGTCCTTTTTCATGCAATCTCCCTATAGAGGAGAGCGGGACTCTGACAGGTCCGTCTCAGTACAGTGAGCAGACGGGTCACCACCTCCCTGTGTCACCACACATCTTTGATTCCAATTAACCAGCTCCGTCTTTGGCTATCCTTCACCTGTGGATTATTTACCAGCATGAGGGCTATCCGGAATTTTTGGACTCAGTGTCACCATTGATTGTATCATCAGCAGGGATTGAACCTCGGGAGTGTGCCCTGCCTAAAAGATCAGGCTCTGAGCAATACCACCCATGATGGCTGCTGGATTACGGGATTGATTCTGCTACAGGATAGTGAGTAACATACATCATACAGACCCCACATGTACATATAAGGATCATATCAGCTGCAGTTGATTTTGGGATCAGTTACCTATATACATGAGATCATCCCCACCCCACAGGCTGGATCTCATATGACTTTATATCTGGAGATTCTCCTACTGTCTCACGTTGATGCATGGACTGCCTGAGCAATCTCCATATTTGCTTGAACAAGGTTGACCACAACAGTCCAGCTGTAATCTTACCATCTCTGATATTCATCCCAGCTGCTTATATGTTCATGTAGAAATTCATGGACACTCTATTGTGCATATGTGCCAATATTTTTGCCATCCACTTTACCTCAAAGCTGAGGATTCATGTTGCCATCTTTTTATTATTTCAGCAGGATTTTTTTTTATGTGACCTTGCCAACATTTTCAGTGGCATCATGGCCCCTGGACTGCTTATTATCCTTTGATTGTAACATTATAGGACTTTCTCCAAATCAGAGTTTTGGTGTCCCCGAGGTTTCCAGCACTCCTTTCACCCTTTGTGGTTTTAAGGAGGGGTGCTGGCCCCTTGAGGTGCTTTCATTAGCGGTTCTTGTGGTGAAGGTTTCAATCACAGGCAGGGGGGGACCCCATTTTGGGAGGATCCACCAGCTCCCATTTGGGGTGTGTTTTAGGCCAGTTACGGTATTGGATTGGGAGGGGATCTGGTTGGTGGTATAGGTAGGAATGGGGTTTGGTACTGGGATGTTGGGGGGGGGGGAGGTGGATCTGGTGCTGTGGGGGTCAGTGAGGATATTTTTGACTTGATGCTGGTTTTATAGAATTTTTCAATAAATCATTGTGGGAGATCACCAAATAGGGTGTGTATATCCTGTTCCTTTTTTTTTTTTTGATAGACCTAATGTTAGATGATCATCCCCCCCTCTTATTTTGAGGTGAATACTCCTCCCCATTCATATGGATTACTGAGCAAGGATCCCAGGCCTATTCTTTTTTGGTTGTGAGCGGAGACAGACCTGAGCAAGCGGAGTCTGTCAAAACAGACCTGCCCCGGGTGAAAGAGGCCATAGTTTTGTATAGAGTGTGGAAGGGTTAAAACCTCTGTTGGGTTGCTCATGCTGTCTGTGTGCCCATTACACAGGCTTTCCCTCATCTATTCTAGACAAAACTAAAGCAGCCCATAGATTATGCAATTTTCTTACCATCCACCATAGGCAGAAGGAAAGAAAATAGCTTGAGTCTCCCATTAACACAGTCAGTGATGATGGGGAATTCCTTACCGCAGCACTATTGTATTCTGTCGGCATGGAGAGCCTTCCCTGCCAGTAGAACATAATGGTCACTGCTGGCGGCTACAACTACCAGCAGTGATCACTTGAACAAAAATCCGACAGTCTGGTTGTACTGAAGTCTATGGATTGATCGACTTCAGTACAAACAGCCTGCCCATAGATGGATTGAATCCTGGCTGCTCCCTGCTGAACCGGTTGAGATTCTATCCTTCTATTGGCAGCTTAAGAAGTGTCCAGATTTTCAAATGTGTGATCCATCTTGACTGGTCATTTGAAATGCACAAATTAAATCTACATCTATATGTTAAAACAATTACCATTTTCCTCCGTAGTTCTCTGTCAGAATAGCAATCATGCGTTCCACAGATCCAAGAATAGCACGGTGAATGATAACCGGCCTCTTCTTATCATCGCCATCAGGGCTAAGGAGATGAAAGAGGTGAAGATATGAGAAGACAGGAAAACCTTTGAACTATACACAGACACTGTCTCATTCATGAACACTCTACCCACCTGACATAGGTCAGATTGAACCTAATGGGGAGCTGGAAATCCAACTGAATTGTGGCACATTGATGGTAACGACCGATGGCATCTTTAATCTGGATATCGATCTAGTAAGCAACATAGAAAAGATGAATAACACATTTAAAGGGGGCCTATAGTTTTTTTTTTTGCTAACCTATGGATATGGGTATCTGAAATTTTTGTTTTTATAATATTGCAGCTGTACCTCTCTGGGCTCATGGCGTTAGGCACTTGTATACTCCCCTTCATAGCAGTCAGACTGCAAGGCTCACATAAAAGGTTAAAGGGGTTTTGTTTTTTTCTGTGCGGTTATACAACCGCTTTAAGATAAAAAGCCTTCTGTGTGCAGCAACCCCCCTAACGCCTACCTGAGGTCCCTCTCTGTCCAGCGATGTCCTCCAGTGTCTCAGCCGTCCGAGATTTTCCTTCCTGATTGGTTGAGACACAGCAGTGGTGCCATTGGCTCCCGCTGCTGTCAATTAAAGTCAGCTAGCCAATCAGGGGAGAGAGGGGCGGGGCCAGGGCTCCCTGTCTGAATGGACACGGGGAGCTGTGACTCGGCTCGGGTGCCCCCATAGCAAGCTGTTTGCTGTGGGGGCACTGGACAGATGGGATGGGCTAGGATCACAGAAGAGGGACCTGAGAAAAGGAAGATCTGGGCTGCTCTGTGCAAATCCACTGCAACAGAGCAGGTAAGTGTAACATGTGTGGTATTGTTATAGGAAAAGAAACAAGACTTTACAATCACTTTAACCGGTCTACAGCCTGATCTCAAGGCTGAAACTTGACATACTCTCTAGACTGCTAGAGAAGGGTCATGTAATCCTGACAAAACATTTGTTATATGACATTTTTTAAATGTCCTTGATCAGCACTGAATTCAGACAGGAGATAGTTGGTTCTACAGCCTGACAGAGTGAATACAAATAAAAGTAAAAAATTAAAGAGGTTCTGCACACTAGGACCAAAAAAATTAAAAACCAGCAACTACAAATACTGTAGCTGCTGACTTTTATTGAAAGGACACTTACCTGTTCAGGGATCCAGAGCTGTCCTCACAAGATCCGGTTCTTCACTGGTCTTCAAGTCACCGTCATCTTTAGTGTGGGAAGCCAGCTGTGACTCCATCTTCCCACCGCACATGCGGGAGCCGCACTGCGCTTGGTGAATGGTCCTGCAGCCTTCTAGGACTTATGATGCGTCCCAAGAGGCTACGGACAGATGCTCTGGGGTGGAGTGGGGAGTTGATTTGGGGGGCTCGATGTGGGAGCCAGCACACATAAAGGCTAGGTACCTGCTCCCCCAAAAAATGGAACTTCCACTTTTGGTTGAGGTTCCACATTAAGTAATATCTGAGAAGTAAAGCTGCACTTCCAGATGAATTCAAGAAATTGGGTTCATATCACTACAGATGCTCAATAATGACCAGTTCCTTTTTTATCCTTTTAAATCTGCAAAACCTTATCCTTTAATGCAAAGCTATGGCTCCATAGGATCCGCTTGCAGAAGTGTTATCCCTCCTCTGCAAATCCCTGTAATGAATCATTTGGTGACAGCAATATAAATGTACTATACTTGCAAATCAAATTGTTTACCTACTTACTCTACCCCTTGATTTCTTCTGTATCTTTTGTAGAAGTTTAAGTATTAAAAAGTATTAGAATGCAGTGCAAGCTTTCAAGTCCATCATCCCTTGAAAATTTGCACTACAATTTATATAGCTAGCCAATAAATGGCATCACCCTACAGCCAAACTGCTATTTTTGCTGATGGCTAACATATTACAGTACTCTGCTGCTGTTTTGTGTCTTTGTAAAGAAACCAACCTTTGGTCCATAGAAAGCTCCATCACCAGGATTCAACACCCACTTCTCTCCAAATTCATTCAAACTGTTTTCAAGTTGCTGAAAAAAAAAATGTATTAATATTATTTTCCTTTAAATTTCTAACAAACGAAAGAAATTGGGTCTTTTCAATACTGGTATCAATGAACGATTAAATATACTATATATAAAACAAGCCAGAGGCGTAACTAGAATCTTCAGGGCCCCGGGGCAAGAAACAACGAAGGGCCCCCACCAAAAGATCTCGGGCTAGAGCCCATAGCAGCGAAGTAAAGAAAGTCATACGCTTGGGCGGGCACACACATGTATATAATATACATGTGAATGTGTGTATTTATAATAAATAAATATATATATATATATATATATATATATATATATATATATATATATATATATATATATATATATATATATATATACACACATATACATGATATCTTAACATATCTGAGTGTGGATTCCCCCTTACATCAGGGTCCCCAGAGCCCCCCTCATTACATCAGGGTCCCCAGAGAGCCTCCCCTTACATCAGGGTCCCTAGAGAGCCTCCCCTTACATCAGGGTCCCTAGAGAGCCTCCCCTTACATCAGGGTCCCTAGAGAGCCTCCCCTTACATCAGGGTCCCTAGAGAGCCTCCCCTTTACATCAGGGTCCCTAGAAAGCCTCCCCTTTACATCAGGGTCCCTAGAGAGCCTCCCCTTTACATCAGGGTCCCCAGAGGGCTACTTTCTTACATCAGGGTCCCTAGAGAGCCTCCCCTTTACATCAGGGTCCCCAGAGAGCCTCCCCTTTACATCAGGGTCCCCAGAGAGCCCTCCTTACATCAGGGTCCTCAGGAAGCCCTCCTTACATTAGGGTCCCCAGAGAGTCCCCCTCCTACGTCAGGGTTCCCAGAGAGTCCCCCCCCCCTATGTCAGGGTCCCCAGAGAGCCCTCCCTTACATCAGGGTCCCGAGAGAGCCCCCCCCCTTACACCAGGGTCCCCAGAACAGTTGCCGGTCACCGCCCAATGCATACTAAAAACGGACAGCCAGAGGTGCAGGGGAGATGCCGGGTCTTGCCCCCCGCCGCACAGCAGCAGAACGACAGGGCCCAGTCACAAATGTGACTGATGCGACCCTGAAAGTTCCGCCACTGAAACAAGCCTTCTGAGCTCTCTTCCAAATTATGAAATTCAGTTGCTTCCAATGAAGGGTATTGTTAATGCATAAAAAAGACATTTTAGAAATGTGCACTCTTACAACATTCAGGTAAGGATTTGTGTAAGGCTCCTCTCTGGTCTAGGATAAATACTGTGCACAAAGCCAGCTCCATAAAGCTGTAGTATAAGGGTTTGGTGTGGAGGAACTCAGATGGCCTGCACAGAGCCCTGGCCACAACCCTACTGAACACTATTATAATGAATAAGAACACCAACTACCTTCTGAGAAAACCACGTGATTTGGGCGTAATGCGTAAGGGGGTGAAGCTGGTGACGTAAACATGCAGCAACATGAAGCCTGGAGGAAGGGAGCTTACCTGGCAAATACAGTAAGCAGAGCCCATCCACATCTTAAGGGGACAGTGCGGACCTTGCAGGCTAGAGCAAATATAGTGAGCGGCATCCATCCACACCTTACAGTGGTTGTAAACCTCAGACATGAAATATGAACAAAGCATATCCCTCTCTGCACTAGTCTCAAATAAAAGCACTAAATGACAGGTTTGTCTGTTGCTTCAGTCCTCTGCTATCAGCATGAGTCACTTCTGACAAGTTTTCCCTGACACCAAGAGAAAAATGGTGACAGTGGAGGGACCTCCAGCTGATTGACAGCCTCAGCTCTGTTCTTGTGTGATGTGTGGAGGGGGTGTGGCCCCTTCAATCAGCTCTCAGGGCTGAGCTGTGCAAAGTGTGAATTCAGCTCTCTGCCCCCTTTTTCTGAACTCTCAGACAAGCTTTATAATTTAGCACTTTGAACGGATGTAGTGAAGAGAGGGCTTCAGATAGACAGATACAACTTATGTAGGGGGATTTGTTTCATCTCTGTGTATTACTCGGGGTCAGTCACTTCACTGGGTATATGTAAAGTTTTACAACCACTTTAAGAGGAGAGTGCAAACCTTATTCCTGTAGTGCCACAGAATAGTGCCCACCATCATGTGAGTGTTTTTTTATTGATTTAATAAATACATATGCAATTACAGAAAGCACTATGATGGTATAATTTTTTTTAAGCAAGAGTATATAAAACATCATAAAGAGCGGGGGAGTTGCATGGGCTTATGAAGTATGTATACGGATCTATTTGTAAATCTGTATAGGTCAAAACACCAAGTGAGCATATTGTGGTGAAGGTGTGTGGAACAAGAGGTAATTCACAGTAGAAGATTGGTGTGGAGCACACGATTGGAAACAAATGGGACTATTATAAATTACTAAAGAAGATTAACAAACATTGATGGTTGTTATTCTAAGTGTAGATGTATAAATATTGCAGCGCTGTATTGTAGGAATTGTAATTGGGAACAAGGTCTTCTCATCAAACATCAGTACTTCACCCCACAAATCTCCTCTGGCTGAATGGGCAAAACATTACCCAAGACATACTCCAAAATATGGGGCAAGCCTTCCCAGAAGAGAGGAAGCTGTTATAGCTACAAATGGATAGCCAACTCCAGATCAATGCCCGTGGTTTTAGAATGGGATGTCAAACGAGCGCATATAGGTGTGACGGCCAATTCTACAGACCTTTGGTTATATAGTGCATCAGCATTCAGTGGTAAGGCCTTTCAACTTGCTTATCTATAGCTGCCATAGGTACAGCGTCAATACTCTGCTTTGCAGAAATCACATATACTTTAGAGCTCAACTGCCTGTCTACAACTCAGACTGTCTAATGCCTAGCAATTATGTAAGGCCTTCTAATTCCTTGTGTATACTCTTGTCTTACAGATCACTCATCATGAGCCCAAATCAATGAGCAGCAATCACATTGTCAAAAACCACTAATCAGAGCTTAACGATTATGAGATTACAGACACATCGTGGGGCTGAACAAAGATTCATTATACATGCGGCTATGAATGTAATTATGGTGTTACAAATTGCTTTTTAACTACCTCAAGGGGCTATTTTAACCCCTTCACGCCCAAGGGTAAAACAAATCTAAATGCCTAAGCCCAATTTTGACATGTGTTAGTAAAACCGTACATAACATCGCAACTACTTTGTGCATCCAGGTGGATTATACCTCGTTTTTTTCAGGACAAATTGGGCTTTCATTTGGTGGCAAATGGTAATGATATCTCCTGATTTTTTTTTATTTTTTATTATCAAATCAAAACTGGCCCAAAATAGTAAAAACAATACATTTCTATAAATGTAACTGTATATTTCTTGCTACTACCATAAACTTCCACCTTCAAAGAATAACCCAAAATAAAATTCTCCTGCTCCTGACGATCACAGCAATACCTCATATGTGTATGTTAGTTGTTGTTTGTACCTGCAGTACAGCCCAGAATCAATACTGCACATTTAGTTTTTTTTAAATCCCACCTAAAACACACCGACACCAACACCAACTGACACTGATCCTTAAGGCTACTTTCACACTGCGGCCACAGTAAAGCACCGCTCGTTTTAGCAGTGCTTCACCGTCGTTTTAGCTGCGCTTTTCGGCTGCTAGCGGTGCGCTTTTAACCCCCGCTAGCAGCCGAAGAAGGGGTTAAAAGGGCCCGTGTTGCGGTGCTTCCGAAACGCTTTTTAGGCGCTTCAGAAGCGCTGCTCATTCATTCCAATGGGCAGGGGTGGTTTGGGAGGGCAGTGTACTGCCGTCCCAAAGATGCTGCCTGCAGGATTTTTTTCCCCGTCCTGCAAGCGCACCACCCCAGTGTGATAGCACTCGGGCTTTCACACTAGGGTTGCATTGGAGGCAGTTTTCAGGCGCTTTACAGGCGCTATTTTTAGCGCTAAAATGACTGAAAACTGCCTTCGGTGTGAAGGTAGCCTAACTGACACTGAAACTAACTGACACTGATACTAACTGACACTGATACTAACTGACACTGATACTAACTGACACTGATACTGACATCAATACTAATCATAAAAGAAAAATATCTTGTCCAAAAAATACTGACCCTGACCCAAACACTAACCTAGATCAAACCTCGATCTAAGTATTTTTTTTTATTAATGATTATTTATTTTATTTTTAATAAGATTTTTTTTTCCCATCTCTGCAAAGACAGAGAATTATACACAGGGGGGGTATTTATGAAAGGCAAATCCACTTTGCACTACAAGTGCACTTGGAAGTGCAGTCGCTGTAAATCTGAGGGGTAGATCTGAAATGAGGGAAGCTCTGCTGATTTCATCATCCAATCATGTGCAAGCTAAATTGCTGTTTTTTATTTTCCTTGCATGTCCCCCTCATATCTACAGCCACTTTACTTCCAAGTGCACTTATAGTGTAAAGTGGATTTGCCTTTAGTAAATAACCCCCTGTATCTCTCTCGTCCATTCACAGAGACAGAAAACACAGGGGCAGGCTTCACAGTGACTGATCATTCTGATAGCCAATCAGATGCCATCACAGCGATCAGGTGACCAGGAACCGGCCGTTCCTAGCCCTGATCGTTAGAATGGTGCCCAGGGCTCTGGGTGTGACCCCGGTCTCTGTGCTGGGCGCTCCAAGCACAAAGGGCGATACTTTGAAATTTGCTGCCCCACAGGAAAAAGCCCAGTCCAATGGGGTTGCATATTTTTGTGTACTGTCGACGTAGGGGTTAATGAAGAAGTTTTTGTATTTGTTGCAAGGCATATCAGCTGGTTTTATTTCTCCTTATCCAACCTAACCTTCACCAAAATATAAACCCTAAATCGAACCCTCAATCTGAACCCAATGCTCAAAATGAACCCTTAGCCAGTTCTTCTCTCCTTCTAGTCTCGCAGGCATTGTTGACACAGTTAGAGTCATTGGCTCCTACTGCTGTCAGTCAAATCCAGTGAGCAGAGAGTGGGGGGTGGGGTCAAGTCAGGCAGCATGGGTCTATAGACGAGGAGAGAGCCTGCACATGTGCCCCCATACCAAGTGGCCTGCTCTGTTGGCACACACAAAAGAGAAGGAGCCTAGAGCATCAGCAGGGAACTCCAGAAGAGGAGGTTCAGGCAGCTCTGAGCAATACCATTGCACAGAGCGGGTGAGTATAAGCCCATCTGTTATTTAATAACAAGAAAATTAGAATCACTTTAAATTAAATGAACGATTAAAGCGCATCTACAGCCAAGTTTTTCATTTTTTTTTTTTTAAGTGGGGAAGGACTAGAAGTTCTGTCAGCTTTTATTGCAGTCTGAGGCTCCATTGTCTGATGTGCAATCCGCAGGGAGGTCAGGACCTGGACATGCTGTCTAGCAGGGGTGCCGAATCACAAGACCAGAATCTTTTGGCAAAATTTTCATACAGTATATGTATTCCAAATTTGTATCCAGCTCTTTAAAACCTAGTGACTAAACTCAATGCAAAGAAAAATCATAGAAAATATAAATAATAAACAATATGAGAAAAAGTGTACTAGGCAAGCAAGGCACAAAGAATGCCACTGAGCATGTACAAAGTATACACGTTATTACTTAGCCAATAGCAGGGCCTTTCTGCAATTTGCTTGCTTCACAGTTTATAAAGCATATTCAGCTACCCCATCATCATACCTTCTCAGCCTGATTCCAAACTTCAACGTCACCGAGGAACTTCTCTGGGCGGGTGGAAAGGTTTAATTTGAAGGTGAAACCAAAGACGTTGTAGACGGACCGCAGGAAATCCAGACAGCTCTTTATCTCTTCTTCAATCTGTAATTAGAAGCATTGATCTTTGTCAAATCCCTGAATATTAATCACCACCATTAATCATAAGTTTTCCCTCCCCCCTTGTGATCAGATAACAAGTCAATGAATTCAACAGAATACAATCTGCCGATGTGATCTTGTCATCATTAAGCTAAAAGACCGACTTCATTTACTTCCCAGACTGATAAAAGGCAGCGTGTTCCTGCCTGGGTGGCACCGTTATGGGATGCAATAATTATATTTCTTCTTTGAGTTTTGACACCAAAGTGGATACACTCGTCTACAACGGCAGGTCGGGAAAATAGGATTTTTTTCGTCATACTTACCTGTAAAATCCTTTTCTTTGAGTACATCATGGGACACAAATTTAGGCTAATATTCATTACCTGCTGGGTTATACGCCATCTCTAGTTGAATGGACACTGGTAGACAAAGTCTTAGACGGGAAGTAATCCCCTATATAACTCATCCCATACAGGAAGTACTTCAGTTTTGTAGAAAGCACTGAATCCTCAAAAGAAGGGAGGGACCTCTGCGTCCCGTGATGTACTCAAAGAAAAGGATTTTACAGGTAAGTAAGACGAAAAAAAATCCTATTTTCTTTATCATACATCACGGGACACAGAGTTATGTCACGTACAAAGGAGCGGATTTTCCGTCGGAAAAAATCTTGGATGTTTTTTCCGACGAAATTCCGCTCAAGCTTGCCTTGCATACACACGGTCACACAAAAGTTCTCTGAACTTTCGACCTTTAAGATTGCGATGATGTACAACACTACGACGAGCTGAGAAAATTAAGTTCAATGCTTCGGAGCATGCGTTGAATTGTTTCTGAGCATGCGTAGGAATTTTGTGCGTCAGAATTGCTACAGACGATCAGAATTTCCGATCGAAACTTTTTCCAACCGAAAAATTGAGAACCTGCTCTCAATCTTTTGCTGGCGGGAATTCAGCCAGCAAAAGTCCAATGGAGCATACACATTCGCATTTTCCGACCAAAGGCTCTCATCAGTCTTTTGCTGGCCGAATTTCCGATCGTTTGTACGCGGCATTCGGCTATTATTCATTACCTACTGGGACGTCCCAGAGAAATAGTCTTGAGGGGAGGGAGTGGAGTTGCCACCTCATCTCTTTAAACCCGAACACCTTTGAACTACACAGGTTCTAAAGGCTAATTTAATGCAGATAAGGCACCAAGTGAGTTTAATTTTACCACCTTAATCAGCCACAGAACCTGTGTAATTAATATGTGTCCGCGTTTAAAGGGATGAGGTGGCAACCATAGGAGGGAGACATCCTGCCAAACAAAAATAGCCATCAGACTTTAAAACGGCAGCCTGTAGTACACTACGGCCAAAAGCCGAATCTTCGGCTGCTCCAACATCTACCTGATAAAATCTTGTGAACGTTTGCACTGAAGACCAGGTAGCAGCCTTACAAATCTGATCCACAGATACCTGATGGCAAAAAGCCCAGGAGGTTCCTACACCCCTGGTAGAATGAGCTCTCACCCTAAAGGGAGGAGCTTTACGTTTCAGACCAAAGGCCTGAATGACCAACTGGTGGACCCGACTGGCAATGGAACCTTTGGAAGCTGCCTGCCCCTTCTTGGGTCCTTCTGGTAAACCAAAAAAAAAAAAAAAAAAAAAAAAAAAAAAAAAAAAGAGTCTGATCCTCAGATCTCCGCAGATCTAGACAAATAAACTCTGGACAACGTTTAAGGAATGCAGTCGTCTCTCTTCCGCCAAATGAGGCTGAGAGAAAAAAAGAAGGCAAAACAATCTCCTGATTTAGCCGCTTTCAGACCACCCCGCATACATTTACTGCGGCAGGGCGGCCCGGGTACACAAAATCACGTACCTGTACGTGATTTCGTGCACACGGCTTAAGGGGCAGGTGTGCCGCTGCCGCTGTGATTGGACACAGCAGGAGCCAATCAGCGGGTCCGGCGACCGCCGTGACCCACCGATCGTTCTGTGGAGAGACGGATCAGCCGTCTGCCTGTGTAAACAAGGCAAACGGTGGATCTGTCAGGAAGTGAATAGAGATCTTGTGATTCAGCTAAGCTGAATCACGGATTTCTCTTTTCCTTCAGTGTGACACTGCCCCACACAGTTAGTAAGCACCTCTTTAGGGAACATTTAACCGTTTGATCGCCCCTGGTGACCCTGACAGTGCCATTTATACAGTAATCAGTGCATTTTTATAGCACTGATCACTGTATTGGTGTCACTGGTCCCCAAAAATCCCTGTGACGAGGGGGCGGGGCTTTAGAATAACTTTAACAGTATGGATTAAGGAATCTCCACTGCCACTATTCAGCCAGTAGCAGAACCCACGGCTGCATAAACACCCAAACATTTGACAGGGTGCAGTCACTGTTCAACTAATAATTTTGCACCTGGCTCAGTCAATTCTTAAGTCAACCAGGTGATGAAATCCATGGTTTGATTTTTAAGCAATTCTGCAGGAATAGGCCACTATTTGAGCCATGTATGGCCGCCTTAAATTTATTCCCTTAATACCAACCTGAGAATTATCGGATTGCCACCATTGCTGACCATGTGCATCCCTATATGGGTACTGGGGAAGTGTACCTATAAAATTGGGCGCAGAAAACAATTGTGTAAAAACCAAGCCATACCTGCTCCATGGCACAGAAAATGTGGGCATCGTCTTGCTGGAAGCGCCTGACTCGAGTCAGTCCTGTGAGGGCACCAGACAGTTCATTGCGGTGAAGAACTCCAAAGTCTGCCATCCTCAGTGGTAGCTCCCTCCACGAACGAGGCCGGTGGTCAAACATCAAACTGAAACAGAGAATAGAGTTTTTTTTCTTGTAATCATGACCCAATGGCTACTAATCACCAATGGAAAGAAAAAGGTTATAGCTGCTCAAAAAATCATTATTAACATAGTTTGGAAAATCTCCGAGCCTTAAAATGAATATGCTAAGGAGGCATTGTAGTGTAACTCCAGTTCCATTTGTTAGTGTTGAATACAGTAGGGAAGTGTTTAATAAAAACAAAGTTTTACAATCACTTTCATACAGTAGTGCAGTCCAGGCTGCCATCATGGGGCATCCCCAGTGGCCAGGCCCATGACAGCCTGGACACAGAGTAAGTGGGATGAAGCGGTAGTAAACCGCACCTTTAAAAAAAAAAAAAACATAATAGCACATTATGAAAAAAAAACTTACCTTAGAACGAAGCCCTCTAGCGGCGCACTGTCACCGCTTCAATCTTCACAAGGTCTTCCTTCTGAGTTCGTGTGCTCCAGCCGTCTGATTGACAATGTCACACCCGCACATGTGTGCAGGAGTCACAGATCTCGGGTATGCCGTCCTTTCAGAGTGCATGAGCTGGTGACGTCACCACTGCATGCAGTATGAAGATCTCCTGAACAGTGCAAGTTTAGGAGATATTCACTGTACTTACACTTATACTACCACTTTAACCATTTGCCGCCCGCCATATAGCAAAATGATGTCGGTAAAGTGGTTGTGATATCCTGACCGGACGTCATATGACATTGTCAGGATATCAAGCCCCGGGGGGCGCACATTGCGGCGACCATTGTTGCGGTGTGTCAATCTGACACACTGCAACTCCGATCTAGGCAAAGAGTCTCTGACAGAGACTCTTTACCACATGATCAGCCGCGTCCAATCACGGCTGATCACGATGTAAACAGGAAGAGCCGTTGATCAGCTTTTTACTCTGACAGACGCGAGTAGAGGAGAGCCGATCGGCTGCTCTCCTGACAGGGTGGGTCTGTGCTGATTGTTTATCAGCGCAGTCACCCCTCGGATGCCCGCCCAGGACCACCAGGGATGGCCACCACACTTGACCACCAGGTATGCCACCCTAGACCACCAGGGAAATGCCAATCAGTGCCCTGGCAGCTGCCAATCAGTGCCAAAGAAAAATGCCTGCCAGTGCCACCAGTGATGCCCATCAGTGAAATCTATCAGTGCCAGCCATCAGTGCCAACTATGAGTGACCAGTGTCGCTGGACCAATGCCCATTAGTGCCGCCTATCAGTGCCCATCGTCTGTGCCCATCAGTGCCACCTCATCGGTGCCGCCTTATCAGCGCAGCTTATCAGTGCCCATCAGTGCAGCTTATCAGTGCCCATCAGTGAAGAAGAAAACTTACTTATTTACAAAATTTTATAACTAAAACAAAAAAATTGTTTTTTTTCCCCAAATTTACGGTCTTTTTTTATTCGTTTAGCAAAAAATAAAAACCACAGAGGTGATCAAATGTCCCCAAACGAAAGCTCTATTTGTGGGAACAAAATGATAAAAATTTAATTTGGGTACAGTGTTGTATGACCGCGCAATTGTCACTTAAAAAGTGCCCTGTATTGAAGTGGTTAATTGACGCTGGTCTTTATGCAACCTGGAAGACTGGTGACATCTAGTGGATGAATTGAATTACTGCAGACAGCTCTGGACTGAAAGTAACGTAAATATATCAGCCAAGGCTGCCTTTGTTAACATTTTTCTATTAAAAAACCATTATCTTTAGTTTTTTTCGTTTTTTTTATTTTTTATCTGGAGTTCTGCATTACATACAGACGTACAGGATAACCAAGAATATATGTCACACTTGGAAACTTTGCATGTCGTACCAGTGTCCTGGGCAGTTCATGGGCTTCAGTGCAAAGATTTCCTTCTCCACTTCAAATGAGAACATGTTTTCACTGTAATGTTGCCAGTGTCCGGATGTCTGCCATAGCTTGCTGTTATACACGTTGGGGGTGACCACCTCTTGGAAGCCCCTCTTCCTATACTCTTCCTGATAATACAAGAAAAAGTAGATGATCAAAACAAAGACGATTATTGATCAGAAGACGATCACCCTACCAGTATATTTTGCATTGTGGAATATACCCCTTATCTACACATACAAGGCAGAAACCCCACTTAGATAGCATTCCTGGTGGGAAGACCAGACCCCAGCACAGTGAAACCTGCTAACCCAAAGAAGTGACCATCTATAGATAACAAGGTTGAGTTGTAAAGATGGACCTGTGTCTTCCTAGGATTCCTGCTCTTATTTGTCTGCTGTTTGTGAGGAAAGTGACAGCAAGAATCTGATTGGTTGGTATGAGCACCCCCAGTTGTGTTTTATAATTTACATTTACAGTATAACTAAAGGCAATGTTTTTTTTTTTTCATTTGGATAGAGTGGTGAGGGGTTAGATCAGGGGTCTCAAACTGGTGGCCCTCCAGCTGTTGCACAACTACAAGTCCCATCATGTCTGTGCCTGTGGGAGTCATGCTTGTAACCGTCAGCCTTGCAATGCCTCATGGGACTTGTAGTTTCGCAACAGCTGGAGGGCGGCCAGTTTGAAACCCATGGGTTAGACCCTCTGTCAGGTTTGTCGATGTCTGTAACCCCCCGTTAGGATGATACAGTCTCTTTCTGTGTCCTGGTCACCAATATCACTGGGAATGAATGTGAGAGCAATTCCAACAATAGCTGTACGTCGGCTCCTTTAACCACTTCCCTAACGCGCATAGTCATATGACGGCGAGTTGCCATCGGAGAAGGAATAGAGGGGAAGGCTTCTAATGAGGGCACTTGTTCCTTTGAAGCTAAGAGGGGATATTTCTCACATTGGAAACATATCCTTTCACTTCCTGTTGAGTCTACAGGACAGAAAGTAAAGGGAAATGTTGGTAAGGAGACAGATGGCAAAAACAAAACTGACTGAGGTTTTACCTCTCCCCTACTCTTATCTAACCACTTTTGAAAATTTTACTTTAGATACACTTTAATAAATCAGTTACAGTCTTAGCTGCAATGGAATTTCTGCTTATCGCCCTTTGTACATTGTAAAATACCAAATGTGGTTAAAGGAGCCGATGTACAGCTATTGTAAAATTTTCAAAAGTGGTTAGATAAGAGTAGGGGAGAGGTAAAACCTCAGTCAGTTTTGTTTTTGCCATCTGTCTCCTTACCAACATTTCCCTTTACTTCCTGTCCTGTAGACTCAACAGGAAGTGAAAGGATATGTTTCCAATGTGAGAAATATCCCCTCTTAGCTTCAAAGGAACAAGTACGTTTGCTGTAAAATTAGGCCCTGAGATACAACTCTGAGCTGGTCACATTTTGTGAGCCAAGGTGTCCTTGGACAAACCATACAAACTCATTTCACACATCAGATTTTATTGTATTTTCTAACAAAGTATTGGACAGTTGTACTGCAGGAGTTCCAGACAGTACCTTACAACAGTTGAGTCATACTTGGACCTATGCAAGAATATTAAAGCGGTTGAAAACCGATGGCCATTTTTTTTTTCTTTACCCTGCAAGTCCGTTAACCACTTGACCACTGGGCACTTAAACCCCCTTAATAACCAGACCAATTTTCAGCTTTTGGTGCTCTCACATTTTGAATGACAATTACTCAGTCATGCAACACTGTATCTATATGAATTTTTTGTCCTTTTTTTCACACAAATAGAGCTTTCTTTTGGTGGTATTTAATCACCGCTGGGTTCTTTATTTTTTGCGCTATAAAAGAAAAAAGACCGAAAAATCTGTAAAAAAATAAATTTTGCTTCGTTTCTGTTATAAAATTTTGAAAATTAATAATTTTTCTTCATATATTTTGGCCAAAATTTATACCGCTACATATCTTTGGTAAAAATAACCCAAATTAGTGTATATTATTTGGTCTTTGTGAAAATTATAGCGTCCACAAGCTATGGTACCAATATCTGAAAATTGATCACACCTGAAGTACTGACGGCCTATCTCATTTCTTGAGACCCTAACATGCCAGAAAAGTACAAATACCCCCCAAATGACCCCTTTTTGGAAAGAAGACATTCCAAGGTATTTAGAAAGATGCATGATGAGTTTTTTGAAGTTGTCATTTTTTCCCACAATTCTTTGCAAAATCAAGTTTTTTTTTTTTTCTTTTTTTTTTTTTCACAAAATTGTCATATTAGCAGGTTATTTCTCACACACAGCATATGCATACCACAAATTACACCCCAAAACACATTCTGCTATTACTCCCGAGTACGGCGATACCACATGTGTGAGACTTTTACACAGCGTGACCACATACAGAGGCCCAATATGCAGGGGAGCACCTTCAGGCGTTCTGGAGCACCCAGGCCAATTCTGACATTTCTCTCCTACATGTAAAAATCATCATTTATTTGCTAGAAAATTACATAGAACCCCAAAACATTATATATGTTTTTTTTAGCAAAGACCCTAGAGAATACAATAGCGGTCATTGCAACTTTTTATCTCGCACGATATTTGCGCAGCAATTTTTCGAACGCGTTTTTTTTTGAAAAAAAACAGTTTTTTGCTTAAAAAAAAAACAAAACAGTAAGATTAGCCCAATGTTTTTGCATAATATGAAAGATGAAGTTACGCCGAGTTAATAGATACCTAACATGTCACCTTTCAAAATTGCACACGCTTGTGGAATGGCGCCAAACTTCGCCACTTAAAAATCCCCATAAGCGACGCTTTAAAATTTTTTACTGGTTACAAATTTTGAGTTACAGAGGAGGTCTAGGGCCAAAATTATTTCTCTCGCTCTACCGATCGCAGCGATACCTCACATGTGTGGTTTGAACACCGTTTTCATATGTGGGCGGGACTTACGTATGCGTTCGCTTCTGCATGCGAGCACACGGACAGGGGCGCTTTAAAAAATTTTTAATTTTTTTTATTGTTCATTTTACTTTATTTATTTTAGTTTGACACTTTTTCGATCAGTTTTATTCCTATTACAAGGAATGTAAACATCCCTTGTAATAGGAATATGGCATGACAGGTCCTCTTTACAGTGAGATATGGGGTCAATAAGACCCCACATCTCACCTCTAGGCTGTTCCTGAAATAAAAAAAAAAAGATCCTGGCTTCGATCGTAGCGGTGAGTCGGTAGAAGCACCGGAGGGCGGCGGGAGGGGGGGCGTTCCCTCTCGCCTCCCGTAAGAACGATCAAGCAGTGTAACAGCCGCTATGATCATTCTTATGGTGTAGGGAATCGCCGGCTGAAAAAGATGATATCTGAATGATGCCTGTAGCTGCATCCATCATTCAGATATCCCCGCACAAAGTCAAGGACGTCGTATGACCGAAGGCGGGAAGTGGTTAAAACACATTTTTTTTTTAACACAAAGTTGTCCATTTATACAATATTTCTAACACACAGCATGTACATACCAAAAATGACACCCCAAAATAGATTCTCCTACTCCTCCTGAGTACGGCGATTTTACATGTGTGAGACTTCCACAGCCTGGCCACATACAGAGGCTGGGTATGGCTGAGCATGGCTGGGTATGGCTGAGCATGGCTGGGTATGGCTGGGTATGGCTGAGCATGGCTGGGTATTGCAGAGTATCGCCGAGGTTTGACTGGGTATGGCAGAGTATGGCTGGGTATCACCGAGTATTGCAGAGTATCGCCGAGTATGGCTGGGTATCACCGAGTATTGCAGAGTATGGCTGGGTATTGCGGGGTATTGCAGAGTATGGCTGGGTATGGCAGAGTATTGCGGGTTATGGCAGAGTATTGCAGATTTTTGCGGGGTATTGCAGAGCATAGCTGGGTATGGCAGAGTATGGCTGGGTATCACTGAGTATTGCAGAGTATGGCTGGGTATTGCGGGGTATTTCAGGGTATGGCAGAGTATTGCGGGGTATTCCAGGGTATGGCAGAGTATTGCGGGGTATTCCAGGGTATGGCAGAGTATTGCAGGGTATGGCAGAGTATTGCGGGGTATTACAGGGTATGGCAGAGTATTGTGGGGTATTGCAGAGTATTGCAGGGTATGGCAGAGTATTGCGGGGTATGGCAGAGTATGGCAGAGTATTGCGGGGTATTTTGGGGTATGGCAGAGTATTGCGGGGTATTTTGGGGTATGGCAGAGTATTGCGGGGTATTTTGGGGTATGGCAGAGTATTGCGGGGTATTGCAGGGTATGGCAGAGTATTGCGGGGTATTGCAGGGTATGGCAGAGTATTGCGGGGTATTCCAGGGTATGGCAGAGTATTGCGGGGTATTGCAGGGTATGGCAGAGTATTGCAGGGGTATTGCGGGGTATTCCAGGGTATGGCAGAGTATTGCGGGGTATTTTGGGATATGGCAGAGTATTGCGGGGTATTGCAGGGTATGGCAGAGTATTTTGGGGTATTGCAGGGTATGGCAGAGTATTTCGGGGTATTGCAGGGTATGGCAGAGTATTTTGGGGTATTGCAGGGTATGGCAGAGTATTTTGGGGTATTGCAGGGTATGGCAGAGTATTGCGGGGTATTCCAGGGTATGGCAGAGTATTGCGGGGTATTCCAGGGTATGGCAGAGTATTGCAGGGGTATTGCGGGGTATGGCAGAGTATTGTGGGGCATTGCAGAGGGAATTGCAGAGTATTGCACAGCATTGCAGGGCATGCAGAGTAGTGAGGGATGGCTGAGCATGGATGGATGGATGGCTGGATGTCTCTGTGCAGCGCTGTGGGCACTACAGATGCAGCCCACAACGCTGCAGCCATCCATCCATCCGCCTCTCCGGATGGATGGATGGCTGCAGCGTTGTGGGAGGAGAGGAACCGGCGTCATCAGATGACGCCGGTTTGTTTACATGTGATCGCTCCGTCATTTGACGGAGCGATCACATGGTAAACGGCCGCGATCAGCGGCCATTTACCGGGATCTGTGATGCGCCGGGTCCTCTGGACCCGGCGGTCACGGATGCTCTCGAGTGCGTGCCCTAGGGGGCGCGCGAGAGCAGAATTCTGGGAGGACGTCCCTGGACGCCCTCCCAGAGTTAAACAACCGCCCTGTAGCCGTCATTTGGCTATGGGCCGGTTGTTAAGTGGTTAAACTTACCTTAAAATGAGATGTCATCGCTGGAAGGCGCTTCCATCTTCACCTATCTTGCTTCCAGGTTCGTGGACTCTGGCTCTGTGACTGGCCGGAGCCTCCATGACATCACTCCCGCGCATTTAGGTGGGAGCCACCGTTTACGGCACAGGGCTTTGAAGGATCAGCGCGGGTGACCGTTCCATCAGAGCGTATGCGCCAGTGATATCAATGGCTACATGTACAGTAGGAGATATTTACACTACCTATAGGTAAGCCTTAACATAGGCAAAATTCAGAGATGGAAGTTAAAGCGGAGTTACACCTAATTTTTTTTTTTTTTTGTTAAAGTCAGCAGCTACAAATACTGCAACTGCTGACTTTTAAAATAAGGACACTTACCTGTCCAGGGCGCCTGCGATGTCATCACCCGAAGCCGATCTATCCCTCGGCTGCCAGGTGCTGCCCTACTGCGCATGTGCGACTTGCGCTGCACTATCCCACTGGTCCCTGCTGTTTTCTGGGACCCATGTGTCTACCAGAAGACAGCGGGGGGTGGTGGGTGTTTTGTAGATACACGCAGGTGGCTCAGGTATCTATGCCTGTAAGTGGAAGCAAAATACCTGTATTAGACAGGTATCTGCTCCCCTTTGAAAGGTTCCAAATGTATGTGACACCGGAGGAGGAGCATTTTTGGGCGGAACTCCGCTTTAACTTCCACTTTAAAGAAAATGTTACCTGGACATCGTATATTCCTGATATGCGCCTGCCGTACCATGTACTTGTGTTACAAATTCTCCTATTCTCTTTGTATTTCTTCCTTTGTTTTAAATACCTGGTGATCCTGCCAGTTCCTCTGCTTTCCTATCTCAAACTGACCACACTAGGCATGAGAGCTCATCCATCCCAGTGTTGTCACTGGTGGTGAATAAGTTAAGACTGCACATTAAGATTCTAAATGCCTGCTCATGGGTGTTCTTTATGGTACTCGTATGCTGAGCTATACACTCTAAAATGATATGAACAATTTCAATGTGACCATGTGACAATTTGAGGAAAAAAAAAAAAGGGGGGGGGGGGGGGCAGAACAGATGAGAACTGACCAAATGGATTTGCTTTGTGGATTAAGCAGAGTGCGCATATCAGGAAATGTATAAAAATATCTACTGATTGGAAATCCTTGTAAAATATTCACAATCATTGGCGTATTGGCCCTCCATGGAGTGTCCCAAGGATACCGGCAACAAAACAAGGAGCAATATATTCCTGGATTCGGGTTTAGCCTCCTCACTGCCTCCCGACTAATTATAAGTAATATGTTCCTGTAAAACACAGAATTAATATACAATGGCTGTTGGGAATAAATTGAAGTACTCACCCTGATGAAGTTAATCAGCTGGTTATAGATGAACGCTCCCTTGGGAAGGAAGAAACAACTTCCGGGACTCAGCTCATGAAAGAAAAACAGCTCCTGGTCCTGTATTCAAGGAAACACAAGTGTAAGTTCTGAGCCGGTCAGCAATTCAGGAGTGTCTGTAATTGAGAATGCATTTCCATTGTACCCCAGAGAATCTGAATGCCCATCTCACCTGTTAGTATAGCGATCTTCCCCGCTGTGTTATTGTGTTCTGACAGGGGGGTTGCCCCCCTGCCAGCCAGAACACATCAGTCAGTGCCCGCAGCCATTGGCTGCAAGTACTGATCGGATGCCGATCGCCTGCTGGTTTTCTAGCATGCTCATTCAACAGAAGCTGGTCTTGAGATTGACTTCTGTCAGACAAGCAGCTGTACATATGGGACGAAAGTCGGCCGGGTTCTACGGTAACGGCTAATTTTGGCCGACATTCCTCTCATGTGTACGGGGCGTTACCTTACCTGAACCAGCTTTTATAAAAAGAAGTCGTCTTCAGCACCGCGATCAAACTGTACAGCTTCACGTGTTCCTTCCTCAGTTTGAACACTCAGCTTTTATAACAGTGCGGGGAAAGGAACACTAGAAGCACCATTTCCCCAGCTAAGTCTTCACGTATCCTACGCCGGACCTTCCCTTCCCTTATTACAGTGCGGGGAAAGGAACGCTAGAAGCACCATTTCCCCAGCTATGTCTTCTCGTATCCTACGCCGGACCTTCCCTTCCCTTCACTTATCACAGTGCGGGGAAAGGAACGCTAGAAGCACCATTTCCCCAGCTATGTCTTCTCGTATCCTACGCCGGACCTTCCCTTCCCTTCACTTATCACAGTGCGGGGAAAGGAACGCTAGAAGCACCATTTCCCCAGCTATGTCTTCTAGTATCCTACGCCGGACCTTCCCTTCCCTTCCCTTATCACAGTGCGGGGAAAGGAACACTAGAAGCACCATTTCCCCAGCTATGTCTTCTCGTATCCTACGCCGGACCTTCCCTTCCCTTCCCTTAATACAGTGCGGGGAAAGGAACACTAGAAGCACCATTTCCCCAGCTATGTCTTCTCGTATCCTACGCCGGACCTTCCCTTCCCTTCACTTATCACAGTGCGGGGAAAGGAACGATAGAAGCACCATTTCCCCAGCTATGTCTTCTCGTATCCTACACCGGACCTTCCCTTCCCTTATCACAGTGCGGGGAAAGGAACGCTAGAAGCACCATTTCCCCAGCTATGTCTTCTCGTATCCTACGCCGGACCTTCCCTTCCCTTATCACAGTGCGGGGAAAGGAACGATAGAAGCACCATTTCCCCAGCTATGTCTTCTCGTATCCTACACCGGACCTTCCCTTCCCTTATCACAGTGCGGGGAAAGGAACACTAGAAGCACCATTTCCCCAGCTATGTCTTCTCGTATCCTACGCCGGACCTTCCCTTCCCTTCCCTTATCACAGTGCGGGGAAAGGAACACTAGAAGCACCATTTCCCCAGCTATGTCTTCTCGTATCCTACGCCGGACCTTCCCTAATCACAGTGCGGGGAAAGGAACGCTAGAAGCACCATTTCCCCAGCTATGTCTTCTCGTATCCTACGCCGGACCTTCCCTTCCCTTATCACAGTGCGGGGAAAGGAACACTAGAAGCACCATTTCCCCAGCTATGTCTTCTCGTATCCTATGCCGGACCTTCCCTTCCCTTATCACAGTGCGGGGAAAGGAACACTAGAAGCACCATTTCCCCAGCTAAGTCTTCTCGTATCCTACACCGGACCTTCCCTTCCCTTATCACAGTGCGGGGAAAGGAACACTAGAAGCACCATTTCCCCAGCTATGTCTTCTCGTATCCTACGCTAGACCTTCCCTTCCCTTATTATCACAGTGCGGGGAAAGGAACGCTAGAAGCACCATTTTCCCAGCTATGTCTTCTCGTATCCTACACTGGACCTTCCCTTCCCTTATTATCACAGTGCGGGGAAAGGAACGCTAGAAGCACCATTTCCCCAGCTATGTCTTCTCGTATCCTACGCCGGACCTTCCCTTCCCTTATCACAGTGCGGGGAAAGGAACGCTAGAAGCAACATTTCCCCAGCTATGTCTTCTCGTATCCTACACCGGACCTTCCCTTCCCTTCCCTTATCACAGTGCGGGGAAAGGAACACTAGAAGCACCATTTCCCCAGCTAAATCTTCTCGTATCCTACGCCAGACCTTCCCTTCCCTAATCACAGTGCGGGGAAAGGAACACTAGAAGCACCATTAAGTCTTCTCAAATCCTACGCCAGACTTTCCCTTTCAGAACCTACCCTGCCAATCTTCCGGTGGTCTCTGTTCTTGGCCTCCTCCTGGAACTTCTCCCATTCTTTTAGCATTTTTGGGTCAGGGAATGAAATTCCATAAATTCTCTGCAGTGTTTCCATATCAGCCTTCCCTTCCCAGTAAGTGGAAGAGTTCTACAAACAAATACAAGGACAATAAATACAACGTGATATAACTAAAAAAATGCATTTAACAATCCTACTCAAGATTATATAACCTATGCGCCAATTTGTGTGAAAGTTTTCAATTCTGTACATGCAGGGCAAAGTGACAATGTGTGCACACAGCCCCCCCATCCAGGTGTTACACCTACCCAGCTATGCTCTCAATGGCTCCCCACACTGCCAGAGCCCTTGCCAGTGAAGTGGAGCTTCTGGGTATGATGGGGGCATGACCTCCCCTATGTGACGGTGAGCAGTCAGTGTCTAGGCCTGAAAGGAGGGTTGGCATGACATCATAGCCCTGTCTAAGCTCTGACACCAGTCCATATCGGAGCTTAGACAGGCAGGGAGGCTGCAGCGTAGAGGTGGGCATGGCTGGGTAAGCATACAGAGGCATGGGCAAAGTGACAGCGCTTCTAACATTTAAAAAAAAGGAGGGTCAGCAATAGCAACATTTTCTTTTTTGATAATTTTTTTCAGTTTCAAGTTAACAAGTATTACAAGCTCTCTTGAACGATTTAACTTGACAGATAGTAACCCACGTTAAAAACGCCAGTTTTGCCGCGTTTACATGTCGCGTTTAGCTGCCTTTTGTCACGTTTGCATAAAAAAAAAAATGAAAAAATGGCTGAAAACAAAATGCAGCTAAAAGCAAGTTACCACGTTTAGCACTTGAAATGCCTCTAAACTCAGCGTCTGAACCCATTTTTTGCGTTCCAAAAAAGCCTCTAAACTCAACTGCCTAGAAACGACTATAAAAGGACCCTGTGTACATGTACTGATAAGATAACAGAGGAGAGTTCAGGAGCAGCTGAAAAAAATGCCCAACTGATCCTAAACGTCTGTTTATCAGCTACAGTGTACATGAGGCCTATATAGTTCATTTTGACCATACTGGTCAAATCTAACCATTTCCTTCCCTAATTGTATTTGTATTGTAATTGTATAAACTGTATGTAGCATCATCTACAAACACATACAGCATTGTGTTCCAGCATTCCTACAGGGACTTCCTATCCCATTCCAAAATGGAGTTGGGCTGAGCACTGCTTAGCCAATCACTGGAAACCTTTTTATTTTTATGAATGAATACAAGGCTTCCTCTGATTGGCAGAGGTGTAGCTTATGATGTTATCTGCCCACCTCTCCACCTCCAATCTGATGAAACCTTGTATTCACTCATAAAAACACAAGGCTTCCTGTGAATGACTGAACAGCGCTCAGCCCAACTCAATTTAGTCCCGGGAGTGGAACAGGAAGTCCCGTTACTGCTGCTAAAACACACCACGCAATGCCATATACTGTATGTAGTTGTTCCTACATACAGTTTATATAGCACTCCCAGCAGGTGCATGCGTTTGAAAAAACAAGCAGTTCCCTGCATGCCTGGCCCAAATAATTCCCCAATATTCACCAACCTGGGGACGATGTTCCATATCTGGTGGTATTGCCCTATGGCGACTAGACTGTGGATCCGAGTTTATGCGCTTTTATGAACATTACTTAATTCAGATGTAAAGAGAAACCCCTGCGAAGCCCTTCTTTTCAAACCCATAGAATCCTTATTATGAGCAGAACGCAAGCTGGCAATGCACCTTTGTTGCAACCAAACTTTAGCGAAAGCCTGGAAAACTTCTACACTCTGCTTTGAAGTGGTGAAACATCGCATGACCAACATTATGGTCAATGAGAAATTAACAGCTATACTCCCCGATTCCAACGACCAGTTTCTGTGAGTCTGGCAACCCTGGATATCCTACGCTAACCCTTCACGCGTTGACCAAACTTTACAGATATTGCGATATTTTCTTTCTTACTTTCCTTTTTTTTCTGTATTCTCACCTTTCTCCTCTTTAGCCAAAGAGATCCTCCTCACACTACATTTCTCTCTACACCACAACTGACTGACAACGGCCGAGAGCGGGTAATAAATCAGTGTCTCTCTTCATAGTTTTGAGGCTTGGCCACCTCTATCTCTTCTGTTTTTTTGTTATTGTTTCTCCTGATCATTATGCCCCTTTTTTTGAGAAATGCTACTTTAACCACTTCAATACAGGACATTTTCACCCCCTTCCTGCCCAGGCCAATTTTCAGCGCTGTTGCATTTTGAATGACAATTGTGCGGTCATGCAACACTGTACTCAAATGAAATTTTTATAATTTTTGTTCCCCCACAAATAGAGCTTTCTTTTGGTGGTATTTGATCACCTCTGCGGTTTTCATGAATCCATCCATGCAGCTCAGCGCAGGAGTCCGTCAGCTCAGCGCGAAAGTCCGTTTGAGCTGACAGACACCTGCGCTGAGCTACATGGATGGATCACCGTTCTCAAAGCTGAAGTGGCCATACCTTAGTGTGCCCAACATTACTATAACCCGAAAATCCTAGGGTACAATTACCGAATTCCGGATTTTTCCTACGTTATTTTTTGATGCTGCTTGCCTACAGCACTTCTTATCATACACAGCTCATGCGCTTATTTTTGGCTCACTGAATACCTGAGTCTGTTCATAATCCCCAGTGTCCGCCGTGGGGGGATTTGTGTTGGGTCCTGCTGTCCCACTGAACCTGCCTGAGTGCACCTGTTCCTCCTGAAGAAGCGGTTCCGACCGCGAAACCGTTCGAGATAAAAGTCCTGTATACCCCCCCTACAGAAAATTTGCGGGCTTCACTCGTTATTTAGTGTATTCAGTGTGGTATATATTCTTGATTTTACGATTGTATGTATATATTATTTTTGTAATTTTGTATTTCAATTATTAAAATTTATATAATTTTTTATGTTTTTCTCAACCATAAGTTATTATCTAGTACTGAGATAGTCCCAATTTCCAACTCTGGGGGTGCACACGTGAATAGACAGTTGCAGCAACTGCCTTTATGCCTCCACCCCTATATCCCTTTCATTATCTAATTTCGGGATGATGGTACGTATATGAGCTTCTTACCAGTCTGCAACTGAGGCCTTACTCTTTTCTCCACTTAATGTTTTGGAAATGGGACAGGAAGATAAGGGAAATCTCTCCAATAGGACACAGATAGCAAAAAAAAAAAAAAAAAACTTGAACCAAAGTAATATATACAGTATGTGCCATACCTGTCCGATCCCTGTGGAAGCTGGAAATCACAGTAGTAGCCACCACTATTGCAGTGATCACTGCTAGCTTCTGAGTACTATGCTAAGCAGCATGCCCTACTGAAGTTGTTCTTTATAATAGGGATATAGAACTAAATCTGTTGTACTTCCACCACTGATTACCGTATATACTAGAGTATAAGTCGAGTTTTTCAGCACATTTTTTTGTGCTGAAAGTGCCCCCCTCGACTTATACTCGAGTCAAGCACTTTTCTGCTGCAAAAAATTTCATTTTCCGAACCGACTTTGGGGCCCCGTATCTCAGGGCCACTTTGTGCTAGAAACCCCAAATTTGGTGTGCAAACCCAGTGGAAACAAAATATACAAAGCTGGGGTTCCTAGCACTAAGTGGCCCCGAGATATGGGGTTCGGTTCGGAAAATGTCATTCTCTGCTGCAGAAAAGTGCTTGACATTTTCTGAACCAACTGTGGGGTCCCCATATCTCAGGGCCACTTGGTGCTAGGAACCCCAAATTTGGTGTGCAAACCTAGTGGAACTGGTACCACAACATATCCAAAGCTGGGGTTCCTAGGTTCCTAGGACCAAGTGGCCCCGAGATACAGGGCCCCAAACCCGGTTCGGAAAATGTCATTCTCTGCTGCAGAAAAGTGCTTGACATTTTCTGAACCGATTTTACGGGGCCCCAAAGTCAGTCAACTGTGTCCATCTGCAGCAATGTCATTTCGGGACCCTTTGGGTTCAGAGACCCCAAATTTTGGCTGCAGCTAGGGGGCATCTAGGAACACTTAACTACCGAGTTTGAAGGGGGACCTATGGCTGCAAATGGGCACAGTGAGGCTGCAAATAGGCATTGTTGACCCTCTTTTCCACTTACAGTAGCTGTGCATTTCTCACCCTCGTCTTATACTCGGGTCCCTAAGTTTTTCCCATTTTTTTGTGGTAAATTAGGGCCTCGACTTATATTCGGAACGACTTATACTCGAGTATATATGGTATAAAATATCTGGTACCTTGTGTATCTTGAAAGCTTTAATCTTTCCAGTATGTCTCACATGGGGTCCTCTGCAAAGATCGATTAAGGGGCCACATCTGAGAACAAAAATCAATTAAAAAGGATTATTATTTTTTTTTTTTACAACAAGATTTACAATGATTATACAATGATTGTAAAAGAATAAAACTGTTGCTCTTTGTGTTGGGTTAAAGCAGTGTTAAAGTGACACTAAAGGTTATTTAAAAAAAAATAAAAAAAATAACATACATATCATACTTACCTCCACTGTGCAGCTAGTTTTGCAGAGAGTGGCCCCGAACATACTCTTCTGGGGTCCCTCAGCACTCTTGCGGCTCTTCCCTGCATCAGATAACCCCCTAGAAGAAGCGCTCTCCCGAGGCGGTTACCTTGCGGGCGCGCTGCCGAGTCCAGCATTCGTTGTCCATAAACGCAGAATGCAGGACTCGGCCCCACCCCCTGTGTCATTAGATTTGATTGACAGCAGCAGGAGCCAATGGCTGCGCTGCTATCAATCTATCCAATCAACAGCTGAGAACCCCGGGCAGAGAGATGGCGCGTCCCCGTGGGACAAGTTCGAGGGTTCAGGCAAGTGAAACGAGGGGGTTAGGGGGCCGGTCACTGACAGGTGTTTTTTCACCTTAATGCATACGATGCATTAAGGTGAAAAAAAAAAAACCTTTACAACCCCTTTAAACCCTAAACCCAAAATGTAATAATTGTAGCTTACACAGGAAGTGTGTTACTGGCTGGATCACAAGGTGAAAACAAAAGAAAGAGAAGCATAAAAAATAATAAAACGAATATAGACATCACATTTCGAGATTGGTAAGCTGCAATAAATAGTATTTGGGTTTATTGCTGCTTTAAGAAGATGGATTTTCTAGTGTAGCAATTTTTTGTTATCTTAATGAGGTATCAACCAACAAGATCAATATAAAATCAAAAAACGGTGTACCTGTATACTGTGGTGGTTGGAGTGTCCACTTTCTCATTTAAGATTCTGCACTTGAACTTGTTGTACTAAAAGAGCAAAAGTAAAAAAAAAGATTTTTAAAAATGGATGTCAATATGAAAGTTGACAAATCAATATGGATGGGGGAATCCTCCCTGGTGAGCTAGGGGAGCCCAGAGAGCCTTCCCCGTCATCAGATAAGTGATTAGTGTTGCTGGCTATATCTGGTATTTCGAATTTCGATCCATGTATGGTTCCCTTAAAGTGGAACTTTACTCTCTCAATCAACATTGGCTATTTTTAATCCTCCTGCTGCTAGCATTAGTAAATACATAGGAAAGTATATTGTTTTTACTTGTTTAAACCCTTTTTTTCACTTCCTGCGTGCTTTCTAGGGAAACAATGTCCTACATCCCAGGAGTCTTCAGAAGAGGAGGAGGGGTTTTCCCAGCTAAGCACACCCTCCTGCAGGTGTTCCGTCAGAATCGGCGACCTGTATGTGTCCACCGCTACCAGGTTTGCTCATCTGATAGAACAACTACAGAAGAAGGCAGCAGACATCTTGGTTCACCCAGCTACGTCTCAAATTTCAGAGTAATTTTAGCAGTAAAGTGAGCGGATATAAATAGATATAGTATATTGACATCTGTGATGCTGTTTGGATGTTTCATTTTGAAAGCCTAAAGGTTTAGCTGGGGTGTACCAACATGGCCTCCGCCACCTTCCTACTGCTGGCGTCCAGCTTCTTTCAAAATGTAACATCCAAACAGCATCACACATGTCAATACACTATATTTATTTATATGCACTCACTTTATTGCTAAAATTACTCTGAAATTCAAGATGTAGCTGGGTGTAGTAAGATGTCCGCTGCCTCCTTCTGACTACAGGTGCTCAGATTAACAAACCTGGCAGCGGTAGATGCAGTGGTGGCTGGTGCTTATCAGTCGGGGGGGGGGGGGGGGGGGTGGCAAAAAAACCTGAGACATTGTAACCCCCACCCCCCAGTCGCTCCAGTGCTCTGCGTCCCAAGCCCACACTTTTTTTAAGCCAATTAGAGCCTCAGGCTCCATTAAACCATTAAAATCCATGCGTCCGGCGCCCTGCATGTAGATTAAAGGCCGGGCGCATGGATTAGGGGGGCTGCTCCCCTGAGCCCCTTATGAAAAGGCCGCCACTGGGTGGACGCATGTGCAGCCGAGGGAACATCATTTCCGTTTACCTAATCTGACAGGTCGCCGATTCTGACAGATCACATGCATGCCTGAGCTAAGAGCAGATGTAGTCCAAAAAGTAAAAATTCTACATGAATCATCTGCCCTTACTCAAGATGGCCACGGCTAGAAATGCTAGGGGTGTGTTTTTCATAGTGATTTACAGCAAGGAGACATGGATGGATGGGGGGAGTTTGCTCTAAACATTAAAAATGAATTAAATAGCTTTTTTGGTTTGTGGTGCTGAGATAAAATGTAGTTCCAACATACAATACAAGTTCATTGCTGCCTTCCTATAATGAAAAGAATGTATAAATCCTAAATTGCCTATAATAAAATAAGAAGAACAGTGGCTTTATTTCCCATTGTAGGAGGTGGAGGGGTCATGCTAATTATTTCTCTGTCCTCAGTGGTCCATTCTGTATCCCTCTCTGCTGGATTATACATCTGCCTCTACAGACAGTCCTCCGTCTCTCTTCTTATCAGAAGGTAACTCTCCGGGATTTTTTTCCTTCTTTCTCCACTTATTATAAATGTAATTTCTGTTCAATACCAGGAATTTAAGTATCAGATGTCTATTGTTACCGCACCCTTTATAATACACACAACTGCCTTGTGTAATCCATAATAAGCAGTTTATCTTTGTCATCTAAATCCTGAACAGGATGCAGTTACTGTCTAGCACAGATCCCTTAAACTGGATCCCTATTATTGAATGAGGGCCTGCAGAGACAATCACATTCTTCTACCTTCCCAAAATAAAGCTGCGCATGCACAAGTTTTTCGTGATAATCCCAGCATTGCACATCGTTGTTGAACGAAAAAGAAAAAAACTGACAGATTCTCGCATCAACACATGTGACGTGTGATGTGGGGGATCTCTCCCGCTGTGTTACTGTATTCTGATAGGGGGACTCGCCCCTTCACCAAAATACACTGATCAGCGCTGGCAGCTAATGCCGGTTTTCTTCCAGCATGACCGATAGACCGGCTTCTGTTGAACAGACAGCAGCACAAATGTACCAAAAGTTGTCCGTTTCCTTCTGAACCGGTTGACTTTTGGTACATGTGTACCAGGCTTTAGTGTTGCTCTCTGAAGAGTAATCCGCTTTTGGGCTGCTCTTCAGAGAACATTTGATAGGCTTGAAGGAGGCATATACTGCCTCCTTGCCGCCTGATTTAACCCCTTCAACCCCGCGCTAGTGCGCCAAAACTGCCCCATTTACTTGAAAGCCGAAAGCGACCAGGGATAGAATTCTTGCTGAGAACGCAAAGCTAGGCTTCTCAGCCGTGCCATGTGTAACCTGGGCGATGCCTCTGCAGTTAAAGGGGAGCGGTTAGACTTTAAAAAAGAAAAAAAGCTTAGACTTTAGATACACTTTCCGTTTACACTAGCAGTTGGGGAATTCAGTAAAACCCTGCTGTTGAGCCATGTTTTTACTGCCCTCCCCAACTGCTAGTATGAACGGGAAATGTCTCTAAAGTCTAAGCTTTTTTCTTTTTAAGAATGGTAAGGGGATGGGGAGATTCACCCTCTCTGTTTGTTTTGGGGTAACCAATATTACCAGGAGAGAAAATAATTGGAAAATCCAAAATGTCTCCAGAACAGTAATATTCCAATGGGGGGGGCACTTGTTCTGACGACGACTCTGGCTGGAGCTTTTCCTCCCTTTGGAGAATTCTCACTTCCTTTTGTGTATACAGCACAGCAAGTTGAGCAACATATGTCATCCCCAGGACTGACCGGTGCTCTTCTCCTGCAACCACTAATACATCCTTAAAGTGGTTCTATATGCTCAAGGTTTTTTATCCTCTGGGTGCAGCTAAACCACCACCACCACCCCCCCCCATACATAATTGAGCCTCATCCTGACCCAGAGATGTGCAGGAGAGCAGCGGATCTCCCTCTCTCTCCCCTCATTGGCTGACGCAGCAGCGCCATTGGCTCCTGCTGCTGTCAATCACAGCCGGTGAGCCAATGAGGAGAGAGTGGGGGGAGAAGGGGGCCAGGGCCAAGCCACGCCTCCTTCAGAGAAAGGCTCAGAGGGGGAGGAGGAGCCAGGACTTCTGGCAGGTGACCTAAAAATAAGAGGAATGGGACTACTCTGTGCAGAACCAAACCCATTACACAGAGCAGGTACGTAGAACATGTTTGTTATTTTTTCCTAATCTTTCCTTTAGAAACACTTTATTGATACATGAGTTCCCTCAGAACCCCAGTATTACCTTAAACATTTCTAGAAGAGTTTCTTTGGAGATCTCCAACCTCTCAAACTGCTGCTTCTCCTTCATAATCTTTTTACACAGATTTTCCAAGCTGGTGAAGTCGTTGCTGGACACCCCTCTGATAGAAACACAGGACAAGTTGTTAAACAGAAGCAGGTAGTGCATATGACGACATATAGATAAGAAGATATTTGAGACTGACCATCAGGAAGAGGATTTTGCATCCTTAAAAGTGATTGTAAACCGCAATTTAAAAAACAAATAAATAACAAAACATGTTATACTTACCTCCTCTGTGTAGAGGTTTTGCACAGACCAGCCCAGATCCTCCTCTTCTTGGGTCCCCCGCCGGCGCTCCTGGCTCCTCCCCATCTGAGTGCCCACCATAGCAAGCCGGTTTCCCAAAAGCAATAGGGAAGAGTAAGTAAGCACCCTCAGCCCTATACAAACTGCTTCCACAAACGTTTTAAGAGAGACTTGGGGGTTGATTTACTAAAGGCAAATAGACAGTGCACTTTGCAGTTGCTCCAAAGCTTAGTAAATGAGGTAAAACTTCACTTTGCAAAGAATACCCAATCACGTGCAAGGAAAAAAAAAAAAAAAAAAAAAAAAAAAAAAAAGCATTTTTGCTTGCACATGATTGGATGATGGAAGGCAGCAGAGCTTCTGGCTCTGGAGCAACTGCACTTTGCAAAGTGCACAGTCTATTTGCCTTTAGTAAATCAACCCCTCTGTCACTTTAAAGCTGAACCTCCAAGGAAACTCCAGGAAACTCCTCCTTTGCAGTGGGCTACCCCCCACCGCAAGAGTTAAAAGACAAGTATGGGATTTAGAAAAAAAAAATTATCATACTTAGCTTAGCATTGATCCGATGCTGCATCCATCCCCCGCCGACTCTAAGGCTGAGAACTGAGCGATCAAACACTGCTGATCGCTCAGTTCTCCCTGCCTTTCTGAGGAAAGAGCAGTGACTGTCAGTCACCGCTGTCTGCTCTTTCCCTCCAGAGCTCACTGGAGCGCTAGGCTAGGGGGGGGAGAGAGCGGCTGGCTCAGTCTCCCAGTGGTGCAGCTGAGGGGCTGAGCCAGGTGGAAGTCCAGGCTCCTGGGCGGATCCTGACCATATGGTCACAATCTTTCCCCAGCCTGGACCGGCTCTGTGACGTCAGCGAAAACGGGTCACTGGAGTGCAGAATGAACTGCACTCCTGTGATCCACAGAGGAACAGCCAAACACGCTTTGGCTGTACTTCTCCTTTAAGTGCTTATTTGGGTCTTGGGGGGGCCTGTACCCTATTCTTCCCTATAGGTTTAGGTTTATGCACCAATTAGACTTCTGACATTTGCACTAATTGTTCACAGCGCCGTCACTTTACAAGCATTCATTTGGGTTGAGTTAATCTCAATAGTGCAGCAGCATTGCAAAATCTTTAGATACATCTCCAGGCGCGGTTCTATCATATCTGCAAAATTATTTCTAAAGCTCCCCTGTCCCTCCATGCTCAAGTGCAAAAGCTAATGTACGTATCGATCCCACATTCATCTGTAAACAGCGATCGCACCACACGTGCGTATCGATCCCACACTCATCTGTAAACAGCGATCGCACCACACGTGTGTATCGATCCCACACTCATCTGTAAACAGCGATCGCACCACACGTGCGTATCGATCCCACACTCATCTGTAAACAGCGATCGCACCACACGTGCGTATCGATCCCACACTCATCTGTAAACAGCGATCGCACCACACGTGTGTGGCACCACCCAGAACATCAGAGCGAGAGCAATAGTTCTAGCACCAGACCTCCTGTGTATATCTAAACTGGTAACCTGTAAAAGGCATTTAAAGTGCCGCCTATGGATAATTTAATGTAGCGTAATACACACCGTTGTTGGGCGGACACACATTTTTAAGCGCAACATGTTTGGTATCTATTTACTCGCTATAACATCATCTTTTACAAAATAAAAAAAAAAATAAAAAAAACGGTGATATGTTGGGTTTGCGTTCAGTAAAATTCATTAGCCGCTTGCCGACCAGCCGCCGTCATTATACTGCGGCAGGTCGGCACGATCCTGTGAATTGCCGTAACTGTACGTTGGCTCGTGGGATCGGGATAGCAGGCACATGCCCGCTGCACTGCGGGGGTGCCGATGCTTGTGGTCGACAGTCGCGATGACAGCCGGCCATGAGCGATCGTGGGCACGAGAGGCGGAACAGGACCTGTGTGTGTTACCACACAAATCCCTGTTCTGTTCAGAGTGACAGATTGTGAGTTCCTAATAGCTAGGAACCACGATCTGTCATTTCCTCCCCCTACAGTTAGAAACACACACAGGGAACACAGTTAACCCCTTGATCGCCTCCTAGTGTTAACCCCTTCCCTGCCAGTGACATTTTTACAGTAATCCGTGCATTTTTATAGCACTGATCGCTGTATAAATGCCAATGGTCCCAAAAATGTGTCAAAAGTGTCCGATGTGTCCGCCATAATAATGTCACAGTCCTCACAAAAATCGCAGATTGCCGCCATTACTAGTAAAAAAATAAATAAATAAATAATAATAATAATAATAACAATAACAATAATAATAATAATAATAATAAAAATGCTATAAATCTATCCCCTATATTGTAGACACTATAACTTTTGCGCAAACCAATCAATATACGCTTATTGCAATTTTTTTTTACCAAAAATATGTAAAAGAATACATATCGGCCTAAACTGAGAAAAAATGTGCTTTTTTTTTTAAAAAAAAAATTGGGGATATTTATTATAGCAAAATGTACAAAATATTGTGTTTTTTTTTCAAAATTGTCGCTCTTATTTTGTTTATAGCGCAAAAAATAAAAACCGCAGAGGCGATCAAAAACCACCAAAAGAAAGATCTATTTGTGGGAAAAAAAAAAAAAAAGGACGTCAATTTTGTTTGGGTGCAACGTCGCACGACCGCGCAATTGTCAGTTAAATCGACGCAGTGCCGAATCGCAAAAAATGGCCTGGTCATTCAGCAGCCAAATCTTCCGGGGCTGAAGTGGTAAGTGTATAGTTTTCAAAAAATGTGCGTTTTAATTACTGTGACATAAAAAAATTGCAACACCCACCATTTAATTCTTTAGGGCCTCTGCTTAAAATAATAATAATAATAATAATAATAATAATAATAATAATAATAATAATAATACATAATGTTTGGGGGTTCCAAGTAATTATAAATAATAAAAAAAAAAACCTGCAGATTTTTATATGTATGTCAGAATTGGCCTGGTAGGCCAATGGATAATGCAAATGCTGAAAACAATGCTAAATCCTATAGGCAGGCAAAGGAGGGTGTAATCTGCTATACAGACACATGCTAGCCTTAGATGGCTAATTCATTGATAAACAGGTTCTTTCTGAGGTAAAAAGAGAAAAAAAAAAAAAAAAATGAGAGAGATCTTACCCTTCCTCCAGAAACATGTCATAATAAAATCCACTTTCAATAGGAGGGCCATAGCATAAGCATCCACCATACACCCGTTCCATAGCTTCTCCCATAATGTGTGCGCTGGAATGCCAGTATACCTGCCCAAAGAAAAGATGATTATTATATGAAAAAGAATGATGCCACAATGTAACCAGAGGGGTTATTTAGGCCTCATTTACTCAGGCGCTGAGGCCTGTACACCATAACTCGACCATTTTATTATCCGGCTGGAGCCGCCGGGTTATGTGTTCAGACAACATGCACTGAAGGTCTGTGGGGACACAGCGGCTGTACAGACACTCATACTAATTCCGCAAGTCACGGCCTGTCCCCTATCAGAAAAGGCACGATGTGCCCTTTCTAAAGTGCGCCGTAGTCATCGGCGCTCGGCTTTTCCGTAAATATCTCCTAAACCGTGGAGGTTTAGGAGATATTTCCAGCACCTACAGGTAAGCCTTAATATAGGCTTACCTGTAGATAAAAGTGGTTGTACAGTGTGTGCAGATGACTAAAATGCAACTAAAACGGTATTTTAGTCAAAAGACTAGAACTAAAACGAAAATCGAAATTTGACGCTAAAAATGAACAGTGTGTGCTGGTAAACGGCCCGCATGCAAACAGTATGTGTATAGCCGCTGCATCCCCATAGACTTACACAGCTGCATAGTTGGTAAGGTTGAATAAAGACACCAGTCCATCCAGATCAATCTCAGCATGTTTGTGCCCGAGCCACATAAACAAATGGCTGAGTTCTGAGAAACACGCCTCGGTGTTTATGTGAATGAGGCCTTCAAAGGAGAAAAAATAATCGTTTTTGTAACTTTTTTTTTTTTTTAACAGCTTCAAAACAGCTTTTATTGTAATTTGTAAATGCTTTATAATAAAAACCAATTTACAAATGAAATTCTTAAATTTAGAACGCATTCTTGAATAATAACAATTAAAAAAAAAAAAAAAAATGCACCACCTGTATACTAATGTTGGCCTGCGACTAAAGGTCACTACACACTACTTGATTTTCTCCAAGCCCACAGGCTAAAGCTGGTCACACCTGGGTCCGTTTTTCACTCAACCAGCAGCTTGAATAAAAAAATAAAAATAAATAAAAAGACGTAGCCAATCCCCCTATCCAAAGCACTCGATGTGGATGCGGGAATCCTGCCCGCTGAGAGTTCCCTGCCATCAGAATACACAGATCAGCTCTGCAGGCTTTAGCCTGCAGCTCTTATCAAATGAAAAAAATACCAAACAGGGCGGCTAAACAGAAATCGATGACTTCTGTTCAACCCCAGTGGCTACGCATGGTTCTAATTCAGCCAGTCCCTGCTGAACCGGCCAAATTTCGATCCATGTGTGGCCAGCTTAAATGAGAGAAGGGTAAAATCGCTGGCTAAGGACATAGGATAGAGAAATCTCCACTACCGGCTTTTATATTCAGGTAACCGCAGCCCCTGTGGCTGCCTGAATACCCAAACAGCGACTGCATCAGATAGGACGCAGACACCGTTCAGCTGATAACTTTGCACCAAGCTCAGTTGGTTTTTAAATCAAGTTCTGTTGAGCCAGGTGGTGCTTCAAGATCACCCACAACCCACAAATTTTGGCTGATTCAGCACAAACTGGACAAAATCCGAGCCACCTATGGCCAGCCTGAGTAAGCCAGACAATCTGACAGGTGAGAGAGTGAAATAGGTGTGTTCCTATTGCAAAGCTAGCCATACACTATGTGAATTTTAGCCAAACGCCTAATAAACCAGCTTTGCTATTTGGCCCCTCCCACTAAACATTCTTTGATTGAAAAGTTAAAGGAGCTGGACAAAACTATTTAAGCCGAACAGCAGCTGCATCCAATCAAATATGCCCACTGTTCAGATATTCTGAGAGCTGCTACCATTGGCTATCAGCGGGGGAATTTGTTGTATAGGATGGCTGGAGAAATCTGTTGGTTTTCTTGTTGAAAATGTAAACCCAACATTTCATACTCCTGCTATGTGCTGTACCATGTACTTGTATGAGAAAGTATCCTGTTCCCTTTGTACTGCTTCCTTTATGTGAAATTCCTGGTGATCCGGCTAGCCCCTCTGCTTTTATATGAAAAACTGACCACACTAAGCATTAAAACACAGCGTAGTCAGTTCTCTAGCTATACCAGGAACTCAGTGTGCTCTCCTCCAATGATCAGACTTGTTCTAACACACCCCCCTCCTGCACTGCCTATCACTGGGAAATTCAGTGTACTGCTGTTTTTTCTCCCCTAGCTCACTAAGCTCCTTATGCAGCTGAGAACAGAAGGAACTTAACCACTTAAAGAAAAGACAAAAAGAAAGTATTTATGTTTTTTATATGTATACTTACAGTGCTTTGTAAAAGTATTCACACCACTTGAAATTTTCCAATTTTTTTCATGTTACAACCAAAAACATGAATGTATTTTATTGGGAATTTATGTGATAGACCAACACAAAGTGGCACATAATTGTGAAGTGGAAGGAAAATGATAAATTGTTTTCAAAATTTTTTACAAATAAAATATGTGAAAAATGTGTTGTGCATTTGTATTCTGCCCCCTTTACTCCGATACCCCTAACTAAAATCTAGTGGAACCAATTGTCTTCAGAAGTCACCTTATTAGTAAATAGAGTCCACCTGTGTGTAATTTAATCTCAGTATAAATACAGCTGTTCTGTGAAGCCCTCAGGAGGTTTGTTAGCAAAATGCTATGTGTGGTGGAAAACTAACACTGCACATCACCCTGAACACACCATCCCCACCGTGAAACATGGTGGTGGCAGCATTATGTTGTGGGGATGCTTTTCTTCAGCAGGAAAAGGGAAGCTGGTCAGAGTTTATGGGAAGATGGATGGAGCCAAATACAGGGCAATCTTAGAAGAAAACCTGTTAGAGTCTGCAAAAGACTTGAGACTGGGGAGGAGATTCACCTTCCAGCAGGACAACAACCCTAAACATACAGCCAGAGCTACAATGGAATGGTTTAGATCAAAGCATATTCATGTGTTAGAATGGCCCAGTCAAAGTCCAGACCTAAATCCAATTGAGAATCTGTGGTAAGACTTGAGAATTGCTGTTCAGATGCTCTCCATCCAATCTGACAGAGCTTGAGCTTTTTTGCAAACAAAAATGGGCAAAAATGTCACTCTCTAGATGTGCAAAGCTGGTAGACACATACAGTGGATATAAAAAGTGTACACACCCCTGTTAAAATGTCAGGTTTCTGTCATGTAAAAAAATGAGACAAAGATAAATCATTTCAGAATTTTTTTCACCTTTAAATCTGACCTATAAACTGTATACTTCAATTGAAAAACAAACTTAAATCTTTTAGGGGGGAGGAGGGGGAGTGAAAATAAAGAACTAAAATAATGTGATTGCATAAGTGTGCACACAATCTTAGAACTTGGGATGTAGCTGTGTTCAGAATTAAGCAATCGCATTCAAACTCATGTGTAATATGAGTCAGTACACACCCGCCATCATTTAAAGTGCCTCTGATTAACCCCAAATAAAGTTCAGCTGTTCTAGTAGGTCTTTCCTGACATTTTCTTAGTCGCATCCTACAGCAAAAGCCATGGTCCGCAAAGAGTTTCCAAAGCATGAGAGGGATCTCATTGTTAAAAAGGTATCAGTCAGGAGAAGGGTACAAAAGAATTTACAAGGCATTAGATATACCATGGAACACAGTGAAGACAGTCATCATCAAGCCGAGAAAATATGGCACAACAGTGACATTACCAAGAACTGGACGTCCCACTAAAACTGATGAAAAGACGAGAAGAAAACTGGTCAGGGAGGCTGCCAAGAGGCCTACAGCAACATTAAGGAAGCTGCAGGAATATCTGGCACGTACTGGCTGTGTGGTACATGTGACAACAATCTCCCGTATTCTTCATATGTCTGGGCTATGGGGTAGAGTGACAAGACGGAAGCCTTTTCTTACCAAGAAAAACATCCAAACCCGGCTAAATTTTGCAAAAACACATCTAAGGTCTCCCAAAAGCATGTGGGGGAATGTGTTATGATCTGATGAAACTAAGGTTAAACTTTTTGGCCATAATTAGAAAAGATATGTTTGGCGCAAAAACACTGCACATGACCATACCCACCGTGAAGCATGGTGGTGACAGCATTATGCTTTGGGGCTGTTTTTCTTCAGCTGGAACAGGGGCCTTAGTCAAGGTAGAGGGAATCAAAAACAGTTCAAAATACCAGTCAATATTGGCACAAAACCTTCAAGCTTCTGCTAGAAAGCTGAACATGAAGAGGAACTTCATCTTTCAGCATGACAACGACCAAAAGCATACATCCAAATCAACAAAGGAATGGCTTCACCAGAAGAAGATTAAAGTTTTGGAATGGCCCAGCCAGAGCCAAGACCTGAATCTAATTGAAAATCTGTGTAATGATCTGAAGAGGGCTGTGCACAGGAGATGTCCTCGCAATCTGATAGATTTAGAGTGTTTTTGCAAATAAAAGTGGGCAAATATTGCCAAGTCAAGATGTGCCATGCTGATAAACTCATACCCAAAAAGACTGAGCGCTGTAATAAAATAAAAAAGGTGCTTCAACAAAAGTATCAGTTTAAGGGTGTGCACACCCTTACTTCAAGGGGTATGAAAACTTTTTCTAGCACTGTAAATGTTTTGCCTTTTATTTCTATTTTAAACTGAATGGGTTGTTTTATAAAATGAGGATTTACATATACGGTACTTTAAACCCGCAGGCTGCCCATTTTTAATGAAAAATTTATCTGCCAATTACATATTTGCCAAGCTTTACTGACCCACACAATCGTAACATGGTCGATTTTTTTTTTTATTGGTTTTTTTATTATTTTTTTTTTGATAGAGAGCAATATCTTTATGCACCAGAAAGAATTTGCCTAATCATTTAGCAGAAATCATTAAATATTTACCGCCTGGGCCTCTTCATCATCAAATTTCAGCAGTTCCAATGTACAGTCCTCTTCCAGAGGGCGATCCAGGTCCCAAACCACTTTATTCACCTTTGCGACAACTGTGTTATCAGCAAGACCTTGACTGGAATACAACATCACCATGAAATCAGCAAAAGACTCTCACTGCAGCTTTCCAATATGCATATTTATCATCCATTAAAAAGGTTTGTCCACTAAAAAGTAATATTTCAGCTTTACATTGGATTCTGCTTGTCCCAGTTACCAACTGGCTTCATTTATCTATTGTGGATTCCAGCATATAGGTTCTCAGCACTGTTCTCATCTAACTCCTATTCTTACAGGGTATCTCCATCTTAATATTTTCTACATAATAAAACAAATGAAATATTTAACAAGTAGGACCCCCTTGTAATAGATATAATGGCTGTGCAGACCTGGAAACGCAAGTGCAAAGGTCCGCTCAGCAAAGCGCCTCAGCGAAACTAATCTCTCCAATCTTTTATAGCAGGGATCTCCAAACTACGACACGTGGTCCATATCCGGCCCACTACAAGATTTTATGCCGCCCACAGCTAGGGTTCAGTGATGTATTCTCAATGAGCACAGATTGTGGATTCAGGTCAACAGAGGTTGCCTATGGTCTCCACTTCAACCTTCCAAACTCTCCGCATCCCTCACAGTCTCTAGCTCAGATTTCTCCATGTCTCCTGTGTTTTCATCTATGATGATAGGGACTCCAGGGTAAGGAGGGACCTTGACCAGGGAAACCCCAGTGTAAGGGGGGGGGGGGGGGGACCACGACCAGAGACCCCCGGGAAAACTGGGGTATAAGGGGGGACCCCAACCCGACAAGAGACCCCCGTTTAAGGGGGGGGGACCCCAACCTGAGACCCCCATGTAAGGGGAGGGACCCCGACCAGAGAGACCCCCGTGTAAGGGGGGGACCACGACCAGAGAGACCCCCGTGTAAGGGGGGGACCACGACCAGAGAGACCCCCTTGTAAGGGGGGGACCTCGACCAGAGAGACCACCGTGTAAGGGGGGGACCACGACCAGAGAGACCCCCACATGTAAGGGGGTGGGGACCCCGACCAGGGAAGCCCCTAGTGTAAAAGGGAGACTCCAGTGAAAGGGGGGTCCCCGACCGGGGAAACCCCCGTGTAAAGAGGGGGACCCCGACCGGGGAAACCCCCATGTAAAGAAGGGGGGACGCCGATTGGGGAAACCCCTGTGTAAGGGGGGGGACCCTGACCAGGGAAGCCCCAGTGTAAAGGGGAGACCCCAGTGAAAGGGGGGACCACAACTGCAGGAAACCCCAGCAAAAGGGGGACCCCGACCGGGGAAACCCCAGTGAAAAGAGGGGCGACCCCGACCGAGAAACCCCCGTCTAAAAAGAGGGGGGACCCTGACCGGGGAAACCCCCGTGTAAAGAGGGGGACCCCGACTAGGGAAACCCCCGTGTAAAGAGGGGGACCCCGACCAGGGAAACCCCAGTGAAAGGGGGGACCCCGACAGGGGGAAACCCCAGTGAAAGGGGGGGACCCCGACAGGGGGAAACCCCAGTGAAAGGGGGGGACCCCGACAGGGGGAAACCCCAGTGAAAGGGGGGGACCCCGACAGGGGGGAAACCCCAGTGAAAGGGGGGGACCCCAACAGGGGAAACCCCAGTGAAAGGGGGGACCCCGAAAGGGGAAACCCCAGTGAAAGGGGGGGACCCCGAAAGGGGAAACCCCAGTGAAAGGGGGGGACGCCGACAGGGGGAAACCCCAGTGAAAGGGGGGGACCCCGACAGGGGGAAACCCCAGTGAAAGGGGGGGACCCCGACTGGGGAAAACCCTGTGTAAAGAGGAGGGGACCCCGACCGGGGAAAACCCTGTGTAAAGAGGGGGGGACCCCGACCAGGGAAGCCCCAGTGTAAAGGGGAAACCCCAGTGAAAGGGGGGACTCCAACCGGGGGAAACCCCAGTGTAAAGAGGGGCGACCCCGACCGGGGAAACCCCCGTGTAAGGAGGGGGGACCCCGGCCGGGGAAACCCCGTGTAAAGAGGGGGACCCCGACCGGGGAAACCCCCGTGTAAAGAGGGGGACCCCGACCGGGGAAACCCCCGTGTAAAGAGGGGGACCCCGACCGGGGAAACCCCCGTGTAAAGAGGGGGACCCTGACCAGGGAAACCCCAGTGAAAGGGGGGACCCCGACAGGGGGAAACCCCAGTGAAAGGGGGGGACCCAGACAGGGGGAAACCCCAGTGAAAGGGGGGACCCCGACATGGGGAAACCCCAGTGAAAGGGGGGATCCCGACTGGGGAAAACCCTGTGTAAAGAGGGGGGGACCCCGACCGGGGAAACCCCTGTGTAAGGGGGGGACCCCGACCAGGGAAGCCCCAGTGTAAAGGGGAAACCCCAGTGAAAGGGGGGACCCCAACCGGGGGGAAACCCCAGTGTAAAGAGGGGCGACCCCGACTGGGGAAACCCCCGTGTAAGGAGGGGGGACCCCGACCGGGGAAACCCCCCGTGTAAAGAGGGGGGACCCCGACCAGGGAAACCCCAGTGTAAAGGGGAAACCTGAGCGAAAGGGGGGACCCCGACAGGGGGTACCCACAGTGTAAAGAGGGGGGACCCAGACCGTGAAACCCCAGTGTAAAGAGGGGGCACCGGGGAAACCCCCGTGTAAGGGGGGCCCTGACTGGGGAAACCTTTTTTGTAAGGGGGGGGACCCTGATCAGGGAAACTCCTCCTGAATCCCGACCGCCGAAACACCCGTGTAAGAGGGGACCCCAGTGAAAGGGGGCACCCTGACTGGGGAAACCCCAGTATAAGTGGGGGAGGACCATGACCAGGGAAGCCCCGGTGTAAGGGGGGACCCCTGACCGGGAAAGCCTCCGTGTAAGAGGGGACACTGACCAGGGAAACCCCAGTGTAAGGGGAGACCCAGCCCTGGGGAAACCCCAGTGTAAGGGGGGGGAATCATAACCGGGGAAACCCCAGTGAAAGGGGGGATCATAACCGGCGAAACCCCAGTGAAAGGGGGGGCCCTGACCAGGGAAACCCCAGTGAAGAGTGAGACCCAGCCCGGGGAAACCGTGTAAGGGGGGGGGGGTCATAAAAAAAAAGTGTATTTTATGTGACCCTGACCGGGAAACCCCAGTGTAAGGTGGGGACCCTGACCGGGAAAACCGCAGTGTAAGGGGGAATCCCGACCGGGGGGGACCCTGACCTGGGGAAACCCCAGTGAAGGGGGGGCCCTGACCCGGGGAAACCCTAGTGAAAGGGGGGGCCCTGACCCGGGGAAACCCCAGTAAATGGGGGGGACCCTGACCCGGGGAAACCCCAGTGAATGGGGGAATCCCGACTGGGGAAAAAAATTGCATTTGTAAGACCGCTGCGCAAATATGGTGTGACAAAATATTGCAGCGACCACCATTTTATTCTCTAGGGTGTCTGAAAAAAAAAAAAAAAAAAATTTATATATATATATTTATATATATATATATATATATATATATATATATATATATATATATATATATATATATATATATATATATATATATATATATATATATATATATATATATATATATATATATATATATATATAATGTTTGGGAGTTCTAAATATTTTTCTTGCAAAAAAAAAAAAGATTTTAACTCGTAAACAACAGGTGTCAAAAATAGGCCTGGTCATTAAGTGGTTAAAGCCGAATGCTATATATGGATATTACAAGTCTAGTCTTATGTCAAACAGTTCTTAAAAACAGAGAAAGTTCTGTCAGTCAAAAACAAAACAAAATGGTGCATGCTTCTTACCTGATGCCAGCAGCTACTTGGTATGGGGTGGTCTTCCAAGACTCAGCATCCACTTGCTTCCCATCCGGTAAGGTCACCTTGATGGGCTTGCTGTCTTTTGCAGCCCTCTCTGCCATAAGGGCGTCATGCTCTGCTTTTAGTTTGTTGTATAATTCAAGTCTCTGGTTGATGTATTGGGGCCATGGATTCATCTAATGGGAAAAGGATCATTCAAAATAAACAACCTTCATCAACCACTTCACATTCTACAACACCATAGGGTCCATTTTTACACAAGACTCCCACAACTTTAAGGCTAGGTTCACACTAGTGTAGCTGCGACATGAATCAATTTTCAGTGCAACTTTATTGTACATTTTTTTTTACACGTTTTTCATGCTACAAGTGTTGTTTGGAAGGGGAAGGAGACTAGCAGGTTTTTAAGCTTACGAATGTTGGTTGCTAGGATGCTGGCACCCGCCGGCAGCTTAGCAACCAGTAATGATTCCCGGCTAACAGCAAAGGGTAAACAAGTCCATCGTTAAAAATGTAAAAATGGCATGGGGATCCCCAGACAATCCATACCAGCCCTTCGGGTCTGGAATGGATTTTAAAGAGGGACTCCATGCCAAAGAACAAAAATGGAATGTGGTCTCCCTGATAAGTATACCAAGACAGAGATGGAGGGGGAAAGAGCCTGCACCCCCTCTTATGAAACATACTAGGCAACATGCCCTCAACATCGGGGGGTCTTTTGTGTGAAAACATTTATAAATAGACTTCTATGACTTAAAGGGAAACATTTCTTGTAGAGATGGAGAAGAGCATTTTAAACAGGGGCTCCAACTCACACTGACTTTACTGGCAACATGCAAAATTATTAATGCACCACAATATGTTGCAGTCATTTCTGTGTGCTGCTGACTTTTAATAAACACACACTCCTGTCCCACGATCCAGCGATGTGGCCGCCCACTCGGTTCTCTCCCCCGCCTCTCCACGGTGCGGGCAACACTAGTGTGGGCAACTGGCTGTGACAGATTGCAGCTTCACAGCCGGGTGCGCACTGCACATGGGCGAGTCGTGCTGCGCCTCCTCAATGGATGGGCAAACTTCTGGGACCGGTGACATGTCCCAGAAGATTGCAGGGAGGGAGGGGGAGAGGAGAACTTCTGCTCAAATAGGTACCCCCCCAAGAAAAAAATCAAGAAAAAAATGACATGCCAAATATTGCATGTCAGGGGGTTAGGACTCCTTCAAGTGGCAGTTCCACTTTTGGGTGGAGCTCTGCTTTAACCAACATGTGTAAAGTCATTTTTAGGGCATATTCAGATTTTATTGTAACAATCTACTAAGGATCAGTTGAGAGATATCATGACTATTTATCGGCATATAACACGCACTTTTTCCCCCTGAAAATCGTGGGAAAATTGTGGGTGCGTGTTATAGGCCGATCCCCGGCAATTTTGTGTGATCGGAGCGATCGCAGAGATTGCCGCCGACATACACAGCCGTGTGTAAATTCAAATATGGCGCCGAGACTGCAGGGATTCGGCGGAGCCGAGATACACATACCCGAGAGTCCTCGGCTTTTCTCGGCGCCGCTTACAGTCCCGCCATTGGACCTGTGTGATGTCCATCATAGGGCGGGACTGGGCGGGACTGTAAGCGGCGACGAGAAAAGCCGAGGACTCTCAGGTATGTGTATCTCGGCTCTGCCGAGTCCCTGCAGTCTCGGCGCTATATTTGAATTTACACACAGCTGTGTATGTCGGCAGGGATCGCGGCGATCACACAAGGCTGCACTGGGGCAAGGCTGCACTGACATGGCTGCACTGGACACTGGGGCAAAGCTGCACTGACAATTCTGCACTGGGGCAAAGCTGCACTGACAATTCTGCACTGGGGCAAAGCTGCACTGACAAGGCTGCACTGACAATTCTGCACTGGGGCAAAGCTGCACTGACAATTCTGCACTGGGGCAAAGCTGCACTGACAATTCTGCACTGGGGCAAAGCTGCACTGACAACTCTGCACTGGGGCAAAGCTGCACTGACAAGGCTGCAATAGACACTGGAGCAAGGCTGCACTGACACTGACAAGGCTGCAGATGGACACCGATAACACTGCATTGATGGGCATTTTAATGTAAGTTTTTCTTCCTTAAACTTTACTCCTAAAAGTTTTTTTCCTTAAAACTCCCTCCTAAACTTGGGGTGCGTGTTATACTCAGATAAATACGGTATTTGAACATACACGGCATGGTACACCACAGGAAAACTCAAAGGCACATTAGGAAAACTAGAGATATTTTAAAGATGATGCAGGATAGGTCACATAGTTCTAAAAGAAAGTTGGCAATGTAACCCCCGCAGTAGGGATTGTAAGAGGTAACTGCAATAACTTCCTCCCGGGATGATAATCTCATGGGCAGAGGCAGTGCCTGGGGTGAAAAGATAAAATTTATCAACCCATTTTGGTTGGGACTGGAGCGAGGAGAGGAGATATGGTACGTTTCCTTGTTACTGTTTGCTTTGTTCTTTGCTAATGTGATTGGTGGAGATAGAGAAGAACTATGCCCCAGGGATAATGCGGACACAGAGGAAGTACAAAATTAGGGTGCACCCAAATTATATATAAAAAAATTCACTTTATTAAAATTTGCATTTTTGGGATGTGACACAGAGTTAAGGGTTCCCCTAGTCCTGGTTGGCTTCCATCTTTTGCCTTTTCATTTCTCTATGTGATCGGTGGAGTGCCATTGTTTCATGCCAGTGTTCTTTGGGAGGGACACAAACACAGCGGTGTGACCAAGACAACAGTATATACAGCGCTCAGCATAAATTAGTACACTCCTTTTGAAAAGTAAGATCTTAATATCTTAAAGAACGCAAGAATAATTTCCAACAGTTTTATAGAACATTTGTTTGGCCCAACTTAGATTACAAAATCTTCAGTTTTACTCAAGTTAATTGATGCAAAAATGAATACACCCCACAACAAAAACTACTACATCTAGTATATTGTATGGCCTCCATGATTTGTAAGGACAGTGCCAAGTCTTCTATGCATGGAATGAACAAGTTGGTGACATCTTGCAACACCTATCTTTTTCCATTCTTCAAGAACGACCTCTTTTAGAGCCTGGGTGCTGGATGGAGAGTGAGGCTCAACTTGTCTCTTCAGAATTCCCCATAGGTGTTCGATTGGGATCAGATCAGGAGACATACTTGGCCACTGAATCACTTTCACCCGGTTCTCCTTCAGAAGTGTAACACTAACCTTAGATGTGCGTTTTGGATCATTGTCATGTTGTAAAAATGCATGATGACAAAGGGCACAGAGTGATGGTAGCATCTTCTCTTTCAATTTAGAGTAGTACATCTGTAAATTTATGATACCATCAATGAAATGCAGCTCCCCGACACCAGCAGCACTCATGCAGCCCTACAGAAGGACACTGCCACCACCATGTATCACTGTAGACACCATGCATTTTTCTTTCTACACCTCACCTTTGCAACGCCATACAACGCCATACAGTTTTGAAGCCATCAGTTCCAAAAACATTTATCTTTATCTCATCACTCCAGAGCACAGAGTCCCAGTAGTCTTCTTTTTCAGTATGGGCCCTGGCAAATTCTAGGCCGGCTTTTTTGTGCATGGGCTTTAGGAAAGGCTTCCTTCATGAACGACACCCATGCATGCCATTCCTCTGCAGTGTACACCGCAGTATTGTGTCACCGGAAACAATCACCCCAGTTTGGCTTTCTACTTCTTTAGCTAACTGCAGTGAACTTGCATGGCGATTTTCTTCAACCCTTCTCATCAGAAGACGCTCCTGTCGAGGTCTTGTGACATTTCTCTTCCATGTGGTGCCATTGTTGAAAGCATTACGGCTGCTTTCACACTGAAAGTGCCGGCCAATAGTGGCAAAGCGCTGCTCGTTTTAGTGGCGCTTTACCTCTGTTTAAGTGGCGCTTTTGCGCTGCTTTTCAGATGCTTTCGGGGCGCTTTTAACCCCAAAAAAGGGGTTAAAAACTCCCGTGTCGCAGTGCTTCTGAAGCGCTGCCCATTCATTGCAATGGGCAGGGGCATTTTGGGGGCGCTGTATAAAGTGTTCCCAAACCATCCCAAAGATGCTGCTTGCAGGACTTTTTCTAACATCCCGCAAGTGCACCGCCCAGGTGTGAAAGCACTCATTGTAATGAATGGGAGGCAGTTTTCAGGTGCTTTGCAGGCGCTATTTCTAGCGCTAAAATGCCTGAAAACTGCCTCGGTGTAAAAGGGGGCTAAATGGGAATGGGTGGTTTCTTTGTTAAGTAAGCCCTTTTGTAATCAACTGTCTGTTGGACATCTAGACAGATAAAGTAGAGATCTTGCGAGCCACAACAGTCTAATGCCTATAGAGTGGAAATAATAATAATATCCAGCTGCAGACGCAGATCACGTTTCATAACCGTGCAAAAATGATATAAAGAAATAAGTGCGTTGCGCTAGAAAAAAAACCATAATAAATATATACTGTACCTATGTGCAAATTTGCATCAAGTCTGTATCAATCAAATACAAAACGTATGTGACATATTCATAAGCATCAAATATCGAGTAAATAAGTAGTAAATTCATAAGTGACAGTCCATGCCAGAAAAAGTTTTAAAGTGCAATGTGCATATGCAATATCAAAAGTGCAACATAGAATATGAAAGTGCACAGTGCTCTATATATATATATATATACACACACATCAAAAAATTCTATCAGATGTTCCTTTGTGATAAGCAAAAATCATAAATAATAAATGCCAAATGAAACATGTGAAACAGTGTTCATTGGGGTGTATTCATTTTTGCAACATGGTCTTAAATGACTTTATTAGGAAAAAATCTTTGAGTGTGAAAATTAAATCAAATCTTGGTTGCAATTAATGGCATTTGCGGGAGTATTTTGTAGTATAGTGTCCCATAGAAAATGTTGATTCTGAAAGGAAAAGGTTTTTTGACAAATCTGCTAGGATATACGCATTTATGCTGAGAACTGTATAATTATACATCATGGAATATAAAGGTGTATTCATGGCACATATACTGCTTATGTACCTAAAAAAATTTACATGAAAAAATTAAAATTAAATCTATGGCTCAGGAGTAGGTGATCTTAAAGTGATTGTAAACTTCTTTTTTTTTTTTTAAAATAACAAACATGTTATACTTACCTCCTCTGTGCAGTTGGTTTTGCGCAGAGCAACCCGGATCCTCCTTTTCTGGGGTCCCTCTCCGCTGCTCCTGGACCCTTCCTCCTGTTCAGTGATCCACACAGCAAGCCAGCTTCCTATGGGGGCACCCGAGCCGAGTCACAGCTCCGTGTGTGCATTCAGACACAGAGCCATGGCTCCACCCCTCTCTTCCCTGATTGGCTAATGGACTTTGATTGACAGTCGCTGGAGCCAATGGCGCCGCTGCTGTGTCACAGCCAATCAGGAGGAGAGTAACGGACAGCTAAGACACTCCTGGACATCGCTGGAGAGAGATAGGGCTCAGGTAAGTAATTAGGGGGTGCTGGGGGGGCTTCTACACACTGAAAGTTTTTTTTATCCTAATGCATAGAATGTATTAAGATAAAAAAAACCTTCTGCCTTTACAACTCCTTTAACCACTTCCCACCCGGCCTATAGCAAAATGACAGCCAGGCGGTAGTTCAGTTATCCTGACTGGATGTCATATGACGTCCAGCAGGATAAGCCACGATCACACACCCGCAGCGATCGATCTGACACACTGCTAAACCGATCTCGGTAAAGAGCCTCTGACTGAGGCTTTTTACCACGTGATCAGCCGTGTCCAATCACAGCTCATCACAGTGTAAACAGGAAAAGCTGTATACCGGCTTTTCCTCACTCGCGTCTGACAGACGGCGGCTCTCCTGACGGGGGGGGGGGGATGGGGGGGGGGGGTCTGCGCTGATTGATTGATCAGTGCAGTCCCCCCGCGCGGATGTCCGCCCAGGACCACCAGGGATGCTGATCATGGATGGCCACCAGGGATGCCACTCAGTGCTCAGACATGATGCCAATCAGTGCCCATCAGCAATGCCTGCCAGTGCCATCACCGATACCTATCAGTGCCACCCATCAGTGCCACCTACATGTACTCATCAGTGCCACCCACATGTACCCAGCAGTGCAATGGAGCCCCTGCCCGGCCATCATTCTGCTATAGGCCAGGCAGGAAGGTGTTAAACTGTCAAATTGCATGACAAGTCGCACCAGTGTGAACGGGGGCTTAGGTTTGATAGAGTGGCCCCTCAAGGAACTCTTAATCTACACATGTACTGATATTATCAGTCAATCCAACTCATCAAATTTAGTGACTGAATTCAACCAAAAAATAAATAAATAACTAAAATTTACAAACTAAAGAACTTCATGTCAATTGAGACACAGCAGGTGCAGGAACACAACCATTGCTCCCATGTGCGGGTGGCGTATCCCCGAATTTACACTGTTTGCGTTTGGTGACACGCACCCTCAAGGATGTCAAATTGGAGCAGCAGCTGTGCCAGTAAAGCCGCTGTGTCCCAATTGACATGAATGGGACTTCCTAGACGCAGATGCAAGTAACACCGGGGCATCCTGTGCGGGCAAACAAGGCCTTTAGTACACCCATGTGAATAAATCCTATAGCTGGATCCCTACGGCCCATTACTTCATGGACCCTGTCAAGACTTCGGCAGGCAAGAGAGAGCTACCATACTACATTTACTGGACTCACTTGGTATCTCCACCAAGCCAAGTCCAGTGGCTGATTCATTTCGAATGGCACCCTAATGCATCTACAAAACAAACCTGGGCTATACTGAACTACAACGCACTAGAAGTCAGTATAAATTGGCCTTCTTTATGGAGACTGACACATTTGCTCACAAATCACACATTGAAATGTAACAATCAATGGGGAAGAGTAAAGCCAGAGGCGTTGTCCACAGCAAAAAGTTTCCACTCGAAGAATGAAAGAAGGAAATGCCACCTTCGCTGCCGCTTTAATTATCAGCCCTGGAGACGCGTGTTTTTTTTGTGTGCAAGTGAATCGATTCCTCTGTGGGACATGTTTACACCTAGGGTACAACTGTATGGGGAAGTAATGTTTCTATGGAGATCCAGAAATAACTGCGGTCTGCGGCTGACAGCCGATTAATCAGCAAGACATGGCTCAACAATCAGTCTATGCCAATATTTACTGGACTAGTACAAAATACTTTGTTCTGGCAGCAGTAAAATAAACAGATGATTGTCAGCCCTGATAATGAAACAAACAGGAGCAGGAAGGCTCAAGACTCATGAGCAGCAAAAATACATTTATAATGATGAATAATGAATAAAAATGGTTTGCTTAAAGTAAGATAAAAGACAAATGCCCACAAGCGACAGATTAGCCTGGTAGTTAACATAAACCATAGAATTAATCAGACTTTGAAGCAGACCAGGTTGTTTGTCCGTCTTGATAAGGGAGAACCTGTTAGGACAGGAATATGGGAGCTGTTATTGCTGTCTGCAGGTTCTGGTGAGGTCATCCTGCTCATGGCGTCAAGACCTAAAAGAAGATTTATTGTGGCCCACTGGCTTTAATGCTGATCACATTACTGACCCCAGACCGAGCACGCAGACCAGGAAACTCAGAAGTCCTGACCTACATACTTGCTCCAGGTCTGGAGGAGGAGAAGTTGTCAAGGAGTGCCTTCCTTTTTCTCTTAAATTCCATTCCCCGCTCATCCCTTCTTCCTCTCTCACTCTGACTGCCGGATCAACAAAAAACAAAAAAAAAATCCCTAATCTAAATGCCCTTTTGAATTTCCTTAAGCGCAGCTCCTTTCCTGTTTACTTCCTGCTTGGGTCTTTCCTTGGTTCCTACTGGATGTCCAGCGTCAGGGTCCTCTCAGGATTGAGAAGAGGACTGACGTCATACCAGGGGGAATATAGGGAACCAGCAATCTTGGGCTCCATTTCATCGCTGGATTCATGGTCTTCATGGTCATGGATTCATGGTCTCCCGCATCACAAACTGGTAGTGACAAGGGACCTGGAGAGGATATTTAGTTAAGTATATCTGGCTTGACAAGGTAAGGGAGGAAAAAAATATCTTAGAATGTGTTAGACATGGTAGGAGAGAGGGGTGGGATGTAAGAAATAGTTACGGCCCAGACTGGGGGCTTTAACTAACTCCTGACAGTTCACCCAGAGAGATTGTTCTCTGGAGGTTAAACCCGAGCTTGAGAAACCTGGAATATATTTGGGAAAAAGTATTAAAACTGCACATCTTACCTCTGCCCGGCTTCCATCATCCTTGCCTTTCTTCTTGCCTCCTTCTTTCTGTTTCCCTCCTTCTGGATTTGGCTAAAATGTAAAAAAATAAGAATACAAAGTTATTGATGCTAGAGCTGACTTGGATAAGTATATTCCAAGAAACCTACACTACTTTATAAAGTGTGCCAACTCTGGACTTTTAACAGCAAATGAACTCTACACCAAGATTAACCAAAACGTCTACCAGGAGTTACCAGGATGGAGTAGTTACATACATAGTTACATAGTTACATAGTAGGTGAGGTTGAAAAAAGACACAAGTCCATCAAGTCCAACCTATGTGTGTGATTATATGTCAGTATAACATTACATATCCCTGTATGTTGTGGTCATTCGGGTGCTTATCTAATAGTTTCTTGAAGCTATCAATGCTCCCCGCTGAGACCACCGCCTGTGGAAGGGAATTCCACATCCTTGCCGCTCTTACAGTAAAGAACCCTCTACGTAGTTTAAGGTTAAACCTCTTTTCTTCTAATTTTAATGAGTGGCCACGAGTCTTGGTAAACTCTCTTCTGCGAAAAAGAGTAGTGGTACCTGCTTTACTGTGGGCGAGCCAAGCACCTATCCAGTCCAAAAAAGAGAGAGTGACAGAACCTCTGCATCCATAAACAGAGCTGATAACTCCTAAAATGGGCGTTCTATGATTGGAGGATGAGTTTATGAATGAAAGGTGTATCTCCTCTAATCACGGAGGCTTTGCAGTAGGAACCTATAGTACAGATGCAATGAAAAAAAACATGAGGTGGAAAAGGTGGTCAGACTCTTTTGATTAGTGCCCATCACAGACACAGTCACTGATATGAACCCTCCACAGCACCAAAAGATCGCTGCTGGGTGTATCTGAGGGCAGAGGACTGAGGATTTGTACTGTAAACAACAGCCACCAGCACACAGGACACACTTCATTTTTGGTAAGTAGGTTCCCTAGAGGGGTGGGGGAGTGGGAGTGAGGTAAGGTACAAGGGAAAGACCATTTTGTGTGTGTGTGTAGGGATACAAGGGAAAGACGTGTGTGTGTGTGTGTGTGTGTGTGGAGGGATACAAGGGAAAGACGTGTGTGTGTGTGTGTGTGTGTGTGTGTGTGTGTGGAGGGATACAAGGGAAAGACGTGTGTGTGTGTGTGTGTGTGTGTGTGTGTGTGTGGAGGGATACAAGGGAAAGACGTGTGTGTGTGTGTGTGTGTGTGTGTGTGTGTGTGTGTGTGTGTGTGTGTGTGGAGGGATACAAGGGAAAGACGTGTGTGTGTGTGTGTGTGTGTGTGTGTGTGTGTGTGTGTGTGTGTGTGTGTGTGTGTGGAGGGATACAAGGGAAAGACGTGTGTGTGTGTGTGTGTGTGTGTGTGTGTGTGTGTGTGTGTGTGTGTGTGTGTGGAGGGATACAAGGGAAAGACGTGTGTGTGTGTGTGGGAGGAGGGATACAAGGGAAAGACGTGTGTGTGTGTGTGTGTGTGTGTGTGTGTGTGTGTGTGTGTGTGTGTGTGTGTGTGTGTGGAGGAGGGATACAAGGGAAAGACGTGTGTGTGTGTGTGCGCTGGAGGAGGGATACAAGGGAAACACCAATGTGTGACTGTGTGTGTGTGTGTGTGTGCTGGAGGAGGGATACAAGGGAAACACCAATGTGAGTACATTGATTATTACACTGAAGCCGTGAAGAGCTTAGTTACACTTGTGACAGATTGGAATTACCTGCGGGAATCTTCCTATGCTGATATGCATCATCACATTTGAAATTGTGACAGTCTCCTCGGCGCGGTGCATAGGCATCTGACCTCACACAGAAGTTTTTCCGTGCTTCACATATCTCCACATCACAGCTATCTCTCCCTCCATATTCCCACATGGACAGCCTGCTCTAGGCAACAGCAGTTGGGACTGATCACCTATATGGTTGAATTCTCTACCTGTGTTACCAGTGCTAACCAGCCAGACATCGGATGAACTGATATCGATTGAATATCGGAGTGTTTATTCCATTTTTTTTTGATCACCCATATTCCACACATGACTGAGTGACCTATGACAGTGCAGATATCCCTGTGAGTTTAGCAGGTTGTGGGTTCACATTGGCCATTGTATGCCCGTTCCATTACGGGGCAGTGTACAACACGCCCATTGAGGTTATAAGGTGGATCACTGCACCCTTTAGGGAACGGGCTTTGGGGATGTCAGGTAGGTTGGCTTAGAGCCATTCTTTAAGGGGGGTGCTTGTATTGGAGAGGGCAGGCTTAGCTCCCTGTAGGGACCGCGGTCCCCCACCCCTCGCTTGTTTACGAGGGGTGGTGCATGTCTGTCCCATACAGGGTGAGGTATTCAAGGACAACATTAGGGGAGAGGGTGCTGTTGGGGATTGTGGGGGTTCCGGTTTTTGTGCAAGCAATGTTCTGTATAGTTTTCTGATGCAATAAGTTATGTAGTTAACTCAGTTGGGTATGTATGTATATGTATATATAAATTGTCTGTGTTGTGCCATAGTCAAAGTAAACCAGCACTGAAAAAGTTATAGGGAGAATGACATTTTGAACCCGGCACAGAAGTAAACACCGGTGTGCAATGAAAATATGACATGAGATTCTTTCATACAAAAAGGTTAGAAGTGAATGGGAAAATTAAACAGCAGAAAGAACAATGACGAAAAAGTAAATAGTGACACAAAACTAACAAGAACCTCACTGAAGCAACAGGAAGTGAATGACCTCAGTTCAGCCGTTTTCAGATTCTACCAATCTGCAGTGTAAAGCCCCGTACACACTATCAGTTTTTCTGCTGACTTAGTCCTTCAGATTTACCAAAACCATGTACTGCAAGGGCCTGCCTGATTGCAAACACATTGAAACTCCTAAGGTTTGACCTCATATTATATGGTTTTGGTAAATCTGAAGGACTAACTCAGCAGAAAAACTGATAGTGTGTATGGGGCTTAAGGGTGCATGGGGCAGTTGTAAAGATGCATGGGACAAGGTAGCCGTCCGATCCAGGTGGGCACAACAGTGTTGCCCCCAGTAAGTCATTATCGCTAGCTTAGACTTGGTTCACACCTATGCAATCTGCTTTTGATCCATTTCTGCAGTGCGTTTTGCGTTTTTTGCACATGCGTTTATTGATGCGTTTTGCATATTTTATGCAGATTGAAAACTAACGCAAATTGCAGCAAAATCACAGTAAAATCGAAAACACGATACATGCTTTTCTGCAGCTTCTCCACTGAAGTATATTGAACCAAAAATGCACAAATGTTTTGATCATGTCATCATCTGAGTTACCCATCACTCCTGGGGACCATGTTGTCATCTGGGTTACCCATCATTCCTGAGGACCATGTTGTCATCTGGGTTACCAGTCATTCCTGGGGACCATGTTGTCATCTGGGTTACCCATCATTCCTGAGGACCATGTTGTCATCTGGGTTACCAGTCATTCCTGGGGACCATGTTGTCATCTGGGTTACCCATCATTCCTGGGGACCATGTTGTCATCTGGGTTACACGTCATTCCTGAAGACCATGTTGTCATCTGGGTTACCCATCATTCCTGGGGACCATGTTGTCATCTGGGTTACACGTCATTCTTGAGGACTATGTTGTCATCTGGGTTACCAGTTATTCCTGGGGACCATGTCGTCATCTGGTTTACCCATCATTCCTGAGGACTATGTTGTCATCTGGGTTACACGTCATTCCTGGGGACCATGTTGTCATCTGGTTTACCCATCATTCCTGAGGACTATGTTGTCATCTGGGTTACACGTCATTCCTGGGGACCATGTTGTCATCTGGGTTACCCATCATTCCTGGGGACCATGTTGTCATCTGGGTTACACGTCATTCTTGAGGACCATGTTGTCATCTGGGTTACACATCGCTTCTGGGGACCATATTGTCATCTGGTTTAGACGTCATTCCTGTGGTTCACATTATCATCTGGGTTACACATCACTCCTGGGGACCATGTCATCATCTGGGTTACCCATCATTGCTGAGGACTATGTTGTCATCTGGTTACCCATCATTCCTGAGGACCATGTTGTCATCTGGTTTACCCATCATTCCTGAGGACCATGTTGTCATCTGGTTTACCCGTCATTCCTGAGGACCATGTTGTCATCTGGTTTACCCGTCATTCCTGAGGACCATGTTGTCATCTGGCTTACACGTCACTCCTGGGGATCACGTCATCATCTGGGTTACACGTCTATTGCTCTCAGCCTTCTCCAAATTCTTTCTCTTTGTTGCTGTGATCTGACTTCCTGTTGGGGGTGGCTATGTTTACTCTTCATGGTCCCACTGTATATAGCAGGGATATGCAATTAGCGGACCTCCAGCTGTTGCAGAACTACAAGTCCCATGAGGCATAGCAAGACTCTGACAGCCACAAGCATGACACCCAGAGGCATGATGGGAATTGTAGTTTTGCAACAGCTGGAGGTCCGCTAATTGCATATCCCTGGTATATAGGAACATAACCACCCTCCCTTGCTTGGTCCTGAGATGGACTATGGGACAATGGACTTTGTAGTGTACATGACCACAACTAACATGCACTACTCCTTCCAAACAAACGGAAGTGAGGGGGAAACAGATAGGTTTGGGAGCTCACAAAAGGACATTACAAGGAGAAAAACACAGTAAGAAGCAATTTCATAAAAATAAATGACAGGGCCATTACATTTGTGGTGAGTACGCATATAGTGTCACCATTAAATATGTTAAAAGCTTACTCCACCTTTTATATTTGGTTTCATGTTACACCCATTCTATATTTAGGGTGTAACACAAAACCTGGACACAAAACTTCCAGCAGAGATAATGAGTCAGTCAACAGAGGATTTAAAGCAGATCTAAATTCATATTGTTGCAGCTTACAGGTCCTCAGATGTGAAGGCTGCATTCGTTTTCTTTTCACACTTTTTTCCTTTTTTTTTACCTGGTAATCCTGTCATTAAGTCACTTCCTGTCCTGGGGTGACAACAGTATGAATGTATGTGTTGTCACCCTAGCACAGGGAGTGTGTTAGAAGTTTTTACATTCCTTGTAATAGGAATAAAAGTGACCCAAAAATGTTTTTTTAAAAAGACAGTTTAAAAATAAAAAAAATGTAAAGTAAAATAAAAAAGAAAAGAAAAAAAAATTTTTTTTAAAGCGCCCCGTCCAGACAAGCTCGCTCGCAGAAGCGCCCACATATGAAAATGGTGTTCAAACCACACATGTGAGGTATCACCGCGATCGTTAGAGTGAGAGCAATAATTCTAGCCCTAGACCTTCTCAAACTCAAAACTGTTAACCTGTAGACATTTTTAAACGTCGCCTATGGAGATTTTTAAGGGTAAAAGTTTGTCACCATTCCGCGAGCGGGCGCAATATTGAAGCGTGACATGTTGGGTATCAATTTACTCAGCCTAACGTCATCCTTCACAATATTAAAAAAAAAAAAAATTGGGCTAACTTTACTGTGCTCTTAATTTTAATTCAAAAGAGTGTATTTTTCCCCCAAAAAATACGATTGTAAGACCGCTGCGCAAATACGGTGTGACAGAAAGTATTGCAACGCCCACCATTTTATTCTCTAGGGTGTCTGAAAAAAAAACTATAATGTTTGGGGGTTATAAGTAATTTTCTTTGCAAAAAAAAAAAAAAAAGATTTTAACTTTTTTAACAAGTGTCAAAAAGAGGTTCGGTCCTTAAAGCGGGGGTCCACCTATCATTTTTTTTTTTTTTTGAGTTCATTCACAAACTTTTCTTCTCAGCATTACATACTCACATATTGTGTGTAATTTGTTCGCCTGTGTCAGATTTCGTCAGAAAGAATAACTTATATTACTCACTGCAGGCGGTTTCCATCTTCATTGTGGGCATTTGAAGCCCACAAGCATTTATTTCCTGGATGTGGTGAATGCTGTGCTCCCAGCATTCACTGCTCGTTCCCGCACATGCTCAGTGGCATCCTGGGAAGCCTGAGACTAGCTCCCAGGAGTCTGGGAAAGGCTAGAAACACGCCTACTCCCACGGGAGGAGAACCAGGAAGTGCAAAGAAGAATAGAAAAATAAAAAAGGTAATTACGGCGATTTAAATTTTTTTAAACGGCATGTCAGCATCTAGGCAAGGAAGAGAATACATACAGATATTGTTCAAAATTTGGGTGGAACCCCGCTTTAAGTGGTTAAAGTAACACAGTGTCGTATCGCAAAAAAATGGTCTGGTCACGATGTGGGGGGTAAATCTTCCGGAGGGCAAGTGGTTAAGGGTGTGACTGAGGTTGAGGAGGGCAGGATATTTCCTACAAAGCTGGGATCGAGAAGATCCCAAACAGCAGAACGCATTATTATACTGAAAGAGTAGTAGGTGCATAGAACAGACTTCTAACACAGGTAGCGATCCACAATTGAATGAACAGCAAGTGAAGAAAGCTGAACACAGGTATGGATTTTATTGCATAGTTACATTGGTCCAGTTTAGATGTGTGTACCATACCTGTGGGATCCCCGTTGAGGTGGAGAATCGCCACCGCTACTACAGCAATCGCCGTTATCTTCTGGGTCCCGTTGTCCTAGGGCATAGTAAACACAGGGGGTCCCTCACTCAGCACTGTCGCCATTTACATTACACCTTGCATTTTTCTCAATTAATACCAGGCCTTTTCTGATTGGATGAGGTGAAGCAGAGGTCTCAAACTGGCGGCCCTCCAGCTGTTATGGAACTACAAGTCCCATCATGCCTCTGTCTGTGGGAGTCATGCTTGTAACTGTCAGCCTTGCAATGCCTCATGGGACTTGTAGTTTTGCAACAACTGGAGGGCCGCCAGTTTGAGACCCCTGCGTAATGTCATTGCCCCTCTCTCTACTTCATCCAATCAGAGAATGCTTTGTATGTATTGAGACAAATAAAAGGTTTCTGTGACTCCCACGGTCTTCCAGGTCCCGTTGTCCTGCTGCATAGTAAACACAGGGAGTCCCTCGCTCGATGTGCAGGTGACAATCGCTGTAGTAGCGGCAACTACTCTGGCGATTCTCTACTCCCCCAGGTATAGTATAGGCATATTTTCATCGGTCCAACCTTGAATTCATGTAGCTGAGACTTAAAATCCATACCTGGAGTTCAGCTTTGGGCTGCATTCACATCTCTGCATTTTGAATCGCCGATTTGCCGCGATTCTTCCGGCGGTTTCAAAGCGCTGAGGTGTGAATGACAAAAATCGCAGGAGGCACATTTGAGACGCCGTTCATTTGAATGTGGCGCCTAAAATCGCGGTGTGGTTCCGCCGCGATTGTCGCGTGATAAATCGTGCTCCAAATTGCGGCGACCCGCATCTCGTGAAGCAAGTCGCCTCAAAAGCAGCTGAATTTTGTTTGGGGGGCGACAAGCTTCACACGATGCGGATTGCAGTGCCACAATCACGGCAGAACCGCGCCGCGATTTTAGATGCATTTATTTTTTTTAATTTTTTTTTTTTTTTAACAGTACTGGAGGTGATCAGCGAATTTCACTTTTTGGGGACCAGTGACACCGATACAGTGATCAGTGCTAAAAAAAAAAAAGGCACTGTCACTGTACTAATGACACTGGCAGGGAAGGGGTTAACATGGGGGGAGATCGAAGGGGGTAATTGTGTTCCTAGGGAGTGCTTTATAACTGTGTGGGGGAGGGGGGTGCTTTAACTCGGGGGGAAGACAGAGACCCGTGTTCCTGCTTGGAAGAAAACACAAGATCTCCATCTTCCCCTCTGACAGAACATCGATCTGCCTTGTTTACATAGACAGTTCTGTCTGCCTCGGGAACGATCGGCAGGTCCCGGCAGACAGAAGCGGGTCGCCCGGCGGCGCATGCGTACTCCCGACCTGAAAGAAAAAATGACGCACAGATACGTGATTTAGCACTGAAGGGCCGCCCTGTCGCAGTATATTTACGTGGGGTGGTTAATGTGAAGATCACAGGGACTGACAATAAAATAAGTTTACATTTTACAGAAGTGATGGGTGCTTAGAACAGACACAAAGCGGAGGTAATGATCAACAATTCAGTGATCAGTAAGGGCTCCTTTATATGTGTGCTAGCCCTTGCCTCCCCCCCTCTGAAAAGTGATCCACAGTAATTCACTTTTCAGGGGCATTTTGATATATTGCCTCCTCAACATCTGTTTTAACCTTGAAAATGCCACCACCGCCGTGTGAGCTGCACATATTCGTGGCACAGCCCCATTCACTTGAATGAGCTTCGTTCAGCAGCTCACATTTTCTGGCATGGGCAGCTGCATGCCTCTGCTTGGATGGTGATGGTGTGGGGGGTGTAATACTGTGGCTCAAACCCCTGCTTTTACCACCCCCCAGCCACTCATGTACATGGGATCAGCACAGATCTCTAATCAGACAACACTGATGTGACTTGTACTGGAGTGGTAGCAGGAAGTGAGTATTGGGGACACACACCACCCACTGTGCTATGAATGGGGGGGGGGAAATCTGAGCCATGTGACTCCCCCCCTATCACCCACCTTGCTGACACTCATCTTCTCCATCTGTGCCGCCACGTTCTCTGACATCCCGATCACTCCGACCTCCTCCGCAACCCGGCAAATGCAGCAGCTGATGCAACCGGTGTCTTGCCGAATAAGTTCCTTCGGCGGATAGGTTCCCCCCCTGTACTGCGCAGGCGCAGCGCCTGCGCAGTACGTACTTCTGTTGGCCGCCGGAGATAGCCGAAGCTCAAACGCTTCGATCAGCTGTACACGGCGCCTGCGCTCTGGGTCCAGATTCCTTCCCCTCTATCCAAGTGGACCTAGAGGGGGAATCTAAAAGTGCCGAGCGCAGCGAGGCCGTGCCCGAAGCGTGGCGAGCGAAGCGAGCCCGCGAGGGGCCCTCTTACAGGCGCCGTGTACAGCTGATTTTCAGCTGTTCCGCTTCGGCTATTTCCGCCGGCTTCTACTGCGCATGCGCAGTAGAGGGGGAACTAATCCGCCGAGTGGAACTTATTCGGCAGAACACCGGCAACACGACAGTGACAACCTAACACAGAGACACGCCCAGGGCGAGCATAGGGGCCAATCGCGGAAAGCGGCGCGCTGCCTCCCCGCCCACAAACTGAGAGGCTTGTCCCCAGCGAGCCAATCACAGCGGAGTGTAAGATAGGTTGGTCTGCACTGGGCGATTCACCGGGTACTGCACGCCTTCTCAGGTGTCGTGTGCCAGCGACGTGGACGCGCGACGTCATCCCAGTGTGGGACACGTGATCTAGCGTACGTCGCGGTGTGGGAGGGGTGGCTGAGGAATGGCTGGTTGGTGGGTGTTTCCGGTCTGCGCCAGGGTAGCTCACTTCCGGTTCCCTCATTTGGTTTGGGATGACTTTCTGGCTGCAGGTTGGTTTACATCTGTAGGCCTTCCTGGTTTCTTAGCAGCTTCAACGTCCCAGGGAGAGGTGACAACCTAATTGCACTGCAATAGTAATACACACAGTATATGTGGGCTGCTTCAACCGCTTGAAGACCAGGCCTTTTCTGGTTTATACGTTTAAATACGTTTTTATTCATAGAAAATGACTTGTAACCCCCAAACACACACACACACATATATATATATATATAGCAGAGACCCTAGGGAATAAAATGGCGACTTCAAATTTAATCTTTATGTTGCATGGTATTTGCGTAGTGGTTTTTTAAATGTAATTTTTTTGGAAAAATTACACTTTTTACACCTTCCCACCCCGTTTATAACAGATCAACGGACAGTGTGGTGGCTTTCTCATTCTGAGTGGATGTGATATCATGTCATTCAGAACGGGGCGCACAGCAATCCGTGGCACGGTGTGTCCGTTGATCACATCATCGATCACGGTAAAGAGCCTATGACGTAGGCTCTTTATCATGTGATCAGCTGATCACAGTGTAAACAGGAAGTGACAGTTATTGGCATTCTTCTCTTCACGCAAGGAAAACCGATAAGCGGCATTCCTCGGTGGGGACATCTGCACTGATAATCAGTGCAGCCCCATCAGGGATGCCTGCCAGTGCCCACCAGTGCTGCCTTTCAGTGCCCATCAGTGATGTCAATCATTGCCACTTAGCAGTGCCCATCAATGCTGCCTTTCAGTGCCCAGCCGTGATGCCTATCAGTGCCTCTCATTGCCCAATAGGTGCCACTTATCAGTGCTGCCTTTCAGTGCCAATCAGTGATGCCAATCAGTGCCGCCTATCATTGCCCATAATTGCTGCTTAGCAGTGCCCAGCCGTGATGCCAGTCAGTGTCCATCAGTGATGCCTGTCAGTGCCACTTAGCAGTGCTCACCAGTGCTGCCTTTCAGTGCCCCATTATTAGTGCCCAGCTGTGATGCCTGTCAGTGCCTATCATTGCCCATAATTGCTGCTTAGAAGTGCCCATCAGTGCTGCCTTTCAGTCCCCAGCCATGATGCCAGTCAGTGTCCATCAGTGATGCCTGTCAGTGCCGCCTATCATTGCCCATAAGTGCCACTTAGTGCCCACCAGTGCTGCCTTTCAGTGCCCCTTTGCAGTGTCCAGCTGTGATGCCTGTCAGTGCCTATAATTGCTGCTTAGCAGTGCCCATCAGTGCTGCCTTTCAGTGCCCAGACGTGATGCCAGTCAGTGTCCATCAGTGATGCCTGTCAGTGCCGCCTATCACTGCCCATAAGTGCCGTTTAGCAGTGCCCATCAGTGATGCCTTTCCGTTCCCATCAGTGCTGCCTTTCAGTGCCAATAAGTGATGCCTGTCAGTGTCTCCTGTCATCGCCCATAAGTGCCGCCTAGCAGTGCCCATCAGTGATGCCTGGCAGTGCCCACCAGTGCTGCCTTTCAATGCCAATAAGTGATGCCTGTCAGTGTCTCCTATCATCGCCCATAAGTGCCGCCTAGCAGTGCCCATCAGTGCAGCCTCATCAGCACACATCAGTGAAGGAGAAAAATTACTTATTTACAAAATTTTATCGCAGAAACTAAGAAAAAACTTTTTTTTTTTCACATTTTTTGGGACATTTTTCATTTGTTTAGCAAAAAATAAAAAAACCCCAGTGGTGATTAAATACCTCCAAAAGAAAGCTCTGTCTCTGATAAAAATGTTGTTTGGGTACAGCATTGCATTAACCGCGCAAATGTTACTCATAGTGTGAGAAAGCTGAAAATTGGCCCTTGGCAGGAAGGAGGTGAAAGTTCCCAGTATCGAAGCGGTTAATGAATTAAAAAACGCAGTTTATACCCCAATTTTTTTGTATAATATGAAAGAGGATGTCACGCCGAGTAAATAGATACCTAACATGTCATGCTTTGAAATTATGTACACTTGTGGAATGGCGAAAAGCTATTATATTGTAAGCTCTAATGAGCCGGGCCCTCTTAACCGTCTTGTATTTTATTGTATTATAACTGTATTGTCTCCCTTTTTATATTGTAAAGTGCTGCGTGAACTGTTGGCACTATATAAATCCTGTATAATAATAATAATAACTAGGGTTCTTAAAAATCTCCATAGGCGACGATTTAAAAATGTTTACGTTACAAGTTTGGAGTTACATATCAGGTTTGGTGCTAGAATTTTTGCTCTCACTAGAACATTCGCTGCGATACCTCACGTGTGGTGCAAACAACGTTTACATATGCGGGCGCGACCTACGTATGCGTTCACTACTGCGTGGGAGCACAAGGGGACGGGTGTGGTTTACATTTTTTTTTTTTTTTTTTTTACACAGTCCCTTTAATTTTTTTTTTATCACTTTTATTCTTCTCACAGGAAATGTAAACATTCCCTTGTGATAGAAATACGTCATAACAGGTCCTCTTTATGGAGATATCTGGGGTCTATAGGATTTATTATTCTGAATATAGTAGGTTATAACCCCTGTCAGTTTTTTTTTTTTTTTGCCATCTGACTATGTACCTATGTGTCCCATTGTGAATATCTCACTTCCTGTCCTGCAGCCAAAACAGGAAGTGAGAGGAAATCTCTCCAAAGTGAGAGAATCCCTTGTCACCAGAACTGGTGTCCCCAGTAGAAGATTTCTCGTCTATTTCCTGTTCTGATGTCAACCCAAAATTTGTCAGTTTTCTTTCACATTGACTCTCAGTAATAATGGTAAACAGAGCAAAGAGAGGGTAAATCTCCATAATAGGGACACTATAGCAATAAAAACTGACAGGTGTTCTAACCCCTCTCCACTCTATCCATAACTAAAAAAAAAATGTCTTGCCTTTAGTTGTACCTCAAAGAGGAGCTCCAGGCGCCCCCAAAAAAACAAATACTGTAGCTGCTGACTTTTAATATAAGGACAATTACTTGTCCATTGATCCAGCGATGTCTTCACCCGAGCCGATTCTTTAATCGGCTTTGGGTGCAGTCACCGGCATCTCAAGTAAAGGAAACAGGAAGTGAAGCTTTGTGGCTTCACAGCCTGTTAGCTACTGCGCCTTGTGAATGGTCCTGCAGTATTCTGGGACCTGTGATGTGTCCCAGAAGACTGTGGGAGAAAGGGGGGGGCTGAATTTCCAGCTCAGATTGGTATCGCACGACTGCGCAATTGTCAGTTAAAGTAATCACAATCACAAAAAATGACCTGGTCATGAAGGGGGGTAAATCTTCTGGAGCTGTATTGGTTAATTGAACAAGCTGAAAGTGAAAGTAAACCCTCCTATCGTTTTCAGTCAAGGAAGCCGCCATCTTGGCCTCTGTTTAGTCTAGAACTGCCATGATGCTGCACATGTGATCCGTTATGACACCTCCCATTGGATGGTTTCACAGTTTGGTTGAGAGCACAACCAATGGGAGTGTTACATTTCCGGCACGTGCCGGAAAGGTAACTGTTTTATGGATGCGTTTACTTCCGCTTGAAGTTAGAAGCCAGTTGGTTTCTACACACAGCTGCACCAGTTTTTGCACTTTTCAGTTTTAGTAAATCAACCCCAATATATTACTCAATTATTGGTAAAATCGAAAAAAAGAAAAAAGAGGTTGCAATTACAGTCATGGTATATTTTTATATAGTTACATTGTTCTGTTTGGACCAATGGAACTATGCATATGCAGTGGGGAAAATTATTATTTGATCTCCTGCAGATTTTGTAAGTTTGCCCACTTACAAAGAAATGAAGGGGCTATCATTTTTATCATAGGTGTATTTTAACCACTTGCCGACCACCCACCGCAGTTATACTAGGGAACACTTAACTCCTTGAGCGCCCCCTAGTGTTATCCCCTTCCCTGCCAGTGTCATTTATACAGTGATCAGTGGCTATTTTCAGCTCTGATCACACTGTAATAATGTCACTGGTCCCTCAAAGTGTCCGATCTGTCCGCCGCAATGTCGTAGTCCTGCTAAAAATCGCTGATCACCACCATTACTAGTTAAAAAAAAAAAAAAAAAATTAAAAATGTAATAAATCTTTCTCCTATTTTGTAGACGCTATAACTTTTGCGCAAACCAATCAATATACGCTTATTGCAATTTTTTTTTTCACAAAAATATGTAGAATACATATTGGCCTTAACTGAAGATTTTTTTTTATATTATGTTATTATTATAGCAAAAAGTAAAAAATATATATATATTTTTAAAAATTGTCGGTCTTTTTTCGTTTATAGCGCAAAAAATAAAAAAAACAGAGGTGATCAAATACCACCAAAAGAAAGCTCTATTTGTGGGAAAAAATAGGACGTCAATTTTGTTTGTGTACAGTGTCGCACGACCGCGCAATTGTCAGTTTAAGCGACGCAGTGCCTGGTCATTAACCACTTGCCGACTGCCGCCGTCAATTGATTGACGGCGGCAGAATGGCACTCCTGCGCAAATCGCCGTAGCTGTACGGCGGGCACGTTAAGGAGTATAGGGGGTGCCGCCACCAGTGATGTTTATACAGTAATCAGTCCATTTTTATAGCACTGATCGCTGTATAAATGTCAATGGTCCCAAAAATGTGTCAAAAGTGTCTAATCTGTCCGCCGCAATGTCACAGTCCCGATAAAAATCGCAGATCACCGCCATTACTAGTTTTAAAAAAAAAAAATGTACCAAAAATATGTAGAATATATAATCGGCCTAAACGGATGAACAATTTTTTTTTAAATCTTGGGATATTTATTATAGCAAAAAGTAAAAATATTGTGTTTTTCTCAAAATTGTCGCTCTTTTTTTGTTTATAGCGCAAAAAATAAAAACCGCAGAGGTGATCAAATATTTTTTGTGGGAAAAATAGGGCCTAAATTTTGTTTGGGTACAACTTCCCACAACCGTGCAATTATCAGTTAAATTGACACAGTGCTGTATTGCAAAAAATGGCCTGGTCAGGAAGGGGGTAAATCCTTCTGGGGCTGAAGTGGTTAAATGATAGACAGAATATCAACCAAAAATCCAGAAAAAACACATGATACAAATTAGGGGTGCAACGGATCAAAAAACTCACGGTTCGGATCGTTCCTCGGATTAGGAGTCACGGTTCAGATCATTTTGGGATCAACGAAAAAAAAATCTCCCCCACTGTAATATCCACAATCTCCCTATTGGCAGGGTGTGGCAGAGTATTGCAGGGTATTGGCAGACTATTGGCAGGGTATGGCAGACTATTGGCAGGGCATTGCAGAGTATTGTCAGGGCATTGCAGCAGAGCATTGCAGAGTATTGGCACTGCTGCCATCCGATCTCTCCCCTCCACTGTACAGATCAGTACACAGAGGGGAGAGAGGAACCGGCGTCATGACATGTCGGAGCGATCACGTGCTAAACGGCCGCCGGGTGTACCAAGATGGCCGCCGCTCCGGAGCTAGGCCGAAGTCGCGGCCTTTCCTATGGCCGAGGCCACAGAGCGCTCCGTGGATCGTGGGTGTCCCGTACGGATCAAACTCCGCGGATCGGATCAACCTCCGCGGATCGGATCACGGATCGATGACGATCCGTTGCACCCCTAATACAAATGTTATAAATTGAGTTGCAGTTCAGCAAGTAAAATAAGTATTTGATCCCCAAGCAAAACATGACTTAGTACTTGGTGGAAAAACCCTTGTTAGCCATCACAGAGGTCAGACATTTCTTGTAGTTGGTTACCAGGTTTGCACACATCTCAGGAGGGATTTTGGTCCACTCTTCTTTACAGATCTTCTCTAAATCCTGAAGGTTTTTTAGCTGACGTTTGGCAACTCAAAGTTTCAGCTCCCTCCATAAATTTTCTATAGGATTAAGGTCTGGAGACTGGCTAGGCCACTCCATGTCATTAATGTGCTTCTTGAGTCACTCCTTTGTTGCCTAGGCGGTATGTTTTGGGTCATTGTCATGCTGGAAGGCCCATCCACGACGTGTGGCGGTGCGTCCATTAGTGGCACCCGATCAGGCGTGGGTCTAATACCCATCACCTGATTGAAGGCACAGATGCTCCAAATGGATGCCTAGCAGGAAGGAAGAAGAGACAAATGGAGGACACAGGATCCCACAACTTGCCACTGTCATCTGCTGCCTGATCCCCCACCAAGATGGGGTAAGTGCCGGGCAGTCAGCGAGCGGGGGAGGGGGTCACAGTGGCTGCATTTCATGGACACAATTGGCTGCACTTTGGGGCACAAGTGTCTGCACATGATGGGGCACAAGTGGCTGCACTTGATGGGGCACAAGTGGCTGCATTTGATGGGCATAGTGGCTGCATTTGACGGGCACCAGTGGCTGCATTTGACGGGCACCAGTCTCGGCATTTGATGGGCACCAGTGGTGGCATTTGACGGGCACCAGTGGTGGCATTTGATAGGCACAGTGGCTACATTTGATGGGCACAGTGGCTGCATTTGATGTTTTTTTTCCGAATTTTTTAGTTTGTTTGCGCCCCCCCTAATAATTTTGAGCACCAGCCGCCACTGTCCTCGACCCATTGTCAGTGTTCTGGCTGAGGGAAGAAGCTTCTCATCTAAGATTTTACTATACATGGACCCATCCTTTGGCCCGTCAATGAGACAAAGTCGGCCAGTACATTTAGCAGAGAAACAGCCCCAAAGCACCTTCCACCTCCGTGCTTGATTGTAGGGATTGTGTTCTTAGGGTCATAGTTAGCATTTTTCCTTCTCCGAACACGGCGAGTCGCGTTAATGGCAAAGAGCTTCAATTTTGGTCTCATCTGACCACAGCACTTTCTCACAATCCTTCTCTGAATAATTTAGATGTTCAGTGGCATGACTGTACATGTGCCTTCTTGAGGAGGGGAACTCCTGACCACAACCCGGTAGAACACCTTTGGGATGAATTAGAGCAGAGACAGCAAGCCAGGCCTTTTGTCCAACATCAGTGCCTGACCTCACAAATGTGCTTCTGGAAGAATGGTCAAACATTCCCGTAGACAAAATCTTGAAACTTATAGCTGCAAAGGGTGGGCCAACTCAATATTGAACCCTATGGACTAAGACTGGGATGCCATTAAAGTTCATGTGCGTGTAAAGGCAGGCATCCCAATACTTCTGGTAATATAGTATATATATGTGAAGCACTGCGTAAGTTGACGGCGCTGTATAAGTACCTGTAATAATAGTGATTCAGCGCTGTCCCATCTACAGCACCGCTCTCCCCTCCTCCTGGTGTTACAGTGGGAGCCAAAGGCTTACCAGCGCTGTTTGTGTCTATAGACGCACACAACTCAGATCAGGAGCTCTCCTGAATGGGTGCCCAATAATACCGCACTTGCTGAGGGGGCACCTGGAAGACAGAAAGAGATGATATAATTAGTACAGTAAAACCTCGGATTGCGAGTAACGCGGTTTATAAGCGTTTCTCAATACAAGCTTTTCTCTGTTTTTTAAATCCTGACTCGATTTGCGAACGTTGTCTCGCAAGATGAGCAGGATTCAAGCCTCTGGGGTGTGTAGTACCGCATGTGGCCAGAGGTGCGGGGGGCGCCAGGGACGCTTGGAGACACTCAGTTCCCGAGTGTTTCTGAGCGTCCCCGAGTGTCTCCAGAGCCCCCCCACACCTCTGGTCACTTGCGGTACTGCATACATTAGCAGTGACACTGGAACAAATTATCTGAGTTTCCATTGATTCCTATGGGGAAACTCGCTTTGATATACAAGTGCTTTGGATTACAAGCATGCTTCTGGAACAAATTATGCTCGTAATCCAAGGTATTACTGTACCTGCTTTGTGCTACGGTATTGTACAGAGCGGCTCCTTACCTCCTCTTCTGGAGTCCTCCGCCAGCGCTATCTGCTCCTTCTTTCTTCAGGTGCACCTTTAGCAAGTCTCAGTGCTGCAGCCGGAAAGGCACTGGAGAACGAGAGGACTCACGTAAGATTTTAGGGATGGGAGGAGGATGAGCAAATAGGTATTGGAAGTTTTTTTTTTACCTTAAGGCTCGGTTTCCACTAGTGCGACTTGTCATGCGACTTGTGACTGCAAAGTTGCATGAGAAGTCGTACCCCATGATTTCCAATGAGTACCGTTCATATTTGTGCAACTTCAAAGTAGTCCCCGCACTACTTTGTTCCCAATTTGATGCGACTTGAGGTCCATAGACCTCAAGAATACACAGGCATTGTTTCAAGTCGCATCAAAATCGCTGCAAAAGCGCGCCACTTTCAGGTCGCAATAAAGGAAACCTAGCCTAATACAGAGAATGCATTACGTTTAAAAAACCTTTTGGCCCCTTTCACACTTGTACGACTTGTCCTGTGACTTGGGACTGCAAAGTCGCATGACAAGTCGTTCCCCATGATTTCCAATGACAACCATTCGTATTAGTCCGACTTCAAAGTAGTCCCTGCACTACTTTGGTCCGACTTTGATGCGAGTTCAGGTTCATAGACCTCAAGTCTCCCTGAAAGTGCGGCAAAATCATGGCCGCAAAATCACGGTAAAATTGCGCGACTTTGAAGTTGCGGTAGTGTGAAAGGGGGCTTTAGAAAAGGTCCTTATGAGGCTGTTGACCCATGGTAACCAATCTTTTAACCTCTTGCTTACTGAGCACCTAATCCCCCCCCCCCCCTCCTGCCCAGACCAATTCTTAGCTTTCAGCGCTCTCACACTTTGAATGACAATTGCGCTGTCATGCTACACTGTACTCAAATTACATTTTTATAATTTTTTTTTTCACAAAAATGGAGCTTTCTTTTGGTGATATTTAATCACCACTTGGGTTTTTTATCTTTTGCTAAACAAAAACAAAAAGACAGACATTTTTTAAAAAAATAAAAAGAATCATGTTTCATAGTTTGTTATATAATTTTGCAAACGGGTAATTTTTCTCCTTCATTGATGTTCGCTAATGAGGCTGCACTGATAGGCAGTGATAATACGGCACTGATGGGTGGCACTGATGGCAACTAGTAGGTGGCACTGATGGGCACTGGTAGGTGGTATTGATAGGCAGCACTGCTGATAAGGCACTTTGGTGGTGACTTTTATAGGTGGTACTGTGGGCACTGGTAGGTGGCACAGAAGACTCTGCAGAGGCTCTTTACGATCAGGACTGATGTCCCTCTCACAGCCACCGGTGATCAGCTTTTTTGGTACCGTGAGTAGAAAAAATAGCCGATTACCGGCTCTGTTGACATCACATGATCAGCTGTCATTGGCTGGTGAGGGGTCGGGATCTGTCATCAGCAGAGTCTCAGACTCGCTGATCACAGTGCGCGCCGCGCACGCCCTGCAGGGGGCACGCAGGCCGCTCGAGCATGGGAGGACGTCTATGGATGCCCTCCCAGCAAATTAAGTCCGCACTGCAGCTGTCTTTTAGCTATAGTGCGGATGGGAGGTGATTAAACAGCACAAAGCTCAATGTGTGCAATTATATATACAAGAATTTAGACATTTGCATTGACCTTTATTGTAACTATAAAGCACAGACATTTCTTGTAAGAAGTAGGGAATGTGGCAGTCGGCACCCTAAGTGGTCTCCTTAGAATCAATGGCAAATTTAGCACAATCCCACAGCTTTAGTGCCCAATTTTAAAGTCAGAAACTTCTGCTGGAATGATTCAACATAGAAAAACCATGATAAACCATTAAAATTCTTATAGGCATTCAATATTATTTCCACATGTTGGAACAGTCCACCGCAGCGTTCACAATGTTTCATTCCCATAACACTGGCTTAAATGCAGAATGCCTGCAACTAGTTAGTAAATGAGCAATTCCTTTGCTTATCATCATCTCCTTTTTTAGAATTTTTTTTAATCATATCTGTTATCTATTTTTACCCAAAGGCATTAAAGATAACATATCAATGTATTATTCTTTCCAAAAAAATTTCTTGGATGTTAAAGCGGTATTAAACCCAAAGCCAAAAATGTAATATATTGCAGCTTATCAAAGTGGTGGATGTATTTGTTTTCTTTTTTAGACTTTTTTTTCTCTGTTTTCACCTGGGTGATCTGAACAGTAACACACCTCCTGTATTAGGCCTGGTTCACACCTATGCAGGTTGCAGTTTGCATACTCCAGGTGCATTTTGCGTTTTTCAATACACGTTTTTGATCCATTGAAGTCTATGGAACCAAAAACCATAAAAAAGTCCCTGGCCCTTTCCATAAAATGCACAGATGTGAACATGACCCATAGGAAGCATGTTAAATGGACTGTAGTGTGTTTCTGCAAAACTGAAAATGAAACGCACTAAAAAATGCATAGGTGTGAACCAGGCCTAAGTGTTACACAGATCTGGATGAATGAGCACAGGAGGCACAGCAGACAGCAGCATTGTCAGTCTGGGGGGGGGGAGGGTAGTGTTAAATGTATTAGCAAGGTGCGCATGCATGGGACTCCTGGGAGGTCGCTGTAGCCGAGAGCTCCGCACCGCTCTGGCCCTTCTCAGCCCCCAAGCCGTCAGAACAAGCGGAACCCACCTCATACAGACCCCCACACCTCCCGGAAGATCCAGGGCATGGACCCGCATGCCATGCGACCCCCCCCAAAAAAGAAGTTAGCCGTCAGCTGGACTTTGGCCTGGCAGCCCCTGCACCATCCAAGAGGGTGGCCGCGACGCACACAAGAGGAGGCCTGGAGGATCAGGACTCCATTGCTGATTCACCACCATCACACCAGCAGCCTCTCCCCTTGCTGGCAACACCCATGAGTAACATCATCCCTCATGGGATCTCCCCAGCTTCCAATGAATCCCTGCTGAGCAGGAGGATGGGGGATCTCCTCTACACTGCCATGATGAACTTCCTCCCTAGGCCTTGCAGGCTCCCAGCAGACTTCCCCCACACTGCCTGTCTATCCCCCTGACATGACTCAGCTGCTCCATAGCTTCTCTGAAATACTGGCTGCAGGCCTAGCCCAAAATGCAATACAGATTACATCTACCATTAAGGCTTACTTGCAGAGCCTAGGAGCCTGCATGGATGTCATTGAGCAGGCAGCAGATAACACAGCCGCTCACACCAACCAAAACACCACCTGTATCCAAACGCTACAAGATCAACTTGAATCCGTGCTAGCCAAATTGGATGACTTAGAAAATAGGAGCAGGCGATACAATTTCCGTATAAGAGGGATCCCTGAATCGGTCATGAATGTACCAGGCACTTGTTCAGCTTTTCATCAAGACCATTATATCTGACATCCAGGGCCACAGACTCGTGCTGGACAGGGCACATAGAGCTCTGCAACTCCCTCGCCAAGATGGACTCCCGAGGGATGTTGTGGTCAAACCCCTCTATTATGGAGTGAAAGAAGACATAATGAGAAGAACTCGCAATCTGCACAACCTCTCCTTCCAGGGGAACAAAATTCTAATTTTTGCGGATATCTCCCCCACCACAATCCAAAAGAGGAGATCCCTCAAACCTCTCCTTGAAATACTTGCGCAGAAATCCATCAAATACCGCTGGTCATTCCCTTTCTGTCTCCAGTTTCAAATTAGAGACAAATTCACCAACTTTCAAGATGGTGAACGCTTCCTGTTACAACTAGGATTTATCTCCCAAGAGTTACCACCTCATCAACCAGCAGCCAAACCAAGCTCCTCCAAGCGACCCCCTCCGAGCAGCCCGCTGATCCCGCTGTGGAACAAGCAGCTATCAAAGAGACACCGAGACTCTCACTCCCCAAGATGAGCTGCTCTCATTTGAATCCCCAGCGGGATGTTTTACCCCTACTTTTTGGGCCGGATGGCTGACCCATTCTGTTGTTTAGTGGACTGCCCTACACACATTTGGTTACTGGTTACCTCATTGGACCTATGGTCTCATTGTGTTGGGTCCCATTAGACCTCTTAATGGCTAATTGGGATACCTTCCTTTCCTTCAGTTTTCTACCCTGGCAGGCCCATTAGCTACCCGCCAGTGACTGTATGCACAAAGTTATGCTCCCACTAGTTATCCTTTCTCAGATGTATTTCTGTTACCTCCCTCTCCCCCTCCACCCTCCCCTTCCTTCCCTTCCCTTACAGAGATCCCCATAACCTACCGTTAATGTGTGCTTTAATTTACTGTTGTTTTTTGTTGTTCCGAACCTGATTACTCCTCATTACTCCCTTCTTTTAGGGTCCCACAACACTATCTTCCCCTACAGGGGAATCTAACGGCCGGAGCGGCCCAACATGCCACTCCATCTGTTGTGACGCAGAGGAGTTCTCCTCCTCTGGTGAAGCCAGGAAAGCAACCTTTACCAAGCCAAGTGCTAGTCCGAGCCCCCATTATCGGGGGGGGGGGGGCTCGGACTAGCACTTGGCTTGCCAGTCCTGTTGCTACATTGATAGATGCTGTATTTTTCTGAATTCATTAATTCTCTACTCATCTTCTCGTCCCTCCTTTTTATTCTCTCTATGCCTTGTCTCCCCTACTCTAACCTTTCAACTACACCCTACAGGAACCTTCGCTGAGAATACTCTCCGATCCATCCTCAGGACATCCAAATACTCCCAGGGTCTCGAGGGACGATCCCCGATCTCCAGAGGCAGAGGTAAGCTCCCCTCACATATACTCACTACCCCCTCCAAACGCTCATGGCTGACTTGAACCCCCACCACATGTCTCTCAGGATTGCTTCACATAACACGCAGGGGCTCAACTTACAATCCAAACGCTGGAAGGCCTTTCAAAGCTACCACGCTAGAGACCTTGATATTGTCTTACTACAGGAGAACCATTTTCCCACTAGTTACACCCCATCCTTTCTCCACCGTAATTTCCCCACCTTCTATTCGGCAAATGCAGACTCCAAAAAAAGGGGGGTTGCCATCCTTTTAGCTAAACGGATCCCATTTGCACACCCACACACACACACACACACACACACACACACACACTCGGACGGCAGATTTATCCTGATCAAAGGGCTCATTGAAGGGGTGACGTACAGCATCATCTCATACTATGCCCCTAAACAAGGCCAAGCGCACTTCTTCTCCATGTTGTCATCCCTCTTCCCCCTACTGGAAGGCAGAGCAATCATAGGCGGTGACGCCAACATCACATTTGATTACCTGCTAGACAAGTCAACCCATGACAGACCGCATCTCAAAAAAACACCTAAACAGAGTCTCCGTATAGCCCGTCTACTTCATGACCTGGGCTTCATTGATACCTGGAGGGAACTGATCCCCATAGCTAAAGATTATACACATTACTCTGCCCCACACAGAACGTACACCAGAATCTACCACATCTTTATCCCCAACTCAGAGATTCACACAGCCTCATGTGCATCTATTCACGAGGTACCCTGGTCGGACCACTCTTTGGTGATCTTGAGGACCATCAGCTCCCTATCCCCTCCGGGACCCCCCCAATGGCATCTTAGCGAATCCCTCCTATCCAACCCAGTTCACTGTACCATGCTTGAAAAGGATATTCGTGAATTCTTCCTCATTAATGATACTGGGGACACGTCCCCGAGTTTGGGGGGCCCATAAAGCTGTCTCAAGGGGAAAAATGATCCAGCTTGCGTCAACTAAAAAGAGAAAAAGAAGCAGATGTAGAGAAACTAGGAAAAGACTTCAAATCCCTCAGCAAGTCCCATAAGAGTAATCCTACTTCCGATAGCTAAACTAGAATCCACTAGAGTAGCCCTGAATCTGGCCCTGACCTCCAATGCGGACAAACATCTTAACTGGGTGAGTGGCAGATTCTATTTGCAGGCCGACAAAATTGGCCCTCACTTAGTGGCTAAACTCTTCCCCAAAATAAAAACTTTCTCCCTCCCCAAAATCAAATCCCTGTCAGGTACCCTGACCCAGAACCCCAAAAGAATTCTAGAAACTTTTCAAACTTTACCCCACACTTGACTCGAATAATCCTACTGTAACTCTATTAACTCATTCCTGGAGGACATAACCCCCCCCAAACTCCCGGATTCTCACCGCTCTATTCTGGAATCACACTTCCAGGAAAATGAAGTCCGAGAGGTCATTAAAAATCTCAAGAAAGGCTCAGCCCCAGGCCCTGATGGCTTTTTTGCTTATTATTACAAAACGTTTTCCGAGGTCCTCTCTCCTCGTCTGGTCCGTCTCTAACTCCCTGCGCAAGGGCTCCCCCCTGGAACCAGCAGCCAACCTAGCTTATAACACCGTTATTCCCAAACAGGGTAAAGACCCCAGTGAAGTGGGGAATTATAGACCAATCTCGTTAAAGTGGAGTTCCACCCACTTTTACAACTCTTCAGCATCCCTCACTAAACTGTGCACTGTAAACGAATTGGATATTTTTAAATTTTTTTCTCAGCACCTACTGTATATCTTCTGTATTCATTTTTCACTTCCTCCTCCCTGGCCGTGGCCCATCGCATCATTTCCTGTTTGCAATGCCTTCTGGGAAGGGGCGGCAACTTCCTCTGACACTGCCATTGCTATGGAAACCTGACCTGAAACCTATTACACTGCTTGTGCTGCACTGAGCATGTGCGAGACCTGCAGGGATGAGATCCAGGAAGAAATACAGTCTGGCTTCAGATGCCCACACTTAAGATGGCCATGGCCTGCTGTAAGTTTATAAAATAACAAGCTACTGCTATAAACTAACAAAACAGACCTTAGTTTACTGACTAAAGCAGGCCATACACAGTCGAATTTCGAACAAATTTTCTTTTCAAAATCAGAAAGTTCGTTTTTTTTGTGATCCGATGATGCCACCATTGATTTTCGAAATTCGGCCGACCAAGCCTTCAATTTCACTGCATGTTGCTACAGAAAAGAATTTTCTTGGCCGGGAATCTTCTTTTCTCTCCGTAAATTTTCTTTTCTTATTACATTTCTCGCACGATTCTCCCATCATTGATTAGAAAATCGTTTGTTTTTCTAAAAATTTCCAACATGTCCGATTCCTCAAATTTGATTTCTGCATGAAAACCGGCCGTTGTTGTAGCCCACTAATGATGCGAAATTCATACGAAAATTCTTTCATACGATTTTCGAAAGAAAATTCTTACAAAATTCGAACCGTGTATGGCCTGCATAACTTAAATACATTAAGCTTGTGTATTATATGGGTATTTTTATTTAAAAAGTATAATTTTGTACCTCCACCTTTTGTTGCTTTGCACTATGGTTAGAAGAGGTACAAATACCCTGAAAACCGGAGGCTCTAGGGGCTCTCCCTCAGGCTCTGAGGACCCCCCTTCTGCAGCACCTTCCCCCCCTGAGGGACCTAGGATGGCTGGCCAGGGTGAGCCGTAGGGGTCAGGGGCTGCATCTGCTTACGGCATTTCAGCCCCTGTATACATTACGCAGGAGTTTAATCCTCAACCATTAATGGACTAGAGGAAAGACTAATGGCCTTAATCGCATCTTCACTCAGTGGAAGAAAACGCACTAGGTCTCCCTCTGTTACCCAGGACCCTCAAGCAGAGGAACTCTGGCAAAAAGGAGAGGAATCCCTCTCAGAGGATCGGGATGAGACTAATGATTCCTCTTCTGAGGAATCAAGTGGAGAAGGGCCCTCTTCAGCTTCTCAGGATGCGAAGGTGTTAGTGCAAATTCTTGCTGGATTGGTCCACTCCACATTTAAGTTGCCCATATCTGAGTCAGTTAAAGAACCCTCCAATTCTTTGGGTTCACTGAAGCCTCCTCAAACAACACATGCTTTTCCTGTTATAGTTTACTAGAAAAGCTCATTTATTCTGAGTGGGATCACCTGCAGTGGCAGCAATCGGAGTCTGTCAATACTTGAGATACCATGTTAAACAGGTTCCCAAAGTTTTACCTGAACAGCAAGCCCAGGGGTTGGCCAACCTTCCAGCGGCTTTATGTTTTGCTGTTGACGCAATCAGAGATTCTATTATCCAAACCTCTCGCCTTTCGCTTGGGTTGGTGCATATGCATAGAATAAACTCCCTTGTGGAGGCAGACCTCAAAGTATTTTCCCGCTGGTACCTGGTTCCCAGCCGTCTCACCAAAATTTACCCTCAGTCCTCTCCACATTGCTTTAGGGGATGTGGCCACATAGGTTCCCTCCTGATCACCCAAGGGGAATGCCCCAGAATTAGAGGGTACTGGAACAGAATCTTTAATCTCATCCGCAAATCCACTGGATATGCGGTGAAGCAGGACCCCACAATAGCACTCCTTAATAGTCAAATGCCCGATGTACCCAGACTAACCCAGTCCGTAATCCACTTTATTCTCCTGGGGGCCAAGATTACAATAGCCCATGCATGGAAGTCCCCCTCGGTCTCCTTTCACCTGACCAAACAGAAGATTTCCTGGATAATGTCTCAGGAGAAAATTTCCAACACCATACTAGACACATCAGAGAAATTTAAGTTCACTTGGGAACCCTGGGCTAAATACATAGGAATATCTCTACTTCCCTAAGGAACAGATGCCTCCTTAAGTCCGAGCAAGTCATATTACTGGTCCTTATCCTCTACCTTCCGCGAAGGTTCTACCCTCCTCTTTCTTCCTCTCCCACTCCTCTTCCTTCACACTCTTTCTATCCCCTACTCTTCCTCCTCCCGCAACTTTCTCTCCCCTTCTACTTTATGATCAACCTTAGGTTGAATCAGCCTATTACACGATCTGGAGTTAGCTAATACTCCAGAACGGTTTATCTGTTAAATGTACTGAATCGTTTGAAAAAAAGGGGGGACTCTCTTGTACCCTCCCTGATGATCTCCATTTGACCACCTTATGTTACTATTGTTATTACCAGATTTACCTAATTGACATGGCTCCCATAGCCCTCTCCTGGTAGTTTCTGGTCGAACCCCCGGTTGCCCCTAGCACAGCAGGCTCCCATTTGGGGTGCGTGGGGCGAAAGAGGGGGGGGATCATAAGCAGAGTCATTTAGAATTGTTTTTCCTATCACCCCCTGTTCATTCATTTGTTTTGATTCTTCTATGTTTCTGATGGAGATTTCCCTTATATTGTACCAGCTTCTTACATGGTTTCTATCCATTTTTATACAATTGTTATATTTTTCGAATAAACATTTTAAAACTCATAAAAAAAAAAGTATTTAAAACTGTATTTAAGCAAATTTAACAAACTCAAGCCTAAAGCTGGCCATACACCACACAATTTTTTTATTCAATTTCCTTTAGATTTACCTTCAACTATGTAGTGCAAGGCTGCCTGATTGCATTCACATTGAAAGTTTTTAGGTTTGACCTCATATTATATGGTTTTGGTAAATCTAAAGGAAAGTTGTACAAGAAAATTGTATAATGTATGGCCAGCTTAACTCCAGCTCACACTTTATAATTAGGTACAGCAAATGGTGCTTTTCCTTTTGGGATAAAGGTTTTGAATAATAAAAGCTGATCAGTTTATTCACCCCTGCCAGTGTTAAAGCGGTTGTAAACTTACCAAAAAATGAATAAAAAAAGGTCTCCCTGCAGGTTTAAGCCATAATGTGCTAGTTTGCAACGCATACTAGCACATTATGTCATACTTACCTATTGAACTGATTCCTCCAGCGGTGCGCTTGGTCATACTTCCGGGTTCACGGGCTTTAGCCCTTTAAGTGGCCAAGCCATGATGACGTCACTTCCACGTATGCACACAGGAGTCACAGCCACAGCACAGAGCTCTGTTGGGACAACATGAGCAGGCCATCCCTTTAGAGCGTATGTGCTAGTAATGTCACTGCCTGTTGCTCACTGGAATATCTCCGGAATGGTGCACATTTAGGAGATATTCATTTTACCTACAGGTAAGCTATATAATAAGGGAGCTCACATGAAGGTCCTTGTGGGGGGGAGCCGAGACAGCCGCCGAGGGACCCCAGAAGACCAGGTTCGGGGCCACTCTGTGCAAAACGAGCTGCACAGTGGAGGTAAGTATAACATGTTTGTTATTTAAAAAAAAAAAAAAATTATCTTTAGTGATTCTTTAAATGATTGTGAGCATGAAATGTCACATGGGAACAAAAAAAACTTTATCTGTGCTCACAGCCAAAACATACCAGATGTTTTAGATAGTAAGGATCAATCCCACACCGTCAATTGATAATAACACTCCAAGCATCCTGGATAAGGCAACCTCCACCGGTGCAGTCTACCAACAGATAATATGCCCACACCGAGGGAGAGGAGAGACAGATGCACAATATAACTATTCAATAAACCTCAATATTACAGGCAAAAAAAATTATATTATAAATAGGCCATAAAGGAGCCCACTGGAAACTGGAGATAACTTCCCAATCACCATCAGTCAAAAAAAGGGGTACAAGTCTGTAGGTGGATAACTAAATATACCTCCCAATCACCATCAATAAAGTGTCACCAATATTATAAATGGATAAATCAAAATATAAATTTGATTAGGAAAAAAAATTAATTAGCCAGGGAAATACATATAAATTTGATTAGCACAGTCACTGAGGGTTCACAACAAGTTTACAAATAGTTGCAAATCTTGAGAATCTGTGGCAAGACTTGAAAATTGCTGTTCACAGACGCTCTCCATCCAATCTGACAGAGCTTGAGCTATTTTGCAAAGAAGAATGGGCAAAAATGTCACTCTCTAGATGTGCAAAGCTGGTAGAGACATCCCTAAAAAGACTTTCAGCTGTAATTGCAGTGAAAGGAGGTTCTACAAAGTATTGACTCAGGGGGGCTGAATACAAATACACGGCACACTTTTCACATATTTTTTTTGTAAAAAAAATTGAAAACCATTTATCATTTTTCTTCCACTTCACAATTATATGTCTCTTTGTGTTGGTCTATCACATAAAATCCCAATAAAATACATTTACGTTTTTGCTTGTAACAAGAAAAAATTTGGAAAATTTTAAGGGGTATGAATACTTTTTCAAGGCACTATACATTACAGTTATCATAAGGATCTGGCCAGACATTAGCCACACCCCCCACAGAATCTAAAGTGAACATTTGCATCATTTAGTGTTTTGGCTCCTAGTTCTGAGACCACCCAGTTCTGGGCATGGGTGCTGGAGGAACAATATTCTACACTCTTATATGGAACGAGTAGCCAGTAGCAGCTCCTATGTCTAGTTATGAGAGCACATGGTCAGTGGGAACCCTGGTCTGCTGAACTCTCCAATGGGGATAACAAACAAAAACACATTTTAGTTGAGCAGGGAAGGGATTTGTTTATTGCTGTCCTTATGACAACCACACCTCACATTTCTTTTATTGACATCACAGGGACCGGAAGTCAGAAAATATAATATATAAAAATTTTGGTTTACATTTTTTTTTTTTTAAATATTTTTTTTTTCACCTTATTTCCACTACAGTTAGCCAGTTGATCGATTGTAAATATATAGAAAAAAGTGACATACAAGGAAAAGGCATTCAGATTTCAGTACCAGTTCTTTATAACTGGTCCTCTTTTTGAAACCTTTTCAAGGTATTGTCGTGGAATAAAAAAAGAAAAGCATCTTCTCTTTGCTCTCAGCTGTGGCAATACCAACAATGAACACTAGATGGAATACTAAAAAAAAACAAGTTCAATTTTTTCTATCTTGTGAGCTAAACAAAACTACAGGTAACTAATATAATATAATATAATATAATATAATATAATATGCTGTTAATGACAAAATCGTTTATAAAACTCTCAAAACTACAATAGATTGATACAGAGTAACAAAACCGAGATAAAAACAGAGAAAATATCTCCCAAAACAATTCATCGACTACAATTACAAAAATAGTCAATAATAATAAACTTTTATTTTATATAGTGCTTTTAAAGGTAGCTTCTCAAAGCACTTTACAAGGAATACACAAGACAACATAAAGGAAAAAAGGGACAGTTATGTGAAAGCTTGTCTAAAGAAAAACGTTTTTTAGAATTGATTTGAGGGATTTTAGAGAAGATGACTCTCTGATGTTCTTTGGAAGTGAATTCCACAGTTTTGGAGGATAGCAGGTGAAGGTTCTGTCTCCAATGGAGTGTAGGGGGGACACCCAGCAAACCAGAATTTGAGGAGCGGAGGTTATGTGGTGGTGGTGGGGGGGGGGGGTAAGTTAATAAAAGTTCAGAGAGATAATGGGGCTGCCAAGCCAGGAAGAGCCTTATAGGTGAGCAAGAGGATCTCAAAGTCTATGCGAAACCTGACGGGTAGCCAGTGCAAGGACTCCAGGATAGGGGTAATATGATCACTTGTACCAGACCTAGGACCTCAGGATTCTGGCTGCAGAATTTTGTACATATTGTAGTCGATTAATAGTGGATTTAGGTACACCAGCGAGTAGAGCATTGCAGTAGTCAAGTCGGGAGAACACAAATGTATGGATCAGCTTTTCAGCTACAGTATGTGATAGCCTAGGACGCAGCAGAGCAATGTTTCTCAAATGGAAAAAAGATGGATCTAAAGTTGAATTAGCATCAAATATCAGCCCTGGATTTTTCAATTTAGGCTGAAGTTAAAGTACAGTGCCATCTATAGATGAGCTATTAGGACTGGCCTTACATGATTGATGGGGAGTGCTAATAAACATGACTTCAGTCTTGTCACAGTTTTATTGAAGGAAATTATGGGCCATCTAAGTTTTTATGTCACAAAGTAGAATCTAGTTTATGGATGTATATCTGAGTGTCATCAGCATAGAAGTGATAATTGAGCCCATGTGAGCTAAGCAGTTGGCCAAGTGGAAACATGTAGATGCTAAAAAAGTAAGGGACACAAAACTGAGCCCTGAGGAACGATGTACTTGACTGGACCAACTTCAGACTGGAATCTACCAAGAGAAATAAAATGACAGTGATCAGTGAGATATGACTTAATCCATTTCAGAGCCAATTCTGAGACTCCAAATATGGTTTCAAGGTGTGGTCTACAGTGGGAGTCCCCAACCACCGAGCCGCAGCCTCTTTGCAGTCGGGCCGCGAAGGCTGCTCTGTCGCATTTGCGGCGAGCGAGCAGCCAGGTGAGCGAGCAAGCAGAGAGATTACATCATCTCTCACCACCTGCCCCACATCACCACAGTTCTAACCTCACTGTATCCATAGACAGCAGAGAGATTACATCATCTCTCACTGCCCACTCTCACTCTGGGATCCAGCCAGTGCGCATGGGCCAGTTTCTTGATTGGCCTTGGACGCTAAAATGCTGGGGAGAGACTGCCAGAAGCCTCCTTCTCTGCTGCCACCAAATTGCCTTTACATTTAAAAAGTGACAAGCTGCATCTGGTATTTTTTGGTGGCAGGCAACAGTGGGAAGCTTCAGCTGGTGGCAGGATAGTGATAATCCGCATCTGGTGGGAGGCGACGTGGCAAGTGACAATCCGCGTCTGGCGGCAGGCAACGTGGCAAGTGGCAATCCGCATCTGGGGGCAGGCGACGTGGCAAGTGACAGACCGCATTTGGTGGCAGGCAACGTGGCAAGTAACAATTCGCATCTGGTGGTAGGCGACGTGTCAAGTGACAGACCGCATCTGGTTGCAGGCGAAGTGACAAGCTGCATCTGGTGACAGGTGACGTGGCTAGTGACAATCTACATCTGGTGGCAGAATAGTGACAATCCGCATCTGGTGGAAGGCGACGTGGCAAGTGACAATCCACATCTGGTGGCAGGGTAGTAACAATTTGCATCTGGTGGCAGGCGACGTGGCAAGTGACAATCCACATCTGGTGGCAGGCAACTGTGGCATGTGACACGCTCAGGGCTCCCACTGATTCTGCATTATGGTGAGTTGAACTATTTAATTGTATATTACAATGTAATAATAGAAATAATGCGCTTCAATTATCCTGACACCAGCTCAACCATGGTGCTGTGATGATTGAAGCGCCAACACCAGCCCTTGCCCACAAAAACCTGCATCTTGCTGTGGCCGCTGCTCTGTGTGTCCGTTCAGACAGGGAGCTGTGGCCCAGCCCAGCCCTGCCCCTTCTCTCTCCTCATTGGCTCACTGACTTTGATTGACAGCGGCAGCCAATGGCGCCCACTGCTGTGTCAGCCAATGAGGAGGGAGAGTCTTGGACAGCCAAGAATCTTGTGCAACATCATTAGATCGAGAGGCCGGGCTCAGGTAGGTATTAGGGGGGTGAGGGGGGCCGCTGCACACAGAAGGTTTTTATTATGATAACCTTATGCCTTTAGAACCACTTTAAAGTGTGCAAAATGTACACTTCATTCGTGGCAATGTACAGTGCGCTGCGTTGTTGCATATTGCCATGTGATTCGGAACAGTGTGCTGCGATAAAATGCAGCATGCTACAGCACAGCCATAAGCTGTGCTGCAGTGGGAATGGGACCTGTGGGAAACAATTGCTTCCTGTATGTCCTTGCGGTGAAAGATGTTTTACAATGTAGTAAAATGTCTCTCACCACACTATGGGGTTGATTTACTACAGCTGGAGAGTGCAAAATCTGGTGCAGCTGTGCATAGAAACCAGTCAACTTCCGAGTTTCTTTGTCAAAGCTTAATTGAACAAGCTGAAGTTAGAAGCTGACTGGTTACCATGAACAGCTGCACCAGATTTTGCACTCTCTAGTTTTAGTGACACCACTAACAACAAGTGTCAGTTATGAATAGCATAGTGCCCCAAGGGTTGGATAGAGGCAAGCAAAGGGCCACAGTTTGGAGGCCACTGACTTACACATTGTATGGTAATATCATAGAGGCAGTGTAAATGTTATATATGATTTCACACCTCAGATCTACCTCTACTGTTTTGTCTCCAATGCGGCCATTTTCCTGTAGTACTGGATTACTTATGAGCGACCGCCGGATTACTGCACTGCGCATGCACAGACATCCGGGTTTCTGGAGGCCATTGCGCATGTGCGAACAGAAGATTTTTTATGGTGATTGTCACCGTTTGCTTATTAATTCACCCCGCCACAGCTGCTCAGTTTATCCTCCAGATGAAGCCACGAGGCTGGTGGCGTAACGCGTACAGGTGGAGCCTGGCGGCGGGAGTACTTGTATGGAATACGTGAGATCTGTTGGATTTTATTCAAATGCTATGTTTTTACTTAATAAATGTGAATGCATTGTATGAAGCTGGGGTTGTGCGCTTTATTTGATATATAACCCAGGTAGTGCACTACTGGAAGCATTTTTTTCTTCATATGTTGCCTTGTAGTTGCCTGTGACCAGTGTGGGGCCACTTTTAAAGGGAATCGTACTGCGTTTAAAGGAAAGGGAACTTGAACATCAGATCTTACCTTATATATGCTTACTTGACCCTTGGTGGGTCTAAGATGGAGGTGAGCTTGCACTGCACCCGGGGAATGGGACACAAGTCACGGAGTGGAGGTACACTGTGTATTAATTTGTGAAGCAACGTTCACAATTAGACACGTGCAATTCGTTTAGTTCCTGAATTCGTTTTTTTAATGAGTTTTGACAAATTCCAGAATTTTGACGGATTCCAAAATTTCGAATTTGCGAAATTTCGAATTTCCGAAATTCAAAATTTCAGAAATTGAAAAATTCTAAATTTCGGAAATTCTAAATTTTGGAAATTTTAAAATCCAAAAATAAAAGAATGAAAATTCAAAAGAATGAAGATCGGAAAATTTGAAAACCCGAAAATCTGAAATAATAACTAACTAATAATAAATATTAAATTATAGGTTTTGGAATTTCCTTTCAAATTTGGCTGTTAGTGAACGTAAAGAGTACGAATTTATCCAAAGTTACAAATTACCTGAAATAATGAATGCTGTATCTAAACGAATGGAACGTAATGATCTAATAATAATAAATAACAATAATAATAATAATAATAAAACCTTTTATTATTATTATTTATTATTAATTTGTTCCATTCCAATTGTTTGTGCAGAATGTGTTATTTCGGATAATTCGGAACTTCAGATAAATTTGTATTCGTTACGTTCACAAACAGCCAAATTTGAAAGGAAATTCCATTATCTATAATTTAATAGCCATTATTAGTTCGTTATTATTTCAAATTTTACTGATTTTCTTTTTTTTTTCAGATTTTCAAATATTTGAATTTCCGAATTCGAAAATTTGAAAATTCAGAAATCCGAAAATTCGAAAATAGCAAAAAAACGAATGAAACGAAAATTAACAAATTTTTTGTCGGTGCACATGTCTATTCACAATAAGAGACTTCTGTGTGCACTGAGAATTACTACTGGATGTATATTTTCTGTTTCAATGTTTTGTTTTGTTTTTTTTTATTGTTTTAGTAATACAGTAAAGGATAGTTTGATAGAGCTGCGAACAATCCTCGCTTGCTCCAAATGAGTCAGGTTAACAAATAAACAAATAAACAGATCAATGTGGGACTTAACGCAGAATGATGAAGACCCAGAACACAGGTTAATTCTGCTGTCTCTCCCCCCCAACACATTTTAACTTGAATATAAAACAAGACAGTAACCTTTACTGAGATACTGGTCGAACGCTTGAATTATGTGTACTTCATGATGTGATCACTCTGCCAGCCATAGGTGTGCACAGCTTATTGCATTAGGGTGTGCAACCCAAAGCTCAAACACACATTCCTTTCCCTGCATCCTCAGCTGCACTGCACAGTGAATGAATAGGAAGTGCTCTGTACTGAGCGACTTCCTGTTCATTCACAAACTGAAGCATAGTAGACAGTTTACTATGCTTCAGTTATGAATGAACATAGTGAGTAAGTGTGTTCACTGTGTTCAGTTAGAAAAGGAAGAGGCCGGTAAATTACATATTGATTAGCTCCTTCCCTTATTCTCCATCCTGAAACATCCCCCCCCCCCCGCAGCAGCCGGTGGGAGAGGAGAAGGAGGAAGCCAGCAACACTGCGGTGGGAGTGAGGGGGTTGGGGTGCAACACGAGGTAAGCCCGGGCAATAGGGGGTATCAGCACCACAGAGTGATTAGGGTGTGCCCAGGCACCCTGGGTGCCTCCAGAAGTAATGATTGCCCCCTTGTCCTCAGTGATGACCTTAAAGCAAATAACACCAAGTTCACTATATGGACCCTTTATGTCCTTGTACATGTTGATCATATCCCCCCTAATCTCCTCTTCTCAAGAGGGAATAAATTCAGTTCCTCTAATCTTTCCTCATAGCGGAGCTCCTCCATGCCTCTTATCCGTTTGGTTGCCCTTCTCTGCACTTTCTAGGTTAGTGCATGGGCTAAGGAAAGGATAACTGTAAAAAGGTTAACAGGTTTCCTTTATTCTAAAATATTACTGATCTACTAATAATAGCTCAATCCAAAGTTTATCTTTTTTTTTTTGAAAGTCCCAAGATTTCTGCGTAGAAGGGTAGAGGAGCCAAGGCCAACTGAACAGAACTGCATGAAAGCTGCTGAAACCAGAATGTGCAGTGATCTGGAAATAACATTTCTCTGTCCAGCTATCTGCACTGTTCATCTTTTTGAGTTTATTTATAACTGATCCAAGTATTTCTGCCTTGATGTGGAAGAATTTTTCAAAATTAAATTGACTTTATGTTCAATTTAACTCGTTTTACTTTGTTTGATCAGCTTAAATGTTATTGACTTTAATATCGTCATTTGGTACATAAGCCCTGCTGAACCAGCACTTCAGGATCCACCGTGGGAAATGTATTTATTACATGTATTTATATATGCAGTGCTTTACATATTGGACATTCACAATATTCCCTGCCCTCATAAAGCTTACAATCTAAGCTCCTTATGCATACATACACATACTCGGACCAATGTAGACAGGAGCCAATTAAACTAGCAGCATGTCTTTGGAGTGTGAGAGGAAACTGGAGTACACGGAGGAAACCCAACACAGGGAGAACATGCAAACTCCATGCAGGCCTTGTCCTGGCCAGAAAACCAACTGGGGACCTCAGTGCTGCAAGACGGTAGCGCTAATCTGTAGGCCACCCTGCTGCCCAAAATAAACAACTGATTTTATAACACATGGATAAAAGAAACCTGGGACACAAATACAGCTGTTATAATTCCCAACAACAAATCAGGTGTCAGTGTTTACTTTATGGAAAAATAAAACAAGAATTTTGATTAGCTGCGATGAGTATACTACAGTTTTGTGCCCCCTTTTCTTTTGGCTTTCAATAAAGTAAAGGAAATGTTAGAACCTATTTCAGGTTGTTTTTGGTGTTTAAGCAGTAGTAAACTATGAAAAAAAAATGCCCCAAAAAATCTTCCTCCTGCAGAGTAAAGCCATAATGTGCTAGTGTGCATCACGCTGCTTAACCACTTCTGGCCAGAAGGTTTTACACCTGAACAGGCTATTTTTTGCGATATAGCACTGCGTTGCTTTAACTACTTTAAAACCGCTCACTGTACATATATTGCGGCAGGGCTGCTCTATTGCGAGAAACAATCTACCTCGGCGCTGCTCGGGAGCCGGTGGCCGCCGGCCACCCGTGATCACTCCTCAGAGGCAGAGCGAGGATCTGCCTATGTAAACAAGGCAGATCCCCGTTCTGACAGGGGAGGAGAGAGAGATCAGCTGTTCCTAGTGATCAGGGACAGCGATCTCTCTGTACTCCCAGTCAGTCCGTCCCCCACACTGTTAGAAAGCACCTCCCTAGGGAACACTTAACCCTTTGATCACCCCTAGTGTTAACCCCTTCCCTGACAGTCCCATTTATACAGTGATCAGTGCATTTTTTTTTAGCAAATCAGGTGTCGGTCTTTACTTTATGGTCACCAAAAGTGTCACTTAAGGTCAGATTTGTCCGCAGCAATGCGACGCTGTACCCAAATAACATGAATGTACTTTTTTTCCCACAAATAGAGCTTTCTTTTGATGGTATATGATCACCTCTGCGGTTTTAATTTTTTGCACTATAAACAAAAAAAGAGTGACGATTTAGAAAAAAACAAAAACTTTTTACTTTCTGCTATAAAACATATCCAATAAAAAAGTTTAAAGAATCAAATTTTTTTATTAATTTAGGCCAATATGTATTCTTCTACATATTTTTGGTAAAAAAAATCCCAATAAGTGTATAGTGATTGGTTTGCACAAAAGCTATAGCGTCTAACAAAAGATGCAATATTTTAATGGAATATTTATTTATTTTTACTAGTAAAGGCAGCGATCAGCAATTTTTAGCAGGACTGCAGCAGAAAAAAACAAAACATCGAACTGACAATTTTGACACTTTTTGGGGACCAGTGACACTAATACAGTGATCAGTGCTAAAAAAATGCACTGTCACTGCAGTAATGACACTGACAGGGAAGGGGTTACCATCAGGGGCGATCAAAGGGTTAAGTGTGTCCCGAGGGGATGCTTACTGACTGTGGGAGGGGGGGTTGCACTGATTGGGGGGAAGACAGAGATCTGGGTTCCTGCTTAGCAAGAACCCAGATCTCCATCTTGTCCCCTTGCATAACGGCGATCTGCCTTGTTTACATAGGCAGATCGCCATTCTTCTTCTCCCGGGGATGATCATGGATGGCCGGCGGATATCGGGTCACCTGTTGATTGACATCCCCACTAGCCAATCACGGCACCAACTAGCGGCGGAAACGAAGGAAACGACGTACGGGTATGTCGTTTCGCGCAACAGAGCCACATTGCAGCAGCAAATACACGGCGGCTGATTGACAAGTAGTTAAGTAAATATCTCCTAAACAGTGCTTGTTTGGGGGATATTTACTGTACCTACAGGTAAGCCTTATTTATAGCAGAAAGTAAAAAATATTGTTTTTTATTTACAATTGTCCGGTCTTTTTTTCATTTAGGTACAGCGTCACACGACCGTACATCGTACCCCTACCCATTCACCTAAATAAAAATTTAAAAAGTGTCAAAAATAAACACACTACACAGGTTTTTAAAGTATTTTTTTTAAAGCAGCTCCGGCTCTTCTCTCTCTCCGCTATCTTCTGCTCTTTTGCTGGATCTTCTCCCCTCTCCGGTTCTTCTCTGCTATCTTCTGCTCTTTTGCTGGGTCTTGAATGAGTGACTTGTATAGCGCTACCTATGCGAACTGAATCGCCTCAGGGCGCTTTTTTTTTTTTTTTGCTGCCAGTCTTCTCACTCTATTCTTCCCACCCGATGAGGTAGTTAGAGGACACGCCCCTTGTGATGTCATCACTCTGGGAATTATGGGGTCATGCACCTAGGGTGGGGGGCCGTGATCTGGGGGACCTCATCAACATGGGGACAAGGTGCTTTGGGGTGGCCTCTGCCCCAAAGCACCCACCCCCCCCAAGTTGAGGGCATGTGGCCTGGTATGGTCCGGGGGGGGGGGGGGCGTTCGCTCGTCCCCCCGTTTCCTGACCTGCTGGGCTGCGTGCTCGGATAAGGGTCTGGTATGGATCTTGGGGGGAACCTCACGCAAAATTTTTTCCCCGGCTTCTGGTGAGACTTCTATTCAAATCAATGGGCTCCCATAGGGAACCATTGATTTTGAATAGAGACAGAGAAACACGGCTGAAAGCTAGCGTGGTTAAACGAGTATTGACGTCAATGCAAAGCGCAAAGAAAAACACGTTTTTAACGCCGCTTTTTTCCTGGCGTCGGTACTAGCTTTGCAGCTCGTTTTTTAAAACGTCCGTGGGCATGTAGCCTTAATATCACTTTAAAAAGAAGTAAACGAATGCAGCCACCACATATAAAAATAAGTAAGCTGCATTGTATTACTTTTTGCTTTTGAATTTAGAAATGCTTTAAATCCATACAACATACTGTGTTGTTTATTTGTGAATTAACAACAGACACATTTCTGGGCACAAAGCTTTAAAAGCCTGGGCTGCTTCTGGAAATTGTTTGCAGCTCTTGAGTCTAGAAAAAAAGTTTATGTGTATATAAATAAATATGCATAGAACCCACTACACCCCACAAAAATTATTTGCGTGGGGAAAAAATATATCACCTTTATGTCCAAGATGTCTAGTTTCGAATGGCTCCCTTGTTCGCATGCTTTGGCGATGTCCCAAACTTTACAGATATTGGGAAAAAGTCTTTATGACTCTAAATACAATTTCGCAAACAGAAATAATAAATACTCCTAAATTAACACTACTTGGAATAATTCCAGATGGAATTTTACCTGTAGATATGCACATAATGTGGACTAGATCTCTCTACCAAGCCCGTAAACTTATCCTATAAAAATGGACGGTTAAGGATCCACCAACCCAGAAACAGTGGTTTAAAAAAATAAATTACCGTATTTATCGGCGTATAACACGCACCCCAATTTAGGAGGGAATTTTAAGGAAAAAAAACTTTTAGGAGGGAAGTTGAAGGGAAAAAAACTTACATTTAAATGCCCATCATTGCAGCCTTGTCAGTGCAGCCATGTCAGTGCAGCCTTGTCAGTGCAGCCTTCCCCAGTGCAGCCTTGTCAGTGCAGCCTTCCCCAGTGCAGCCTTCCCCAGTGCAGCCTTGTCAGTGCAGCCTTCCCCAGTGCAGCCTTGTCAGTGCAGCCTTCCCCAGTGCAGCCTTCCCCAGTGCAGCCTTGTCAGTGCAGCCTTGTCAGTGCAGCCTTCCCCAGTGCAGCCTTGTCAGTGCAGCCTTCCCCAGTGCAGCCTTGTCAGTGCAGCCTTCCCCAGTGCAGCCTTGTCAGTGCAGCCTTCCCCAGTGCGGCCTCCCCCAGTGCAGCCTTCCCCAGTGCAGCCTTTCATCCCCTGTCCCTGCTTCCAGGGCTTCAAAATCGCAGTTCGCGATTTGAAAATGGCTCCGCCGGCGCCGAAGTACACAGAGCCGGTCCTTGGCTCTTTCCGGCGGCTCTCGTTTACTTTCGGCTCCACTCGTAGTCCCGAGCGGAGCTATCCGAGTAGGTTCGGATAGCTCCGCTCGGGACTACGAGTGGAGCCGAAAGTAAACGAGAGCCGCCGGAAAGAGCCGAGGACCGGCTCTGTGTACTTCGGCTCCGGCGGCGCCATTTTCAAATTGCGGTCCGCGATTTTGACATTTGGACAGCTCGGGATCGGCGGGGATCGGCGTATAACACGCACCTGCGACTTTCCCCTGATTTTAAGGGGAAAAAAGTGCGTGTTATATGCCGATAAATACGGTATATATTAAAAAAAGAAAAATATTAACATATAAACATAGAGGAGCCCCCCAGAAATGTAGTAAAATCTGGCATTACTGGATTGATTCGAGTAATTTGCTGTATGATGGCTTATGTGGAGGGGTTGGTGAGGGGGAGGGGGGGAGGAGACGCTGGGGACGAGGAGATTGATCTTGATTTATAACATATTAAGATGATGGGAGTTGAACAAAGTAAAACCAATTGAAAATCAATGTGAGGTGTATGTTTATTGTTGGTGGTGACTAGTTATATATGAGTTTTTGATGTTTTTTTGTATTTGTTTTTTATTGTGAATCTGTGTATATTATGAAATGAAACAATGGTAAATTTTGTAAGATGAATTGAACAAGCATTATAAAAAAAAAAAGAGCTGATATAGATAGAAATAAATATGCATGTATAAAAATGTATATAGATAAATTAATGGCAGCGGTAAACAGTCCAGGTAGGTTTGTTGATGTGTTCCACCTATATTTGTATACAGTATATATAGGTGTGTATACTGCTGTTGCATGTATTGTTAATATGTTCTGGTATATACTGAGATCTAAGGGTAGTTTAGTGTCACTACAATTTGTTTAGCTTCTGCTTTTAGTATGATCCTTTTCTTTCCCCACTGGTTTTGTGCTAGTTAGTACTGTCCTAGCTAGACCCTCCATGCTCTTTTCATGTTTAGTTCAGTTCATTGCAGAGACAGGGCTCGTTGGCTTCCTATACTTCAAAAGACTGGAAATCATCCTCTGTACAGACCTATCTTGAATTGGACTTACCTTCTGTGTCTTATTGAAGAGTTAAGCTGCTTGTGGATGGTGTCAAGTCAGCAGGTGACTATACTGTCTGGACAGACTGGCTCTGAGGTATGTCATTACATATATCAGTATTTGAAACCAAACATTTGTCCAAAAACAGTTTTAATGCAAGAAGACTTTGTACAGCAAGTCTGTAGCATAAAACAAACAAAACATCTGCTTGTCTGAGCCACTAACCAAACTCAGATCTCTTCCAGGACTAACAGGCACTAGCTGGATGGTGTGTACATGTCCCCTAGGTTCCTCGCCTACATATAGTGAGGGGCTCCAGGTTTTGTGTCTGTTATGGAGAAAACAGACCTGGAACATGGGGCCTTTGTAAAGCTTGAGTGTGATAAAGTCTCCAGTCCTGGGTCTATGTTTTACCTCTTAACTAGACCTCACTAATAAGTCCTCATTCAAATAGCCCTATGTATTTACTTGAGATTTTACTGGCTGAAAGATCCTGCATATAATGTTGCCTGTACACTGTGCAACATATGGACAACATTTAAGGCAGCACAGTGGTCAGGTGGTTAGCAGCGCTAGGGTTGTCAGTTTGAATCCCAATTATGGCACTACCTGCATGAAGGTTGCATGTTTTCCCTGCACCTGCGTTTGTTACCTCCGGGTACTCCAGTTTCCTCCAACATTCCAAAGACATGCTGGTAGGTTCATTGGCTCGTGTCTATATTGGCCTTAGTACAGTATGTGTGGGTTAGGGACCTTAGATTGTAACCTCCTTGAAGGCAGTGACTGATGTGAATGTACAATATATGTTTTATAAAGATTTGTATTGCTTTTAACGTTTTTCATCAAAGGTATTCAGATAATCATACACAAAAAAACACAACATCGATAAAGAAAAGGTCAGAGGCGGGTACATTATAACATTTCCATCAAAATGGAAAGATGACACAAAAAGTAAAGTTGCCATATGTACAAGATTACGAACCAGCCCAAAGGCCATCACCGGTGCAGAGTGCAGGTCAGTAAATGTAGGCAGTTGATGAAGAAGGTGGTCTTGATTAGGTGGAAAAGAAGGAAAATTGGCTAGAGCTCAAGGGAGAGTTCCGGGTGAAAGGAGAGGAGGGGAAGAATAGAAAACATCAGCCTGGATACCTTGGCAGGCTGTAAAAAAAAGGGGAAGGAAAAAGAGAAGAGCGTTTGCCTGGGAAGAGGGAAAGGACAAGGAGAGAATCCTGCAGGGTTCAGCCCAAAATGTAACACAGAAAAAGACAGTTCATTCAATCAAATGGAAAGTAAAGGATTGTCCAAGTTAAGATGATCATTTTAGAATATCCATGGGTCCCAAACCTTCAAAAATGTTGTGTGCGGATTAGTCAGTATAAAAGTGAGCTTCTTGTAGACCATGATCCCCATAAGCCGCTGTCTGACCTCTGCAAAATTGAGAAACTGTTGGCGCCAGGCCTTTGCAAGAAGGTACCAGACTAACACACCCCACCAGCTACATGGGATTGACTTGTGCAACAGGGCCTCCCAAGCGTCACGTGCTAGGAAGACTTTTAAAACTGAACTAATCATGGAGTAGAAAATTGCAGATCCTTGGGCAGGAAAACCAAATGTGGAAGAGGATGCCTGGTTCCCTGCACTCATGAAAACACGAAGTGGACAAAGAGGGGACAAATTTGGCTATCCTTACTAGGGTCATATAACAGCAGGAGAGCAACTTATAGAGATTCTGAGTCGAGTCAGATTTATATTATACACACACTATCCATAAGTGCTTGACAAATTTAAATTAATTATTTTCCTCAAAATTCTACAAACAATACCCCATAATGACAACGTAAAGGAAGTTTGTTTGAATTCTTTGCAAATTTATTAAAAATAAAAATTGAACAAAAAACACCTGTACATAAGTATTCACAGCCTTTGCCATGACACTCAAAATTTAGCTCAGGTGCATCCTGTTTCCACTGATCATCCTTAAGATGTTTCTACAACTTGATTGGAGTCCACCTGTGGTACAGTACAGTCAGTTGATTTGGAAAGGTACACACCTGTCTATATAGGGTCCCAAAGTTAACAGTGCGTGTCAGAGCACAAACCAAGCCATGAAGTCCAAGGAATTGTCTGTAGACATCCAAGACATGATTGTATTGAGGCACAGATCGGGGGAAGGGTACAGAAAATTTTTGCAGCACTGAAGGTCCAAAATGAGCACAGTGGCCTCCATCTATAAATGGAAGAAATTTGGAACCACCAGGACTCTTCCTAGAGCGGGCCGCCTGGCAAAACTGAGCGATTGGGGGAGAAGGGCTTTAGTCAGGGAGGTGACCTAGAACACGATGGCCACTCTGACAGTGCTCCAGCGTTTCTCTGTGGAGAGGGGAGAACATTCTACAAGAACACCCATCTCTGTAGCACTGTACCAATCAGGCCTGACAGAAGCCACTCCTCAGTAAAAGGCACATGACCGTCCGCCTGGAGTTTGCCTGACCAAAAACAAACAAAATTCTCCGGTCTGATGAAACAAAGATTGAACTTATTGGCCTGAATAGCAAGCATCATGTCTGGAGGAAACCAGGCACCACTCATCACCTGGCCAATACCATCCCTACAGTGAAGTTTTTAAGAGGCAGGAACTGGGAGACTAGTCAGGATCAAGGGAAAGATTAATGCAGCAACATACAGAGACATCCTTAATGAAAACCTGCTCCAGAGTGGGGTTCATCTTCCAACAGGTCAACGACCCTAAGCACACAGCCAAGATAACAAAGCAGTGGCTATGGGACAACTCTGTGAATGTCCTTGAGTGGTCCACCCAGAGCCCAGACTTGAACCCGATTAGAACATATCTGTAGAAATCTAAAAATAACTGTGCCCCGACGCTCCCCATCCAACCTGATGGAGCTTGAGAGGTCCTGCAAAGAAGAATGGGAGAAACTGCCCAAAAATAGGTGGGCCAAGCTTGTAGCATAATACTCAAAAAGACTTGAGGCTGTAATTGGTGCCAAACGTGCTTCAACAAAGTATTGAGCAAAGGCTGTAAATACAAAATTTAAATGATAAATTTGCAAAGATTTCAAACAAACTTCTTTCACGTCGTCACTATGGGGTATTTTTTGTAGACTTGAGGAAAAGAAGGAATTTAATTTATTTTGGAATAAGGCTGTAACATAACAAAATGTGAAAAAAGTGAAGCGCTGTGAATACTTTCCGGATGCACTGTGCGTGCATGTATATATATATAAATAATATTACACACATATATACACACACGCGTCTTTTTTTAAGCGGGAACAAAGTTCCGGCACCTCAAGCACAGAATGTATGTAATGGTGAGGAGTACTATAGTAGTATGCTGGAGGGACTACTGATGCCGGCTGCTGGGGGATCTATTGTTGTGGGGGGTCTAGTGTTGCTGGGGAGGTTTATTGTTGCTGGAAGGATTCTACTGTTGAGGGAGGGGTCTATTGTTGCTGGCGGTATGTTATTGAATGGGGGTTGTCTATTGTTAGCTGCAGGGGATCTATTTTATTGCTTTTCTTGTTATCAGTATCAAATTCTATACAAATTACTTGATTCTGTATTCTCTGGAAGGGAGGGTACTGGGAGGTGGGTAGGGGTTGGAACCCAAGGTCGGTGCTCAGAGGTGTGTAGGGGGCAGAGACAAGGGGTGATTCGAAAAGGAGGAAGTTCCTGCACCTATTCCCTGAGAAAAAAAGCCGCATGTATATATATACATATATATATATATAATGTGTGTGCTGCAGAAATGGTTGGCATTATATGAATACCTGTAATAATGTAACATTTGTGCTAAAGTTCTATCATTTAAATGCATACAGCACTCCTGGACCCTGTTGTCTGCCGCTGATGCTCAGGGCTGCAATGTAAATATCGATGATGGAAAGCTAGTGGCGCCAGTGCCACTGATTACCTGCTATTGATGTTTGCATGTTAGCCCCAAAGGAGTCATTCATGTGGCGGTTGCGCATGGACAAAATTACCTCAACCAATACTGAAGAGCGAGGTCATTCTAGGCATGTGCCACCGCAGCAAGAAGCTGACATGTAAACATCAGTTGTGTGTCATTAGCAGCAGTGGTGCCACTGCCAACACATTGTTGAGGTTTACATGTTGGCCCCAAGCAGCAGCCAATAGGAATCATGTACAGTATGCTGGATGTATGTACATTTTAGCACAGATGTTTACATGACTACAACTGCGCATTCATCTAAGGCTTGCCAATTCCTAAATGTCTTGCAGGAAAATTTTATGGGTCAGATGGTAGACGCACCAACAAGAAATAAAGCGTTACTGGATCTACTGATTACCAACAATACAGACCTGATCCCGGATGTGGAAATATGGGGCAATTTAGGTAACAGCGATCACAGGTCAATTGGCTTCAGTATAAATCACACAAATAGGAAACATAAGGGGAATACAAAGACACTGAATTTCAATAGAGCCAACTTCCCTAAACTACAATCCTTGCTAGAAGGCATCAATTGGGATAAAATCTTAGGGACAAAGAATACGGAGGAGAGATGGGTTTGCTATAAAAGCATATTAAATAAGGGCATTAGCTAGTGCATCCCATTGGGTAATAAATTTAAAAAGAGCGAACAAAAGTCCTGGATGGCTTAACTCCAATGTAAAAATGCATATAAAAGCAGAGAAGGCCTTCAAAAAATACGAGGTTGAGGGATCATCATCAGCATTCAGACTTTATAAAGAATGCAACAAGAAATGTAAGGGTGCAAAAAGGATGGCTAAAATAGAACATGAAAGACACATAGCGAAGGAGAGCAAAAAAATCCCAAGAAATTCTTTAAGCATGTAAACAGTAAAAAAGGGAGGACAGACCACATTGGCCCCATAAAGAATGAGGAAGGACATCTGGCTACAAAGGATGGGGAGATGGTGAAGGTATTGAATGTATTCTTCTCCTCAGTCTTCACAAGGGAATCGAGGGGCTTCAGTAACCAAAACTGCAGTGTTTATCCTCATGACAAATCATAGGAAGCACCTCCATGGTTAACAGAAGACAGAATTAAAATTAGACTTGGGAAACTTAACATTAATAAATCACCAGGACCAGATGGCTTGCACCCAAGGGTACTTAGGGAACTCAGTCAAGTAATTGCCAGATCAGTGTTCCTAATTTTTACTGACTGGAATGGTACCAGTTGATTGGAGAAAAGCCAATGTAACACCAATTTTTAAAAAGGCCCAAAATACATCCCTGGGAATTACAGACCAGTTAGCCTAACATCAATATTATGTAAACTCTTGGATGGGGATGATAAGGGACTATATACAAGATTTTAGTAATGAGAACGGTATCATTAGCAGTAATCAGCATGGATTCATGAAAAATCGTTCTTGCAGTAATCAGCATGGATTCATGAAGAATCGTTCTTGCCAAACCAATCTATTAACCTTCTATGAGGAGGTGAGTTGCCATCTAGATAAAGGAAGGCCCGTAGACGTGGTGTATCTGGATTTTGCAAAAGCATTTGACACAGTTCCCCATAAACGTTTACTATACAAAATACGGTCCGTTGGCATGGACCATAGGGTGAGTACATGGATTGAAAACTGGCTACAAGGGCGAGTTTAGAGGGTGGTGATAAATGGGGTGTACTCGGAATGGTCAGGGGTGGGTAGTGGGGTCCCCCAGGGTTCTGTGCTGAGACCAATCCTGTTTAAGTTGTTCATAAACGACCTGGAGGATGGAGTAAACAGTTCAATCTCTGTATTTGCGGACGATACTAAGATAAGCAGGACAATAACTTCTCCGCAGGATGTGGAAACCTTGCAAAAAGATCTGAACAAATTAATGGGGTGGACAACTACATGGCAAATGAGGTTCAATGTAGAAAAATGTAAAATAATGCATTTGAGTGGCAAAAAATATGAATGCAATCTATACACTGGGGGAAGAACCTCTGGGGGAATCTAGGATGGAAAAGGACCTGGGGGTCCTAGTAGATGATAGGCTCAGCAATGGAATGCAATGCCAAGCTGCTGCTAACAAAGCAAACAGAATATTGGCATGCATTAAAAGGGGGATTAATTCCAGAGATAAAACGATAATTCTCCCACTCTACAAGACTCTGGTCCAGCCGCACCTAGAGTATGTTGTCCAGTTCTGGGCACCAGTCCTCAGGAAGGATGTACTGGAAATGGAGCAAGTACAAAGAAGGGCAACAATAAAGGGTCTGGAGGATCTTAGTTATGAGGAAAGGTTGCGAGCACTGAACTTATTCTCTCTGGAGAAGAGATGCTTGAGAGGGGATATGATTTCAATTTACAAATACCGTCCTGGTGACCCCACAATAAGGATAAAACTTTTTTTTGCAGAAGGGAGTTTAACAAGACTCACGGGCCACTCATTAAAATTAGAAGAAACGAGGTTTAACCTTAAACTACGTAGAGGGTTCTTTACTGGAAGAGCGGCAGGATGTGGAATTCCCTTCCACAGGCGGTGGTCTCAGTGGGGAGCATTGATAGCTTCAAGAAACTATTAGATAATCACCTGAATGACCGCAACATACAGGGATATACAATGTAATACTGACATATAATCACACACATAGGTTGGAATTGATGGACTTGTGTCTTTTTTCAACCTCACCTACTATGTAACTGTAAATAATGCACAAATTATAATCGTTGATGCAGTTTTTCTCTTTTTTTTTTTTGCTGTGGGACAAAGTGCAACAATATGCTGTCAGGTGTGTGTAAATGGGCCCATACACTACTATACTGCTGCGTACAGATATACTGTATTGGCAACGGCCAGCTCGGTTTCTCCCAGTACAGGTGTCTGTTAAGGTTAAATTTTGATTTTACTTTTTCATTGAGCATTATTTAAATTGGTTATTTCCCACAAATTGGCTGCAGATATTTGCCATTGTAAGCTGTATTTCCTATGGCAGCGTTTCTGTCTGTGAAAGTGTTCTGAAAATCTTTCTGCTGTCCACACACAGACACAAATATTTCCAGGGCTGGAATGAGCGCTGAACTGCAAATTTTTGGTATAATACAATAAATATATGATAAGCTTGTCTAGACCATAGTCACATAAAACAGACCACCTATGAAGGCACATTTTCCGCACTGTACTGTACATTTTGTCCGGGCCAGAGCTTCCCTTTTTTCTTGCTGACTATAGAAAACCTGCAAAAAAAAAAAAAAATATTTCCATGTCTTTTACAGTGGGGCATAGATCCCCAAACGTGGACAATTCGGGAGTCACAGGTCCATATAACATGTGGCAGGGAGTCACATCAAACATCTAGTAGAGGCGTTCAGCATGCATCACTGACACGTTGAGGGAGCTGGCTCATGCTTTGAGCTGGAATGATCTACTAAAGAGACCTGCTGAAATATCAAACCGAATAGACTAACAGTTTCATGGCCTGTTCATGGCAGGCTGTGGTTCACTAGCGCTTTTCTCCCTATACAATTGTATAGGAATGCAGAAGTAGATGAAGCAGGTCAAATGCTGCTGCTCTGAATTTGCAATGATCTAAGAAGCATCTTAAAATCTTCAATTGATGTTAAAAGCATGCTGCATCCACGCATCGAAGCATGTGGACACAGGTCCTTAGCGATAACAGCAGGAGCCAAGGGTTCTTAAAGCAGTAGTAAAGCGCTGCAGAATATTAAAAAAAAAAAAAAAATCTGTAAGACAATGGCATAATGTGCTAGTATGCAACGCATACTAGCACATTATGAAATGCTTGCCTTAGAACTAAGCCCTTCCAGCGGCGTGCAGTCACAGCGGAGAGAGCTGACATCTTCCCTCTACGTTTCTTCTGGGTTCGCAGGCTCCGGTGCTGTGAGTGGCTGGAGCCGCGATGATATCACTTCCGCACATGCACACCGGAACCTTCGGTTCTGGCAAGAAGCTCTGAAGGTCCGGCACGGAATGCCGGACCTTCAGAGCTCATGTACCAGTGATGTCAGCTTCCAGTGCTTCCAGTTTGTGAAACTGTGAAATGAAATGCGCCGCATTTGCAGTGAAATGATCCCCCTTCCTTTGCAGACCACATCCACCCATTTAGTAGATGCAGTATTAATTTTACCTACAGGTAAGCCCTACTATCGGCTTACCTGTAGGTAAAAATAACAAAGCTGGCTTTACTACTGCTTTAACTGGAGGTATCCATAAGCCTTGAGGGTAAGGGAACCAAATGATCCAGATATGGGACTGAAATGTTTCAAGTGGTTGTAAACCTCGTACATGAAATATGAACAAAGCATGTCCCTCTATAGTGTGTACTTGTCTTAATTGAGAGCACTAAGTGTAATTTCTGTCTTTTGCTTTGGTCCTCTGCCAGGGGCGGACTGACCATTCGGGCACTGCCCGAGGGCCCCATGCCACTAAGGGGCCCCATCAGGGTTGCCAGCCTCAATAAAACCAGGGACAGTATGTAAAAATCTGTTTTTTTTAAAAATCCCAAGATTATAGCTGCCCCGCCTCTCCAGTACCTTTTCAGTGTGTGTATGTGTATTCTGTGTGATTATACTGTGTGTGTATATTGTGTGTCTGTGTGTGTATACTGTATGTGTGTGTGTATACTGTGTGGCCCCATAATCTATTGCCCGGGGGCCCCATAATCTCCTATTGCCCGGGGGCCCCATGAGTTGTCAGTCCACCCCTGTCCTCTGCTATCAGCTTGAATCACTTCTGACAAGTTTTCCTGACACCAAGAGAAAAAAGGTGACAGGGGAGGGACCTCCAGCTGATTGACAGCTTCAGCTCTGTTTCTGTGTGCTGTGTGAAGGGGGTTGTGTCCCTATCCTTTCAATCAGCTCTCAGAGCTCTCCTCACTGTGCTCTGCAGTGTGTAACGTCAGTGCCCTCCTCCTCCGTGCCCCCTTTTTGCTGACAACACAGACAAGCTGTATAAAGTCTGGACTTTGAACGGATGTAGAGAAGACTGCAGATAAACAGGTACAACCTATGCAGACGGATTTGTTTCATCTGTGTATCACCTGAGGCTACTTCACTGGGTATTTTCAAGGGTTTACAACCAATTTAATGTAAGAAATTTGAAATCAGATTCTCAGTATAACGGAACTTTAAATAAAAGTGGTGAAATCAACTTGATGTGTCAGATGAAATACAAGTGATATTGGGGGGTTTATAGGGGGTTTGTAAACATAAATAAGTTATGAACCCATGGTAAAGCTATTAGCTCCTGTCTGTCCATTGCTACCTGCAGCCCTCCTGCAGTGTCTTAACTTCTTCATAATGTAGAATAAGCACATCCCTCGTCCCATTCTTACAATGCAATGTTAAGTACCTAAGTAGCTATCAGCAGACCCTGCAGTTGTCATGTCCAGGAAGGGGACAGGGGTGTGGTTTGGCCTTCCTTGGTATTCAAATACAGACTATGGGAAAATCAAACAACTGGATATCCCACAGCTTCAATAAAATGAAAAAGGAGCAAGTGTGAGCTCCTATCTCCTAAATCACACCAGGCCCTCAACATGGGAAGGGTACCTTGCCAAGGTCACCCCTTATTTTAAAGAGTGCTTCCAGTTTCTGACATGATCCCCATTCCTCCGCAGACCATCACATCCACCCAGTCAGGAATATGGAGAAGGTGACACTGGGGCAAGGTGCTTTTTTTGGGCAAGCGACTTGGTATGGTTCAGGTTGAAGGGGGAAGGAATTGTGCATGCAGGTCTGACATTGATGGGGACCCTACAATTTTTTTTTTCATATTTTGTTTTTGGTACTTCTCTAAAATCCAAAGGGTCTGGTATGGATATTGGGGGGTCATCAGTTATGGTTCGCCATAACAAGCAGGGCCACCAAAACGGGGGTAGAGCCAACCCTTCTGTATTGAGCTCAAACTCCATTAGTCAAGCGGGGGGGTTCGAGGGCAGAGAGTGGACTTTTTATTTAGCATGGGGCTCAGGCCGAGTATTACAGTGGGCTTCAGCTCCCAGCACTTACAGTAAAGATCCCTGGGCCCCATTAGTATAGCAGGCGGTGTATTATTAAGTGATTTGGCTCCCAACAGTCACTCCTGACCCCTGCACTGGGTATGTCACATACTGTTGACTCTGTGCTCTGTATGTTACATACTTTTGACAGCTAGACTCTGTATGTAGGCTCAAGATTTGAACCCCTCCAACTCTTAGCACAATTTTGCCCCCCCCCCCCCCAATTCAAGGCCTGTTTAGCGGACTGTCTCAATATTGTCTTCTGGAAGTCCAATGAGGCCCTGTTAGTTAGGCTCTACAAGGCCCCATGATTTTTAATGGCGGCACTGATAACAATGGCGGTGTCCTAGCAACCACTGACATCAAAGGTTGTTAGCGAGCAGGTGGCCAACCTGCACAGTACCCTTGGTCTACTAGTGGCAGTAGTAATTTCTTGTTCATACGTCACGGGACACAGAGGCTGGGTAATTACTTAGTGGGTTAGATAGTACCTTCAGGTGATTGGACACTGGTAACCCTAATAACAAGGTGAGTTCCTCCCCTATATAACCCCTCCCATATGGAGAGTACCTCAGTTTTTTCACCACTATCTAAGGTGGTTGGTCACATTGAAGATGTGCTAAGAAGAAAGCTGTGTTTGATGGTCTCTACAAGGACTTAGGAGCTATACAACCGGATCCATACCTCGGGCCAATACTAAACGCCTAAGATGGATGGTACCCGGGCCTCGTGATAAGAACAAACAAGGTTTTGCCTGTAATGTCTCTCCTTGGAGGTCTGGGCTCTGGGATCCAGGCTTTGGTGTACTACGGTAATATAACAGTGGCAGTTTCTGGCAGAGTCTTCTACAGGTCCAGGGAAGAGGATCCTATGAGTAGGAACCCAGAACCCTGAAGGTTGGCACAACGCGCCGTGATGGGTGAAGGCTGGAATCTGTCTGTTCTCAGCAGTTCCTGCGGCGGGGATAAGGTAAGTGAAGACAATCCTAAAGTTTACACATTATGGATTATCTTCTGAGTAGTTGTATGTCTTACCTGGTTTCCGTCACTAGAGGGCGTAAGAGACATACCTGGTGTATACTTACATGCCTTCCAGGTTACACGCTCAGTGAAGCTGGTCTGTGAAGCCGCTCACCTCCTCTGCTGCAGACTCTGCCACATAAACTGAAAGGGGATCCCACACAGTCCAGGGGTCCCACGCAGTCCTCAAGGCCTTTCACTCTCCGCCATGATGGTCCTACGCGCGGGCGCACTTTTACGGCGGGGAAGGAGGGGGGGCGTTATTGCGGCGCTGTGCACGTGTGGCGTGCACGACGCTCCAGTGGGCAGGCGCAAGGCAGCAGTTTTTAAAGCCCAAGGCGCCAGAGTTCCTGTAAATGGTGGGACACAGAGCTGTGGGCAGTAAGCATCTCAGTGGATCGGATCCTGGCAAACCTAAGACAACTACTTGGCATCAGGTTGTGCAGTTTGTAGCTAATGTTTATATTATAAGACTATTATTATTATTATCTTTATACAGGATTTATATAGTGCCAACAGTTTACACAGCGCTTTACAATATAAAAGGGAGACAATACAGTTATAATACAATAAGATACAGGAGGATGAAGAGGGCCGTGCTCAGAAGTGCTTACAATCTAATAGGGTGAGGCAGGTGGTACAAAAGGTTGTAACTGGGGAATGAGCTGATGGAAGTGGTAAAAGATTAGTTAGAGACGTTATAGGCTTTCCTGAAGAGATGAGGGATCGCCTGAAGGTAGCAAGAGTAGGGGATATCTGGATAGGTGGAGGTAGCGAGTTCCAGAGGTTGGGAGAGGCTCTGGAGAAATCCTGGAGGCGAGCATGAGAGGAGGAGACGAGAGAGCTTGAGAGTGGGAGGTCTTGAGAATAGCGGAGAGGACGATTTGGGTGATATTTGGAGACAAGATTGGCGATGTAGCTCGGGGCAGAGTTGTGAATGGCTTTGTATGTTGTGGTTAGTATAGCACAACAGTGATTGCACGTTACACTAGTACCTCTGCTTTGCAGCTTAGGACTTTGTCTCCTCGTAAGAGGGCTTCAGGGGGAGGTAAAAGGGCACCAGGAAATCACCGCCTACAGCTAGGGGTTCTGGACATGCCTTCAGGATACCATCCCCCCCTGCAAGACTGGAGGCAAGACTGGAGGCAGCCTCACAGGATGAGTCTGTACCCCTGTCAGGTTTTGCAGCCTCTCCCAATCAGTCCCTGTTTATGTCACAGAAGACACTTTGAAGGCTGCATTGGATGGTTTAGAAGAAAGGTTTACTACCTTTGTCATAGCTTCCTTAAAAAATAGCAGAAAAAGCGGTAGATCCCCTCCCTCTGCTTTGGCTTCCCTATCAGATGAGCATTCTGATAATGAGGAAATATCCCTCTGAGGATAGGGATCAGGTGCAGTCGGACGAATCAAGGGAAGAAGAGAATCTCTCTTCTACCTCTCAGGCCCTCAAAGCGCAGGTGCAATACTATACTGAATTGGTACGTTCCATATACAGATTGCCCTCTGCTGAGGTTGCCATTTCCCCTGTTTTCTCCCTGCCGTCCTGGAAATCCCAACAGGCTGTGTACGCCTTCCCTACTCATCCTTTACTGGATGAATTGTATGAGGACTGGGGTCACCCAGATAAACTATTTTCTCCTCCTAAAAGGTTTTCTATGCTTTATCCGGTGGAGGAAAGTTTCACCAAGAAATAGGGAGTCCCAGCCATAGATGCGGCTGTTTCTTGTGTGAATAAGAGCCTGACCTGTCCTGTGGACAATGCTCAGGGCTTTAAGAATCCAACTGACAAAAAGCTAGAAACTTTATTTAAAGCCTCTTTTGCTGTGGCGGGCGCTGTGGTCCAGCCTACGGTCGCAGCAATCGGCAAGTGCCAGTTCCTCAAGGAACAAATGAAGCAGGTGAGCTTTTGACTTATGGTCTTTCCACTGAGGAGGCCAAGGTTTATGCAGACCTTCCTAAAGCTTTGTGCTTTATGGTTGATGCCATTATGGATTCTGCTCAGCAAGCATCTCGCCTCACTCTCCTGCTGGTACACATGCGCAAGTCCCTTTGGCTTAAACATTGGGCAGCTGAGGCTTTATGCAAATAATATTTAACAGGGTTCCCGTTTCATGGAGAACGTCTGTTTGGGGATGATCTGGACAAATATATCCAGAAGATTACCGGGGGGGGGGTAAAACCATGCTGTTACCAGTCAAAGGGAAGAGTAAACGTCATTTAGACGTTCTCTGTCCCCAGCCCCTGGAGCCTAATCCTCCAGGCAGTGGCGACAGCCTCCCCAATCAAATACTAGGGGAAAGGTCCAAGGTCAAGCCCAAGGGCAGAAGAACCTTGGGGTCCAAGATCTGGTAAACAGAAACCAAAAGCCTCCCTATAAATGGGCGCCCCCCGCTCAGCCGAGTGGGGGGGGGAGGCTGCTGCAGTTTGCAGGCGCCTGGTGGGAAGAGATGCAGGACAGATGGGTAGCCTCCACGGTG